>CATOUR010000041.1:21331561-21997342 GCA_951848785.1 Callosobruchus maculatus | reverse complement strand
AAAACAACTATCTTAGCTGAAAAATACACGCGAACTAGACTAAAGGGACAAGATTATAAAAATTACTCACAACAAACAAAGTCTAACCAGAAACCACGGCGGTAACATATCTTTGGTCAAAGAGAAGCTGGAGTATGGCAGAAATGGATTTTTTCACAGCCTACTAGCTACTGCAATGTACTACTACAGATTGGCAATTTCCAAAACCATTAAAAATTTTGAAATAAAATAAAAATTATTAGATAATGTTGTAAGCAGTTTATTATTTTCATAATAAAATTTCACATTTAATGATATAAAAAGTATGCAATTCTGTCAAAACTCAAGTCAAAAGTACCTCTGACTGGAGTTCTGAAAATTCTTCAGTAAGATCGCAGAAAATGAGGAATGAATTAGAATTTGTTCAAATTATAAAACATAACTTAAATGGCAGAAAATTTAAATCTGATTTGTCAGTATTCCTTTTTTGCAATATTGCTAATAGATATTGAAAAATAGAAGGGCTCCAGTCAGAGGTATCGACTTCGACGCAAATTAGTACTTTTTTACACCATTACACCAATTATGATTGATAGTTGCGTGCTGGAGCAACAGTCGCTGATTGTTTTTGTTTCATACCAGGGTTTTTAATTGTCTTGGAAATTTTTAACCTCTAGTAAATTGCGGTAGCCAGTAGACTGTAAAAAATATCTATTACTGCCATACTCCAGCTTCTCTTTGACCTTAGAGATATTATAGCAGTTGTTTCTGGGAGAGTTGATTTGTTGGAAGGAATTGTTATAATCTTGTCCCTTTAGTCTAGTTAGTGTGTATTTTTCAGCTAAGTTAGTTGTTTTCTTCTACCTGAACAGATTTTTGTTTATATTTCATGGCCTGCTACGTTGCTTTTAGGTAGGAAAATTGAAATTCGCCGATTTGTTTGAAAATTTAAAATTAAATGAAAACTACCAGAGATTGATATTCACAACCTTATATCATTAGAAAGGTTATCAAATTCTACGTTTAACCGTATATAAAAAAAATTAGGCATTCCCATCTGAAAAAATCAAGTTATCGCTGATCGAAGTTTCCTTAATTAATCGATGGATTTCTCCAAGCATAAACGTAATTCAAATTTGACAGTCTCATCAAAGCTGACGCATTTTATGCTTAGTAATACAGCCTTCCTATTTTATAATCTCTGCGATTTTCAATTTTTTCCTGATATCTACTTATTATACCGAAAATGGTGATTTACACCTAAACGGTTTGCTTTAGGTCCCATGTATGATACATAAAGTGACACTAGAATTCACCAAGGAATCTGAATATGCAATAATATACGGGGTGTTCCATTTAAAAAACATAACTTTGATACATTTCGTGTTTTTGGGACACCATGTATAACATGAAAATATTTTTAAAATGTAGCCTTTATGGGTCTCTATTCATCCGAAATTATTATTTTCTTTTTTATCAAATACTTTTTTCGTATAACGTGAATAACCCTATAAAAAACCACACAAATTTCGTTTTTGGATACCTACTTTAGAGGTCCCCGATGATTTTGTATATATTTTTCCAATGAGTCATATTTGAGTTTTGAGAAAGAGGTTGAAAAAACGCCAATATTTTTGCGATTAATTCTCCTTGGTAACAATTTTATGAGTGCCGAGAATTTGTGGGAAGTGCTGAGTCAATCCACTTGGCGTATTATTTTAAGGGCAATCGAAAAAATCTATGAGAAATTCCTTTTTCAGTGATTAAATCCAAAATAAATAATAAATATAATTTTTGAGCAGTAATACTTTATTATATAACCGAAAATTTGGATGGAATAAATTACCTACTATACTTGTCAAACTGACAGGAATATCCAAAATGAACATGAAGGATTGAAGGTAATTGACAGTATTATCTAGATCGGAAATGTTTGACAAATATTGTTCCTGATTGTCTACTTTATATGAAATAGTACATATTATCTTCGTGTATTTAGCATTTAACTGATGTGGGAGGTTCAATATATAATTAGGTCCATAATTATTGACCTCAAATATTTCCAAAATAAAGAAATTCCAAAAAATCTAATTAATCAGGTGACAAATGACATTTGACGTTTCTATAGATTCCTGTATTATCGGCATAAGCTAGCGCTATCTCTCTCTTCGCGGGCTAGGCGTATTGACCTTGAGAGAGACCGGTCACGATTGACAATCTGCTGAAGCTAGTTTCGACATACGTTTCCAAATTACGTCCACAGTAAAATTTATGGACAATATTAGCTTCCTAGCATTCTAGTTGTTGGGGAATATCCAAAGCCAGTTTGCGGCAGTGTTTGCCGCCTTGTGGTCCTGTAACTTGTAATAAAGTATCTGAACACTGAACACGTGTCGGTATTTTAGTGATAGTGTTTTCGGCGTTGCTAGATTATCCTAAGTTTATGCTTAGTCGGGTGTCCCCACACACATTAGATTTCCTTACCTACTCGTATAAATTATACCTATTCGGAATTTGAAAATTGTCGGTGTGCCTACATTGCAGATTGAAGGTTAGTGATGGGTCAAATCGAATACTGTTTGGGAATTATTCATTTCATATCATAAAAATTTCATCGTTTTTGTTACTTCATTGTTTTATTTTGATACGAGGTATAAAAATAGACTATTTGTAAACATATTATCTTTGATTTGTTCTGGCAGTTTTGTTTTCTCTTATTTGCATTATGTTAATAAGTGCATTTATATAGTAGGTACCTATTTGTGTCGAATCAATAGCTTATTTCGCATAGGATCTGTGATTGCGATTAGTGAATATAATGAGAAGGAAGCCACAAGTGAATAAAAAATGTACATTTTTATGTTTTTTATTTACAGAAATACATAAAAAAATATTACTAGAATAAATTATTATATATCAATTAGGTAATGCCATATATCGTGTTCTTTTCATAATATTTCTACCATTCAGGACATTTTGGAAACCTTATTTTTTTGTTCTTTTCTGTCATAAGGTGGCATACCTACGTTGCATATTATTGTTTATTATTCAACTGCTTCATAATATGTTTTACAATGCCTTGTTATAGTTTGTTTCGTAATTTTATACTAGGGTGTATAAATACTTGGGTGATTCTAATAAGCACTTTGCACGATCAACAAATCGAAAAAAAATAGTGAGCTTTTCTCAACTAAAGACAAATGATTATACATGATGTTTTAACTTCTTTATGCGAAAATCAGCGTGTCGCACAAAAAACGGCAGGCACACAAATTTGCCCCAAAATAGATATGGATTTAACAATTTAAGAATCACAAGTTGAATTGCTGAAAAATGTTTCCCTAGGATCGATTACTGCTGGTTTGCGATATTCGAATACTCCCATCACTGAACTGAAATCTGGGGAAATTTATATTTGTTTTTCTTACCCTTGTTGTCAGATCAGATTTGACTTCCGAAAAGAAATCTTAAAAATCGCCGGTAAATAAACAACCCAAAATTTTATTTTGAATCTTAATTTGGTTTCTTAACTGGAAAATATGGAAACTGGTAACACTTGTCCGTTATTAAAAATTTCCTAAGTCATTTTAACTTTCCTTTATTATTTTCCAGAGACGATTACAACTTATGAACAGACCAAAAACAAACATTTTGTAGATACCATGGACGGCACATTCAAAGAAAGCGGTAAACTTTTTAAATATTTTGAAGTTCATAAACTATAACACTCTGTATTTTAGAATCGGCCAGTCACTCCAATAAATGCAGTGCTGATAGAGATGAGGGTGAGTTTTGTTTAAAGTCTAAAGTACCTAAACATTTTACAAAATGCGAAAATCTGGGAGAGCTTTCTTGGATCTAGTTACTTGTATATTCAAAGTTTAGCGTTTTTTTCTAAATTCTTAATGATTGCTACAATTATTTTGGGTTTACAAAAAGGTTAGAGTATCTACCTACCTTATATGATTTTTCTGATTTTCACCTTTTTCACATTGTTTGTTTTTCATTGGGCTCCCTAATTAAATAACCATCAGGGACAAGACTGTTTCTTTAATTTTAAAGTTTGTATACTTGCGACACATTATCCCCCATGAATAATTTTCATCATAGTTTGATGCTTATTCTTCAGGTAATCTTATATAATTAATTTTTTTTCTGGTTTAAAGTCTAAAATCCCTAATTTACTGTTATATACATATATAAACTGTGCAATAATAAAAGTACCTATACAACAAAAAATTGTAGGTGCTGCCGCATTCATGGAAGAAAGTCATACTGATGATGAGGAAGATGTGAGGTTAAATCTTGATTGTTCAAAAAGTGATGATGAAGATGATCTGGGTGAATCAGATCATCATGAGGCTAGTGATAATGAGCATAATACTGAAGGAGATTTAATTGGTAAATATAATATAAACAAGCACTACCATTTTCTAGTTATTTGATTTTCAAATAAATGATAACATTAGGCCTTTACGGAAACTATGATCGGGTAACCCTATCAGTTGGATCACTGATCCTGACTATCGGAAAGTGATCTGGGATCGGTCAGAAATAGGGTAGTTCACTCTTGTACAGTAAGTGATTGCGATCGGATGATTCAGATCAGTAGTTGCTTTACTTTACCATCTGTTTTTTATTGTTAAACCAACTTTTTCGTTGTTCAAAGTCCGTTAAATTCATGGAATCATAAATCCCACTTGACAGTTGTTTGACATATAACTGATCTATCTGGATCCAGATCAGTGTTTCCGTAAAGGGCTATTGTTCTACTCATCTGATGCTAATGTGTAATATACTTTTTTCAACAGATGTACTTCAAATACAAATTGAGAAATATATATTTTTAGATGGTGATGTTGAAATAAAATGCTGTAAAGATGTAGAAGATGGCATTATTTGTATCAAAGGCTTGTAAAATCCAAAACAGATAACTTTGCTAGTTGCAGATTTTCCACCTTATGATTTGAGACCAACAAAATATTTGTATTATTTCAAATATCAGTAAATGTTTTATTTTTTATTTATTATAGTTTATAATGGTTAGGGGCCATCTGCTGCTGCTGTAGACAATTTTTATATTGTATCAGTACTACATATGGTACTCACATGTTGAATGTCACTGTTGGACTAACTAAGACTACAAAGTTTTATGTATGGGAAAATATTGTTATGATAATGCCTTTGGATTATATGGGTATATTTTGGTTTGGCTGTCAGATTTATCAACAGATTTTACTTTCAGGTGCTCAAAATAGTACAGATGAGAGTCATATAAATACATCTAAGGATAAAGTACTGGTGGATAGTGACAAAAATCATACTGATGACAAAGAGGAGATTCAGAGTGCAGGTATGAAAAAATGATCTGTACCTAATTCCTAAGCCACATTATTCATTGTTTTACTTTTATTCTAGACAATCAAACTAGTGGCATAGTGGAAGAAGAAGCATCAGAAAATACTGACAAGGACCATGCTGCTGACAAACAGCAAGAAGATAATGGCCCAGCTAAATCTGATGATGAACCTGATGGCAATAAAGCAAAAACTACCGCTGAAGTTGAAGATGTTGGTACGGAAACAGTTGATGGTCAAAATGAAGATGTTACTGAGAAGAGCAAAAGTGAGGAGGAGACTCAACACAAGGATGGTAAAGGTGAAGCTGAAGTTGAGACAAAAGGTTAGTGGTAACCTGAAACAAAGTTCAAATTTTGATGTTATGTTTCATTATTGTCAATCCTCTATCCCTGTATATTTTAAAATAGGCTAAACTAATTTTGGCTGTATTAGTCAGTATTAATTTCTTTCTGAAAATGTTTTATAACATGGATGAAGGGAAAACTTCATAATATAAAAGTTTTAAAAATTGTCATGCTTTACTAGCTATTCTATTGAAGTGCAGGTTGTTTTGAATAATTTGTTTTTTTGCAGAAATGTTAATATGTTAATTAAATTGATACTAAATACACAATAAGTTATCAGTGTGTCAAATTTTTTTTATAGAAAAATTTCGCAACATTAATCCTGAAAATTCCTTTCAATTTCAGCATCTTATTTAATTCCTATAATCATCTTACTAAACCATATAGGACTATAATGTGCTTTAGTTTGCCTGTCATCATTTATCAACATAATCTATTACTTCCAGGAGATCAGAATAGCAAAGAAGTAGATAAACCTAATGAAAAATTACTGAAAGATCTTGAAAATCATACTGATGACAAAGATAATGGGGAAAGTTCAGGTAGGTATAAAATAAAATTTAACCAATCCTAATTTTACTCTCCTTTTTGTTTTGTGATAAGACTGCTATTTTTGATTCAGGCAATCAAACCAAAGATGAAAGTGAAAAAGATACAAAAAAAGGCACTGATGGAAGTCATGATGGTGTTGAACAGGATGTACCTTCCAATTCAGTTGATGACCCACATAAATCTGACCACGATGCATCCAAAGATGATAAAACAAAAACTGTTCCTGAAGTTGAAGATAATACTGGATCAAAAGAGAGTAGTCAAAATAAAGAAAATGAAGAGAAGAGCAAAAATGAGGAAGAGGCTCCTAAGACAGATGGTGAAAAAGAAGCTGAATCAAAAGGTAAGTTTTTTCCTTTCCTCAAATTACAATAATAACAATTCTGTAGTAATGAAGTGTTAAAATTTATTAAAGACATTAATTTATATTTTAAATTGTCATCAACATTTGAAATTTTATATTGTCATCTATACAGCTAATAATCCTACATGGTTGAGGCAGTTTTAAAGGTTAAATAAAAAAGAAACCACTACAACCAGTGGTGCTCACAATGTATACCATGGGTGATTTTTTTATTGCAACCGGCTTGTGGAAATAATCAACTACTAAATCATATAAAATGTAAGGGGAACAATAATTCAAATCTGATATGTTAAAGAAATAGTTCAGGCGGTGGGGGTTTTTTGACAGGAAAATGTCAGAAAAAAATGAAATTTGGTGGGATGGTAGACATTGGTCCCCTGAACCTACACCTAGGTTTGTGACCTTGGGGTGGGTGAAAACTGCTTCGTGACGATTTTCGGAAAATAGCGTCGCTTTGGTGACATCGAAAAAAGCTTCAGATGATTTATGGAGAGGATACATTGGATAATTTGGGCCTCTATATTTTTCGTGTCCGACCAATAGTTTGCGTCCTACAGTGCGCCAAAGTTAGGGGTTGGTTTCTCATTTGCACTAAAATTAGGATTTCATCGCGGATTAAGACAAAGAACGTTATCAAGAAGTCGTGTAACATTTTTATTTCGCTAAAAGAATGATACTTTCTCATTTCTTTATTATCTGCACCAGCTTAAACTGACGCATTGGTTTAAACAAAATTATGATATGTGTTGTTGCAAAAATATTTTATTTGTGCACACTTTTAGTGGAAATGATACTACCTTGGCGTGTCTTAGTTAAGGTAAGATACAATATGCGACCTCTAGGGGTTGTCATTCGGGGGTGGGGTGGAGGATAGTGAAAACTGTTTCGTAACACTTTTTGATAAATAGCGCCATTGTGGTAAGTGCTATCGAAAAAAAGTGAAATGATATATGGAGAAAGCAAAACTGTTCATAATTTTGGTCTTTACATTTTTCGTGTAGTCTACAATGCCCCAAAGTTAAGGGGTGGTTTGTGCCTTTTACTAAAATCAGACTTTTATCGCATATTACCTCGAAGAACGGTATCAAAAAGTTTTGTAACAATTTTTCTCCTAAGAGAATAACATTCCTTATATCTTTTATCATATTCAGCTGTCTAAATAACACATTTGGGCATTTAGGAACACATCAGTACCTACTACCGATATTAGCCAATCGTTAAGTCCTTCAACAGTCAGGTCGGCAACTTGGCCGTACATTCAGGGGAGCAATCAGGCACGTATTTAGAGGGGGGACCAGGGGGTCCGGACCCCCCCCCGAAACGTTATACAGGGTGGCCAATCCGGTGACGATAATATTTTTTTTTAGATAGCCCGTACCGAGACCTATCCAAAACACCCCCATGTATGTGTACCGATTATTGATAGTTTTCGAGTTATGATTTTTTTTTTGAAAACTTAGAGATTTTCCAGTTTTTCTAAGAAATCGTCAAAAACAAAAACAAGAATGCTTTTTAGGTTTTATTCTTTTCTGCAATTATACGCAGTATTAAGCCTATTTTAATATCCAATAAAGAGAACCTGTACAGCCGAACAATAATTAAGTACATTTTGGGCCCAAAGTTTGAAATCACTGTTGTTAGCCAGGACAACAAAATTAAAAATACTAATGCCTGGTTCTGGAGCTTCAAACTAATCTTAAAAACTTTGCAAGATATTGCACTTTCTAAATAATAATAAAAAAAATAGCACTTATGGGGGCATTTTGCGTCGTACGTGACTGTTAAATGTAAAAAGGTGATAATTCACGAATTTCCAAAATGATTTAAAAAACTATTATTTTACAAATTAATTAATTATGACAAATTAAAGAAAAAATCTCGTAACAACTAATAAACACGATAGTCATTGATGTCTTAATGACTTTTAATAGAAAAAACGAATACCCGAATTGTGATTTTTGACGTGTTTTTGCTACATACTATTGAGCTAAATTAAGTTGTATGCAAAGTAAACATAGGAAAGGAATAATAAAACAATAATCTGACTTTCTGACTATGAGTTCGTTGATAGTTTATGACAAGAAGTTTTTAAAATGACCTCCGTTCACTTCAATGCATAAACGACATCGTCTCATGAAATTATCTTTAAGCAAGCGAAACGCAGTTGTGTTTTCATTAATTTTCGTCACGAGGGTAGAAGATTTCCTTGTAATAGCCCCAGATGGTTTAGGGAGGTTCTTTCCAAGTAGTTGCGCACTTCCCAAGCGTAGTGGCATGGAGCGCCATCTTGTTGGAATATTAGACTCCTTCGTATCTCCAGGTTTACGTCTTCGTATGTGTCGGACAAGTTATTTTGGAGAAATAGACAAGGCCTATTAGTTGTCCATTTACTACTCCCGTCCACGGTACTATTTAGTACTGTGTCAGAATTCCATCAGTATCAATTTAATAGTTTCCACATTACAAAATACAAAACGATCTAAAGCAATAAATACTCGCAGGTATGTAGACAGAAGTCCCTTAGTTTCGGTAATAGGCAAGGCAATGTTCGGATGGACCTTGAACGGTGATATATCGCTAGGTCTTCCTTGACAGGTCAGTAGGCAGCCTATCATGAATACAAGTTTTTCAGTTTTTCAACCCCCCACCCCTAAACACCCAAATTCCACCCCCACCCAAGAAAACGCAGAAAATGATCAAGAACCTCTAAAACGCCTAAAAACGAAGTTTGAGGAATATTTGAAATTTTTGTCTTAATTGCTCCGCCGCTCATGTACCGATTTCCAAAATTATAGCAGCATTACCTACTAAGACCCCACAGCATATTGCTGCCCAAATTTCATCACAGTGCATGCAGCGGTTACTGAGATTACGAGGCTAGAAAAACGCGTACAGACAGACAGACCGACAGGCAGACCGACAGAGACCGACAGAAATGGGTGACGGGGATTTTCGTTATGTAGACATTATAAAACGCCCAAAAAACCTATTATCTCAATATCGAAAATTTTCACGATCATAATCCTCCCCTCGGTGTGGGAAATAAAAAGGATGGCGTATGTTACGATAACGCTTCCCAGGTAATTAAAAGTCAGATTGTTGTTTTATTATCCCTTTCCTTTGTTAACTATTCATACAACTTAATTTAGCAGAAGTTCAATAGTACATAGCAAAAAGCACAGGTATTAATGTTTTTTATTAAAGGTAATTAAATCATCAATGACTATCTTTAATTTGTCGTAATAAAGTAAAATAATAGTTTTTTAAATCATTTTGGAAATTCGTGAATTATCACCTTTTTACCAACAGTCACGTACGGCGCAAAATACCCCCATAAGTGCTATTATTTCATTATTATTTCGAAAGTGCAATGTCTTGCAGAGTTTTTAAGACTAGATTAGAGCTCCAGAACCAGGCATAAGTATTTTTTATTTTATTTTGAAGGTTTTGGTCTCCTGAATAAGAGATTTGGGCCCAAAATGTACTTAATCTTGTTCGGATGTACAGGTTCTCCTTATTGGTTATTAAAATAGGTTTAATACTGAGTATAATTGCAGAAAAAAAATAAAAGCCAAACAGCATTCTTGTTTTTGTTTTTGACGGTTTCTTGGAAAAATTGGAAAATCTCTAAGTTTTCAAAAAAAAAAATCATAACTCGAAAACTATCAATAATCGGTACACATACATGGGGATGTTTTGGATAGGCCTCGGTACGGGCTATATAAAAAAAATTATTATCGTCACCCGATTGGCCACCCTGTATAATGTCGTCTAAAAAATGGAATCCACAAATTTTTGCAGCCCCCCCCTCGACGAGAGCAAATTTAAGGTGGCAACTCTAATCTGGACCCCCCAAAACCAAATCCTGGATACGTGCCTGGGAGCAATGTCAGCAAGGTCTATCATCCCACCAGATTTCATTTCTTTCCGACCTTTTGCTGTCAAAAGCCTTTTTTTACGACGTAACGATTGTACTAAAAGTGGTGAAGGCCTTCTTCACAATATTTTTTTGTATTTCAGTTACTGTAACAGCAATTGTGATTCTAAATAATTTTTCTGATCTGTTAAATGTCAATCTATAGCAATTGAGTTTAGTTACTAAAATATAATTTGTCGTGTTATCCGCGTTGAAGTATACAATTTACATTTGGTGACTTAAAAATAAACGGTGTATGATGGATTTCTGTAGATCAGTCAGAAAAAAATGACGATAAAGGAGATAAGTACTCTTTGTTGAAAGAGACTTTGTCCAAGCCTAATGACGAAGCAAAAGAACAGGAAAATAATGAGGAGGAGATGGACGAAGATTTCGACCCTTCGGATTTTGATCCGTCATTGCTTTGTCCAGAAGTAGCTATGGAAGTTGACGAAGCACCTGTCATATCACCTGCAAATGGTAAGTTGAACATATATTTGCTCAATAAGTCGCCAGTTGCCTGATACTAACTTTATCTTGTGAAGATACAAAGACAAGATAAAGTTTGAGGAGACACAGGTTCTTGCTACCAACAAATTGGAATAAGTTAGAAAAAACAACGCCCATGCTCTAACAGGTATGTGAGGGTTCCCAAGATCCCGTTATTATTATTAACTGTGTTCACAAGCACGATGCTATTTTTTACAGGATTTGAATTTTGTGGAATTGTTTAAAATAGTCTTTTAACACTTATGCTCCACTATAACAATTAACCCGAAACGATCAACCAAAACAGAGTTGCTATTTTTATTAGGCCACTATAATAGTGCTGTTATTTTTAGGGTTCTTTACCTTTTATCCCGTCGCGAATATAGAAAGGGTATACGGGTTTATCACCGATTAAGCGGTCAGTGTGCCAGCATTACCAAGCTGCCGCTCTACAATAGTGGGGACAAACAAAATCCTTGTTTACTTCTTCTAACCTATTCGAATTCGTTGCTTCCTACGACCTCCTCTTATTATGCCAGATTGTACAGGGAGTCCATCGGGATTCATAAACATAAAAACAACTTCAACAATAAAGCTCAACAAAATATGGATACCCTCCCTAAGACACACAAAGATTCTAATAGCGTTTTCGACTTACTGCACTGATTTTAACCACGATTGCACTACAGTGCACATTGAAAACTCGTCTGGTGCCCACAAAGATTCTAATAGCGTTTTCGACTTACTGCACTGATTTTAACCACGATTGCACTACAGTGCACATTGAAAACTCGTCTGGTGCCCAGAAGTGCAATAATTCTGAACTGGTAAGTCGAACATACACCAAATTTCAGTGCAATTCAAGTAACTGTTCTGTCCGCTAACTGATGACTGTTTGATGTCATTTTGCATCCCGAGAGCTCAATTTCATTCTGTGGTGGTTTTGGAATTTGAATAGTTTGAATCCGCCTTATTCAATCATTTATTCTATTTATCGACATAAAAACTAACAGCATTTTGTGCAATATGGCGTCTGCACTAAAAATGAATATCTGTCTATATCGGTAAATACTTATGTATATCTTGTTGTATCTCTTCGTCCGTCAGTTTATGAACTACATCTTCAACAAATATTCGTATTTTTGGGACACCCGCAGTGGTTGTTTGCAATTTAACTAGATATGCTTCAATTTCCTCATCATCCGAAGATAACGATATTCGCAGTTCTTCCAACTACACTTTCTGCACCTTTCATGCTACTATGTATACTACCCCACTACCCAGTTCTTAATTTAAAAAATTATTTTCTCTGACAAATAAAATAGGTTATAATTAATATTTTATAGACGTCAAAAATGCACTGAAATCTCCACGAGCTCAGAGAGTCCGTGGTGATAATTTGCTCTCAAGTGCAATTTAAGCGGATAAGTCGAAAACAAAAAAACCACACTAGTTTTGCACTCAAATCTAAGACGAACATAATTTTGACACTCAGTTCCTATGAGTGCAGTGATAGGGCAATAAGTCGAAAACGCTATAAGATGTGCCTTAGGGATCGGCCGTGCACAGCGCAGCCGCCCCCACTCCTAATCAGGGGTATATAAGAGCTGAACCCGGTGACGCAGTCTCAGTTTCTCGGAACACGCTGAACAGGTAACAGTTTCTGAGAATGCCAACGACTCGTGTTGGCGAAACGTCAAGCAGCGAAGTGCGCCGACGCCAAGGCGGCTGAGCGTATCGAAGCTGGTCGAACAGCCCAAGAAGCAACAGTTCATCGGATCATAGCCGCGAAAGCCTTACACAATATCTCTGTGCTAGGTACGCGGAATTTCGAATCAGGATTCTATAATAGAAATTCTAATCAAGCATACATGCGCAACCGGCTCAAACTGGCTGACAAATTCATCACTCAGTATATTGCTAATCATGCAAAGTACTTAAATACCAACATATAGTAATCTGGTGTGCCTAGATTGCGTCACTGAAAATTCAAGGTAACTTTGATAGATTGTCAAATCTGTTTGTCAGATTTATACGAATTTTTTTTGGATTTGATGTCCTTCAAGTTCTGCCACTTTTAAGACTAACAATTTTACTCTTGCGTTCCATGCCGCAAATGACAGAAAACGGTTTTTTTGTAGATTCTCAAAACGACGACGGCGCGAAGAGTCCCATCCTTTTTGATGCTGTGTTTTCTACGTATGTTGATGAGATGACTGGAACAGAAAGTAGGTTTCACTAATTAATCAGCAATGATAGCTATGTTTACAATGATTTTTCTTTTCAGCATGCTTTGATTTAACACCTGAGGAAGATAAACTCAGACAAGAGACTTATGGACAAAGTGAGTATATTAATTCTATATATGTGTTATTAATTCGAAAAAATCTGTGTATGTAGGATTTCGGTAAAAAAGGTGCATTTAACTTAGTTTATTTCTAATGACCTAAACATGTTTTGAGCTTCAAAAATCTCAATTTTTTATATTAACTTGTATTGGCAAGGTATTTCTATCAACTATATTGCACTTTTAACTGTATGGGGAGCCAGGTTTCATAATAGAGATTAAAGAAATATGGTATATAATTTTATAGATTGAAATAATACATTTTGTTCAGTATTGTCCGTTTTAGTTCTGTTTTGTCCAGTTCGATCCGGTCTAAAATAAAAAAATTGCTTCTCGTAGCATTTTGGCATTTTGTTACATAAATAATTCGCAAGGAATTTGAAATCCGAAGAGAATTTAACAATAATTATAGTCAAAAGACGCTCAAAAATATAGCTAATTTGAGAACAAAATAAATGAAGTTTGAGACTACTGTTAGAACTACCCAGCTGATAAATATTCTCCCGCCCTCCTCCAAATTTCCCCACCATCTTGAACAGAGACCGCAAATAGTCCCAAAGAGAAATTTTGGCAATTTTTCCATTATTCGTTTGAATTTTTCAATGATTCGTTTGCCGCCACTGAAGCGACTCTCGAAAACAACGTAAAAACTGGGCATTAAAAACTGAAATCAAATTAAGAAATAAACTGTATCGTCCTAGTTCCTACAGAGAGAGATGCAAAAAACTATTTGCGAAAGTTTTTGTGTTAATATTTTTTTGAGAGCAAGTACTGAGTCAATCAACTTGATATTTTTTTTCAACCAAATTCCCGTTCTTACAATACTTCACACATCGTCGTGGGAATCCAAATTTTGCATAATTGCAAATCTAATTTTTCAGTCTCTGCGGTCTCACTGAACAATCGTGATCATTCGAACACAAGCAAGCAAAAGTTGCATCACCCAAAGTTCTTTGGGTGGTCTCTCAGAGTAATAACTGAACATAGAGGTAGTAAACATTTAATTCTAATAGGCCAACATCTTTTCTTATGTTGTCATATTGACCACCAGATACGGCAATCATAATTGTTTACTATCGTCTTAATTGTATAGTATCCAGAAATATTCCATTCTACGTTAACAAAGACGGTATTTTGATGTTTCAGGAATGATTACAGCAAAATCAATAGATATGTTGACCTCTACTCCATTACTACATGTTTCTTCATCATAAACGAAAATTCTATCTTACATAAATTTTGAGGAGCTGGCAACGCCTATATAATTTTCCTGCGATTTGTTTACGGTAAACTCCGACTGTCAAACGTTTGTTTTGTTTGTGCGTCTTTTATGCTTGGTCAGTAAAATCGAATTCGCTATTTGTTGATAACTGTAGTGAAGCTTTACGGACTTGCTGTGCTATATTCGAGTGTAATTTAACAGTTTTTCGAGATGGGACAGTGCAGAGCAGTGTTTGTAACATGGGTTGCATTGGAATAATTTTCAGGTTAGTTGGCAGTGTTTGGAGGCTGAAGTGTCAAAAGATGATGGCTTTGAGCACGCCATGCTGAAGTGGTTTGTTTACTACCTCTATGTTCAGTTGTTACTCTGAGGGTGGTCTCATTGGTCGAGTAAAATCGAGTACTATCAACCAAATAACCTAAAATATTGTTGTATGGTGTAAATATTGATTTACATTTTTATTTATCTTGTTAAAATGTCTAGTCAATGTAATCGGAAATTCCTTGATATCTTTGCACTAGCATCATTGCCTCAGAGGTTGATTTGTACCAGCAGTGATAACCGCAAAAAGGTAACTGCGCTAAAAGTCTCGGTTTACCGATGTAAATTTAAACAAACATCCTCTTCAAACGCATACGCATGCGCGTACCGTCAAACGTCGACCTTTTACATATTTATGTTTACTTGTATTTCATTCGTAGAAAACCCTGTCCAGTACACAAAGATCCATTGCACTGCGTGCAACGTCCATTTGGGCAGCGCTCTAGATGGTCAAGGCAACCGGTTCGTGCATCCGTTGCTCAAGGTGCTCATCTGCAAGAACTGCTACTACTTCTACAGCAGCGGCGAATTCGAAAGGGACGAGGACGGCAGCGAGCTGTACTGCAGGTGGTGCGGCCAGGGAGGACAAGTTATGTGCTGTTCTAAATGCGAGATGGTGTTCTGCAAGGTGGGTGTATTATTCCTTGTAAGTCCGCTGTCTCACTGAGCAAACGCGTACAATCAAGCAAAAGCGAGCAAAAGTTGCAAAAGGCGAACATTTGTTGGGGGATGGGTATATAAATAACCTTAAATAGTGTTGTCAAAACAAAACATTGTTGTACTGTTATTTGTTTCACTAGACCATTCTTGCACCAGTAGGATCAACAACTCTATTTCCTCGGCAGTCCACGTTTTACTTAAAGCATGGCCGACTCTACACTAGGCCGGAGCCTTAGATGTGGCAACGTGGCTTAGCTGTCAAATAGCGGGCCTATAGTTTCAGAACAATTATTACATTTTATATGTATTAGAGTTCATCTCGGTTAATAAATTAAGAAAAATACTTTTTAGAACTACTACTACTAATACCACTTACATCTGATGTCTGGTTCATCGTAGTCAGACACTACAAAATAAAAATAAACGCAACCTGTTTCCTGCTGCCACTTCCACTTAAATGAACACTGGTATGCCCAGATGCATGCCCAGATGCATGCCCAGATGAGTTCTATTAACTGTTTTTTTGCTGTGATATTTGGGAGGTCCAGAAAACATTGTAGGTACCAGATTGTGCTCTAAAATAGGTCTTATCCTTTGAAATGTTTGTGAAGTATCGTCTTTATTCTTATAAATATAACCAGCCCATACGAGGAATACCGTTCACCCACTTCTGTTTATGTCCTTTATTGGAAGCACAATTGCTAATGAACACTCAATTTACTTTGTAAATTGTCACTTGAGCTAGAAAAATTCACTATTAGGTCACTGTGAAGCCATTCTTGCTGGTCTTGGTTCCCTTTCACTATCAAATCTTTTCGTAGGTATGCCCAGATGCATACCCAGATGAATTCTATTAACTGTATTTTTCTGTGATATTTGGGAGGTCCAGAAAACATTGTAGGTACCACATTGTGCTCTAAAATAGGTCTTATCCTTTGAAATGTTTGTAAAGTATTGTCTTTATTCTTATAAATATAACCAGCCCATACGAGGAATACCGTTCACCCACTTCTGTTTATGTCCTTTATTGGAAGTATAATTGCTAGTGCAGCCTGGTACTACACATTATGCAGGCATCTCTTTATCTTTATAGTTTCGTTTGTGCAGGTAAATAATTAGAAACACATTAAAAATCACCTTCCACTCTTCGTTGTTACTTTGGAAGGTTATGTTGGTATGTCCTTGATTGGAGGCACAATTGCTATTGCAACCCTACACACTTTGCTGGCATCTTTTTATCTTTATAGTTTCGTTTGTGCAGGTAAATAATTAGAAAGACATTAAAAATCACCTTCTACTCTTCGTTGTTACTCTGGAAGGTTATGTTGGTATGTCCTTGATTGGAGGCACAATTGCTATTGCAACCTGCTACTACACACTTTGCAGGCATCTTTTTATCTTTATAGTTTCGTTTGTGCAGGTAAATAATTAGAAACACATTAAAAATCACCCTCCAATCTTATTTTTCACTCTGGAAGATTACACTAATGACTTAACAACAAACAACAGCTCGGCCCGATATCCAGTGTTGCCATATTTCAATGCTCCGGCCTAGTGAGTAAAGTCGGCCATGCTTAAAGATAAATAACCGCAAAAATCCCCACCTGAGCCTCCACTGTTGGCTTCTAATTAACAGTACTGTTCCTACAGTGGCGCCAGGAAACCGTAACAAAGCCTACACAGAAAACGATGCTAATGACCAAAGCAGTCGATGCCGAAGACACAGAAGTAAAAAAAAACGTGAAAATCCTAAAATATAACCTCTCTAATATCCTAACGTAAATGTAAACAAACAGCTGCTTGGAAATTCTATCATCATACGCAAACGCGAGTCATAGAGTGAAAAATAGGACAACTTCCAAAATAGATCAGTTGACTCTACATGACGGCAGTTCACACGCGTAGTGCTCGTACGCGATTGATCAGTGAGACCTTGTCCTAAGGCCCCATTGTACAATGCGAGTTTAACCTTGGGCTTAACGTAAGCTGACGTTAAGCCACCGAAGCTGCAAAATGACAGCTGTACAATGCTGGGTTGACCTGAGCTAAACTGTGGTTTATCGTGTAGCACTAACTTCCAAATTGCTTGTCATTTTATTAGGATAAAACGCTAAATTGGTGTTCGTATTGTGCAACAAGGCAATATCTCAATATAGAGCTCCCGTAAGAACTGGGGGTTAAAGCCAAAAAAATGCTTTAGCTGTACGATAGTTTACTAACAATGGGGTTAAACCCTCACTACGCTCATGATAATCAACTGATCTGTACCATGGTGGAGCAGGCGCACTACCTAGGCCAAACTGCTTGATTTACAGAGAATTAATCAGTTGTGCCTTTTGTATTGCACCAACTGCTGCCATAGAAGGTCTTTCTTAAAAAAACACCTCTCCATTTATATCTGGAAAGTAAGGCATGAGCTACGTGTATGGTAGCTACTATAATAATAGTACTGAGCCTTGACGTGCAAAATGCCTTTAACATCATCATCATAATAGAGAAGTTGAACAATCGTGGTATTTACAGAATCTTATCGGCAGCTACTTTAGTGACAGAGCTATAAAAATAGCATATGTAGGGCTGAAGATTCATACAGGAGATTCTCAGGGATCGGCGTTGAGTCTTCTTCTCTGAAATGTCCTGTATGATGGGGTTTCACGGATAAATCTTCCTCGAAACACAAAAACGAGAAAACAAACGACCAACGAGGCTCTGAGCGAAGGATAGATGAATGGAAGCACCTATTCAGCTGGCACCAAGCAAAACTGGAGAGGTCATTTTCCGGGGTTCTAGGATCACTAGGAACCAAACGAGCTTCTGTCTTAGAGGGGTACAAATAGTACCCAGCAAATCAATAGTGTACTTGGGGATTACTGTAGACAACGAGCGATGTTTCAACGAACATATAAAAAGAACTGCAGTGACATCAGAAAGAAAGGTGGCATTACTGTCACATAGAATGCCAAACGTAGGCGGCCCAAGTATGAGGAAAAGATATATCTTTAACGGAATAATCCACTCAATTATGTTATACCATTATACGCAGCTCCAGTATGATCTAAAGCGATGCTGAGCAAAACATCACCAGCAACCCTTAGACAGGGTCTACCAAAGCGCTGCAGGTTATAACAACCAATGCATCTAGTGGCCCAGGTGAAGACATATGATGTATATCAAAGAAGGTGCATTGCCAAAGCGGCGGAGGACCTCCATGCCAGGCAGAAAATAATGGACGAGTTGCAGGGAATCTGGTCCAGTACAATGGAGTTGGTGCAGTGTACTAAGCTCCTCATTCCAAACATACAAGAGTGGCAGAGTGTACACACAATCAAGCACACCATTTTTGAGTGTGACAGATGGTCCTATTACAAAGCAGGACGAGAGGGCGAGCCTCTCTTGAGGTCCTGACCCCAGACAACATGGTGCCTATGATGATATCGAACGGACAGCTCTGGAAGATCGTTCATAAAATGGTTCAAGGAGATGTATTTGTTGAGCCTGCGGGTGTGGGCCCATTCAAGTCCCGCGTTAACAAATTTCCCCTAACATAACCTCTTCACAGCAGTCGCGGTACTCTGATATTAAAGCTCTGCCTACGCGGTCTGCTTAGTTATGTATTAAAAAAGATACTTAACTCATCTTGCACTCCGAATAATATCGTTGACGATGATGCCCGGTGCAGATGGAGATAATAAAAAAATTCTGAACCTACAGTAGTTACTACAAAATGTTGCTACAGGCTGATGTTATATATTTCTTACTAGTTGGCACTTCAAGTGTGTTAGTTCTTACAATTTTAACGAGACTTCATAAAAACCTTATTGACATTGTTGTTCCAAATTAATATAATAAATGATACATAAAATATAGGTTACTTATATTTTCAGAAATGTATTAGGATCAACTTCGACAGAAAGAAAATCGCAGATATAAGGGATAGCGATGATTGGTTGTGTTTTAGATGTAATCCATCCCAGATTACTCATCTGAAGATTCACTGTGCAGAATTCATGGAATATGTGCGACGTGAAAGATCGTAAGTCAACAATATAATCTCTGAAACCTTTCTTTGTATATTTTAGTGCAATAAATAAAGAGTTACCCTCATTGCAGCTACTTATACAGCCTTAGTGAAGGTCTAAATTAGTCTATGTAGAGTCTGAAACGACTCAATCTACCTATGCAACGCGGTTTATAATTAATCATTTTCTTGCTGAATCAACATTATTATTGGCTTCAAGATTTGGCTTCTAAAGTTGCATTAAACTTTTAGTAGCTATTGTCTATAGCTGTGTATACAGGGCGGTCCAATAAGCGCGCGGTGCTCCCTAGCGGCCATACCGTTCAAATAAGAGGAAAATGTTTTAAACAAAAAACGTTTCTTTTCAAATGCTCTACATTTAGAAAATAATTTCAAAGATGGCGGACTTCCGGATATACCGGAAGTAGGTCCAGTTTGTTAACCATAATTTATGTCTACGGAGCCTATTTTCGGAGTTATTCAGCAATTTTTACAAAATTTGACGTTTGTAGTACTTTACAAGAAACGTTAATATCTCGGAAACTGAACGCGATATAAAGATGCGGTTTTCGGTTTTGAAACAAGCGAGGAACGTATTTGTGTTTCATTAAGATCGTTGTTTCTAAAGAATATTAATTCAATAGACTAGAAATTTTCAAATTTGAAAAATTAAAAACGTTAAAAACTTTTATTTTTCAAATGGGATGGTATCATAAGTTTCACATCGGTGGATGCGAAATTAAATTCTCTTTCACTTTTATCTAGGCGCATGTGGTGCTATCTTTGATGGTTTTTGAGATATTTACGGTTTTGTAATTATTGCGTAGGAATTGGAAAAATCGTAGGTGGCGTGGCTCGCAGACGAAACAATTGGCAGGAAACCTTTCATCCCAAGTGTTTCGACCTCTAATACTAAAATGTGCTTTTGCTCCATATAACTGTAACCACATTATTCTTAAAAACTCCAGTGGTGAATTTTTCAACAGGTTTTCCAAATTTTCATGTAGAAAATTTTGGAAAACAGTTTATTATGCGGTTTCCAATAATACCACCCCAAATGCTTAGACTTCATGCTGGGTGACAACAAACTCCTCAAAATTTGGATCTACGTGGGCGTAAAATATGAGAGAAGGAAACATGTAGTAGTAATACATGAAGATAGTGAGTTCGACATTCTCGCAATTCTAGTTAAGGATCCGCATAGCAGTGCTACAGCAGAAATTAGTCGCTACTTGGGCATTGGTCAAACATCTGTGAACATGATCTTAACGGAGTACATATAGCATCTTTATCACGTGCAGCTAAATCAAGCAGTTGAAAGACAAGACTTTGAAAACTGGTTGAATTTCTGTAACTGGAGTCATGCTCGAATCCAAGAAGATGAACTCGTTTCCAAAAGTGTGTTGTTTACGAATGAAGCTACATTTCTTATGAAATTCTTTCATTTTCCTTTTTATGAAATGTAGCTACAGCGTTATCATTAACGGCCATGTAAACTGGCATAATTTACATTTCTATACCGACGTAAATCCAAATTTTGAGAGGTTTGTTGACAACCAGCATCGAGCCTAAGCATTTGGGGTGGTATTATTGGAAACCGCATATTAAACTAAGGTTTTCTAAAATTTTCTAAATGAAAATCTGGAAAACCTGTTGGAAAATTTACCACTGGAGTTTTTAAGAATAATGTGGTTATAGGTAGATGGAGCGAAAGCACATTTTAGTATTAGAGACCGAAACACTTTGGATGAAATGTTTGCTGCCAATTGTTTCGTCTGCGAGTCACGCCACCTACGATTTTTCCAATTCCTACGCCATAATTACAAAACCGTAAATATCTTAAAAACCATCAAAGATAGCACCACATGCGCCTAAACAAAAGTGAAAGAGAATTTAATTTCGCATCCTCCGATGTGAAACTTATGATACCATCCCATTTGAAAAATAAAAGTTTTTAACGTCTTTAATTTTTCAAATTTGAGAATTTCTAGTCTATTGAATTAATACTCTTTTGAAACAACGATCTTAATGAAACACAAATACGTTCCTCGCTTGTTTCAAAACCGAAAACCGCATCTTTATATCGCGTTTAGTTTCCGAGATATTGACGTTTCTTGTAAAGTACTACAAACGTCAAATTTTGTAAAAATTGCTGAATAACTCCGAAAATAGGCTCCGTAGATATAAATAATGGTTAACAAACTGGACCTAAAAATCGATGCTGAATTCAAAAACGTAATAATATACAGGGTGTTCCATTTAAAATAAGGAAGTTGATGCCTACTTCCGGTATATCCGGAAGTCCGCCATCTTTGAAATTATTTTGCAAATGTAGAGCATTTGAAAAGAAACGTTTTTTATTAAAAACATTTTCGTCTAATTTAAACGGTATGGCCGCTAGGGAGCACCGCGCGCTTAGTGGACCACCCTGTATATCAACCCTGCTGAGATGAGCTAGGCGTTTGTGTATTGTATTTGGAAATTAAAAATTGATTGATTTTTTCCTTGCATATATAATCTCAAAGAAAAATGTGTGAGAACTCAGTCACTGAACAAGACATTTACACCCGTATGCACCGTAAGTCAATTACACGATTAGTTACGTAAACCTGGATTAGATTACTTATTTACTATGCACCGCAAACTGACAATTCTGACACTGTCACTGTCAATACCATCTTGCGAACACAACCTTGCCGTATCTCCAATCTGGATTAGTTAATCTCTTGACGGTGCATGGCTAGATGCTAAAGATTAGCAAAACGCGATTAGGGAACTAGGATTAGAATCGCCAAACGGTGCATACGGGTGTTAATGAGGAAGGTTTGGGTAAAGATAAATATTGGAAGTTCTTTTCTTTTAGTCGGGCAGTTACATTGGAAAACTACTCTGCATTTACGAATGCTGATCATGCTCTTTGTTGTCAATCGATGAAGAAAAAAGCAACCGACACTCCTCCTGAACAACCAAAGAGAAAGAGGAGAAGAGCCGCTCCTGTTGATCCTGATTATAATCCTTTGAAGGATGAAGAGGATGACAATGATGTGATTGAAAAAGGTAGGTTTACTGTTTTATGGAATTATGTTTGTATTTCTAATTTCTTATACACGGCTATTTGTTAACTTCCAAGAGAGCGACACGGATGTCAAAAGAATCTTATATTTATCTGGTTGAAACGCTTGCTGCAGCCATATATCATATACAGAGTGAGTTTTTAGTACCGGCTCGGTCGATAACTCCACTACTGTAGAAGATAGCGAAAAAAATTGTATATAAAAGTTGTAGCCACGGATATGCTCCTTGCTCAGAGAATATTTTGATTTATACAGGGTGATCCATAACTACGTGGTGATATAAACATGCATTTTTTTAAATGAGACACCCCATATATTATCCCATTTTTAGATTCTACTAATAATTTCTCTTCTGACAATATATGTATTATAACATTATACAGTGTATTTCCAGAGTTATGACCATTTTTATATCCAAATCGCTGTCAAACGAACCTACTGTATATCAAAAAGTAATGAATCAAAAATTACTTTTTTTACATGGAAAGATTAAAAATATCATCTAGTTGTAAAATTGGCTATAAGAAAAGCCCGCGACGCATATTCGTATACAGGGTGATGTAGAATGCGAAATCCAGATTTTCTTTTTTCTTTAAATGTAACCCCAATATTTTATTATACCAAAGAATTGCTTTTAATATGCTCTTTCATCTTTGTATAGCACTTGTTGTCCTACGTCCATCAGTTTCCGAGATATTTAGATTTTTTTGTAAATTTAAAATATAGCTTCTATTTGTGTACTGAAATTTATTTATTTTGAGAAAGTATTATCGAATTTGTTTTTTATTTAACGAACAACTAAATTATAAGGTCATGATAGTATTTGATGAAGTCAAAACTCTGAATCATCAAGATAATAAAGTCAAGCATGCTGAGGAAACAATTTTGTAGGCGTGATGCATAATTATTATCAATCAGATTTATCAGGTAGGCTTTGAAACATTGACGACGACGAGCTTTAAAAATAAATTTTTCGATTGAGGGTATTTAGGAGAATCTTTGAGAAACTGCCTACTTGCCTCCAGAATATATCAACTATGAACAGCAATATCCAAAACGGAGGTACTCTAAAACTAATGCGTTTGAAAGATTAAAGAATCAGTTTATTTGGACTGTGTCGTTTAATATTTCATAGCATACCTGATAGATCTGCTTGATAATTATGCATGACGTCTATAAAATTGTTTCCTCAGCACACTTGACCTATATTATGTCGTTAATTCAGTGTTTTGACTTGATCAAGTACTATTATGTCCTGTCTGTCACAGCAAAAAGTAATCCGCCTCCTAGGTCCCTGAATTTCGTGAATACGACAGCAACAATCTAAAATCGCATATATTTGGAATACCGTGGTGTGACCCCAAGAAAGAGGGAGAGCTTTATTTTTGGTCTTGGAAGGACTTTTGAATTATGTTGAAAATGTGATCCTCTGGAGTTACTTCCGAATATTTCTAAATGCGCTTTTTGCAGTTCCTCATACTATCGCCCCAACACCGGCTGCTAAAGCTGCGAGCACACCGCCGGCAGCAGCCCCTCGCGCCAATGGCGTTCCATCAAGGCCTCTCGTCCAACAGGTACGGCCTGGCATGACGTCGGTTAGGCCGAGGACCCCCCAGCAGCAGTTTAGGCCCAGATTGCAGCCTCCTGGTGCGGTTTCTATGCAGGCGCAAAGTAAGTACTAACGATGGGATTTTTACAGTCTTTCGAGAAGTTTATGCATTTGTAATAGAATAGAATAGACATTTATTGGCTACTAAAAATGTCTTCAGACAATGTAGCAAGTAAAAAAAAATATCTGACAAGATTAAAAAACAGAAAAAGTAACGTAAATCAAAAGATTTATAACAAACATATAGACGTATATATACAAACAAGGCGCATGAAAATATCATGACAAATAAGGCCTACGCAGGTATAACAGTTTTTGTTATTGGTCAACTACTCTGTGCTCTAGAAACTCATCAACAGAGTAGAAACATTCATTTAACAAATACTCCTGCAACGTTTTCTTAAAATCGTAATAGTTTCAATTTTTTAAACCACTTGGTAGGTGATTATACAACTTAATATTGATAGAGTTTTCAGCAGACCTTGCCAGCCTGAATCTACGGTCTCTTAGCTGAGTTCTAGTTCGTGTGGCATAGTTGTGGTATGACATATTTCTTTCGAATACATATTTGTGTGTTTCCAGTAGTTTGTAATAAATAAACAGCGTTGGCAGGGGCATGATTCGCAGAGACACGAAATGCTTACGACACGAATCACGATATCCAATTCCAGTAATTATGCGTATATCTTTCATTTGTATTTTAAAGATCGCGGGTGTGCCGGTGGAATTACCCCATAGTGTAACACCCTAACTCATACAAGATTGAAATAATGCGTGATAAACGGTCAGCAGTACTTCCTGGCCCACCAATTTTGAGAGCCTACAGAGAGCAAAAATTGCACAAGATAACGTATTGCTTAAATCTGTGGTATGAGGTTTCCATGATAGACGATCGTCAAGTATTATCCCTAAAGATTTTACGGTATTACCACTAGTATATTGAGCATCGCTGGAAAAAACAATTTTTTGTTTTATTCATGTTGAGCTTAAGATTGTTATTGCTAAACCATCTTTCAGCTTTCTGTTCCAAGCATTCCATCTTTAGATGTAGCTGAGTTAATGTTGAATCAGTGGAAACCAATGTTGTGTCATCCGCATAAGAAAAACAAGTATGTGGCTGGAGGTAATCATATATGTCGTTTAAATAGATCAAAAAAAGTAGGGGTCCTAGGACAGAGCCCTGTGGGACGCCATATTTCAATGCGATAATGTTCGATTTAGTATCATCTACAACCACACACTGCTTCCTTGACAAGTATGACTTAATTCAATTTAAAGGCGCACCCCTTATGCCATATTTTTCTAATTTATTTATTAATAAGTCTACAGAAGTACTATCAAAGGCTTTGCTTAAGTCACATAAGCTAAGACCAATATACTCTCTATTTTCAAATGCATCAATAATAAGACTTGCAATTTTTGATATTAGGTGAACTGTTGAGCGCCCCTTTCTAAATCCAAATTGATGTTTACTAAAAAGATTATGCTTTTCGAAATACTTATTTAACCTTTGTGTTGTTATTATTTCAAATATTTTTCCCAGGTATGGTATGATAGAGACCGGCCGGTAGTTACTCAGTTCTTCGGGGTCACCCTTTAAGTTATTAGTTTATCATTCATGTGAATAAAATTTGAATTCAAATTATTATACAGCTTTGAAATTCAAGAAAATGACAAGACGTATCGAAAAGTATCTCATACGGTTGCTATAGATGAGACACCGCAGCTGCCATACGTTCCAGGGATCCGTTGTGGAGAACGAAAGATTCTGAGCTGGCACTACTCGTTCCACACGCTCGAGCTTGTACAGGCAAACAAGCTCGACACAGTCCTCAATTTCTAATAGAAGATCAAATATCAAGAGCTGCTCGGACAGCTTCGCAGGCTCCGGCCAGACTACACTGTTAGTCTGCTGATAATGGTCATTGGATCTCTAGATGGAATGAGGAATACACTGTTCGCTGCACTACGCAAGATACCGGTGTGCCGTGCGGCGGCGCACATCTTGGCCGCTAGAATACAGAAGGCAGTCATCCTTGTGTCAGTTCGTCCCTTAGGACGCACCATTCGCGGATCCAGTGGTGGCAGCTCCTCTTACCGTGTGAGGTGTAATCACTGGGTAACGGAACAGCAGCCCAGTGTGCCGAAACCCGAGCTTAACCTTTTTTATTTTTGAATCAATAATAATAATGACATTTTGAATCCGCCACACCATTTTCCAGTTACAAGGAAAAAACCAACAAAAGTTCAAATATTTGTTGATTTTTTAGCTACCAAAAGTTAAGTTTATCAGCTAGAATGGTGCAAACTCAGATTCACGCATTTAGCCATGGCCGACTTTACTCACTAGGCCGGAGCATTGAAATATGACAACACTGAATATCGGGGCGAGCTTTTGTTTGTTGTGAAGTCATTAGTGTAATCTTCCAGAGTGAAAAATAAGATTGGAAGGTGATTTTTAATGTGTTTCTAATTATTTACCTGCACAAACGAAGCTATAAAGATAAAAAGATGCCTGCAACGTGTGTAGTACCAGGTTGCAATAGCAATTGAGGTTTCCAAACAAGGACATACCAACATAACCTTCCAGAGTAACAACGAAGAGTGGAAGGTGATTTTTAATGTGTTTCTAATTATTTACCTGCACAAACGAAACTATAAAGATAAAAAGATGCCTGCAAAGTGTGTAGTACCGGGTTGCAATAGCAATTGGGGCTTCCAAACAAGGACATACCAACATAACCTTCCAGAGTAACAACGAAGAGTGGAAGGTGATTTTTAATGTGTTTCTAATTATTTACCTGCACGAACGAAACTATAAAGATAAACAGATGCCTGCAAAGTGTGTAGTACCAGGTTGCACTAGCAATTAGTGCTTCCAATGAAGGACATAAACAGAAGTGGGTGAAAGGTATTCCTCATAAGGGCTGGTTATATTTATAAGAATAAAGACAATAATTTACAAACATTTCAAAGGATAAGACCTATTTTAAACCACAATGTGGTACCTACAATGTTTTCTGGCCCTCCCAAATATCACAGAAAAAGACAGTTAATAGAACTCATCTGGGCATGCCAACGAGGGCATGCATCTGGGCATACCTACGAAAAGATTTGATAGTGAAAGGGAATCAAGACCAGCAAGAATGGCTTCACAGTGACCTAATAGTGAATTTTTCTAGCTCAAGTGACAATTTACAGAGTAAATTGAGTGTTCATTTAAGTGGAGGTGGAAGTGGCAGCAGGAAACAGGTTGCGTTTATTTTTATTTTGTGGTGCCTGACTGTGATGAACCAGACATCAGATGTAAGTGGTATTAGTAGTAGTAGTAGTTCTAAAAAGTATTTTTCTTAATTTATTAACCCAGATGAACTCTAATACATATAAAATGTAATAATTATTCTGAAACTATAGGCCAACTATTTGACAGCTAAGCCACGTTGCCACATCTAAGGCTCCGGCCTAGCGTAGAGTCGGCCATGATTTAGCTAAGCGCGCACTGGGTCGGACGGAACGGTACGCACCTTCGGCACTTTTTTTGGGTGCCTGCGCTCACTGGGTCGGTCGGTACAGAAACGGACGGACGGAAGGTCGGACAATGGAGAAAAGCGGTCTCGTAATAGGTATTGTGCTGTTATGTATTAGAAAACCAAAACGATATGTTGAGTGAAGGAGAAATAATTGTAAGTCTAATGTTGGTAGCAGTTGGCAGTTATACCGTCGCGCGTCGTACGTTGTTGAAGTACTTAGGGTGCCGCATATCGAAGAGCTCGGGTGCTCGGGGTAGTTTTCCAATTTTGGGAACATCCATGCTCGCTTTGCAACCGGATTGCTCAACTGAAGCGGCTGAACGTCTGTACCGAAGCACGTGCAGGCACGCGCCGAAGGCGTGATGAGTCGGGACCGTCGAGAGCTACCGGGCCTGATGGTGTATCCCCACCACAGCGTCTACGTCACGCGAGGCGCCGAGCAACGGTCCGGCCGCGTTTGTAATCGTCAAATACCCGCAGGGATTTTTCATTTAATGTTTGGGTTTTACGTGTATCTAGCCAAGAATACCGTCCATAGTTGCTGTGCACCCTTCTGCAATAGTAATTATATAGATACAGAGCGCATACCTGTGTTGTAATTTCCAAAAGGTTTTATTTAAAATCTTGTGGTACTTTGATTTTATACGCAAACCTACTATTTTCGTAAAATCGTAAGCATAATATAAAAAAATAAGAATTTGTTTGACACGAAAAACTGATGAAAAGTGAAACTAAGGGGTTTTTAAGGGTACTGAATTTTATCTGTCATACATGCTTTCGAAAACAAAAGTCCTTTTATCATTTTTATTACGAAAATATTACGCGTTAAAAAACCCTTATTTTATTTATCTTTTGCTTTGACTTTACGAAAAAAACTGTTTTGTGTATTAAATCAAAGGCACTACAAACAATGACCTCATTTATGTAGATAGCTATGTGAAAAAAAATGTTGTGAGTGAGTTTTAGGGGTTCAAGTACAAACATTTGTTTTCAAAGTATGATATTTCCTATATGTCCTTCAGTACCCTTCAAACGCCCGCTCAGTTTTCATTTTTATCTGTTTTATTATAAATAAATATTAAGCCTCAAACAGATCCTTATTTTATTTACATAATGACTACGCGAAAAATAGGTTTGTATAAAATCAAAGTTGATTACTACATGAAAAAAGCTGGGGGGGGGGAGTTATAACGGTTGAAGTACAAAAAAAATGTTTTGAAAGCATAGTATGATTGCCCCTATAGTACTTTCAAAAATTCCACTCAGTTTTCGTTTGAACTTTTTCTGTTAGGAGAATAATATCATGTGTCAAGGAAAATTCTGGCACACCTTGTATACTAGAGCTCCTAAATACTCTTTTGCTATAAATGAGTATGTACATCATTTTGTGAATAATAGATAATTATATATCATTTGGGTGCGTGCGTTTAAGTCCAACTTTTAACCTTCTCACGTCCAAACGATTCTAGTTAAATAGATATCAACTGGCTCCATTCGTCACAAATTCAATTTCCTAAAAATTCATTCCTATACATTACTTTTGTATATTTGACCGTTTCCTCAGTATTTCAAGAAAATGCTCATAGCGCCGGAATTTATCTATTAGTCCCTGCAGATACGTGCGGCGTCTGGTGTGACGTCACACGCAGCACCATCAGGCCCGGTAGCTTTCGACGGTCCCGGATGAGTCATCGGTACGGCCGGTCGGGATGCCTAGAAATCTTTCTTTCGGGATTTTATCGGACGGCGGAAGGTGCGGATGGTCGTGCTCCGACAGTGACGACCCAGTGCGCCCCCATAGGCAAATCAATGCTAAACATTTTTGAAAAATCCCGTGCGTACCGATCGTACCGTACCGTTCGACCCAGTGCGTTCAAGGCTTTAAGGACCAAATAGTGGTATTCAAATTATTTCCAGCTTGCTAGAAATTAATTCCTCTAAACGGTTTTTTTCCCTCAATTTTATTGTCCTACATGAAGAGTGAATGTTTTCATATTTCAATAAAATTATCCTGTGAAAATTGGAAATGAAATCTATAAAACATGTTTTTGTAGTGAAATTCGTCCACTGGATAAAGTTTACGCAAAGAAGCGTTCTTGTAATCCTAAGGTTGATATCCGCACTATCTTCTGAAACTTGTGCTTTGAGACAACCAATGATTCAAGGGCCGGTTTTTCAAACTGTAATTAACTATTAATTAATCTCGAATCATGAAATTACGAATTACGTCTTAATTACCAATTGAACTCCAGAAGTGTATTTCATAGCACATGTAAATTGATATTTGCTAATTTTTGATTACGTAATGTTGGCTACACTGGTGATCACCATTCTATTAAATTGTGTGTTGTAAGTTTGGCGATATTTGTCTTAATTTTGTAGTTCTGTGGTATTTTGGCTTTTGTAATGGTGATATATGTCACAATTAGTCATCATAACGTCACTTTTGGAAATATTATTTCGCTAATTTCACTTGAAATCACGTTTAGTTTTACGGCTATTTTGTGATTTACGCTTCCGAAAAAACAAATTAAATTTTGATGAAAACATAACTTGATCATGGACTCTGACAATATGTAAGCATGATATTATGTGTCATATATTCTTATCTTTCAATAATTCATCAGAAAATATAGCTGTGTAAATTTTAAATATTGCAGAGGTAGGAATGTACATCGAAAGAGGTTACCAAACTCCACAACTCAAGAAGAAGCCCTTGTAAAATTAGTGAATAAATATAAATGCACTATTCGACTATTGAGTGTAAAAAGAGCGGAACCACTATATGGAAGGAAAAAGACAAGAGTTTAATGTGAATGAAAATGAATTTAAAGATTGGAGAAGTTATAAAAATCAAATATACCAATTTGAAACGAAAAACCAAGCTTAAGTTTGCTCTTCATCACTTGAATGGGCATTTATGTCATAATCCATATTGAAATCAGCGATTATAGGTTATCAGAATATCGTAACTTGTTGCATGTAACTGTCAAATCTATTTTAATCAATAATTACTCTTGGTTATCATAACCAAAACCTCTGATTAGCTTAATTTGTAATTCATCTCCAGTTGCGAGCAAATTATGAATTAATGGCCAATTGAAAAACGCATATTTTGCGCTAATTTCAAGATTAATTTTAATTTATACTTAATTACACTTTGAAAAAGCGGGCCTAAGGGCCGTATTCAATGTCATCTCTTGAGTAATACCCAAGGTCCCCTCGAGTAATACCATTGATTAACGCATTTATACGTAATACCATTGATTAACTTATTTAGGGGGGAAGATAGACAACCACACACAAACGCCGGGCGCCCGACTTTTGTTTCTTCTGGACGGCTGCCATCTATATGAGCACAAATGTACCTCTACCGATACAGCTTTGATAGTATAAAGGCTCCCTTAGAGTGCTGTAAGGTAAGAGGTAACGTAAGACGTAAGAAAATAAACCTGTGGAATCAGATGAGATTGGTTATAGTCGTAACGTAAGAAGTAACGCAAGACGTAAGAAATCCATTTCTAAAGGTGACGGGACATGAAATGAAAAGATTGAGAAGCGATTTCGGGTGGAAATCGGCCAGGATCGCTAGACATCGTGCATAAAACACGCGCGAATTTAGAAATATGCTCGTGAAATACTGCTTACCTCGGAAATAAACCAAATTCATTTTTCTTACGGCATCGGGTGAATTCCGGTGAATTCGGCCATGGTCGCCAAAATGAATGCAGTCGCTATAGGCTGGAGTTGGACATGTGATCAAAGATTTGAATCACCGACGGGTGATTTGAACCGACTTTTTGCAAAAAACGTTTGCACACAAATACATTTTTGGGCCAAATACTCTTAAAAAAATCACATCATAATGTGTACAATAAGTCCTTTATGAACAGTCAAAACTCGAATCGTATATTCTATTTCTATAGATGCTTCATGAAATTTGTTTTAAGTCACTGCAACAGTCACTGTCCTCAAATTTTACACCGATGGACAGCGATAGATATGTACACTTTCTACTTGGGAAGAAATATATCCACAATTGCCTATTTTGTAATTTTATTGGAAAACTCCCCCACTAATTTCACATATCTCTTCGTCACACAACCACAACCTGCTTTAACATTCCAGTTATGTGCATGCGTCAATTTCTTCCATGGAGTACACTTGATTAAACAAAGTACATCGCTACATCCTATAAACAGCTGCACTGTCCACTAAATATACAGGGCACGCCTCACGAGGGACAGTCCTTCAAAATTGTTTGACTAGATATTGCAGCCCTATTGGCAATTCGAAAAATCGATGAGACCTCTAGCGGCAAAAATCTACACTGACAAAGCAGGTAGTCGAATTTCGGACGGCACACAATTAACATGCCATTAACCGTTTATATGCCGTTTATGTTTCTTCGTTCAGTCCTGTTTTCGGGTTTGTGCTTTGTTAATTGGTATATAGTGTGTTAGAATATTTCTTCGGACCTTCTTACCTCGGAAATAAACCAAATTCATTTTTCTTACGGCATCGGGTGAATTCGGCCATGGTCGCCAAAATGAATGCAATCGCCATAGGCTGGAGTTGGACATGTGATCAAAGATTTGAATCACCGACGGGTGATTTGAACCGACTTTTTGCAAAAAACGTTTGCACACCAAGGCGTGCAGGACCGGCCTATACATTATTACATGAACAACGAAAGGAATGATTACACGTTACACCAGGCAGACTGCACTAGAGAGGCTGTTTCACAGCTATAACATGATTTGCAGTATTAGAAAATATTATCTTTAAAAAATACATGGAACCAACATATAGGTAGTCCCACAATTTTCTAGTCATGATTTTGCTGAGGTTTTTTATATTCTGTGAATACATGAAGAGGATTTTGAGGAGTTCCTCCTTCCCTAATGATGTAGAGTTAAGTACTCCATTGATATGAGTATATATATGTAGACATAAAAGCTCATTCCGCCTAACAAAACGCAGAGCCCTTAGTACAGTTTTACTATGATGCTAGGTATACTTTAACTGATTGTATAATGGAATCATATACAATTTTTTAAACTGCGAAAATATTGCAGTCAGCCCAACTTAATAGTGAACTAATAAGTTCGTTGTTGCTGAATAGCAGGTATTATCAAAAGTATAATTATTATATATCAGAAATCGATTTTTTGACAATAACTCACCTGCACTGCATGCTTCTTCACATTCAATTTTGCCAGAGCAATCTATATTTGAATCAACCCAACAACTACACAGTTTGATTTTGGGTTTACAGTGTAGTGAACATATTTTGGGCATATCTCTTGCACAATAATATGGTAAAGAGTCAAAATATCATTGCGGTCAAGTAAGCATGTTCCAGTTTGTAAGAATATCATATATGAACAATGCTATAACTTCATAGGTATGACTTCAAAGTGACTGTTCAGGAAAGTCTGAAAACCTTACTCAGGCCATCGCAAAAATTTTATAGACACAAACGTTTTTAGGATTCTCCCATATGTTAATGTTTTCCTACAAGTTGTAAGGTGTTACATGTATAACAGGCCACTTGTTTCCAATTCAGCTGTTCAAGAATAACTTACTAACTTGCCAGCTGCACCTCACACTTTAAAGTCGTGACATACTCTATAAAAGTTGTATGCCCTGTTAAAATTAATAATGTAATACTGTAATGTTAATGTGTATGCTGTTATGAATATGGAATATGTGTTCATTTGAGAGCATTATGTGGTTCTAAAGCTGACAAACAAGGATATATATTTTATTGAATCTCTTCAGAGATAATCAAGGGTGTACCAATAAATCAGCTGCACTGTACGCATGTTCAGATTCAATATTGCCACAACAAAATACTTAAACCAACTCAACAACTACACAATTTTATTTTGAGTGTTAGTTATCATCTTTGTAATTTGAAAGCTATCATATAGCTAAGCAATATGCTTACTTCATAGGTATGACTTCAAAGCGAGTGTTCTGAATGGGTTGAAAACCTTACTCAGGCCACAGCAAAACTTTTATGGACACAAACATTTTAGGATTCTGCCATATGTTACTTTCACTTGATTCTGATTAAGCTTTTCAAGAATAGCTTGACAAAATTGCCAGCTACATCTCACAGTTCAAAATTTTGACATACCTTTTGTATCTGTAAAAGCTGTGTGCTTTGTTTATTTAATCGTGTCTGAACTACAACTTGTAACTAGGAATTATAAAATATCCATAAAAATAAAATTACGATAATATGTTGTAAATATAACTACAGGGTTATTTAGTCCAGTTAGTGTGTATTTGTCAGCTAAGTTAGTTGTTTTCTTCTACCTGAACAGGTTTATGTTTTTATTTCATGGCCTGCTACGTTGCTTATAGGTAGTAAAATTGAAAAACGCCGATTTGTTTGAAAATTTAAAATTAAATGAAAACTACCGGAGATTGATATTCACAACCTTATATCATTATAAAGGCTATCAAATTCTACGTTGAACCGTGTAAAAAAATTAGGCATTCCCATTTGAAAAAATCAAGTTATCGCTGATCGAAGTTTCCTTAATTAATCGACCGATTTCTCCAAGCATAAACGTAAATTAAATTTGACAGTCTCACCAAAGCTGACGCATTTTATGCTTAGTAATACGGCAAAGTCACAGACTTCCATATTTTATAATCTCTGCGATATTCAATTTTTTCCTGATATCTACTTATACCGAAAATGGTGATTTACACCTAAACGGTTCGCGTTAGGTCCCATGTATGATACATAAAGTCACACTAGAATTCACCAAGGAATCTGAATATGTAATAATATACGGGGTGTTCCATTTAAAAAAACATAACTTTGATACATTTCGTGTTTTTGGGACACCCTGTATAACATGAAAATATTTTTAAAATGTAGCCTTTATGGGTCTCTATCCATCCGAAATTATTATTTTCTTTTTTATCAAACACTTTAGCCATAATGCTCCGTGTCGAATAACGTGAATAACCCTGTATAAATGTTCATATATCACTCCAGTGTCTGGCGCATTTCACAGCATTTTCATTGCACGTCCAAAGGTCTCGGATGGTACATGGGGCTTGTAGAGATTGACACGATAGAAGGTGCTCCATTGTCTGGGATTCTCCACATTCACATGTGTCCTCTTCCACGTATCCCCATTTCAGGAGGTTGTCCTTGGATCTCCCCATTTGGCACCGGAGTCGGTTGAGGGTTTTCCAGGTGCCCCAGTCTAAATCTGAGCCTGCAGGAAGTTTTTCTTTTGTATTCCAGGTTGGGATGTTGTTGACTGCTAGGCGCTGTTCCCATTTTGCCTCCTTGGTAGCAGTTTTAGACGCTATGAGGGGCTGTGTGGTTTGCATAAAGCCTCGCCTTGATTTCAGTCTGGCCGCTGCCGGTATACCGGGTGTCCCAGAATTTCCTTGACACGTGATATTTTCATAACGAAAAACGGTTCAATCAAAAACTGAATGGTACTTTTGAAGGTACTATAGGGTCTATCGTACCATGCATTCGAAACGTTTTTTTTTTGTACGTCAACCCCTAAAACTCACCCCCAACATTTTTTTCAAATAGCACCCCATAGGTTTTCCTACATAAATGATATCCCCATTTTATTTAAAATCTTGTGGTACCTCTAATTTTATATGCAAACTTATTTTTTCCATAAAATCATAAGCATAAGACAAATGAAATGATAATTTGTTTGACGCCTGATATTTTTGTAACAAAAACGGATAAAAAAGAAAAGTAAGTGGGTTTTTCAAGGGTAGTTTTTTCTTTCTTAAATCCCTGGAATCCACCTCTAGCTAGTTCTTCCAAATTTCAATCCACAATTTTGCCTGGAAAAATAAATTCTTCACTTGAATTTAATTATCGTAGTGCCTTACTTTTTATGCCCCTACTGCAATTTATCGTTAATTTTAGCGCCTGTGTGCGAGGCACACCCTGCACACGAGGTTGGCGCGGCCCGATGTAACCATAAAACTTTTTCACGTTTTTGCACTTAGTTTTGTTGTCACATTTTTTTATTAGTTGATTCATGATAATAAAAAAATATTTTCCATACATGTGTTTTAATTAACTTATGCTTACGATTTCATGGATTAGACGAAAAAAATTAACGATAAATTGCAGTAGGGGCATAAAAAGTAAGGCACTACGATAATTAAATTCAAGTAAAGAATTCATTTTTCCAGGCAAACTTGTGGAACGAAATTTGAAAGAACAAGCTAGGGGTGGATTCCAGGGGTTTAAGTAAGAAAAAAATGGTTCATAAGCAAGAAATGATAGGTCATTCACTACCATTGAAAAACCTACTTACTTTTCTTTTTTATCCGTTTTTGTTACAAAAATATCAGGGGTCAAACAAATTATCATTCCATTTGTCTTGTGCTTATGATTTTACGGAAAAAATAAGTTTGCGTATAAAATTAAAGGTACAACAAGATTTTAAATAAAATGGGGATATCATTTATGTAGGAAAACCTATGGGGTGCTATTTGAAAAAAAAAAGTTGGGGGTGGGTTTTAGGGGTTGACGTACAAAAAAAATGTTTTGAATGCATGTTATGATAGACCCTATAGTACCTTCAAAAGTACTAGTTCAGTTTTTGCTTGAACCGTTTTTCGTTACGAAAATATCACGTGTCAAGGAAATTCTGGGACACCAGGTATATTGGTACAGAGGATGTTTGGTGTCTTCACATTGTCTGCTTTGTTCGGCCATGGCTAGGGTTTCCCTACGTATTTGCGGTGGTGCTATTCCGGCTAACATGTAGAGCTGATCAAGGTTAGTGGGTTTTAGGCATCCGGTTATTAATCTACATGTGTCATTCAGGACAGGGTCCAGTCTTCGGGCATGTGATGATCTCTCCATACGGGGGATGCATACTCGGCTGCGGAGTAGCACAGTGCAAGGGCCGAGGAGCGCAGGACGTTAGGGTCTGCCCCCCATCGAGCACTAGTCAATTTCCGGAGAATGCCGTTTCTGGCGTTGACTTTGGCCTTAGTTTTGTCGATATGTTTTCTGAACGTCAGGGAGCGGTCTAATGTAACAACTAGATAGCTGTGTGCTATTACAGTTAAATGAGCATTTGTTCATTTAAAAGTTGTATGGTGTTATGAATATGGAATATTTGATCATTTGAGAGCATTATCTGGTTCTAAATTTGACAAACAGGGATATGTATGTTATTGCATCTGTTCAAAGATAAATGAATCTCGAAGTTGGCTCTGTAGCGACAGCAACCAACTAGTTATTTTATTGTAAATGTTAAGAAATAGATAAGTAAATTTTAGGCTCTGTAGCAACAGCAACCAATTGTTTTTGGTCAACATTCACTTATTCACTAGCTCACTAACCTGCCCCAGGCCAACCTATAACAATACCCAAGTTTGACTAGAATATTTTCAATAGTTTTCTATTGCCCCTGTTCTGAGTCACAATATTTTAATATTTTCATGACATGGCAAAAACAATAGTTTTAGAAATGGTAGTTTTGACCTGTTTATTATAAAACTAAAAAGTTTGTCATACAGAGAAGGATACATACTTGGTTTACAAACAAATACATTTTTGGGCCAAATACTCTTAAAAAAATCACATCATAATGTGTACAATAAGTCCTTTATGAACAGTCACAACTCGAATTGTATTTTCTATTTCTATAGATGCTTCATGAAATTTGTTTTAAGTCACACAGTCACTGTCCTCAAATTTTACACCGATGGACAGCGATAGATATGTACACTTTCTACTTGGGAAGAAATATATCCACAATTGCCTATTTTGTAATTTTATTGGAAAACTCCTCCACTAATTTCACATATATCTTCGTCACACAACCACAACCTGCTTTAACATTCCAGGTATGTGTATGCGTCAATTTCTTCTATGGAGTACACTTGATTAAACAAAGTACATCGCTACATCCTATAAACAGCTGCACTGTCCACTAAATATACAGGGCACGCCTCACGAGGGACAGTCCTTCAAAATTGTTTGACTAGATATTGCAGCCCTATTGGCAATTCGAAAAATCGATGAGACCTCTAGCGGCAAAAATCTACACTGACAAAGCAGGTACTCGAATTTCGGACGGCACACAACTAACATGCCATTAACCGTTTATATGCCGTTTATGTTTCTTCGTTCAGTCGTGTTTTCGAGTTTGTGCTTTGTTAATTGGTATATAGTGTGTTAGAATATTTCTTCGGACCTTCTTCATACGCTATTGTCAAGAATATGGCATCTCCTTCAGGCTTCAAATCAAGAAAGGCTAGCAAGTTTAATACAAACTGTAGTGTTTATGGTTGCCACTCCAAAAAAGACCATGATAAAAGCATTCATTGCCACGCATTTCCTCCAAAAGCGTGTCACAGCGTGCAGGATACCTGCTATCCTCCATATTTGTTTACAAACGCCAGCGCCCTCATCGGTAACTGGAATCGCCAATAACTCCTATGAGACATGTATAGCTCACTAGTCAGCTCGGCACCCATTGCCACCTGTAAAAAGCAGTTTTCTTTAGAATCCAGAAATTCATTGTATTTCAGACTATAGCGCCTTACCTCTATTCAAACCCCCTATGCACTGGTACCGTATTGATCGTCAGACCTTCAACAAAGTTCCAGTAGTAAACAAGTTACAATAAACAATCAGAGATAACTTTAAATAATTAACAATATTGCCCTAGGGTCATTGACATTCGACATAACCATAAAAATAAAAAAAACAAAACATATAGCCCCATCTATGAGTCACATACCAAACTTGGCTACCCTTGTCACCTGTCTGTCACTTAAGCCTTAAGCCGCTTACGGCACTATACATACCCACTTTTTTCTTATTCTTACGTCTTACGTTACCTCTTACCTTACCGCACTTAGTATACTTAAAGTAGAGTTTAGAGTGCGGTAAGGTAAGAGGTAACTAAGACGTAAGAATAAGATATGCTATAGTGCATGGCCGCCTTTACTCACTAGGCCGGAGCATTGAAATATGGCAACACTGTTCGCGGGCCGAGCTTTTATTTGTTGTTGTCATTAGTGTATTCTTTCAGAGCAAAAAATATGGTTGGAAGGTGATTATTAATGTATTTCTAATTATTTACCTGCACAAACGAAACTATAAAGATAAAAAGATGCCTGCAAAGTGCAATTGGGGCTTCCAAACAAGGATATACCAACATAACTTTCCAGAGTAACAACGAAGAGTGGAAGGTGATGTTTAATGGGTTTCTACTGATTTACCTGCACAAATGAAACTATAAAGATAAAAAGATGCCTGCAAAGTGTGTAGTACCAGGTTGCAATAGCAATTGGGGCTTCCAAACAAGGACTTACCAACATAACCTTCCAGAGTAACAACGAAGAGTGGAAGGTAATTTTTAATGGGTTTCTACTGATTTACCTGCACAAATGAAACTATAAAGATAAAAAGATGCCTGCAAAGTGTATAGTACCAGGTTGCACTAGCAATTGTGCGTCCAATAAGGGACATAAACAGAAGTGGGTGAAAGGTATTCCTCGGAAGGGCTGGTTATATTTATAAGGATAAAGACAATAATTTACAAACATTTCAAAGGATAAGACCTATTTTAAACCACAATGTGGTACCTACAATGTTTTCTGGACCTCCCAAATATCACAGAAAAAGACAGTTAATAGAACTCATCTGGGCATGCCAACGAGGGCATGCATCTGGGCATACCTACGAAGAGCTTTGATAGTGAAAAGGAATCGAGACCGGCAAGAATGGCTTCACAGTGACCTAATAGTGAATGTTTCCAGCTCAAGTGACAATTTACAAAGTAAATTGAGTGTTCATTTAAGTGGAAGTTAAAGTGGCATCAGGAAACAGGTTGCGTTTATTTTTATTTTGTTGTGTCTGACTACGAAGAACCAGACATCAGATGTAAGTGGTATTAGTAGTAGTAGTTCTAAAAAGTATGTTTCTTAATTTATTAACCGAGATGAACTCTAATACATATAAAATGTAATAATTATTCTGAAACTATAGGACCACTATTTGACACCTAAGCCACATTGCCACATCTAAGGCTCCGGCCTAGTGTAGAGTCGGCCATGTATAGTGCCGTAAGCGGCTTACGGCTTAAGTGACAGACAGGTGACAAGGGTAGCCAAGTTTGGTATGTGACTCATAGATGGGGCTATATGTTTTAAGCTTCTTCTTGGAGAGGTGTTTTATGATTGTTTTGTTTTTTTTATTTTTATGGTTGGCAATGGGTGCTGACTAGTGCATATTTCGAAGAGCTATACATGTCTCATAGGAGTCATAGGGCTGCAATATCTAGCCCAACAATTTTGAATGACTGTCCCTCGTGAGGCGTGCCCTGTATATTTAGTGGACAGTGCAGCTGTTTATAGGATGTAGCGATGTACTTTGTTTAATCAAGTGTACTCCATAGAAGATATTGACGCATACACATACCTGTAATGTTAAGGCAGTTTTCAAATAAAATTACAAAATAGGCAATTGTGAATATATTTCTTCCCAAGTAGAAAGTGTACATATCTATCGCTGTCCATCAGTGTAAAATGTGAGGACAGTGACTGTTGCAGTGACTTCAAACAAATTTCATGAAGCATCTATAGAAATAGAATCTACAATTCGAGTTTTGACTGTTTATAAAGGATTTTGTACATATTGTGATGTGATTTTTTTAAGAGTATTTGGCCCAAATGTATATGTTTGTAAACCAAGTATGTATCCTTCTCTGTATGACAAACTTTTTAGTTTTATAAACAGGTCAAAACTATCATTTCTAAAACTATTGTTTTTGCCATGTCATGAAAATATTAAAATATTGTGACTCAGAACAGATGCAATAGAAAACTATTGAAAATATTCTAGTCAAACTTGGGTATTGTTATAGGTTGGCCTGGGGCAGCTTAGTGTGCTATTGAATAAGTGAATGTTGACCATAAACACTTGGTTGCTGTTGCTACAAAGCCAACTTCGAGATTCATTTATCTTTGAACAGATGCAATAACACATATCCCTGTTTGTCAAATTTAGAACCACATAATGCTCTCAAATGATCAAATATTCCATATTCATAACACCATACAACTTTTAAATGAACAAATACTCATTTAACTGTAATAGCACACAGCTTTTACAGATACAAAAGGTATGTCAAAATTTTGAACTGTGAGATGTAGCTGGCAATTTTGTAAAGCTATTCTTGAAAAGCTGAATCAGAAACAAGTGAAAGTAACATATGGGAGAATCCTAAAATGTTTGTGTCCATAAAAGTTTTGCTGTGGACTGAGTAAGGTTTTCAACTCATTCAGAACACTCGCTTTGAAGTCATACCTATGAAGTAAGTATATTGCTTAGCTATATGATAGCTTTCAAATTACAAAGATGATAACTAACACTCAAAACAAAATTGTGTAGTTGTTGAGTTGTTTTAAGTATTTTGTTGTGGCAATATTGAATCTGAACATGCATACAGTGCAGCTGATTTATTGGTAAACCCTTGATTATCTCTGAAGAGATTCAATAAAATACATATCCTTGTTTGTCAGCTTTAGAACCACATAATGCTCTCAAATGAACACATGTTCCATATTCATAACAGCATACACATTACATTACAGTATTACATTATTAATTGTAACAGAGCATACAACTTTTATGGAGTACGTCAAGTGTGAGGTGCAGCTGGCAAGTTAGTAAGTTATTCTTGAACAGCTGAATTGGAAACAAGTGGCCTGTTTTACATGTAACACCTTACAACTTGTAGGAAAACATTAACATATGGGAGAATCCTAAAAACGTTTGTGTCTATAAAGCTTTTGCGATGGCCTGAGTAAAGTTTTCAGACCTTCCTGAACAGTCACTTTGAAGTCATACCTATGAAGTTATAGCATTGTTCATATATGATATTCTTACAAACTTGAACATGCTTACTTGACTGCAATGATATTTTGACTCTTTACCATATTATTGTGCAAGAGATATGCCCAAAATATGTTCACTACACTGTAAACCCAAAAGCAAACTGTGTAGTTGTTGGGTTGATTCAAATATAGCTTGCTCTGGCAAAATTGAATGTGAACAAGCATGCAGTGCAGGTGAGTTATTGACAAAAAATCGATTTCTGATACATAATACTTATACGTTTGATAATACCTGCTATTCAGCAACAACTAACTTATTAGTTCACTATTAAGTTGGGCTGACTGCAATATTTTCGCAGTTTAAAGAATTGTATATGATTCCATTATACAATCAGTTAAAGTATACCTAGCATCATACTAAAATTGTACTAAGGGCTCTGCGTTTTGTTAGGCGGAATGAGCTTTTATATCTACATATATATATACTCATATGAATGGAGTACTTAACTCTACATCATTAGGGAAGGAGGAACTCCTCAAAATCCTCTTCATGTATACACAGAGTATAAAAAACCTCAGCAAAATCATGACAAGAAAATTGTGGAACTACCGATATGTTGGTTCCATGTATTTTTTAAAGATAATATTTTCTAATACTGCAAATCATGTTATAGCTGTGAAACAGCCTCTCTAGTGCAGTCTGCCTGGTGTAACGTGTAATCATTCCTTTCGTTGTTCATGTAATAATGTATAGGCCGGTCCTGCACGACTTGGTCCGGGCCTGCACGCCTTGGTGTGCAAACGTTTTTTGCAAAAAGTCTGTTCAAATCACCCGTCGGTGATTCAAATCTTTGATCACATGTCCAACTCCAGCCTATGGCGATTGCATTCATTTTGGCGACCATGGCCGAATTCACCGGAATTCACCCGATGCCGTAAGAAAAATGAATTTGGTTTATTTCCGAGGTAAGCAGTATTTCACAACCATATTTCTAAATTCCCGCGTGTTTTATGCACGATGTCTAGCGATCCTGGCCGATTTCCACCCGAAATCGCTTCTCAATCTTCTCATTTCATGTCCCGTCACTTTTAGAAATTAATAGAAATGAATTTCTTACGTCTTGCGTTACTTCATACGTTACGACTATAAATACTCTCATCTGATTCCACAGGTTTATTTTCTTACGTATTACGTTACCTCTACCTTACAGCACTCCATGGCCGCCTTTACTCACTAGGCCGGAGCATTGAAATATGGCAACACTGTTCGCGGGCCGAGCTTTTATTTGTTGTTGTCATTAGTGTATTCTTTCAGAGCAAAAAATATGGTTGGAAGGTGATTATTAATGTATTTCTAATTATTTACCTGAACAAACGAAACTATAAAGATAAAAAGATGCCTGCAAAGTGCAGTTGGGGCTTCCAAACAAGGACATACCAACATAACTTTCCAGAGTAACAACGAAGAGTGGAAGGTGATTTTTAATGGGTTTCTACTGATTTACCTGCACAAATGAAACTATAAAGATAAAAAGATGCCTGCAAAGTGTGTAGTACCAGGTTGCAATAGCAATTGGGGCTTCCAAACAAGGACTTACCAACACAACCTTCCAGAGTAACAACGAAGAGTGGAAGGTGATTTTTAATGGGTTTCTACTGATTTACCTGCACAAATGAAGCTATAAAGATAAAAAGATGCCTGCAAAGTGTATAGTACCAGGTTGCACTAGCAATTGTGCGTCCAATAAGGGACATACACAGAAGTGGGTGAAAGGTATTCCTCGGAAGGGCTGGTTATATTTATAAGGATAAAGACAATAATTTACAAACATTTCAAAGGATAAGACCTATTTTTAACCACAATGTGGTACCTATAATGTTTTCTGGACCTCCCAAATATCACAGAAAAAGACAGTTAATAGAACTCATCTGGGCATGCCAACGAGGGGATGCATCTGGGCATACCTACGAAGAGCTTTGATAGTGAAAGGGAATCAAGACAGGCAAGAATGGCTTCACAGTGACCTAATAGTGAATTTTTCTAGCTCAAGTGACAATTTACAAAGTAAATTGAGTGTTAATTTAAGTGGAAGTGAAAGTGGCATCAGGAAACAGGTTGCGTTTATTTCTATTTTGTAGTGTCTGACTACGAAGAACCAGACATCAGATGTAAGTGGTATTAGTAGTAGTAGTTCTAAAAAGTATTTTTCTTAATTTATTAACCGAGATGAACTCTAATACATATAAAATGTAATAATTATTGTGAAACTATAGGGCCACTATTTGACAGCTAAGCCACGTTGCCACATCTAAGGCTCCGGACTACTGTAAAGTCGGCCATGATTGATTATATTGGCTTTGTTCTAGCATCATATTTCCAACTGTTTATAACAGTTTCAAACCGTGTGAGTGTGCGCAGAAACAAAATTATCTGATGATTTCGTCACTGCGCACACTCAAACGGTTTGAAACTAGGGATGGGACATCGAAATAAAACATCGATGTTGGACATCGATATCAACATCGACGGACTGCCATCGATAGCAACGATATATCCATGGCCGACTGTACTCACTAGGCCGGAGCATGAAATATGGCAACACTGAATCTGGGGGCCGAGTTTGCATTTGTTGTTATGTCATGTGTATTCTTCCAGGTGCAGAAAATATGTTTGGAAGGTGATTATTAATGTGTTTCTAATTATTTACCTGCACAAACGAAACTATAAAGATAACAAGATACCTGCAAAGCGTGTAGTACCAGGTTGCAGCCCAGTAGAGGACTACCAAACCATGGCCCAACATAACCTTATTCCAGATTAAAAAGAACGTTGCAAGGTGATTTTTAATGGGTTTCTACTGATTTACCTGCACAAATGAAACTGTAAATATAAAAAGATGCCTGCAAAGTGTGTAGTACCAGGTTGCACTAGCAATTGTGCGTCCAATAAGGGACATAGACAGAAGTGGGTGAAAGGTATTCCTCGGAAGGGCTGGTTATATTTATAAGGATAAAGACAATAATTTACAAACATTTAAAAGGATAAGACCTATTTTAAAGCACAATGTGGTACCTATAATGTTTTCTGGACCTCCCAAATATCACAGAAAAATACAGTTAATAGAACTCATCTGGGCATGGCCAGGGGCATACCTACGAAAGGATTTGATAGTGAAAGGTGAAAGGGAAATCAAGACCAGCAAGAATGGCTTCACAGTGACCTAATAGTGAATTTTTCTAGCTCAAGTGACAATTTACAAACTAAATTGAGTGTTCATTTAAGTGGAAGTGGCAGCAGGAAACAGGTTGCGTTTATTTTTATTTTGTAGTGTCTGACTGTGATGAAACAGACATCAGATGTAAGTGGTATTAGTAGTAGTAGTTCTAAAAAGTATTTTTCTTAATTTATTAACCGAGATGAACTCTAATACATATAAAATGGAATAATTATTCTGAAACTATAGTTCCACTATTTGACAGCTAAGCCACGTTGCCACATCTAAGGCTCCGGCCTAGTGTACAGTCGGCCATGATATATCGTATTCAAAACATGGATGTTTGGACATCGCAAAAACATCGATATATTCGGGTATTAGTGTTCTTCAATTTAAATGTTAGAAATAAATGATATTTTAATAAAAAAATAAAAATAAGTGTTGGTTCTCTATTTCCTTTTTTAAATTGCTTTGCAACTTAAGCGAATTTGAGAAGATGAAATCAACCAATGTCAAATGTCATCTCAAATAAATTTGAAATAGGACAAACAAAAAACAATTCACATAGAAAGCTCGATTGTGAGGATGTGAGCCGAGGTTTTTATCAACTTACCAAATCCAGTAGCTTGTGATTATACCCCCTCCCATAAATTCGTAATGACGTCAATCAGTCACCATCTTATCGGTGTTGTTTTGGTACAGAATAGTAGTAACTATTTCACTGAAAGGAAGTAGAAGAAGACCAGAAAACTGCAGACTCGCTAAGTTTACTTTTTTGTATATTTTCAATTTGTAATTGAAACTTTAAGAAAACATCGATGCAGATTTTTAAAAACATCGATGTTTTCATCGATGGTTCAAGTTAACAACATCGATGGTAAAAACATCGATCATCGGACGTGAAACATCGATGTTTTCCAAACATCGATAATTGTCGCCCACCCCTATTTTAAACCCTTGGAAATCTGATGCTAGAACATAACCATTGATTTCGATTTATCGTCGTTCGTCGTTTGCATTGGATTTTTCGCGATTTCGGGAAGCAAAATGGTTTACAGATGTTATTACTATAACTGTCCAAACAACAAAACTCGTAATCCAGAGATGTCGTTCTTTGCTTTTCCAAAAGCAACAGCTACACGTGATATCTGGATTAAGAATAGTGGCAATGTGGATTTGTTCGAACATGTTGGAAAGCCTGAGCCACTGTCCAAACAAATAGGTGTCTGCGAACAACATTTCAAACAGATCTATATCCAGAAATCAGATACAAAAAAATTCTTGGTCAGACACGCAGTGCCGTATGAGTATAATTCAGGTAAGTACCTATACCGTTGAAACCAAACTATTGCCTTCTATTACTCATCTAGAACAGTAAAAAACTTTGAAGCAATACGTAAATTTACCATACTCTGCCGTTTTCTCAAGCCTATGGGGCATTCCACCACAACAATTTCAAACAGAACGCTTTTCTATCTTGACTGAACTTATATACTTGTCTGCCCAGCAAAAATGCATCAGCAGAAAGAGTCTTTTCTTCAAGGGTCTAATTTTGAATGCCTCAAAAAACCCAGTGATTCATTCTGGTTATTAGGACAATGTTGATACCTAAAATGGATATTGAAAAAACCTTCTAAAAATGTAATTCCTACTCAAAATCAGCACCAGCTGCATCGAAATAACTAGGTATTTTTCAATAAATATAACAAAAACTTTGTGAACACTTTTCAATAAACCAATGACGGTAATGTTTCTCAATGCAGTAACTCCAATTTCATGTCACAATTTAAACTTGCTAAATATTATGGCAAACTGAGCAGCAAAATGAATTTCTTTTGAGAATTACTGATCCCAAGAATTTGGCAACAAACAGACACGAGTGGTTCCAAGGCATGGCATAATCATTATAAAGATGTAGGGGTGGCTGATTAATGGTCACTTTAGGTATACTATGCTCAAGCCGGTGGCTCAAGCTAATGTGTGGGTTTATTAGTGTGCGTAACAGTATAAATCTGCCATACTTCTGGTATTTCTTTTTGTTTTGTTGACAGTCCAAGATATCAATGGAGCATTCCAATGATCACTAAACTAGATGCTCGCAATTACAGCTATTTAGAACATGACAAACAGTATGGTCTCACTAAATTTCAGTTTAAAAAAGTTGGCGAGAAAAATGCAGAACAAAAAAATGCTTGTTTTACTCTTAATTTCAAGTGGCTGAATCACTAGTGAATACACCTCTCTTTTTCTTTCTTGTCAGAAAAAGTAAAAAACATTTCTACTTCTTTATTTCACTCAAAGTCTTACTGGGTGATACAAATTGGCCTGAGCATTTTTTTATAATTTTATTTCATGTAAAATTAATACAAAAGAACAAGCATGTGTAATGTAGAATATCCTTGTTACATGATATTTATGTCAAGTCAATTTTTCCATGTTGTTATGTGAAGCGAGAAGTAGTTTTGTCATGGTTCTCATATGAATATGTTATTATACAATATGTTAATCAATGATATTACATAAAATTATTATGATATAATTATTTTTCGAATTTGATTGCCTCAAATGTGGAGTCAGAAAAGGGACATATCAAATAATGAACTATTTTAATGTGAGGATTTTTCAAAATGAATGAAACTTGGTATTCATACAGTATCATTGTCTTGGTATTAAATAATGAACATATACATTTTTTTTAAAAGTGAAATTATCTTGCGAGTATATGAATTTTAACAATTACCTCATACAGCTTAGCTTGGTGAAGCTACGAATTCAAAGTTGGCAAAAATGAATACAGAAACTTGAGAGGTTTGACCACCGATTAATTTTGTTTGACCACTCGCAGTTTTCAAAAAACATATACATTTGGCTTCTTTCAAATTTCGATTTTGGGAAAACAAACATACACATATAGATTTTTGTTGGATCATGTTTGACCACCAATTGATTTTGACCTCCCATGGTTTTCAAAAAAAAAATTATTTTGATGCTTCTAATTTTTAATTTAGGGAATACGAAAATATACACAGATATATATTTGACCATGTTTGACCAGTGATTAATTTCGTTTGACCGTCCACGGTTTTCAAGAAAAAACTTATTTTTTATTTTTTCAATGTTTTGGGAAGACAAAAATATACACATACATTTTCGTTTGACCATGTTGTTTGACCAGCAATTTTTTTAGTTCAAACGTGTATGTGTATACTGATTTCCCAAAATTCAAACTTTGAAAAAGTCAAAATCATTTTTGGTGCGGGTGGTCAAGCAATGGTTGAATTTCTCAAATTTTTGCATTTTTACCAACTTTGCATTCCTAGCTTCACAGATCAATACAGCTTGGTTGGCTTCACATAAAATTCTGGAATAATCAGGTGCTAACTTCACACCACTTTGATCAGTTACATTTATAATAAATATAGTTATCAATTTTAGTTAATGATGACTCTGACAATGAATCTTTGCATGTATACATTGGCCCAAATTTCAAAAGATATGGGTCCAAACATTGTTTGATAAATACTGACATCTGTGGTTCAGAGGACTTGGAAATCATTAATAATCTATGCAGTCAACCAGTATTCAAAACATCCTCTGCGAATATTAGATGTGGTTTGTCATCAGTGCAAACAACTCCAAGAAAAAAAAGGCTCTCTTACAGAATTGCCGATTTAAGGAAAAAGCTCAAAGCAAAACGAGATGCTCAATCTAGGGAATTTTTTTTGGCAGGTAAGCAGCTATGTCAATTAAAATGATGTAATTTATGAGATAATGCATGATGAAAAGTTGAATGCATATTGAGAACAGTTAAGAAAAAAACGTTTATTTGCAAATTGCAGTTATCTCATTCATTAGGGTGACAAAATAACATAATCAATGATGCTTTCTCCAAGCCTAGTGATTTATTCTACTACTAACCAATCCCTCGGTGCTCATAACACATTAGCAACAATACAATCTATACGGATTTTAAGCAAATTAAGACATTACATATTCTTTTATACATGAACCCCCCCCCCCTAAAATCACCATGAACCCCCTCCATGGTCATCGCCTAGCTACGGCCCTGCCCCTAAATATGTTAATCAGTGGCTAATGATATTGTGAAATATTTTCAATTTGATCATGTGAGAAGCATACTTACAAGGTTGATGCGTTAATCAATGTAAATACCTAATTCATTTTTCTTCACCATTTATTAAAAAATATATAGATAGATAACATGAGCATTTATTGGTGCTGATAGTATACACAGTATGTGGAATATACCAGGATCTACTTTCTAGAAAGTCAGCACTCTCTTCGCCTCCTGGTATCGGTCTGCCTCTTCTGTCTCGAATGCTTGGGAAGCTGAAGAATTTTTTTCACACCTATAATGACAAAAACGTAGCATTTTGAAATAGTGTGCCTATTATTTGAATAGAGAAGTGAATAGTCATAATATAATGTACCTATTTTTTTGGTGCATATTTACATAATCAATATTCTTGTTCCAGAAACTCAACTTTTAGGTTATGTCAAAAGATTAATGTATTAAATGATCCATTCTTTGAACTTGCCTATATGTACATAGGTATACATAGGCAATTATTACCTACGGATGGACGTTTTTGCTACTTTAACATAATCCACCAAAGGTTGGCCACTACAACTTCATTACTTCTATATACTTCACAGATAAAATTTCAAGTAAGAAATGCATTATTTTGGAGTAACAAGTGACAAAGATGCAGTATGACTATAACAACTATCGCTCTAGTGAATGTGATAACTGTAATTGGCGAATAAACGTTTTTGTTTCTTTGCTGTTTTCAATATGCATTCAAGTTGTCATCATGCATTATTTCATGAATTACATCATTTTAATTGACAGATGTGCTTACCTGTCAAAAAAGGTTCCTTAAAAAACACATCACAACAACAATTATGGTGAAAATGTCCAAGAAATTGTAAAAAAACAAATAAAAGTCCTCAGTTTCACATGGCGGTATACGGACAACAAGGCCAACAACCGCTGTCAGCTGATCATTTCGAACACAAAACATATTTCGGATGTTAGGTCCACCGACGAACCGACGATGTTTTTTTTATCGTCGGTGGTTAGGTAAGTGCTATGGGTCAGTGGCACTTCAAGGTCATATTTTTATAGCTGGATGCTCCATCTATTGGGCATATTTATAAAGGATTCAGGAATTTGCGAAACTTGTTAGATTGTTTCAGAGGGCGCCAGGTGACGGTGATTGTTTTCTATGAAAGAGTGAGTGAGATAGACTAGAGTGAGTGAGATAGACTGCGAGCGCGTTGTTTTCCTATGCGGCTGCCTATCTTCCCCTAGATAAGTTAATCAATGGTAATACTCAGGTATGTCCTGCCCTGTGCATCTGTTTCCTAGACAGCATCTAGAGACGGCGGGAACACATTAGGCGACGTTGTCATCTTTCAAATAAAAATCAATTTGTTATGCCTATGCCTACATATTTTGATGTTATCTGTTTTTGTTTTGTGCCAATATTTCGTGTTTCGTGCCGGACATTTTTCTAGATGTGATAGAAACAACACCGTACTCCAAAATTAACCTACAAAATCGCCTTGACTGCAACGAAATGTCATGTTGATATTTCTTGAGGAACGCTTAAGTAGCTGCAGAAACACAAAAAACCATACTTAAGGGACACCCAAGTGGGTGCCTCACGCGATTTGGGACAATGTTTTTATCAATGTTAAGAGGATGGTCTGATATGTGATTTTCAAAAATAAAATTTGCGAAAGAAGCAAGTTTTGTTGAGGAAAAAATTGATAAAACTGTATTTTCAACATACTTCAGTAACGCACGCGCACAGAACAATACTATTTTAGAAGCGAGATACTGCTTGAAAGATGAAAACCGGTGCTGTGTTGCCAACATTTGCTCTACATTTAACATTGCTTCGACGATGCATGTACTAAAATTGAAACTTTAAAGAGAAGAAACAAGGATAACACACAAAAATCGTGAATGGTACATTTTTAAATTTAAAGATATCTTACTTCAAATGTTCATTTGTTTCTAGCTGGTGTTTGTGATTAAGTATTATTGTTTGTTTTATTTAGTTTGTATACTAGCTTTTTTATGTAAAATCGGTGACTTTAATATTGTTTGTGATTAAGCTTTATTGTTATATTTGGCCGATATCTGCTCCAATAAATCATTGAAACGTGCGACTGACGTTGGACCGTTGCAACTAATAACCGAACAGGTGACAATCTTACCTGAGGTCAGTTGGTTAATGTTTTCAAAATATTTGATATTAGTAAAGTCTGGGGCTCCCCCCCCCCCCCGTAACCACCTGCTACAAACCTAATTCAACCTAAAATATAGTCTAAATTTAGATACCTTTTATATTTCACCCAACCTAGTAAGCATATTGACACCAACTTCAACCTCGATTTCAGTTTCTGCTAAAACGAAATCAGGTCAAACTTAATCCCTTTTGAACATCCGTGTATGAAATTCCCAAAATGATTTGTTTTTCATTTTTTCCAAAACACATTGACTGATATGTTTCACAATCACTAACCTAAAAAAATTGCTATTGCACAATTTCGTCAAGTACATTAACTGATAACTGCTGCTCGCTGGCAACACCGCATCTTTGTGACACTATTGACGTCTGTCATGCGGGTTTTCGATTCTAAAATTGTCATGTAATGTTCGGTTACGTTTTGAAAGTTGATGAAAATACCAAGTTTAAACTATTTTTTTTTTCAATAAATGCATCTTTCGCAAATTTTATTCTTTATAAGTGCATAGTAGACCATCCTCTTCAATTCAAATATGACATTTTTCCAAATTACGTGGGGCGTTGTTGTTTTGTAGCACCCACTCAAGCGTTAAGGGACTCTTTTAAGTATAAACTATGAATATATTTGCAACTTGCTGCGTTACCCAAAATACTGTATTCAAGTCAATAATGGTACAAACGTGCTAAATACAATGATCATCCGGGCACTTGATTTCACTTGTGTATTCAAAATATGTTTTTTCTCAAATTCAGGACCTGGAACTACACCTTCTCCAGGTTACATCAAGATTCTACCCGGTGGCGTAGTAGTACCTGGTAACACGCCCCGACCAATGAGAGTAATGCCACCTAGGCCGCAGCATACGGTGATACGACAACAGGCACCTTCACAGGTATACCTATTCATTCTATCTTTATTTGCAACATAATTACAAATAATGCCACCCCTAGAAGGCTCAGCGTTGTCGCAGGGTATAGGCACAGAGTTAACATCTATAGAGGGAGTGTAAACAACAAAATGCACAGACTTAGTCTCGAGCTGCAAACTTCATTCATCGTCTATGTTGCAACAAATATACACTAGTTACCAGTAAGTATTTTCACGATTGGCTGGGAATCTAGAATCTAGTATCGGAGTAGGACGTCGTTGGTCAAAGGAGCATTCTCAACGTCATGCGGTGACGTCACACGGCTCGGGAATCGTCGGCGTGTTTTCGGTACTGGATTCAAAAACCCATTTTTATTTTGAGGGCAGACAGAAATAATTATGCCGGTGCGCCATCTAGTACCCGAAGGTAACGGCAAATCAAGGAAATCGCTGCTTAACAGCAGTAGACTTTTTGGTGGGACGCCAAGGTGCGTCCGCTTGGCCACCAGAGAGCGCGGGTTCTATACGCCGCTGTGTATGAAAGCCGATATACGAGGGCTGCTCTATACCTCCGTCAATCCACCAGTACGCAGACAGCTGTTTCACGCTTATTAGCGATCATCAGTGCGCCATAGGTCGATTGACGGAAATAGAGAGCATCAATTTTTCCATGTTTACCAAACATGTGAAACATGTGAGGGCAGACAGTCGAAGCACGAAAATTGATGCTCTCTATTTCCGTCAATCGACCTATGGCGCACTGATGATCGCTAATAAGCGTGAAACAGCTGTTTGCGTACTGGTGGATTGACGGAGGTATAGAGCAGCCCTCGTACATTTTTATTTTGATATAACTTTTGAATTATTGCGAAAATAAAACAAAAACAGTTTTGTTATAAAACTTATATATGATCTTTCCATTTATGGCAAAAATTTTTTTATCCAAAACCAGTTTTATATCTTGTAAAGCCAATGACAATCTTGATCTCACTCTTTCATATCAGAACTGGATGGTAACTGCTCAGGTTCTTTGGTTTAGTTTGTTATTTTTCTATTAGCCCAATTGGATATCTTATAGAGCTCTGTTTCGCAAAAAAACATACTTTATGCTTATTTATTTTTAGGTGTATTTCGACGTATGGGTCTCTGAATACTGCATTAGTTGTGTACCGTGAGCACAACCTAACCTTTGTATTCATATTTTTGATTTATGTCACCACAAAGTATAATCAAAATCCATGTTTTTATAGCCGCCAAAGTAAGCTATTTTCGCTAATCGCTAGCTTTTTTAACCACCAGTTAACTAACGATTGTGCATCTGGGCCATAAAAGTTACTTCTGACTTGAGAGTTTTGAAATATCTATGTAAGCCATTGGGTATTTTCCAACTTGCTAACATTGTCTGTTTAATGGCCGAAATGGATTGTTTGCATCTAATTTTTAATAATAGCACACTTTATTCAAGTTTTTTCTGCCCACGTAGCGTAAAAATAGAGTTTCAAAATCATCCCTTTACTATAGACTGCGCACCTACTTAACTTAACGTCGCTGTTATCTACTTAAGTGAAATGGACCGTACGTTATAAGTTATGATATTAATAACTGCTCATTAAAATCTCTAGTCAATGGTGAGACCTAGGGTGCAAGGTTCTGCGGCTCAGTCTCAAACGAAGCACGAATGGTTCGAGAAGACGGTGCGAGCTGCCGCTCGGGTCAACTCGAACCTCTCGTATACGTTGACGAACCTGAACAGAGCACAGGCGGCCGCTACCAGTGTTGAAGCCTTGGCCGTCGTCCACAACAAGCTGCAGGAGATCCTCAGCACGTCTATCAACTCCCTGATACAGATCAGAAAGAATCTGAGAGCGGAATTCATACAAGGTAGGTGCAAAGTTGTGGAAAGAAAACCCTTACCTACCCCATAAATAAATACTTACTCAAAATTAAAAATTTCGTACAGCGGTTCGTTCATCTGCAGGAAAATCGTCATAATAAAAAAAATATATAGAAATCTGATTATGTTCACACTTCTTAAAGGGCTATTTTTTATTTAGGCCTCAGAGTAACAACTGAACATAGAGGTGGTAAACAACTAATTCTAATAGGTCAACATTTTTTCTTACGCTGCCATATTGACCACCAGAACGATCGTCTTAATTGTATAGTATCCAGAAATATTCCATTCTACATTAAGAAAGACGGTATTTTGATGGTTCAGGAATGATTACAACAAAATTAATAGATATGTTGACCTCTACTGCGTTACTGCATGTTTCTTCATCATAAACGCCAATTCTGAAGTCTTACATAAATTTTGAGGAGCTGGCAACGCCGACATAATTTTCATACGACTTATTTACGGTAGAAGCTCAACTGTCAAACGTTTGTTCTGTTTGTGCGTCTTTTATGCTTGGTGAGTAAAATCGTATTTGCTATTTGTTGATAACTGTGGTGAAGCTTTACGGACTGTACCGAGTGTAGTTTAACAGTTTTTCGAGATTGGACAGTGCAGTGCAGTGTTTGTAATATGGGTTGCATTGGAAGAATTTTTAGGTTAGTTGGCAATGTTTGGAGGCTGAAGTGTGCTTTGAGCACGCCATGCTGAAGTGGTTTGTTTATTACCTCTATATTCACTTGTTACTCTGAGACTTGGGCTTAGATTTTTTTATAACTGAGCATACAGCATACCGCAAAGAAGCCTAAATATCGGAGTATGAAGCCTCAAGTACACGCGGCGAGTTTACTCGTCACTCGCCGGCTTTTGAGCGAGCTAGCTTGTAAACTAGCTACGTGTACTCGCACTAGCTTGTGCACAAGTGGCTAGTAGCATTGGTTTTGAAGATGTCGGACGTGGTTTTCACACGCCAACTGGCTGTTGAGCGAGTAGGAAATATTCTGTGTACTCGATTACTAGAGCACTCGACGACTCGCCGGCTTTTTACAAACCGGCTTGTGAGCTAGTATCTGGGCTTTATACATCGTGAGCTTGGATGGTGTGAAGTACTTTCTGAATAGGCCTTCGAGCGTTTTGCCTGCTGCTGTTGCATTTGGCGAAACCTCTTCGTACGGGATCATGTTTCCTGAAACGTTGACCCATAGAAGCTTGAAAAAGTGACTTTTTGTTCATTACAACAGAGATCGATCTATTGCTCATGATGCCTGCGCGTAAATTACTGTCATCCGCAAAGGCATAGATTTGGTTTATAGTGCTAGAGAACAGATCATTGGTGTGTAGCAGAAACAATGTCGGAGCCAATACCGATCCCTGCAGCACTCCAGCTTTGTTGTTATTTAAGTAAGGGGAGAAGCCGTCTACCACGACAGAGATTTTGCTACCAAAGAGGAAGTCTCCTAACCAGTCGCACAGTTTAACGGGAAATCCGTAGGACGGAGGCTTGTTTAGGAGAGCCGCTTGCCACAGTTGATCGAATTTCTTTGAAATATCGAGATCAACGACGTGAGCCTCGCCAAAGGAATGGATGAGTTTGCTCCACACATGTGTGACGTAAGCCAGGAGATCTACAATTATTCTTTGACGTCAGAATACGGTATTGGCTCTCCTGAAAACTGAACTACTTTCTGTTGTGACGGTTTTCCTGCGGATGAACGAGTTAGAAAACGAACTTTCAAACTCGGATTATAAAAACTTCCATCGCACGACCGGACTGATATCCATTTATTTTCAGGAATAAAAAACGCTCGGTTTCCAACGAAACCTCAAGCCCCAACCACCTCCACTACCCCCACCACCAGTACTTCCAAGACCTGCGATCAGGATGACGACGTGATAATCATCAGCCCTGCGAGTTCGCCTAAACCAGCCGCCAAAGCAGGTTCCTTGCTCAACACCAGTACTCCCAGTACAAGGTAAGAGTGTAATTTGTTAAAATCATTTTTTTTCTTAAGTGGAGGTTATAGTAAACTGCTGGCGGACAACACATTTGCGGGCTAAGGGGAGAGGTAAAAAGTCGCGCTCCAGTGGGCGTGGCCTATTTACAATAATTTCTACTACAAGTCATAAAAAATATTTGCAGGCGCCGGTCCCCTTTGCTTAGATGCCACTGACCCTAGACCGATTGCCGTCGCACAAAAATTATTCAACCTTTTTTGATCGTCCGTCGTTGAGAAATAGACATTGTATAATTTATACGTGGCATCACAGTCAGTGGCGGCGCGTCGGGGGGGCATGGGGGGCCAAGACCCCCACTTTTTATGAGGAGTTAAAAAAGTTGTCGATTTTTTAGCTTTATTATATATATTATTAAATTTTATTGTATACGTACATATCTATTTTTGTATTATTACATTATACTGCATCATTTTCCAATTTCCAGGACTCTGCATCTTTTATTCTTATCATTTCTGGAAGATTCTCGTATATTGGTTGTTTTTGGTCCCCCCACTTTTTCGTGGCACGCGCCGGCCCTAATCACAGTTGAACCCTTTTGTGTGTATTTCAGGCATATACATAATAATAAATACAATATGAGTAAAAAGAGTTGTTTATAAGTGCAACTGAGTTGTCACACAAGAAATGAATTTATCCTATGTACAAGAGCGAAAATAAGACGGAAAATAAGGTGAAAATATGAAAAATCAACAAGAAGTACGAATGAAAATATTATGCGTGTATATGTTATTTGTAAAGCAGCTGAATTCAGTGAAGTTCACTGTACATTGAGTAGTTCTTTAGATATGCCAATGCCGTTGCAAAACTGAAAGATATAGACGTATTACAGAATTGGCTTAAATAGGGCGGATAGGGGGACGTGTCCCCCCCCCCTTAGAACTATCAATTAAACAAAAACTATCATTTCTCATACTTTTTGCCTATAGCACTCCCAGAAGGCGCCAGAAAAATTATTGTTAGATTCACAACAAACTCCAGAAAAATAAACCAAATTATGCCTGCCCCCCCTCCCCTCACCGGTAGGCCTCCAACAATATATCCCCCAATAGTGAAACTATATCTACCTGCATTCTGAATTACAGTCGCCAAATTCGGTATTTCGATGAAGTATTCAAAAAGAGAACGCATTATAACAATAACTGTAAAATCTACACACCTCCAACACAGATATACCTATGCCAAGACGATCATGTACTCTGAAGAAAAAGAAAAAATTGCTTTCTCTGATGTTGAGCCATTAATAAAAAAATGCGAGTATTAATTGCGGACTATAATGGATGCCTATATGACCTCTAATGCTGCCACACCAAGATGGTGTCCTTATTTTACCTGATATATGACACCTGACGAAGAAGGTATTCAGAGAAGAAAAATGACTTTTTGGATGAAAAATGGTGCGTTAAAGAGAAACCAAAATTATTGGTTTTATCAAGTTCAGTGGCAGTTCCATGTCACAAAAAATTACTATTGCTACTTTGCCGTCTGAACACAAAAAAATCGTGAAAGTGGAGAACTTAGCAATGGAACATGACTTCCCAGCAAACACGATGTCGTTATACTAACGTCATTTTGACGACACTCCATTCGTCATTTTCACGTCGATAAAGATGAATATATGACGTGTCTGTGACGGCACAATATCACAGCCCAAAGACGTCATTGAGTGCCGTGCTAGTAACGTCACCAAACCGCCGTCCCAATAACGTCACAAACGTGTCGTCTCAATACCGTCATGTACGTGTCGTTCCGTCGACACTATTTTATACAGCAACCAAGCATTGAACCAAGGCTGCACCAGAAGGTGTCGTTAGATCAGCACTGATTATTGGCGATGGTTACTTTGTCTTACTTTATGTCTCTCCAATAGTCAATGCTGATCTGACGATATCTTCTGGTGCAGTCGTAGTTACTATATAAAATAGTTTGGACGTTAATTACCTTATAGGATAAATGTTTATGAGATAATGCTGTGAGAAATATGTGTAGCATTAATTATTAATTTGAGTAAGGGTAATAAAATATACTAATTCAAAATAAATTAATCATGTATTTCACAGTAAAGACAGGATACAAAAATAATGATCATAGCTTTGCTAGCCTTCTATAGAAGCCTGCCTAAATCACAAAGTACTTTTTATTTTCAATCGGCTCAATCCATATAATAAGAGGCTACAATCTAATACCTTTGAAAACACTGGACACTATACTTATACCTATTATTATTTATGGTGGAATCCACACATACAGACACTGCACACACTGCACTTAAGGTTAAAGTCTCCGTCCCCATGTCACAGCTTCATCGTAGAAAACACAAGTAGAAAATTATCTTTGGAAAAGAACTGCAGAATGCAGATCTCTTCTAGCTTACATATTAAGCCACCCTGCTTCTGACAACTTATGTGATATAGGCTCATATTTTCTCACACCAAATATGTATCTAAGACAAGACTTTTGTACTTTTTGTATCCGATCTCTGTCATGCTTCTTTAGGCAAGGGCCATATACTACATCACAATAGTTAAATAAAGACGTAAGCATCGCATCTTGAACAAATTTGGTGAAATTTCTAGAAAAATATAAATAGGCCGGTATCATACAGCAAATTGTTTGAGAAGGGTAAATTGAACCAAAAATTGCGTAGGAAATGTAAAGTTGCTCGATTGACATGACGCCTCACGACTCAATGTCAATTATATCCTAAATGCGCATGCCTCCAGATCGAAAATTGAATTCATCATACAATATAGTACGATTATTGTCTGATGAGGGGCTGTATCATTGTGTTATGTATTTTCTATTGCAGCCGATCCGTAGATTCGGGTAGAGTTGGCAGCGGCGGCGCAAGGCCGTTTCTGAGGGTAAAAAGCCTGACGGCTTTACAAAACGTAACTGCAGAATGTATTACGATACCTGACGATCCCCCAGAGATGGAGAAACCAACTGAGGTTGAAATAGATGGTGAGTACATTTAGGCAACACAAGCTTCGTTTATACTTTGCATAATCCATATTGTGACCTATCGCATGTCCTCTTTTTTTAATGGTGTTTATCCTAGACCACTTGTGGTTACACAAAAAATTAGTATTCTTGTTCAAGTTGTATAATGAAAATGCAAAAGCATGAAGTTTATAAATTATATATAAAACGATCAAAAAGCTTAGAAATTATTTATTTTTTTAAATCATAAAGTTTCTCGAACCCTAGTCAAGAGTAGTGTGATGGATTTCCCTTATATGAATGTAGAAGTTACTAAAATTTTTTTATCGATTCAAAAGAAAATATAAGAAAAATAAAAGAAAAGAGTGAAAGAAATATGAATATATCTCTAAAGACAAAAAAGTTATAATGTTTCAAAGTCGCGCTCCGCAGAAATATTTTTGGCACGTCTGTCGGAGTGGCGTGACGTCATGTCTCCGTAGCCAGTGCGGGCGGCCGCTGCCGCGCTGAGACAATGCACAGAGGCACACAGCATGGTGGTGGCGAGAGCCGACAACAACCAATCGCCTCCTTTGTTTTCTAGTTTAGTGTTTAGTGCATATCAAATTGCTATGATGAGTGACATTAAAAAAAGATGTTATAAAAAATATTATATTGTTCCAAAGTGTATGAGCACAATGATTAAAACACCTAATACTTCTTCCACGTACCTTTGCATGCAAACAGTAGAAAGAAGTGGGGCAAGGTGATGAAACGTGATTTAATATTACCAAAAAGTACAAAATATGTTAGTGAAGTGATGTGAGTATACTATTGTATTCATCTTCTATTGATAAGTATTAATTATCAATTATATATGGATAGGTTCACTGGTTATTAAAGATTACTTTACCTAATAGTAAATTAAATTAGTTACATTTATAATGTAATATGTGTTCTGAACTACTTTTTGTGTTATATATTTCTATATTTTCGGATTCGTAACTTACGTTTTTGTTGTCACAGCTTGAAAATGATACTGAAAATCCAATCAAATATAAACTAGTTGGTGGTAGATTAAAGCCGAAAACTGAAGTCTGCCCTCATAAGTTGTTCATCCTAGAAGAAAACTCGGAGTATATGAAAAAAGGAATGTTTAGAAAATTTATTGCAGAACGATGCTTCATCGACCTCATGTTGGCAACCTTTTGAAGTAATTCAATGTGATTCAATATGCGAAGAGCCGGATGTACTAGAAAATCCACTATCTAAGGATTGCACAGTGAATGTATCCGATAATCTCGACAAAAAAATTTAAACATAAAAAAGTGCAAGTCGACATCAAAGTTAAACAAAAAGATCAAAAAGTGCAAACAATCATGGGAAGGAAAAAAACGAACGATACAGAATATAAGTGTCTGATGACCATTCCCCAAGGTGGGTTCTCGTGATTCAGTTTCGCTGAATCGGTTTGACTGATTCAGTGATACTGAACAGATAATGAACGTGAGAACACCTTTTCAGTAAAACTGATCAGTGGGTTTGTGCTTTCAGTCAAACTGAAAGCCAGTCCTACTTTTCATTCATTTTGACTGAATCAGTATTGAAAGATGAATGCAAACGTTACTTTTATTGATGCTAAATAGGTTAAACTGATTCATTAAAACTGAACAGTGAGAACAAACATCGCTTTCAGTATCACTGAATCAGTCAAACTGATTCAGCGAAACTGAATCGTGAGAACCAGTCTTTAAATACAACAGTCATCCCTCAGTATTGCAAAGTTACAATAACAAAGATATCAACAAATGCTGGTTTTTATTTGCGTTTACCAGAAGACGTGTATTTTCTCACTAAACTATCATTTAAAGGTTTCTAGATCAATAAGTGATATTTTCACTTTGTCCTTTTACAAATCCTTCTTCAATTACGGTCGAAAACTAAAAAACACTTATTTAAAAATCAAAAATAAATTACGTAGGTACGTCTGATGCGTTGTGCTCTGATGCGTTCTGCACAAGCTGTACATACACAGATCTACGGCAGCGCGCGGCCCAGACGGCTGACTATGCGGATTGCGGAGACGTGACGTCACAGCCAAATTGAAGGCGGCAACTATTTCGCGCTAAATATGCAAACTTTAATTATTGATTTCTCTGCCATTTATTAACGGATTTCAAAAATCTTTTCACTGACTAATTATTTTTCGTCTAAATTCTACGGATACGTAACTGCTTATTTCAGTATGAGTATCATGAGACTTCTCCATTGACGGATCATTTGGCTTCTAGTTAACTAAATACACAAACTTTTAGTTCAGTACGAGCGATTTCTGACTTTCTTTAATTCTCCTATTTTTTTTAATTCAAGCTAAAAAGAAGGGGCTAGATACAACGAAAGTAATCAAAGTAGATATCACGAAAATCTTGGCGGGTGAAGATCCTGCACTGGAGTCAAGCAGTAGTAAAGAAGAAAAAAGTAAAGAAGCTGACAAGAAGGGTAATGATAGTCTAATAATCATAATAATAACTGTATGCCTTATGCCTTCTATACATCAAAGATAAAGGACATTATGTCACTTTCCCTAAGTATTCAGGAAAGCGCATTTTTATTTTTGTTCATCTTCAAATAGTAGTTACTCCAATTTTATTTGAATGTTGAACATGTTGAACCAGAGTGTCACTAATGCTTTTATTTTTTTTTGTATCAAAAGTTATTACTCACGGTGTTACTTTCATAGCATAGCAGCATAGCATACATTTTTGGACATAAGTGTCCTGTCTATACGTAGATTGCGCACAAAGTAATATGTTATATCAAGATTATATGGTATTTTTCTCAGGATAATTTTTTCCAGCGCTCAACGTTTTAGGTTGTGAATAATCTTGAGAAAAACCGCATTAGATGCTGATGAAATTTTCAGTAGTGTAGTTTTAAAGTTTATAAAATAATTTTTTCTTACCTGATAAATAATCGCATTAAATACTCATTATTTTATTATTATTATTAAATACATAATAACTTTTTAATTTGAATACAAAATATTTTTTGCGTAACATTTTTCTAATAATCTGTTTTTAATTTTTACAGAGCCAAGAAGCACTAAGGGTAAATCTCAAGATAAAAAGGCAAACTGTGAAGATAAAGGTAAAGCCAATATAGAGGAAACTTCAAGTGATAAAAAGAAGACAGATTCGAAAGAGAAAAAAATTAAAGACAAGAGTAACGAAGAAAACACGTCCGAGAAAGAGACATCGGAAGAAAAAGGAATATCTGATAAAGAAGAAACTAACGACAAAAGTAACGTAGAAAAAACGTCAGAAGTAAAGCAATCAGAAAAAGAAGAAAAAACGCCTGGAGAAGAAAAGACTAATTTAGATGTAACTTCTGATGAAAAGGAAGTAGGCGATGAAGAACCTGCCAAAAATGCTGATGAAAAGGAAGTAGGCGATGAAGAACCTGCCAAAAATTCTTCAAATCGTTCCTCGCCGGAGCCGGAACCTCTACAAGGCTTCGAAAGCGTAGTAAAACCGTCTGATAAAGAAGAACCTGTAGAAAACGAAGTAATGTCTGAAGAAGAACCTACGAAAAGTTCTTCGAAACGTTCCACGCCAATTCCATCAACTATGCAGGACTGCAAAGTCGTACTAGAACGAACGGAAGATGTCGAAAGCTGTGTTACAACAAATGAAAAGACTGATTGAGATGAAAATATCTCCGCTCATGTGTGAAGGTGAAGGCTTGTTTTAAGCCGGTAATTTCTCAATGTTGCCGTTCCGGATTTCGTAAGGTTAAGCAAAACTGGGACAATATACCGTTATGCACGGTACTGCTATGAAGAAGATAAAAATGTCAACGTCTATTACCCGTATCGCGTATAGTCGGTGCCACAAAAAATATATCGTAGTTAGCTGCAATTTGACAATTTGGGGTAGTGTAAATATGGCTTTTTTGTGATTATAGTCCACAGAGTTAAAATCTCTAGAGGGAATGCAAACAACAAAATGCACAGGTCGCTGACCAGCCAACATATAACGGAAATTTTGACAGCTTGAGGGCATTACCAGTGGCGTACGATTTTATATTAAAATTGGATGTTCATTAATAGATCCAATTATTACTGTGATGTTACAAACTGATACAATAAGTTGTATTAGTATTGAGCTATACTTAGAGAGTTGCTCTTTATTATAATTTGATTGTAACAGTTGATAATTTATTATGTTACATGTTATGTATACATCTAAGTCCCTTGGTTTCTGTAAAAGGCAAGGCAATGTTCCGATGCACCTAAAAAAATAAATTATGCCGCTAGGTCTTTATTTCACAGGTGAATGGCCAGCCTTTAGGAATACTACAATTTTTGAGTTTCACAACCCCCAACCACCCCAATTTCACCTTTCAGCTGTAATGCATCAAGCCACTTGTTTCTCATCAATATATTCGGAGGAAACCTACACAAATGCACATAATATACATTAAACAACCATTATTGTTCGTGAAACAGGAGTGAAGTTACTTTTGTACCCAGTTATCCTCATATTTTACGCTACTGAAAACAAAACAAAACCTATACTAACCTATGATAAGTGGTGTTCACCGATTCGTCGCTATTGCAGCAAACTATGCAATTTTTATTTCGTCCAATCATGCAATTATGACAATACTGTTCATAAATAATTCAATTCACACCACGAATAGTCACAAAGTCACTCAAATATACACTAAAACAACAAAAATCTCAACATACGCAATAACCACAACTACAATGACAGCCACATGACAGCTTAAGGACACGCCGATAGTAGGTTGCCAGATTTACGACATATTAGAAGTTATTGCGACATTCCGCTATGAAATTTACCATTTTTGAGAATTCGTTAAATCAAAACAAATTATCTTCACGTAAATCAGTTACATTGCAAGTATATTGGAATGTATAGTTAAATACCCAGTGAAATACTTTGAGGAACATGTGTTCAAACTGCGGAAACTGCCAGATTTTGAAGAAACTGGAAGGTCCCTAAGCGGACGAAGAACAGTGGCAATAGCGCTATAGATCTTGGCTGGCCAATATTCAAATTAGGCTCCCTCTAGAGATGTTAACTTTGTGTTATAGTCTTTATTTGGCATTATTGACAGATGAAACATGGCACTGAGATTTAGGACCGTGTTGTCGCTTGAGGATACTTGAGGGTCCCTCAAGTATTGTTCTGTGTTTCACAGTCGTTTGACAGTCCCTCGGGTGTAGCAGCTCACTTTAGGGACACTCAAGACTCGACCAACGAATTGTCAACATGACATTTCTTTGCACTCAATGTGATTTTGTAGATTAATTTTGGGGTAAGGTGTTGTCAGTTCTGACTGCTTTTCTCACATCAAGAAAACGTCCGGCAACAAATACAAAACAAAGACAAATAACAGAAAACATCACAGTGCATAGGCATAAGTATAACAAAAGGCCTTTACGGAAACTATGATCGGGGTGGATTACAGATCTTGAAGTTCGGAAAAGGCTCTACGATCAGTTCATACGGAAAGTGATCGCGATCGGGTTATTCAGTTCAGTAGTATGAGTGATGTCGACTGTCCTATTTGGGTTAATAAATGCTTCACTCCTTTTCTTCCCGTTGCACGTAAAATGGGGTATTTTCCGAACAAAATTTTATCACGGAATATTGATGTTACGTCCCCAAAAACCATGTAACTAACAGTTTTACTTTTTATTGTGAACGCGAAGTGGCTTAAAAGCACCTGCAAAGTTAAACATAAAATTTCGCGCCAAAGCTGTGACGTAATAAATCTAAGCGTGACGTAATAAGTCTTTCGTGGAGCTATCCTTAGAATGTGACTGTACCTTGTCGTCTGACCTCCTTTTCTCCATCTACAGACATAACCTCCGCTTTGTATTGATATTGACAGATGTTTGTTCACATCATTTCATGATCTATCTTGGTTAAATGAGATACCGTGACAGTCGTGACACCAGGGGAGGTTATGTATGCATGACACTAGTGACAGGCTGTTAAAGACGAGTGTTGCCGAATGACGAGTAAAATTGTGAAAAGTAACTATGAAACATTCTCAGAGTAAACTGCTAATTACATAACAATGCAAAAAATGGAATAGCTGTCCAATATAACATTTATAGTCTACAAAAAGGGGGAAACGAAATAAACATAAAATAAAGTTTACATCCTTTATAAAAAAAACTATGCAAAATATTAACAACGTGACAACCTTGAATCTACGCTCAATTAAAATTAAAATAGTCACATCCTGTCTACATCCGGCATAAAAATCACTTTTGATTGGTTGATTTCTTAGGCGGGAGGTTTAAGAGATTTAAACAAATTAGATACAAGCAATTCATTTCACCCATTAAACAGGCAATATTAGCAAGTTGGAAAATACCCCATTGGCTGTCGCGATTTTCATTTTGTTTTTGTAGTGGATATACCCTTAATGTGTGTTTCACCCTTTGGAGAATAATTTAAAATAAGGAAGGAAGGAAAATAAGGAAGCTATAAGTATTTGCTCTTAGTTTTGTTTTTATTATTTTAATACATACAAAGATCAACACATTAGACTTTTTATGAGATAATTTGACATTTCAAAAATCAATTTAAATTTTGAGTTCTCACACACGTCATAATTATATGTACTGAATTTGCATATTGTATTATGCATACCTTCATTGGGCCTGCGTAAAGGTTCCTTTAATCCGAATACTGTATTTCATTCGTTGCAATCTACGATAGGGTACTTGCAGAAAAAAATATTGTCGTTAACGCGTTCCTTAGAGCAGAGTAAACATGACAAAATCAGTTGTTTGGGTTTTTGGAATCCGCTGTGAGAGATATTCCAAAAATTATTTCAAATGCCGGAAAATGCCCCGCAAACAGCCTCTGACGTCAGTGATATCCTATAGTGATGGGATGTAAAGTATTGATATTCGATATCGATAGCCAGTGCTAACCTAACATTTTGACATTGATCATTATAACCACAACACACCCAAAAGTACAAAAGTCAAAAGAATAAAAGTTCGGCTAGGTTACTAATTCACTTTGTAGGGATAGGCTTGAATTAGATTCTATCTTTGGATTCATTCATAATGGGATGCGCTGAAAGAAAATGATGGCTTCAATTAGTTGCGAATCTCTGTCACAAAAAGGATACCTGTGATACCTATCAGACATAAAAATGTATTGCAACGAAAATGCTAGTGGGTTAATTGCCTGTTTCAAATATGTCTAAGTATCAATAAATTGAGTCGCATTGTTAAAGAATTCAGATCGTCTCTATACTGTATTCACAGCCAAGCTAGACCAAATGAAAACAAGCCCGCGTGCGTGATCGGCACGTGTCGGTAGGGTCCCTAAGGGTCCAGTAGATTATGTGTAAATTGTGTGTTATAATCTGGCAAGTCAAAATCTCCAAGGCTGACCGGAAAGTAGATTCAAATATGCAATGTCAAGTGTTCATTGCCTAATGATCATTTCAAACTGGCAACTGGTTACTTTTGAGTTGCAATGGGCTCATAGGGCAACTCTTTTAAATAGTCATATAAAATTTCGTAATTGCACTGGACTATAGCTGGCACGTTCGCAGACGTTAGCGGACAGTAACCACCCGAATGTTGCATGCGACTGTTTATTTGAAGTCTACCTTGGGATTGAATATACTTTAGTTTGCAGTTGAATCTCACTGACCTGCACTGTAGCAGTATCGATTGTCGATATCGATAAGACACCTGTGACGTCAGCCCTTGTTTTAAGTCACGTGGAAAAATTTGAATATATCCTTATTTTATTTTGTAAATATCCTTTTTTGGCCGTCAGTAAAATCATATTTTTTTGTTTCCTACTGCTTCTTGATATGGTTTTCTTTAAGCTATGTATACTCCCGAGGCGATTTCACGACCTCTGCAGGTACCCTATTCTAAATAGTAGGAAATTGACTATTGTATATCACTGTGAGCATGTTTTAACATGTTTTTTGTATGTTGCATGTTATATATGAACATTCTGTTGGATGCAAACATTTCGAAAGTCTGGCATTAAAGCATTACAACATAGCATTCTGATTTAAAACGCGTCATTATTTACTCAGCATGACTCATCCTCAACATATTAGTTTAATGTTTAATGTCATCTCTGAATAATGACTTTTTGCAGCAAAATCGGCCACCTTGAGACTGACAATTGTGGGCAATGGTATTTAGTCAGTATAGTTTATTTAGATATCAATATCAGTTGCAAACATAGCTTTTCACTGATGTGAAAAACAACATAATTTTCTTTGCATTTTTATCTTCTGAGAAACACACAGCTATTAGTTCGTAAACCTATGATTTTCAAAACTTCAAATACATGATTAAATGAAGTATGTTAATTGAGTATTCGCATGTAAATTGTCAAACAAATAAATAAACAATTAAAGACACAACTTAGAAGAATGGTAAAATCTTGAAAAATATACAGTTACTGTTTTAGATCATTTGATCATAAAATCTGCATTGAATGGATTTTTTTGTTATAAGTTGTCTGCTTGTCACATATGCATGTCTATCCTTTTACTTTGATCAAAGATTAACGTATGCTTTGATGCACTGTGTACCGAATGTACTGCATTTGTACAAAGTTCATATTTGATGTGGCGGTATCACTTTTTTGATCTGGAACGAATGTGCTACTGAGAAATAAGTTTTTTTGTTTTATAAAAAGTTTTAAGTTTGATAGTATTATTTCTGTATAGCATTTGATGTTTATTTTGCAATGGATGTACCTTTAATGTAAATAAAAATAAGCCAATAAAACATTTTTTTAAGAGATGTGGTGGAGTTACCTTTTTGTATCCTATTACAAAATTAGTTGCAAATTTATGTCTCTTGCGCTTATTAAGACATTGTTGCAGAATCTGACTATCGGGAACGGAAAAGAATTGGGAGGAATCTTTGATCCATCCATTTGACAACACGGACGATAAATTCAGCTGTCAATTTTGACAGCTGAATTTATAATGGACCTCTTGCTTTTTATGCGACCCTGATACGATATATTTGGATCACAAATGCATCCTGCACTTTCTGCGCTCCTTATGATGAATTCATCTGTCAAATATCATTTACTGTTTCTGTTATCCTGATGAAAGGCAATACATTGAGTTGTCTGTTACCTCTGCAGTTTCTGTAAGCACAATACCGAAAATTCTGATATCAAATACCTCTTGCTGTTTCTGTGATCCTGATAACAGAATAAGGATGAATTCGTCTGTCAAAGCCATATTTGTTTCTGTTATCCTGATAACAAGAATTACGATATATTCAGCTATCAAATACCTCTTGCCGTTTCTGTGATCCCGATATTGCATTGAATCTCCATTTGTCGCTAGGGCAATAAAATGCTTGTCGAGGTGGAATTCTTTTATTATGAAATAAAAAACAAATAATTACAAAACTTTATAAAAAAATATATATAACAAAAAATCGTAAAGCATGCGTGGAGGTACGTACATTCTCTTGAGAATCGAAGCTAAAAACACGTCACACTGTATATGTCAAAAAATAGTGTCCATGTTAAAAGTCCATATGTACAAAATTGAGTAAAAAATATAAATATTTAAAAATATACACATACCTACACTGTGAATATGTTCTAATATTGAAAGATGCGTTTTCATGTGATGCTCCAGTAACATGGAGGATGATGAATTTGACATCCATATAGATCGCTTTCAAAGTCAACAAGTATTTTAAAGCATGAGCAGGTTACTAATTCAAATTGATATATTTGCATTATATACGAGGTCTGTTCAAAAAGTATCGCGAATTTTGAATTTCCGCGGGCTACGTATTGATTTTTGATTTTTTATAGCGTTATGTTGGTACTCATGTCCCTTACTTATGCTGACAAGATCGGCCATATTGAATGTTTGGTTAAATTTTGACAGCTGTTTGATTTGGTTGGATGTGTTTTGGCTCGTCTTCGATTTTTGCCTATTCCAAAAAATGGATCAAAGAATCTGTCACAAATTTTGTGTGAAAAACAAAATAAAGTGCGCGGACGCATTCTGAATGTTGACTGTGGCATATGGTAAAGCTACCTTGGACCAAAGCAACGTTCAACGGTTGTACAAAATGTTCTCAGAGGGCCGAGAATATGTGAACGACGAAGAGCGTGCCGGACGCCCGAGCACGTCAACAACAGACGAAAACATTGATAAAGTGAAGAAAATAGTATTGGCCAATCGTCGAATCACCGTTAGAGAAGTTGCTGAGGACCTAAACATATCGATTGGCTCGTGCCATTCGATTTTAACCAATGATTTGGGCATGAGTCGGGTCGCCGCGAAATTCCATGATAACGCCTCTGCTCACACATCGTTGCTTGTGCGCGAATATTTGGCCAAAAACATCACAGTAATGGTGCCGCAGCCACCGTATTCCCCAGACCTGGCCCCTTGTGACTTTTTCCTGTTTCCAAAACTGAAGAGGCCCATGAAAGGACGGCGCTACGCCACGATTGAGGAATTAAAGACGGCATCGAAGGAGGATCTGAACAAGATAAGAAAAAATGATTTTTTTAAGTGCTTCGAGGATTGGAAAAGACGTTGGCATGAATGTATTATATCCGAGGGGAGTTACTTTGAAGGGGGCAAAATAGATATTTATGAATAAATAAATACTTTTTGAAAAAATATAAAATTCGCGATACTTTTTGAACAGACCTCGTATACACAGAAACTAGTTAAATTTCGATCCTCTATTCGTATGGCCAGAGGTAATGTAGCGTACAAAGGATTAGGGGGTGCTAAGAGACGTATCATGTATATCTAAAGGATTATGAAATTTATAGTCAATGGAACATTCTTTTCAACAGACTTAGAATACTTCTGAAAGACTGAAGTACTTGATAGATTTTTGCTATCATGAGTACCTTAGATTTTACTTGATGAGGCTAAGAACCGACCGTTTTACGGTGAAAAATCATAATTATATATTTTATATGATAATTCTTATTAAGACGACACACATAGCAAGCTGCCAAATTTTCGTGCATTTAACATGACTTAATCAGCATAAAAAAGTACATTCAATTTTACGTGAAAACGCATCTGGAAGCTTTAAGCTATTTTCAAAAAAAAAAATTAACATCTCAAACTAATATCTAAAATGCCCCTTCTTGGATTTGCTGTTGTGATACACTTTCAGTGGCGCGTATGAACCGTTTTCATTTGTACCTGAAATGTAAGAACAACATAAGTTTGTATTCCAGTAATCTAGGCAAAGTTCAACACGAAAACGAAGAAACGAAATATAACTTCGAACAAAGAAGATAGGACTCTTTCATCCTATCTATGGGTACTCATTTGACCACAATTCTGATTAAAGGTTAAAAAACCTTACAAGTATTTTTTGGTAACAAAGAAGTGGCTTTTGTAGAAATATATTCGCCGCAGCGAAGGCCTTAAAAAACCATCATCATCATCATCATAGTCACAATGTCTTAACAGACATGTTGTGAACTCGTAAAATGCATTTACTCATTGTACGAGTTTCTCTTGGGATATCTTGCGAGATCTTTAATGCAGTTAGCTTCCCATTTGCTTTCTGCATTCTCATGCCGTTGACCAGATAGTATCTACTGGTTCATCCGCCTTTAGGGGCAATTCCTCACCCCAAGGACAAGAGGGTGTCCCGACTCTTCTCAACTCGTCCACCCAAAGCTGTTGGTTCAGAAGAGGTTACTGCTTATACCGACAGTAGTTCGGTTCCTTTTAGTCGCCTTTTACGACACGCAGGATATACGATGGGAGATATTCTAACCCGCCCCCACACGGGTAGATAGTACTATAGTTCCCTTCAATTAAGTTTTTAAAATAATACTCAGTAGAAGTTATGGGGAGGCAAGTGACCCTTTTTGCCGTTAAATAATACTTGCTGTGTAGGCTTTGTTGCAGTTTCCCGGCGCCACCGTAGGAACAGTGCTGTTCCTGCAGAATACGAGGCTAATGACCTCAGCAGTCGATGCCGTTGACGCCGAAGTAAAAAAAATACTTACTTTGTACTACAGACGGGGCCGGATCAGGAGGCAGATGTAAGGGTGCCGCACACCTTGGCTTCATGTAGAAATGGTATGCGATGAAATATACTATTGCGATAATCATTGCAGCAATTGTGAAGGCTCTATGCACATCTTGGAAGTTTTTCGGGTATTCTGTGAACGCCATTCCACCTAGCACGGCGCCAATGCTACGACCTGAAAATAATAATAGGCTCTTTCAGCATTTTTTTTATTGCATATTCTAAAAGGGCGTATTGAGTTTAGCAGCTGTGCAAAATTTCAGAATTTTCTGAGCTCGATTTCATATTCTAATAAATTATCAAAGTGCTGCAAATTAAAAACGCGCGGCACTTGCGAGTGTGCGACGGTGATGTCACTACACCTCTCCGACCGGCGCGGCGCGGCATCTTGTCCACGCATTGTACGGGTGCTCGGTAAATAATAACGCTGCGGCGCATGCTACTTTCTATGCGAGCTTTGTGAACTGCATACGCGTCTATTGGATAATTTATTTAATTGTTTCATCGACACTGAATACTTACCAAGCTATTCGAATTCGTTGATACTGAGTATAATAATGGAAGGAGGACAGATGAAGAAAAATTATAAATATTGTATGGTTCCTCAATGTGAAAATACGACAGTGACCACTCCTGATGAATTTTTTTATTGGTTTGCCACGAAATATAAAAATCAGGAAATTGTGGCAGAGACTTATGCGTAGGAATGAATTTGTGAGCGATAAGTCAACAAAGTACTCTATGAGGACCATTTTAATACAAGTATTTTTATAACTAAGTGAATTGTATTATTATCAAGAATCCGCATTTGCGAATGACATTCTAAAGGTATATTGACGTCAGTTGTTAGCAGATTTTGCTGATACTGGTACACTAAAACATAAGAGATACAGGTAGATTTTTTTAATCCAAATACTGAACTAATCATATACCTAACAATTATAAAAGCATTGGAGAAATCAATTCTCATTGATATGTGGAACATGCAAAAGGCTGTTTTCAGTCCTTCGATGTAACCAAAATTCATATGTATTTTGATTATGTAGAAAAAATATTTTGTATTATATTATCTAGTTCTTTGTGTCTCACATTTCTGTATTTTGGGTAGAAAATCGTGGATACTTAGCCTACAGAATATCCCTACTTCAAATGTGTATCTCAGTCTTGTATATTTTGTTTAAGTTTGAGGAAGATGTTGAAAGTTACATGTGTTACAAACTAATGAAAGATGTAAAACTTAAGATGAAACAGGAAGTGGTTCCGCACATGTTTGTTTGTCATAAAGACCAACAAGCCTTACACGCTAGAGATCCTCGGAATGTTTTCCTTTAAGACAACGAAAATGAGATTTAGATGAACCTAGTACCAGCACAAAAAAAAACTCGATGTTCATCACCAAGCAGCGAATAGCACCAATGTTTCGCAAGCAGAACTAGAATGTACTGAAGACAACGAGAGAGGGAACGTTGGAAGACAGATAAGTGGGTCCAAGTCATTATAAAGGCCAAAGTTATATCAAAATATGTTGAGTGCAATATATTAAGGCAGCCACTAAGGGAAGGCAGAAACAAATGCCATTAAAACATATCCCATAATAATGTTACTCCTTAACCAGCGGTTCGAGTTCGGATCATCCAACAAGGAACTTGCAGCAGTTCGCTTTTCTTATAGAAAATAATCCGAAAATTTATATCGGGATACCCAGTCACTTATTTTGAGTTTTGAGAACTACCGATAAAATGATTGTAGAAGAATCTGTATTTTTGAATTTGTTAGAAAAAAACACCAGATCAAACAAAACATAGCGTCAACCAAAGCACTTGAACGTATTACAAACGTATGCTGGGCGCTGTCGCTGTACAGCCGCCAGCCGGTCTGGGCTCGCCGACAGACCCAATGACGTCACAACGATGAATTTTGAGTGCATGAAATATTTTAATCTTTGAAGGCGCGTAACTTTTTCAATTCTCATCCAATTAAGTTGAAATTTTTTTTGTATGTTATATGTAAGTAATACTTCATGAAAATGCGCATAAATATGGTTATTGGAATTTCACTGAACGACCCTATTACTTAGAAATAGGAATGCTTGTTAAAAACCGTCAAATTTACACGTCACTCTGTCGGTTGATTCAAATTTGACTTTTATCATTGGGATATCGGAAAACGGAAGAGGTAAGAAGCCGGTTCTGTATTCTGCATTGTAAGAATAGCACTCTGCTAAGATCCAAGGACCTCTTATACATCCTGCCAAGCATCCCTCAGAACTGAGTGTTCGGCCATTCCAACCTAGAGAGAAAGGTGGATTTCCCTCCCAGAATGGATTCTCGCACAGCAGGTTCTGAACAGTCATCATGTTTCTGTTCACATCCCCTGCACAGGGGTGTTTCACCTAATATTGTAGAGGTGTTTCCTTAGCTGACAGTGTCTAATAGCAACACTAGTCTCAATTTGGAGCAGGGCCGCCACATCGCAAGGTCGGGCCCAGGACAAGATTCTGGCCACGGGCCCCCAATACCATAGCCGTCTCAAGTGATGAGGCAGTGACCTTCGAACTGGCAACGAGATGGCTTGCCAATACCATGTTGAAAAACTATTGATTTCCTCTATCCACACAAAACGTCATTTGTACTTGCTTTCAAGTTTCAGTGATTGAAATGTCTTACATTTTTACTGAACTATGTTTTTCATCCTTCATTTTCTCAAATAAATATAAGAAACTGTAACTGAAAATTGGAAACACTAGTATGCACGTACGTTAAGTAGTTGTTAGTTATGGGATTTTGTAATTTTGTCGTCTTGGAATAGTACGAATTGCAAATAGAAGTCGTATTCAGAGAAATTCATAATCACTCACTTCTTAAGAGTAGCTGACAAAAAATAATGGTTGACTAAATTTTATAATCAACACATTCAATCAGTTATGTTCAAATTTTGTAGACTGATTGGAAAAAAGAGTCTCTGTGTACAACATGGCTAAAGGGTTTGATCGAAACAGTACTTGAAAGAATATAGGATGTCTATTAAGTGAAAAACCAGAACAAAAAATAATTGTTACAAAAATGAAGTTGCTTCATTATAGTTTATTCACAATTCATTATAGTTATTTGTAATAAAGTTACTCAGAAAAGAATTAGATTATTAACAAAACAAATGAATGAGTAAAATATGAACTTAGTTTTGTTGAATAACATAACATACACTGTTATAAAAATTATTTGTAACTATAAGAGTTGTCAACTTTAAAAAATATACAAAACTCTAATACAGTTTTATTAACTGAATAAAGAAAACTACTGTATTTTCATTTGAAAAATACAAGGAACTTAAAACTTTCGTGCCTCTTTAAGTGAAAATGTAATAACATTAGAAAAATCGAGCTTGGAGGCTAATCGGTGCTCAATGCTGAGGCCCGGACCGGTAGGCCTATCAAGCCACAGAGTACAGCCGCCCGCCCACAGCGTCCACTAAGATTCAGGCCCGAACCGGGCCCCTGCGGGGCACCAGTACCCAGTTGCCCCCCCCCTTGTGGCGGCCCTGATTTGGAGGTATTGCCGGGAATTAAGGCAAAGACGCGTAATTTCAATGTCCGTAAAGAAACCGCGTTGACGCTTGCTGTTTGAGTTCTAGAGGCAGTTTGGAAACTTTTTTGTCGCTGCACCATAACTCTAAAGTGGGAGGGATTGGAGATCTATCTCGGGGGGGGGGGGGGGGGGGGTATTAAAACGTGAAAAAAATCCAGCTAATGTTAAAAAAATCGTCATCCGAAATCTATGGGTGGTTTGCGCGTACCGATTTTTTTTTAATGGAAATAAAAAAATCGTTAAAAAATGTTTATATTGTTTAAAACGGATGATGTTTTTTATACATGTTCAACAAAAAGTTGGGGGTGGATTTTCGGGGATGACATATAAAAAAATATTTTGAATGCGTGCCATAACAGTATAGCTTCAGAATTACAACTGATCTCTTTCTTGAGCCGTTTTTTCGTTACGAAAATAGTACATGTTTTCTGGGACACCCGGTATAGATTAATTTGGTCATTTTATTTTCGTTTTACTGTTGTAGACAAGTAGATGTGTGTTTCTATAGTACCTTATATGTCGACAACGAAAGACTATTGGAATATACAAATTAGCGTTTATTTTCTGAAATTTTATCATTTGTTTTCATTTCCAGGCACCCTCTATAAACCTAATTTTCTAATTCAAGTTTTCAAATACAAAAATATGACTTACCTAGACAGAAATGAGCAACGATCGGCAGTGCCTGACCTAGGGCAGTGAATTTTCTAGGCACCAAATGTCGCAGATATAAAACAGCAGTTATATACATGATGTGAAGTGTGAAGATTTCCATCCATTCGCAAAGTAGCACGTAGCTGCCTTTCTCTATAAACATCAACGCTGAAAAAGACCGCGTAAATGAGATACCTGTTGATGTAAAAGAAAACAAATGTAAAATGTTATTGTATATTTGTTTTGCAACTTTTACATGAGCAGCCTAGAAGAAAGAGGTTTGCAGAGAGTTAAGACAAGTCTGAGTGAAGCAGGTTTTCTTTTTACAGTGCTCACTATTGAAACATGCTTGCTAAATTCATTATCAGATAGGTGGATTAAGGGATTTCTAAGTGATTAACATCAGCTTTTTGAAAGATTACCGCCTGTTCATTATGGATCATATGTGTGTCAAATTAACCAAAATATGAATATGTTTTAGATGTTTCGGTCATCTAGAATAAAAGTATCTATCCAGACAAGAAATTTCGACTTTCCTTCAACAGCATGAAAGCTATAGTCTCAAATCCCCTTGCAACCAAATAAACCATGGCCCGTCCACCCACAAAAAAATGTATAATGCCACTAGGTGTCTCTTTCGCAGGTCAATCAACAGCCTAATATGAATACAAAAAAATGTTCAATTTTGCTACCCCCAACCACCCCCGTTTCACCGACACCCAAAAAAAAGTAGAAAATAATCAAAAACCCCTAAAATGCCTGAAAACGAAGTTTGAGCGGTTTTTATGTTTTTAGTTTTTTGATTATTGCGCCGCCACTGACACGATTTCTAAAAGCCATACGCGTTTTCCACCCTCGCCACGGTTATAATACCGTGTCAAAATTTTTTGAAAATCAAATCAACAGTTTCCACTCTACACGACAATACCTACACTCGTATGCAAGACAATGTTCGGATGAACCTAAAAAAGTGTATTATACCTCTATGTGTTTCTTTCACAGGTCAATAGACAGCCTATTATGAATACAACAATTTTTTTCAGTTTTACAACCCTCCACCTCCCAACCACCCGAATTTCATCCCCACTCAAAAAATAATCTGTTTTTTGTTAATTACTCTGCCGCCCATGTATCGATTTTCAAAATTACGGCAGCATTACCTACTACGACCCCACAGCATATCGCTGCCCAAATTTCATCACAATCCATGTAGCGATTACGAGGCTAGAAAAACGCCAACAGGCAGACAGACCGACGAAAATGAGTGACGTGGATTTTCGTTATGTAAATATAAAACTCGCGTTATATTTCAAAATCAAAAATGTTCGCTATCATAATACTCCCCTCGCGGTTACGGTGTGGGAAGTAAAAAAGAAGTCGCAACTTCACACGAATGTAGTCAGGATAAACCTATAAAAAATTAAAATTGCAGCCTATATGACCAGAACATGAAATATCCGGTGTATGTTCGATATTGAGAATTTATAACCATAAAGGATAAACGTGGACATACTATTATGAATCGGAACCAACATGTAATTGGATTCAGTATTTTCTATTTGACTAATATAATCCTCAGATCACAATATGCTTTGTTATTAAAGCTAAGCATTTATTGCACCTATCGTTCGAAAAAGGCTACAAAATGCTAGTAGGCCTGAAAGCAAGTCTATATTCAGAAGGATTTTACATGGATACTGAAAAAAGCTAATGCATACATAAATAAAGCAGATTGAAAAAATCGAATAAACAACTTTTCATAAACTCATATTGTACAAATTGTAAACAGGTGCTTTTAATTTTGATTGAACATTGATAAAATCACCGACAGAATAGTTTAATATAGCAGCCTTATACAAATTAAAAATGCATGGTGGCGATAGGTATATTCGATTTTTTTCAAATAAACACAAATTTTGCTACAACACAAACTTACCTAAATGATGATAAATATAGTTGATGAAGCAGAATATCAACAGATTCGAGTGACCACAATAATCAACAATCTTCTCAGCGGCTATTAAGAAAAGTACGGCTGGCAGTGCACCTGCTGTGATTGACAGGCCAATCACTAGGTGGACGTTGGATGCGTTGCCACTTGCCATGTGCTCAGCTTTCACTTTGTCAATGTCGACAATGTGCCTAAAATATCACAAAGTACTTATTACCTAATGCCGGCTGCACACGATCCGGCAGGCCTGTCAGTTCGAACTGAACAGTCCGCCTGATGGAGTCCGGTCGCCTGAGCGTGTGTATATTCCGGTCGACTTGTCAGTTAAGACTGTTCAGGCGGCCGGAGAAAAATAAAAAATATGTTCGTCCATCCGTCCGACCTGACATACCCAAAGGCAAGCCGAACGTGTGTATGGCACAGCCACCTGTCGGGACATCAGGTCGTGAGGGCAAACAGTTCAGTACAGGAAAAAGAAAATACGTGTTTAGAAGAACTTATCGCGATTTATCACAATGAGACATAATGAGTAAAAGTAAAATCGAAAGATTATCATGACCGTGGCAAGTATTTGAAATTGATAGAAAAAATGGAGTCAAGTTGATTGTCTCCAGCCCAGCCGCCCGCAAAAAAACATCCAACACAAAAACCTCTCATAAATAGTTTCTTGCGTGTCCCTCCTAATACAAGTAGGACGCCACATTTTTTTTCTGCATGCTTCAACTAAACGATGCGAAATGATCAGGAGCCTCCAAACCATCTAGAAACAAAGTTTGAGCTGTTTTTATATTTTTAGTTTTTTTTATTATTGCTGCGCCGCCACTGACGATTTTTCAAAGATAGACGCGTTTTCCATTCTTGCCGCGGCACTAAATTCGGTGTCAAAATTTCATTAAAATCAATTCAATAAAGTTCGCTTTACGCAAAATACATAGAACAAAATAAAGCAAAACTCGTATGTATACATCACAAAATTGGTTTCTGTAATAGGCAAGCCAATATTCAGATGTACCTAAAAAAGTGTAATATGCCGCTACGTATTTTTTCAACAGGTCAATGAACAAACTATTATGAATACAACAAATTTTTTCAGTTTTACAACCCCCCACCCCCCAACCGCCCCAATTTCACCCGCGACCAAAAAAGTAGAAAATGATCAGGAACCCCTAAAACGCCTAAAAACAAAGTTTGAGATGTTTTTATATTTTTAGTTTTTTTATTATTGCTGCGCCGCCACTGACATGATTTTTTCCAAAACATACGCGTTTTCTATCCTCGCCGCGGTAGTAATACTGTGTCAAAATTTCATTAAAATCAATTCAATAATTTTTGCGATACGCAATATAATAATATATCGATCTAAAACAACACTCGTATGTATACACCACAAATTCTAAGTCCCTTGGTTTCTGTCACCGACTATTTCTGTAATCGGCAAGGCAATGTTCGGATGGACCTAAAAAAGTGTATTATGCTGCTAGGTCTTTCCCTCTCAGGTCAGTAGACAGCCCATTATGAGTACAACAAATTTTTCAGATTTACAACCCCCCACCTCCCCAACCACCCGAATTTCACCCCACCCCAAAAAAAGTAGAAAATGATCAGGAACCCCTAAAACACCTAAAAACGAAGTTTGAGAGGCTGTTTTCATATTTTTAGTTTTTTTTATATTGCTGCGCCGCCACTGAGACGATTTCTAAAAATCAGACGCGTTTTCCTTCCTCGCCAAAGTAGTAATACTGTGCCGAAATTTCACTAACATCACTCCAGTAATTTCAACATTATAATATACAGAACGATCTAAAGCAATACTCGTATGTATACATCGGAAAATTCTCTAAGTCCCTTGGTTCCTGTAATACAAAAGGCAATGTTCCGATGGACCTAAAAAAGTGTATTATAGCGCTAGGTCTTTCTCTCTCAGGTCAGTGGACAGCCTATTATGAGTACAACAAATTTTTCAGCTTTACAACCCCCTACCCCCCAACCACCCCAATTTCACCCCCACCCAAAAAAAAGTAGAAAACGATCAGGAACCCCTAAAACACCTAAAAACGAAGTTAGAGGCATATTTGAAATTTTTCGTTTTTTGCTAATTACTCCGCCGCCCATGCACCGATTTTCGAAATTGTAGCAAGATTACCTACTACGACCCTACACCATATCACTACCCAAATTTCATCGAAATCTATGCAGCGGTTACTGAGATTAGGAGGCTAGAAAAACGCCAACAGACAGACAGACCGACAGACAGACAGACCGACAGACCGACAGACCGACAGACCGACAGACTGACAGACAGACCGACGGAAATGAGTGACGTGGATTTTCGTTATGTAGGCATCATAAAACGCCCAAAAAGTACTTTATCTCAAAATCTAAAATTTTCGCGATCACAGTACTCCCCTCACCTATCGGTGTGGGAAGTAAAATGGAAGGAAATTGATCCTTCTTGTACGAAGTCGACTGTTCTCGAAAAAATTAATAATTTGAGGAGTAGTTTTCGAAAGGAAGCAAAAAAATTAGGGATTCAATGAGGACGGGATCAGGTGCCGATGAAGTCGGCGCGTCGTCGTCAGTAAAGGTCATGATGATTGAGACTGATATATTTCAGATTCGCCTGAACGTGTGGAGGGTCGTCAGTCCATCAGGCGACCGGTCTTCAGGCGAACTGTTCAGTTCGAACTGACAGTCCTGCCGGATCTTGTGTAGCCGGCATAATAGCAAACATGTTTGCGGTGCTAAAAATTATGGCACTTTTAAAATTATCTTGCGACAGAAGACAAACGCAAGGGCATATCCAGACAACAATCGGCTCAGATTTTATGCACTGTGTAATATATTTTATTACTCCAATCATAAGACTTTTTCAATTCCCAGATCATTCTATCAAACTACATACATGGCGTTTAGTATACGAAATTTTAAGAAATGGTCTGAGATGACATAAAGGGGGTATTAATAGCCTCAATTTTTGCGTATGTTACGTAACTGACGATATTTAAAAAACATATGAGAATATCTAACGGATCTTCGTACATTCAGTTGAAAATAGATTAATTTGCATGCATGCTTCTAGTTAATACTCACCATGGCAAGAACGTATCAATTGCATTCCAAAAGACTCCAAGTAAAAATAAGGCCACACCTAGTGCTCCAATTTCCATTCCATACTTTCTCACGGAGGACATCGGAAGTGCTAGCAGTCCACATCTCGTATGCCACCACCATTCTGGAGGGCTCAGAGGCATAGAGCTAAAATAATTAAAAATATATAATATAGATTTACAAAAAAAAAAATAAATTTTAGTTTTATATTTTGATTATACGACAATCATCATCATAGTTTAATTAATCTAGAAGTAGAATTGATTACCAGTAGAACTATATGACAATTTTCAACTGAAACTTTGACTACTAGGTTTCTTTGGAACATTATTTAACAAAATATGCCTCAAATGATCACCTTTATTTAATAAATTAAACGCCGGAGATGTTTCACTCAACACTATATCGCTATACTTTTAGTATCTGGGAGCATAAGCTTCGCAACTTTTTCCATTGATACAATTATTATGTGTTGCAGGCCAAACCCGATTTCAGGATAAACTAGTTTTTCCTAGGCTCAATTAGTCTATCCGAAGAGCTATAGGATAATAAAATATAGCCTCTTCTAAATTAAATTCATTCAAGATTAAATATGGTAGAATTAAATTAGCCTAAATTTATTACAGTCCTACTTGTCTCTAGATATTTACTTATTTTGTAACATGTCAAACTATTATAGCATTTTGAGTTGCAGAGAACGTTTTTCTTGACATACTCTTTGGTGCAACTGCACCTGAAGTCCTGAAGAAACCTTAATTGGTTTGTTCCGACTGAATGTTTGATTGCTGCCATTTTGAAAGAAATCTCATTATTCAGGTAAAAAGCGTTTATGTGCACATACTGAGCCAATGTCTGCTTCCAACAAGTTCAAACAAGTCAAACAGCAGGTCGAAATAGTTTAGACTAGGACAAATCAGGATTTCCTAATTGATTTTAGGACATCATGTTGAGCCTAGGAAAAACTGAAAAAAGCTGAAATTCAGTTTGGCCGGTAACATTAATATATAAAAAAAGGAAAAGTGCTCATATGTAGCAAAATTTTGCTTGTATGAAGGTTGATTACACCGAGAGTATACTTTTACTTCCCACACCGATAGGTGAGGGGAGTATTGTGATCGCGAAAATTTTCGATTTTGAGATAATACACTTTTTGGGCGTTTTATGATGTGTACATAACGAAAATCCACGTCACTCATTTCCGTCGGTCTGTCTGTCGGTCTGTCTGTCGGTCTGTCTGTCGGTCTGTCTGTCTGTCTGTCGCGTTTTTCTACCCTCGTAATCTCAGCAACCGCTGCATGGATCGTGATGAAATTTGGGCAGCGGTATGCTGCGGGGTCGTAGTAGGTAATGTTCCTATAATTTTGAAAATCGGTCCATAGGCGGCGGAGTAATTAGCAAAAAACAAAAAAATTTAAATATTGCTGAAACTTCGTTTTTAGGCGTTTTAGGGGTCCCTGATCATTTTCTACTTTTTTTTGGGTGGGGGTGAAATTGGGGTGGTTGGGGGGTGGGGGGTTGTAAAATTGAAAAATTTGTTGTATTCGAAATAGACTACCCACTGACCTGTGAAGGAAGACCTAGCGACATAAATAACTTTTTTAGGTCTATCCGAACATTGCCTTATGCCTATTACAGAAACTAAAGGACTTAGAATTTTTTCCGATGTATATACATACGAGTATTGCTTTAGATCGTTCTATATTATGTAACGACGAAACTGTTCAATTGATTTTAATGGAATTTTGACACAGTATTACTACCGTGGCGAGGATGAAAAATGCGTATGGTTTTTATAAATCGTGCCAGTGGCGGCGCAGAAACAATAAAAAAACTAAAAATATAAAAACAACTCAAACTTCGTTTTTAAGCGTTTTAGAGGTTCCTGATCATTTTCTGCAATTTTTTGGATGGGGGTGAAATTGGGGTGGTTGGGGGGTTGGGGGTTGAAAAATTAAAAAATTTCTTGTACGCATAATAGGCTGTCCAGTAAGAAGATCTAGCGACACAAATCACCTTTTTAGGTCCATCCGAACATTGCCTAGCCTATCACGGAAACTAAGGGACTTTTCTGTATACTATACGAGAATTTATTGGTTTAAATCGTTTTGTATTTTGTAACGTGGACACTATTAAATTGATTCTAATGAAATTTTGACACAGTATATTGTTACCGTGGTGAGAATAGAAAACGCGTATGTTTGTTAAAAATCTTGTCAGTGGCAGCGTAGCAATAATCAAAGAACGCGACAAGTATGAAAGCAACTCAAAGTCGGTTTTTAGATGTTTTAGGGGTTCCTGATCATTTCCTACCAGTTTTTTGGGTTGGGGTGAAAGTGAGGTGGTTGGGGGGTGGGGGGTTGTAAAACTGTTTTTAGTATCGATAATAGGCTGTCCATTGACCTGTCAAGGAAAGACCTAGCGGCATAAGACAATTTTAGGGGGAGGGGGTTCTGGCGATTATTTGGTTGCAAGGGATCTTAGACTAAAGCTTCATGCTATGGGAAAATAATAAACTGGTATCAGCGTAATGTGTGGGAAGTACTGAGTCAATCAACTTGACTTCATTTTTTTTACTGATTTGCAAACTAACCTGTCGACTAACAGTATCACAACCGCTATAGCCATGAGGATAGTGAAACAGATCATAGCTTCCAACATTCTGCCGTTTGCAGCACCACCAATAATAGGAGCAAAAATAGCCAGTCCCAAGGCCCCAGCAGCAAATTGTTTACCGACATCCCCTCTACCTGGAAAATAACGATCAGTTTAGAAACGTCGATCTAAAGCTAAGGGCCCCCAAACACATATTGATACAGGGCTTACCAAAGCACGCTATGCTTCTGGTCCCTATTAAACCCCTTTAGTAATATAGCGCTGAAAGAGAAACTGTAAATTATGAAATAGAGACGGGGTGAAAATGAAAAGCGTAGTAGTAGTGTACGAAAATCAGGCTAAATGAGGTAATAAAAATGTATTCTAGCGCTACTTTTCCAAACTGCCACAAGTCGCCACTGGGTCAGAGATACGGGCTGGATCCCAGAATTTTTTTTCCATATTTTTTAAACAATAATTTGATTATCCATCCATTTATTATGTGACCCTGCACTCACCTGTGGAGGTCTCTCTGGTAGCTATAACTACAGCGGTAGCAAGCAAAGTGCAAGCAGCTGCTGGGAAAATGTCAGCTATACACCTAATGAACAGATACAGCCAATAGCTGATGTTGTCGTATCCGCACTGTGATCTTTTGAGGAGGCTGTCTCGGTTCCCATATGGATTTTCGATCTTACACAGCACCAAAGGATTGCAACTGTCTTGACCGTCGTTCGTCAAATTTTTTCGCACGTCAGGGCTGATGCGACAGTTGAAATCGTCCGCTGAAATTATCGTCAGATGTATTTATTGTTTTATACAAATTTAATGTATTTAACAAAATCTATATTTCTTGAAAATTACGTCAGAAAGGTTAGCTCTTATCTTGCTACTGCTTATGCAGTTGTCACTTTTATAGCGTTTTACATAATCAACAAATCCATGGTACAATGATGGATTCAGTTTGTTCTTTTTTTCCAAAAAACAGCTTTTAATAATAATTATTATTTTTCTTATGATTTTCCTAAGGAGAAACCGCATTTGTATTATTTGTTGCAATCAGAACGTGAAGTTATAAAGTTAGTTCACATACATTAACAGGGTTTTTATTGACTGTTCAAAATTGCGCTTATATACTTTTTCTTATTTTTTTTTTCATATACAAATAACTTTCGGGACAGTGTAAAGTCATCATATGTTTTAATCCAACATTTGCAGATCCACATCACCCGACTGGTTATAGTCATGGAATCTAGAAATGTTTAAATGACTTTAAACTGACATTATAAACAAATACCTGTGAAAAAAAGGAATTTTAGAAAAGGTTTTCACGCAAAGCTGGAAACTGAGCTTGACTATGATCTAGACAGTGAGTCTCAAAGTCATCTGAAATTCGAATAGATGTTTCTAAAATGATAACTTCCAATGAATGACAAATATATGTTTTTCAAATAAAAATGTCTGATTTTTAATCCGGAAAAATGGATCTTCAAGGTCATCTGAGTGACAGTTTAATGTTTTAATGAGAACTCCTAAGTTTGAATCAACAAATAAATTTGGCCTAAAATGACCTCAAAGGTCACTGATCTCCAGGATCCAAATTTAAGGTTATCATTGGAAACATAATTTCATCTTCAAATAGCTTAAAAAATGGGCAGTAGCTGCTCTGGTGTATATACAGCTTCCTACAGAGTACGGTGCTACAGAGGAAAACATACCAAGCTTCTGAGACACCGTTTTAGCAATGCTGACGACGTGGTCGTGCCAGGACATGTTATTGTTGAAGTTGATCCTCAGAAGTTTGACGGAAGTTGAAGGTTCTTGCGAACTCCTGTAACGTACATGAGCAAATAGTTGTTATAGTATACTTACCAAAAGGATACTTGCAGGTGGACTCGGTGTCGTTTCCGTCATTTACATTCGCATGCAAGCCTATTCTGAAGTCTATCGGTTTTGAGAATTCGGTGTAAACTTCGCATACTATGCCACCGCTCGAATTTTTGAAACACATATGTGGATGTGGGATGAATTTAGCTGCTTCACTGGTAGGAGCCTGTAATGGAAGCTATACGTTACAAACATTTTTTCTTTTAATAACATCCGTAAATGAGAATGAGTCACACACAGTTCATAAACACAAGAAATCTGAATACGCTGATGTATACCTAGACTATATATGCACCGGATCCCAGGACGAATCCCGAAAAAAGAAATTGCACGTAGGTTTCGGAATGTGAAGCCGATATCAAAAGGAATTATTCTTAAATTCGCATTTGTTACAGAGAAATCAACGTTTGAAGTTTTGCTGTAAAGATGATTGAAACGTGTGTGTGGCCCACCTTAACAGCAAGCTCTTGAAGATTAATTAGCAAAAAAGAGAATTTGGAAAAGTCTTTCAGTTTTCTTTTTTGAACAGTTTGAAGTTGTCGAGGTAGAGAATTATCTAAAATTCAGAAAAAAATTCATAACTCGGAAACTACAAAAAATTGCATAACATATATGGGGGTGATTCAGATACTTCTAGGTGTGTTCTATCTCTGGACTTCCGCTTGACACTATTTTTTGGGACACCCTGTATATGCTGCGTTTATCCCATCCTCCACAGACAGAAGGGGCACTTCAGCATGAGTGTGAGATACCTCAAGGGCGGGAAATCGACCATCATATTAGGGGTATACCCCGACGTGTTTCTGACTGCGTAAGATATCGTGAAGGTCCAACTCATTGTTTTTCTCTTTTTTCCAATGATTGGATGTTTCTCAAATTTGTGTGATAACCGTGAAATAAATAAAGCTAAAATATCTTACTGGAAACTCCGGTTCCAACGGCGCATTTTCATCTAAATAATCAACAGAGTCGACGTTGTACAGTGGTTCCTCGTCAGAATAGATCGGTGTCACAGCCCCTGCATACGATGAAGAAGCATTACACGTAAATATGCAGTCCGTTACTAAGACAGACCCTTTCTGCAAAAGGAAAAAAAAGTTAATTTATTCAACACCACCACATTTTGATTTACAGGAGTTATCGGTTTATTTATGTTAAATTGATGCTAGTGATCAATCAACGTTTTAAAGGTTCTAGCTCAACGCCAAATTGGCCAGTGCTGTAAATATGCGTAACGGGGGAAAACGACTCTAAACTAAAAAAATATGTATATGTTACGGTTAAAGTGTTTACTTGGATAGTTTATATACTATCCAGCTAGTATATAAACCATCCAAATGTCTGGTTATTTTAATGGAAAATCATATTTCAACTAAAATAGCTATGAATATTGGTTGGGTTGTATACTATAGTTAAGTTCCACATTCGATGATACCTGCGTCACGCCTGGTCACGCCGGGTAGCAGTGGCGCGCTCGATTTCTTTGAAGGTCTAGATAGGGATTCAGAGCCAATATACAATTTAAAGCTATCATAAAATTCTATACGTTCTGTATTCATTTTTTACAAATAGGTGTACCCGATTTTATTTTGAAATGTAAAGATATATTTTAATGATAAAATATTACTTATCCGAATCAAAGCTAGATATATGCTACTAGATATTGGAAGTTATAACTAGTTGAGTAGTTGCTAATGTTTCGTTTACATAAATGTGCAGTCTTTCTCAAAAATGCAAGTATGATATTGTCAAATAGCTATGGGCTTAATTATTGGCCATCAGCACAGCGGCTTGGTAGGGGCAGGCAACCACAGGTACAGTTTCAATGGAAACATTATATTACGTTAGACGTCAGCCAAAGATTTCAAATAGTAAAGTTCTCACATTCGGTCATACTGGAAGTGGAATTGAAATAATCTACAACAGTAATGCAGCTCTCAGCTAGTCTTTATGCGGACTACCCAGGACTCACCACGAGGAGGTGGCTGCATATCGAGTCCCACCACTCCTCCCACCCTTCTTTTATGTTTAACAAAATGAATAGGAAACTGAAAAGGTGCATGAATACGAAAATGAAACAATAAATAAACTCTCTAAACTTCAAAGGAGAACTTAGAATCCAACAAATTAAATTCAGAGTAAGAAGTAAAGTCTTAAAAGTTACAATGAACAAAAAATATATTCTGCTTAAGAAACTGGAGCAACAGCAACAAAAGTGATTGACTAAATTGTCTATGAACGTCTTAAAAATAAACAACGAATAAAAAAGTAAATATATAAATTAAAATAAATTAAAAAAATAAACAACAAAAAAACAACAAAAACAAATAAAAAGTAAATAAATATACTTGTTCTGAATCTCAGTCAGTTGCGGACGTGTGCGGTGGAAATTCGTCATCACTAGCAGAACTACAGTCAAAGGACTCGTCACTGTCACTGGTTGTATCACTGCCAAGGTTAACTATGACTGGCTCTATTACGGAATCTATATGGGGATCTAATTTCCAAAACTTTTCTTCCTCTGCTTTTACGTGTGATACGCATTTCTGCCAGTTATCTGCAGTTACCGCACCGATTGCTTCTTCTAAAAGGATACGTATATCGGCCAACTTAAAAGTTGTATTCCTACGCGCTACTTCATTTTTTACTTGTGCCCATACTAACTCGATTGGGTTTAACTCGCAGTGATACGGAGGCAGTCTTAAAACTGTAAAACCCTTTTCCCTAGCCATTTCGTCTACTGCTAATTTTATATACCTTTCTTTGTGGTGACGCGCGAGTTGTGACAGCTGTGCTTTGAGCATAGTCATATCGCATTCTATATTTTTTGACACGAGCCAGTCATAGATATCCGCTTTTTTCCAATTAGAAGTCGGAAGAGCTTCTAAACGCCGACTATGGTAGGACGCGTTATCTAATACAATAACCGAACCGGGTTCTAATTTTGTCAATATGGATTTAAACCAAGATTCAAAAACTACAGCGTCCATATCCTCATGATAATCACCAGTTTTCCGAGATTCAAAGACGTTCAATCCCCCATCCACAAACCCAGATTCGCTGCCAATATGCGTTATTATTAGCCGACGGCCTTTGCCTGAAGGGCATTTTAATCCCGTACTTAGGCCTTCAAGATGGGCTTGTCTACGACTCGCTATATTCAAATCCTGCCAACACCTAGTAACCGTGTGCCCTTCATTCAACCAAGTTTCGTCCAAGTAATAGATTTTTATTCCCCCGGCGTTACGAATACTACGTATTTTTCTTAAATATTCTCTACGCCATAATACTATATCGTCTCTTTCAATCAATGCGCTGTTCCGCTTTCTTTTCAAATATCTGATATTTATTTCGCGTAATGTTCTCAATAATACCCGACGAGATATCTTTGGCAGACTTTCATCATTTTGTAATTCCTGTTGTAGTTTTTTTATCGTTGGAAGTTCATTACGGAGATAAAATGAATGGACTTTTCGACGAATCGCATTTTTCACGTCACCATCCAAAACAATCTTTTTAACTCCTCTTTTTTGTTTAAGTGATTTTACCACAAATACTACGTCGCGCTTCTTTTCCTTCAAAATTCTGAAAATTGTTGCAACTGAGACCTTAGTCAGATCGCTGCAAAGTTTAACGATTTCCTTCACCGGCCTTTCAGGAAATCGTGTACGTACACCATCGTAAACATTCTTCACTATATTGCGTTCACCGGTTGATAAAACATGTCGTTTGGATGCTGTATTGCTAACCGATGTGCCTTGCTGCATTGTTATTAATTGTATCGTCTAATTTCCCGCGCAAACTTCAAGAATAACTTACCACACCTGCTATATCGCTACGCACCTGACTAAGACTGGCGCGTCAAATCTAAACGGGCGGCCACCGCGAAGCGGCAAGCCGGACCCTCGGCGGATCTTGCGGCATTGTCAAACCGTGCGTAATTGCTGCGAAACTGCTGTGATTTCATGGCCCCTCTCACAATGCGTCACATCGCGCAAAATAGATAAGCGACATGGTGTGAGCCTAAAACTGGTGTCGGTTTTTTGATTAACATGAAAGAAACATACATGTGCGTTGGTGCTCTAATTTACGGTTTTTTTGCTCCTCAGAAATTTTTATCACGATACCGAATGGATCAAGCGACTTGAGTTCGCACAGATATGCGACAGTACAAGTCTGCGATGAACGTTCTGAGTGCGAATATATTGAGTACACTCGCACATCTATAGCTTCCCACAGTATGCGTGTGCATGCCTGTACCGATCTCTAAGCTATGGCTAAAGGACCTGCACAAAGGGGCAACGCCGAGAGCTCGCATGCCGCCATTTCAAGCGCTGTTGCCAAGTGTACGTATGTTTCAGCAGTCGTGCTACCGTTGGTATGATTGGACGTGGATTAGGCATATTAGAAATTAAGGATTGCAATTAATGTTTGACTCCAAATAATAGAAAATTGAGAAACACTGTTGAATATTTGCTCACAGATTATGCATACAATCAAGCATACAGTAATATCTATTCGTTAGCTGAGCATCTAAGGGATCTTACGATTTTGTTATATAAGCGCGTGACAACATTGTTTGCGCCGATTTACCGCTAGCGGAGGTATCATGCAATGTGAAATTTAACTATAGCCAGCTAGTTTATAAGCTATACAAGATATGCCGCTAAAGTATAATACCACAAAGATATCACACATATTAACCAGTGTTTCTGGTTAGTTTACAAACTATCCACATCATTTGGATAAAGTATGCACCTAATATCTCTAGTAATACATAATAACCAACTCGCTGGTTAGTATGTAAACTAACCAGTCCTTTTTGGTTAGTATGTAAACTAACCAATCCTCTTTGGTTAGTATGTAAACCAACTAACCTCACTTTTCTGTTAAATTGACCAAAGAAAATTAGTTAGTTTACATACGTCACACGTTATGTAACTCTGAGTGCCCCTTAACTCCTACTTAGAAAAACATTCTTGGTCATTAGAGACTAAAAGTATGTAAGTAATATGGATTTATGGTAGGTATACATTAATAATGTTATAAAGTTCACATACACTTGATCCCCAGTCGTAACATGTCTTTTCTGCTCCGCATCTGTCCTGTAGGATGAAACCACCATTTTCATCACAGATAAAGGCTACATTTGGAGGGCTTCTTAGCTAAAAGAGAATTGTCTTTTGTCAACAAAAATGCTACATAGATACGTCAAAATCATCAAATAATACAGTATTATAAGAAGACCACTTTTGTTACAATACAAATTATCTCATGTCTCGAGTATTCCCAAGTTTTGATACCCAGAGCCGTAACTAGGCATCTAACCTGGGAAAACCTAAAACAAGAGAAGAGGTCCATATACTAGTAATTAACAGCTCCGAAATTGAACATTTCTAGTTCCTGGAAGGGGGCATTTTTCAAAATATAACAATATGCATTGTAGAACGAGTGCCGGAGCAAGATATTCTAGTAAGTTGTAGGTATAACAAATCATTATTCGAAAGATGATTTAATTAGCATTGATATATTTGTATTTCCTGTTAGGTTATACATGTTAGTTCCTTTATACATCTCAATATAATATTCGCATTTGAATATGATGTAGTATAATAATAACTAGAAATTTGCCGTTTTGCTAATTCTGCTTTTGCTCTCCGTACACAACCAGATACGGTATTGACAGAACCCAGATATATGGATTAATAAAAATAATGTTCGGCACCATTTACATATAACCTTCATAAATAAATGTTTGTCAACAGTAACACTAGATAACTTTCGAGGCAAGTACATGTTGCCAAATATTTGAGAAAATCGGCCGAGTGATTTATGAGATACGTTCTCTACATTTATATAATTGTTTTCAGTATCATATATCTCGAAAACGAAGCATTTAGACATAATTGTTTATAATGTTCATTTTCGTAGGCTCCACCTGTTTATAAAACACCTACAATCAATCTTGCAAATAGTAGGGGATGGTTATTTTGTTGAAATGGCAATTTATATGAAATACTTATTTACGACACGATTTTATTTCGTATAGATGAAGTCAGGAATATATGAGTTGTACACATTTTTTGTGCTCCTACCGAGTGCCGACACTACAAAGTATGCCTTCACAAGACGCCCGACGAGTCCGATGACCGTAATCCCCTTTCGGCATTTTTTGCTGGGCTGGCTAGGTGGCTGGCGCGGTCATTAGTGTAGTCAACATTGTATATTGTCTGTGTATAATCAGATATCAATATACAATAAATAGATCAATTTATTTTGTTTCTATCTATTGCAAATTGGTATTTGCGATTATTTTGATCTCCTACCACTTTCCGAATTATTATAATATATATTTTGTATAGATAACTACGTTTTTATCATTACTCAGGTCTACATAATAACGTAACTGCGCTATAGAATTGTCGGCACTGATTGAGACCTGAAAGAAATGTAAGGAACTCATATATTTCTGACTTCATCTATAATAGTACATAAAATGGATCACAAATGCTACACTACACAATAATTATTCATGAAATGAGGTGTTTTCAAAAAAAATATATTAGCGATTTCTGAATTCAGCAATGGTCGTGAAGATATTTATTTTTAATACATGGCGTTTCCTAAGTTGGGACTTTTTTTAGGGCATATAGTGCTACTTCAAGGTAAAATCGAAGGAGGAAAAAAAGGGATAGGAAGAAAAAAACTATCCTGGCTCAGAAACATTCGGCAGTGGACAGGAATGAGAAGCCTCGGAGAGATACAAAATGCAGCTGTGAATAGAGAAATTTGATAGGAAGAGGATGGACGCCTACGCAGGAATCTGCATGGCACTCTAAGAAGATATAGTGCTCGACAAAAGGAGTGATTTTGCACAGTAACATATTAACCGAAATGTTTAGGGATATCAAGGTATTGACCGATAATGAAATCCTCATTGCTAATTGTGCATTGTAATGTGATTTGATCAAAACATAGGCAAAACATGAAAAACCCAGTTTACAAAGGAGCGGAGCATAGATATACGTAGCAGCGTGCGTTTGAGTTCTCTCGAATGTTGATGCGCTACACCGGATAATGAACTGGTGGATATGGTTTTAGTGCAAGTGAACGTAGTCAAAATGCGAGTGTATGCTGATCGTTTCCCGGACCGTATTTACCCTACCCCCCGTCGATTTTTCTATCTCGTGTAAAGAGCTAGACACACAGGATATTTTGTATTCACATCATAGTGGAAACGCTGGATGACTATAGGGTGACCATCCGTCCGGAAAATCCCGGACATGTCCGGAAATTTGGAGGTAAATTTCGTGTCCGGACGGAATTACAAAAATCGGTAAAATCTCCGGAATTTGAGTCGCAAACGAAAATAGTTGGCACAACATACAGCAAAATGAACAAATACAGCTAAGGGGTAGGCAAAACATAACAAAAATCAGTAAAATGTCCGAAATTTGAACCCCAATCAAAAATAGTTGGCACAACATATAGTAAAATAAACAAATACCGTTAACGGACAGGCAAAGAAAAGGCATTACTCTCGCTTGATGGTCCATCTCTCTTCATTCTCTTACGCCCCCCCCCCCCCCAAACCCAATTCCAAAGGCTTCTGAAAAGTCCCAACTTTATAATAAACGATAGTTGTGAATATACGCATTTCTCGAAAGTTTGAGGGACCTCACGGCCCCATAATCTGATTCGTCACGCCTCTGGATCATAGGCGTAGTTAGGCCCCTGAATCTGGGGGGGGCTTAAGTCCCTGCCCTAGATACAGTAAGCTTAACAGAACGAATTATTTTTTGATTTTTGGGGGGGCTAATTTCATTCTTGGAGGAGCTAAGCCCCCCAAGCCCCCACCTAACTACGCCTATGCTCTGGATACATATATATGGTTTATAAAAAGATCCTACTCACAATGGGCGGAATGGCCAAAAGCAGCCAGTACATGATGGTCCCTAGTACCAAGCAAACGGCGATCATGACCCTCAGGTACCGTCCATTTTTGCTCCTCTTGGTACCCCCTACTCCCCCAGCCAGTCGGTCGGCCAGTGGCGCCGCCACAAGGGGACCCACAAGAGCCACTATCGGCGCTACTGCTGAGATCAGGATGGATTCGTCTTTCGACAGGCCTATGGAGTCCATGTGCAGCGGTAGGAAGGGAAAAAGGCTTCCAATAGCTGTGAACAATGACAAAATAAAGAACTCCATTAGTTGGTTAATTGCCGACAGAGTATCAATATAGGAAAAAACTCACGACGTGATATTTAATTTCTATATTATATGCCTCCCTAGACAAGTTGAAAATACCCAACCCTAAGTTGCTTTAAAATTGTATTTGGAACCGATTATCAGATAATAATTGCCATTTGAACATTTTCACTTTCGTGAATTGAAAAATAACCTAGAAAAACGCAACTCGTTTAATAGCTCTGTGTCATATGTTCTTTATTTTTATATATTTGAAAAATTGTGAAAATTTTACAAGCAATCCCTCACAAAAGGTTTTCAATAGGTTTTTTGCCAGATTTCTAAAAATACCTATGAATAACAGCAATATCTATGACATAGTGTAGTGAGACATAACAATAATATCTTAATCTATGGTTGTTTTTATCTCACTTGAACTATTTTGGAAACAATCAACAGAAAACAGAAATGGAATAAAATGGTGAAAGAGCCAAGTGAATGTCTCGTGACAGACAAATTTTATGTGATTGAGGAAATAATGATTTTGGATGAAAAAAAGTCAACTTACCTCCGAAGAACAGGAATAGAACACATTTTAGTGATATCAAATTTTGGTTGACGTGAAACATTTTGGCTATTTTTAAGTCTTTCAGGTATCTATCACTAAGTAACTGGTAATGTTGCTTCTACGTGTCATGGTCGGCTTCTTCAGGGTTCCAAGTATGTTTCCTTCATTACATCTGGAAAACAAAGAAAAATAGTTATCATAAAGCTCACTAGTCATATATAAAATCATATTAGATGCAGTTTTCCCGACACTTTTTACTTCCCACACCCATAAGCAAGAGGAGTATTGAGATCGCGAAAATTTTCAATTTTGAGATAATATGCTTTTTGGGCGTTTTATGATATCTACGTAACGAAAATTCACGTCACTCATTTCCGTCTGTCTGTCTATTGGTCTTTTGGCGTTTTTCTAGCCTCGTAATCTCAGTAACCGCTGCATGGATTGCGATGAAATTCTGGTAGCGATATGAAGGGGGGTCGTTGTAGATAATCATGCTATAATTTGGAAAATATGTGCATGGAAGGCGGAGTAAAAAAAAAACAAAAAAAATTCAAATATTCCTCAACCTTCGTTTTCAGGCGTTTTAGGGTTTCCTGATCATTTTCTACTTTTTTTTGGACGGGGGGCTGTAAAACTGAAAAGTTTGTTGTATTCATAATAGGCTATTTATTGACCCGTGAAAGAAGATCTAGAAGCACAATATACTTTTTTAGGTCCATCCGAACATTCTAGGGACTTTTCTGATGTATACTTACATAAGGGTATTCGTTTAAAATCGTTCTATATGTGGAAACTATTGAATAGATTTTAATGGAATTACCTTGGCGAGGATGGAAAAGCGTATGGTTTTTACAAATCGTGTCACTGTCGGCGCAGCAATAATATAAAAACTAGTGTCAAGCGGAAGTCCAGAGATAGAGCACACCTAGAAGTATCTGAATCACCCCCATATATGTTATCCAATTTCTTGTAGTTTCCGAGTTATGAATTTTTTTCTAAATTTTAGAGAATTCTCTACCTCGATAAAACTGTTCCTAAAGAAAAATTAAAAGACTTTTCCAAATTCTCTTTTTTGCTAAATAATCTTTAAGAGTTTACTGTTCATACATAAAGGAATCGGCTTAGTAAATCTGATGAATGTTATGAAAATTATAGTGTAAAGTGAAAAATTTACGTTCCGTTATGACTTAGATTTTCGACTCGCAATTAAAAATCTAAGGAGGTGATTTCATGATTTCTGTACAGGTCGAAAAACTTCTTCAGACTCTCAGCTATCATAATCAAAAAAAAAAAATGGAGTACTTAATGGGGCTACTTTGGCTCCAGTCCACCTTCAACGACAGAAGGTGGAGATTTCTTGAAATTTGCGATGGAATTTTAAATGAAACAATAACTAAGTTTAGCGCGCTAATAGCCGAATAATTGTCATTGCCGCAATAAAAAACATTCAGTACGACCAGAATATCGATAGATGACCACCGGTGTCACTTTGCTAAGATTTTTTTTTTACTTGTACGACTTCTTTTTTGTAAGTGGGAAATAGTAAATTGAAACGAAATTATCAGATTTCTTCACTAAGTTTATTAAATTTCACAAGAAATTTTCAAAATGTCTTCCTTCTTGTTCGAGGCATAATCTACATCTTCTGAAAAAATTGTTTGTTGAATTAACAAAAGCTCTTCGACACTCTTTAGCATAAACTAGTTTTTTGTAGTAGCCCCAAACAAAAAACTCTATCGGATTTAAGTCAGGTGACCGTGGCGGCCATTCAGTGGGTCCACCATGATCTATCCATTTATATAAGTTATTGGTGAATTGAAAATCACATCGCTAATTTCAAATAATCTTCGCATCTTGTCTTTGAAGGTCGATTGGAGCGAAGGTAGCCCCATTATGTACTACTTTTTTCAATTATTGTGATAGCTGAGAGTCTGAAGAAGTTTTTAGACCTGCTTAGAAATCATGAAATCACCTCTTTGGATTTAGAAGTCGGAGATTTAAGTCATAATTATCAGAATTTTTCACTTTACACTAAAATTTTTATGACTTTCATCAAAGTTACGAAGCCGATTATTTTATGCATGAACAGTAAACTCTTGGAGATTAATTACCAAAAAAGATAATTGGGAAAAGTCTTTCAATTTTTCTTTTGGAACAGTTTCATGTTGTCGAGGTAGAGAATTCTCTAAAATTCGGAAAAAAATTCATAACTCGGAAACTACAAAAAACTGCATTGGGGGTGATTCAGATACTTCTAGCTGTGCTCTATCTCTGGACTTCCGCGTGACACTATTTTTTGGGACACCCTGTATAAAACCAACCTGAACTTCGTTTTTAAGCGTTTTGGGGCTTCCTGATAATTTTCTACTTTTTTGGGGTGGGGGTGAAATTGGGGGAGTTGGGGGTGGGGGGGTTGTAAAACTAAAAATTTGTTCTATTCATGTCCATTGACCTGTGAAAGAAAGACCTAGCGGCATAGTACATTTTTTAGGTCTATCTGAACATTGTCTCCCCTACTACAGAATCCAAGGAACATGTATACATAAGGGTATTGCTTTAGATCATTCTGTATTGTACAACTTGGAAACTACTGAATTAGTTTTAATGATGTCTTGACACAGTATTATTACCTTGGCAAGGTTGGAAAACGCGTTTGGTTTTTAGAAATCGTGTCAGTGGCGGCGCAGTAATAATCAAAACACTAGAAATATAAAAACAGCTCGAACTTCGTTTTTAGGCATAATAGGCTGTCCATTGACCTACGAAAGAAAGATCTAGCGACATAACACACTTTTTTGCGGGCGAGCAATGATTTGGTTGCAAGAGGATCCGAGACTATATATATAAGCTTCACACTATTTCAAAATAATCAACTGAGATCACCGTAATGTGTGGGAGGTACTGAGTCAATCAACTACTTGACTTCACTTTTGCCTAATCCGTGGTACAATTGGGAAAACAGACCCATCGTACATCAAAGTATCGTGAGCAGTTTTGTCCAGTTATTACAGATAGGTATAAGCATGGGTGTGAAATCGAGGTGCTTGAGAGAGTGTTTAATTTAGTAACTGTGAATGCGTAGCAAGTACTGAGTCAAACAACTTGACGGCCTTATTTTCAGAATTTATATAAGAATCGTGCCACTCTACGTGACTACAATTTTACAACTTCGCATTTGCATAATGAATGTTATCCGCCAGCATGTTTCGTTTATTGTAAAATGTAAAATGACCCTACAAACATAGCGATGACATAATTCGCGAAGGATTCACTGACTCGTAACAAACACATGAATAATTCAACAAGCGCCACAATCAATAAGTTGATAACCCTTTAAAGTCACTAGGACTGATAACAGTCAATTTCGTGCAACTACTTACTTCCATATTTAGCAATGACAGAATGATTATTGTTTACATGTACTAATCGATAGGCGAGAAAGTTACAAACTTAATTAGAACTGCGTTTGCAATGGCGTAACAAGACATGGATTTACTTCTTTCGAGCCAGCGACAGAGGTAAGATAGCATTGATACGATGTTGATGCATAGGAAATTAAATTATCATCTTAACAGACATGTTGTGAACTCGTAAAATGCATTAAGTCGGAGCTAGAGTATTGCCGACACGAATATTATCAATAGTTTTGAGAACTGCAGCTCGCCATCGTTCGCGATTTACTGTCAGTTCAGTGGCGGTCTTGATACTCATATCCAGCAACTTCTTCGTCGTATCCACCTAACATGTAGGGGAATGGCCACGGCGCCGCCCACTCGGGGCATGACCCTGAACTACAAGTTTCTCCATATTATCGCTTCTGTGTATATGTCCGAAGAATGTAAGGATTCTCGTCGACACAATGGAGAATAGTCTCTATGGATTACCGAGCTTATCCAGTATGGAAACGTTAGTTCGATGGGCGGTATAAGGATCTCTCAGCATTCTCCTCAACGTCCACATTTCAAAAGCATCTATGCAAGCTCGAGCTGCCTTTTTACAGTCCAAGTTTCCGAGGCATACAAGAATATGGAGAACACAAGAGACTGAACCAGCGACATTTTAGTAGCTTTAGTGATGTTATGGTCACGCCATATTTTAGTAAGCTTTGTCATGGCCACACGTGCCTGTTGAATGCGCCGTCGAATCTCGTTTTTACAGCTACCCGAATTGTCAATCAAAGAACCGAGGTACACAAAACTTTGAACTACTTCACAACGGCCTACTGACTTTATTGCTCGATGATTATCGTGCTCTCTATCCACGATCATAACCTTGGTCTTGTTATAGCTAATACCAAGACCATACGCTGCATTGTGTTGTTCTAAGATGTTTAATAGATCTACTAGTTCGTCCTGGAGAAGCAGCAATAAGGGTTGTATCGACAGCAAATCTTGAGTTGGGTATTTTGTTTCCACCAATAGTTATACCGCCATTCCGGTTGTCCAATACCTGTCTCATCACAAATTCAAAGTAAATGTTAAAGACACATCCCTGACGAACGCCTTTGCTGGTTGCAGTTTGACCACACAGGTCACCATCAATTCGTACACGAGGCGAATTAGACTTGTAGAGTTGCTATATGAGAAGCACTACGAGTAGGTGATAAGGAACTCCCATAGAGATGAGGATTTCCCACAGTTTAGGCCACTTTACGTTATCAAACGCCTTAGAATAATCCACAAAGCAGATAAAAACTGGAAAGTAATCCTCTCTGACTTTTTCAATAATTTGTCTTAAGTTTAAGATCTGTTCACGCGTACCGCATCCTTTCACGAAACCTGCCTGCGCCTGAGAAATTTGCCAGCCAATAAAACCCTCTAAACGAAAATGTAAAATATATAGTAGAACCTTACTTGCATGAGAGATTAACGAAAGTAGGCGATAATTGTCTGGGTTTGTTGGAGATCCCTTTTACTTCCCACACCGATAGGTGAGGGGAGTATTGTGATCGCGAAAATTTTCAATTTTGAGATAATACGCTTTTTTGGCGTTTTATGATGTGTACATAACGAAAATCCACGTCACTCATTTCCGTCGGTCTGTCTGTCTGTCGCGTTTTTCTACCCTCGTAATCTCAGTAACCGCTGCATGGATTGTGATGAAATTTGGGCAGCGGTATGCTGTGGGGTCGTGGTAGATAATGTTCCTATAATTTTGAAAATCGGTGCAAAGGCGGCGGAGTAATTAGCAAAAAACAAAAAAAATTAAATATTGCTGAAACTTCGTTTTTAGGCGTTTTAGGGGTCCCTGATCATTTTCTACTTTTTTTTGGTTGGGGGTGAAATTGGGGTGGTTGGGGGGTGGGGGGTTGTAAAATTGAAAAATTTGTTGCTTTCATAATAGACTGTCCACTGACCTGTGAAGGAAGACCTGGCGGCATAAATAACTTTTTTAGGTCCATCCGAACATTGCCTTGCCTATTACAGAAAGCAAAGGACTTACAATTTTTTCTGATGTAAACATACGAGAGTATTGCGTTAGATCGTTGTAACGAGGAAACTGTTGAATTGATTTTAAAGAAATTTTGAAACAGCATTATTACTATGGCGACGATGGAAAACGCGTATGGTTTTGATAAATCGTGCCAGTGGCGGCGCAGAAATAATAAAAAAAACTAAAAATATAAAAACAGCTCAAACTTCGTTTTTAAGCGTTTTAGAGGTTCCTGATCATTTTCTGCGTTTTTTTGGCTGGGGGTGAAATTGGGGTGGTTGGGGGATTGGGGGTTGAAAAATTAAAAAGTTTCTTGTACTCATAATAGGCTGTCCACCAACCTGTGAAGGAAGATCTAGCGACACAAATCACCTTTTTAGGTCCATCCGAATATTGCCTAGCCTATTACGGAAACTAAGGGACTTAGAATGTTCTGTATACTATACGAGAATTTATTGGTTTAAATCGTTTTGTATTTTGTAAAGTGGACACTATTAAATTCTAATGAAATTTTGACACAGTATATTGTTACTGTGGTGAGAATGGAAAACGCGTATGTTTGTTAAAAATCTTGTCAGTGACAGCGTAGCAATAATCAAAGAACGCGACAAGTATGAAAGCAACTCAAATTCGGTTTTTAGATGTTTTAGGGGTTCCTGATCATTTGCTACCAGTTTTATGGGTGGGGGTGAAAGTGAGGTGGTTGGGGGGTGGGGGGTTGTAAAACTGAGAAGTTGGTATCGATAATAGGCTGTCCATTGACCTGTGAAGGAAAGACCTAGTGGCATAAGACAATTTTAGAGGGGGGGGGGCTGGCGATTATTTGGCTGCAAGGGATCTTAGACTAAAGCTTCATGCTATGGGAAAATAATAAACTGGTATCAGCGTAATGTGTGGGAAGTACTGAGTCAATCAACTTGACTTCATTTTTTATGAAGTGGAACAAAAATTGATGTGCACCATTCATCTGGCCAAACACCGGAGGACCAGACACTCTTACAAATATTATGTAAAAGACAGATGCCGTCATCACCCAAGCATTTTAACGTTTCGGCAGAAATAACATCAATGCCTGTAGCTTTATTAGTTTTTATCTTGTGGAGGGCATGTTCCACTTCAGACAAAAGAATATCCGGTTCATGTTCAAAATCCAATGAGAGTGCCTGGAGGCCATCCTCATGGTACAGATTTTCGCAATAATTTCGGCATACCTAACTAACCTCATGCAAGTTGGTAATTAGCTCTTTTGGGTTTAAAATCCCGACTGAGGCATTTGACCTTAAAAACATCTCTTTCGGATGGTTAGTATTGGCATGCATCTCTATTTTCCTGCACAATTGCTGTAGATAAGAGTTCTTATCTTTTCGGCATAATCTTTGAATCTCGCGTGAGAGCTATCTATATGCGTTTTGCTCTGTATATGAATCCAGACCTGAAATCTTAAGGCTTCTACGTGCCTCAATAACGGACAGTGTGTGAAGCTACTAATCCATTGTTGTTTTGGTTGAGTGCTACCCTTTGGTTGGCTTATCTGGGCAGCATGTAAAAGCACATTTTTGAATGATAGCCACATGTCACTTGAACTTGACATATCTATTATAGAGGCATCCCGAAAAAGCTCTGATCATTTTGACCCAAGAGAAGCAGGGTCAGCGATCTCCATCCATACTATCCGCTTAGAACGTGGACATACCTTCAGTTTTAACTGAAGTTCGCACAGAAGTAATTGACGGTCTGAGCCGCAGTCAGAGCCTGGTAGAGTCTTACAAAGGCTAATAGATGACTTCCACCGTGTACGAACTAAAATGTAATCGATTTGATTACGAAATCGTCCGTCGGGAGAGGTCCAAGTATACAAGCGCCGTGGATGTTGTGAAAACATAGTGTCGGCAATTTAGAAATTATGGTCAATACAGAATTGAAGAAGACGTTGACCATTCATTTCAATTTGCCAATATGTGCCCTAAGATGATGTTCATCATCTATGGTTTGACCAACCTTTGAGTTAAAATCGCCCAAAGTAAGGACCATTTCCCTATTCGAAAGAGATTCAAGTGAAGACTCAAGATCGTTATAAAAAGATTCGATCGTTTCCTCATCCGAATTTGACGTAGGTGTTGGATGGTTTGAGGCATAATGCAGGTACTGTCTTGTGTGCGTAGGTTTTCTGTACACTTTGGTTTCTATTTGAGTATATCTTCTCATTACCAAGACATCCACAAAAGAAAGGCTGCTGTTGTTCTCTGCTTTTGAGAATTTTATGGATGGTTTCAAGTTTTCGAGATGCGAAAAGAACGTTTCCAGTTTATCCTCACGGTTCCAGATTATGAACGTATCATCCACATAGCGAAGCCAAAACTTTGGTTTGACGTTTGAGATTTTAATGGCAGTTTATTCGAATCATTCCATGTATTTACCTGATGCGCGCCCTGATACTCATATATGCAGCTCCTTGTACTGTTGATAGTGTGGTAATGTTTTCACGGTCCTAGTTTGCTGGGCACCTTATCACTATACGATATCCCTGCACCCAATTGACGATCTAATTACTTTGGCGTACAGCTAGTTTACCAATGGGGAGGGCCCCCCCGGGTTAGTTAACCTCCGAGTACATACATCTTATCGCTCCCAACTTAATTAGAATTGCGATTGCAATGGCGTAGAAGGCTAAGGTTAACTTCCTTCGTACCACGACAGGTGTACGGTTATAGATAAGGTTTCCAATTCGGGTACCGGAAAACTTTTGGGTCCCGAAAATCCTGGGATTAATTAAACGGGATCCCAATAATCTACATTTTTTAAGATAAGATTTTAGCCTTGTTTTATCCGCGTATTATTTGAGCTTTGCTCCGGTACTGGCGTAACTTCAAATTCGGACTCCACCTAGCAAGAAACTTCTCGGGGCCCGTGGCGTAAAGTTTTGCAAGCTTCTACACATCTACCTACTAGTATTATGGAAGCTGAAAGAGCCTTTTCCTCAGCGGTTTCATTCGCCAACAACCTTAGATCGCGACTCTTATTTTATTATTACTGAGCAAATCGCAGAGGTTTAAAAATTTATTTTAATTGCACATTTAAATGAAACATTTCTTCCTATTTTTGTTTTTAGTTCCTGTTTCTAATTTTATGTTTTATAACTAAAGTTGATTTACTTTGCTATATTACTATTCAAAAGTAAAAATGTGTTTTTGTGTTTTTTAATAAGAACTTACTTTTGCTCACTATACAGGGTGGTCAGCATCGAATTTTAGGTCCAGTTTGTTAACCATAGTTTATGTGTATGAAGCCTATTTTCGAAGTTATTCGGAAATCTTTAGAAAATTTGACGTTTATAGTCATCATCATAGTCACAATGTCTTAACAGACATGTTGTGAACTCGTACAATGCATTTACTCGTTTTACGAGTTTCTCTTGGGATATCTTCAAGATCTTTAATGTAGTAGTTTCCCATTTGCTTTCTGCATCCTCATGCCGTTGACCAGATGGTATCTACTGGTTCATCCGCCTTTAGGGGCAATTTCTCACCTCAAGGATAAGAAGGTGTCCTGACTCTTCTCAACTCGTCCACCCAAAGCTGTTGGTTCAAAGAGGTTACTGCTTATATGTACAGTAGTTCGGTTCCTTTTAGTCGCCTTTTACGACACGCAGGATATACGATGGCGATGGGAGATATTCGAGCCCGCCCCCACACCGGGTGACGTTTATAGTACTTTACAAAAAATGTTAATATCTCGGAAACTAAGTACGACAGAAAGATGATGCGGTTTTCGGTTTTACAATCAGTAATTTGGTTCAGTAAGATCAAGCAATTCTCAAATTTGAAAAGTTTAAAACGTTAAAAACTTTTTTCAATTTGGATGGTATGATAAGTTCTACATCAATGGAAGCGAAATTAAGTTCTCTTTCGATGAATGTATTTTGTACAAACTCTCTTTCACTTTTATCTGGGCATCTAAGCCCTCTATAAGAAGCAAGTTCACGATCTGATACCTTAAAGTTTAGAAGGGGAATGAGTCGAAACTTTATTCGTGTGAAAATTAAAAAAAAAAACTGATGCGATGGAGATGTTTCAGAGATAAAATAAAACAGATGGGTAAACATGAAGCCATACATTCCAAAGTTGTTGACCATCCTGTGTTACGCTACTGACTAGTTAGATCATTAGTTGTTCCTAAATAAGGCTGAATGAAGAAATAGCAAGGTCAACATAGATTGTTGCCGTTTATACCTAAACGTAATTACGTCATCCAGTATATACGTTTTTATAATTGGTAGTCCAATTTTATTATCCTACGAATAGAAATTTTTACATAAAAGCTGACTAGGTGGTGGGAACTCTACATATAATAATGAAACAAAAATACATATGGAATCAATATAATTATAGATGAGATATGAGCCTTTAATAATAACAATTATTATGAACAATTCTACTTCACAAGTGTCCTTAACCGTCTCTTATGTTGTATGTTCCGTATGTTGTGCATAATGAACTCCGGTTTACCCGGAGAAAAAGCATGGGTTCACGGAGATTAGCTCAGTACCTATTTGACACGCATTTTCAGCTCACGAAAACCTTTTGTATAAGCCCAAGAAATATTGTGGTTAGGAACAATAAAACGTATAATTTAATAAAATGAGTCCCACATACATTTTGGCCTACGCCTAATCCAAAACATTGAAATTAATCAGCGATAAATACTTGACACGTTATTTTTAACTCCTCTAAAAGCATAAATTACTACAAAAGTGTTATGATTCGAGAACCATGAAAAATTAGGACATTTCGGAAGCACCTTCATTCTGAAAAATGGTCAAAAACCTCGGAAATAACTAAAAACCAAGTTTAAGCATATTTTGCATTGGATTAATTTTGGAAAAGATATTAGATATTAGATGACATCATAAGCCTCTTATATATAAAATATAGATTTCAGACAAAATGACCATCGCAATTCTTCCTTGCTTATTGGCAACACTGACATTCGCTAAAAGAAATTACGATTACAGTGACATCCACATTGCTGTTGTTTAGAACACTTTTACTGCTGTTTGTCTTGCCATCGCTTCTTGGCAAGTGCGATGACAACAATGTAATAAATATATAATTATGCTCAATACAAATAGCTGAGCTTGAACCGTATCCAAGGTTATCCATTCATTAACATTTCCACACCCACAGCTCCCAGAATGTCCCAAGACTTTTATCTAAAAATATATCAAAGCACTGTGATAAAATTCGTAGGAAACATTTCTCAAAACTCAACAGAGACACACAGATGATATCATCGTCAATTTTGTTGTCTTTTCGAGTTGGCAAACAGCATGTGTTTATACAATTCTTTATGCCTTCATTAAATTCTTGTTTGTCAGTTTACGTAACGGTTTTTATTTATAAAGTTGAGCTTCATGAGCCACATTTGTGAGTTAAGGTATTGAATTTGTCCTCATGGATATCTAAGTTTTTTCTTTAAAACTGATGGCGAGTTTATAGGGTCGTATCTCATAGCTTCCGATTGTGTTCAAACTATTTAATAAAATTCTAGTCGGTGGGTTTCATAATCTAAAAGATATTCAAATGAATGCGCAGTTTATATCTTCCGTGCATTTGCTGCGAGGTTTTCCTGCTTAAAGATATTTCTTACACAGACACAAGTCATCGACCACTCACAGATAAGCTAATATACCCTATTAATATAAAAATCTAGGTCAAATATACGCCTTTTTGGTAGGCGCTTTTTACGGAAAAGTTGTAGGTTGAAAAACAATGCGTGATGTAGGCAGTTTATTTTAGTTAAGCCAATCCCAAAAAGGAAGGTGCTTGATTTAGGCACACGTAATTTTTTTATTAGTCTTGTCACGCACCAACAGGCAATAAAGGCGAGTATAAAAATATTACAGCTGTAATTACGAATCAATTAAACAATTGTTTACTTTCGGTAACATTTACGCGGCATTTGTTTGTATCATTTTCATTTCCTGTTACCGATATCCTTGGGTATGGCTATTGGATCCACTTTATTTGTTTTTAACACGCTTTTATTAACTTCACCTGTATGTTTGATGATTTGTTTATGAGCTTGTAACTCACTTTTACTTTAGATTTTGAGATAATACGCTTTTTGGGCGTTTTATGATGTCTACATAACGAAAATCCACGTCACTCATTTCCATCGGTCTGTCTGTCGGTCTGTCTGTCTGTTGGAGTTCTTCTAGCCTCGTAATCTCAGTAACCGCTGCATAGATTTTGATGAAATTTGGGTAGCGATATGGTGCGGGGTCGTAGTAGGTAATGTCGCTACAGTTTTGGAAATTGGTGCATGGGCGGCGGAGTAATTAGCAAAAAACGAAAAATTTCAAATATTCTTTAAACTTCGTTTTTAGGCGTTTTAGGGGTTCCTGATAATTTTCTACTTTTTTTTGGTTGAGTGTGAAATTGAGGTGGTTGGGGGGTGGGGCGCTGTAAACCTGAAAAATTTGTTGTAATCATAATAGGCTGTCCATTGACCTGAGAGAAAAAGACCTAGCGGTATAATACACTTTTTTAGGTCCATCCGAACATTGCCTTGTCTATTACAAGAACCAAGGGAATTGGAAAAATTTCCGATGTACACACACAGTATTGCTTTAGATCGTTCTGTATTTTATAATGTGGAAACTACTGAATTGATGTTAATGAAATTTCGGCATAGTGTTACTACTTTGACGAGGATCGAAAACGCGCATGATTTTTAGAAATCGTCTCAGTGGCGGCGCAGCAATATTAAAAAAACTAAAAATATGAAAACAGCTTAAACTTCGTTTTTAGGCGTTTTAGGCGTTCCTGACCGTTTTCTACCTTTTTTGGGTGGGGGTTAAATTGGGGTGGTTGAGGGGTAGGAGGGTTGTAAAACTGAATTTTTTTATTCATAATAGGCTGTCCATTGACCTGTGAAAGAAGTACACAGTAGAATAGCACAGTTTTTTTGCGGTCGGGCGAGCGATGATTTGATTGCAAGGGGATCTAGACTATAGCTTCATGCTATGGGAAAATAATAAAACTGGTACCATGGGAATGTGTGGGAAGTACTGAGTCAATCAGCTTGACTAAATTTTTTGATTAAGAGGTCGGACCGAACATTGAACGCTGCAACTTTGCCGCGAAACGATTTTGACGTCTTCAAATCCGTCGGACCAGCAGCGGTCGTATCCGTCACTACGAGATGGCGCAGAGTCCTTAAAGTTTGTTAATACTACACAGAGGCGTAGCAACGAGAGCTTAAATTGTGAAATTTATTCAGGAAAGTCGACAGTTTTAATTATCGTTTATGCAGGAACAGTAAATAATGGTTATGCTAAGGTGTTGACAAAAAAATGCTTTAATGATAACGTTAGCTAAAAAATTGAAAAGAAATATAGTTTAAAAAACTTAAAAACACGCTTCTAAAGAACATGAAACTAAAAGTTAAAAACAATTTTTATAATGAGCCTAAAACAAAAATCAACGAAAAATACTAGCATGATTTACAAAGAGTATGATTTTGAAAAAAAATGTGGGCGATTTGTGCTTATTATAGCTAAATCGAGCGCTTTTTTTCACAATGATACTAGTGTTTTTCGTTCATTATTGTTATAAGCTCATTTTAAAAATTTAATTACAACTTTTTAGTTCGATGTTCTTTACAAGCGTGTTTTTTAGTTTCTTCAACTATACAGGGTGTTTCCTAAGTTGAGACTTTTTTTCAAAGGGCATATATTACTCGCCAAAAGGAGTGATTTTTTCCAGGACCATATAACCGAAATGTTTAGGGATATCAAGATATTGACCGATAATTAAATCCTCATTGCTAATTCCGTCCCTGTGCGATTTGACCAAAACACAGGCAAAACACGAAAAAACCCAGTTGACAACGGAGCGGAGCATAGATGTACGTAGCAGCGTGCGTTTGATGTCTCTCGAATGTTGACGTGCTATATCGGACTTTAAAAGGAACAGAAATGGTGCAACCGGCATAACCAATAATGAACTGGTGGTGATGATTTTAGTGTAGGTGAATGTGGTCAAAATGCCTCCCGGACTTAGCGAGTGTACGCTGATGGTTTCACTGATCCACTCTGTAGATTTGTCTATCTCGTCCGAAGAGCTAGGGACACAATATATTTGTATTTACATCATAGTGGAGCCGCTGAATGACCTAGACAACCTCGAATGGTCCATATTGAAGAAGAAATACTTAGCTGTGAGAGTCATGTGACAGGACTGCACTTACAAAACTTCGCAGCAAACAAATAGTAAGTAGGTATTTTCTTACAATTTTTTTTATTCTTTTGCAGACGATTCACCATACATTAGCATTTCAACGCAGTTGTTTCTGAACTGTTGTCGATAGCTGCTGCTGCTTCTATGAAAAAAACTTTGAGCTATTCATATCATATTTTAGAAAACGGGACAAAGAGAAGTAATTTAGTAAGTCCCACGTATTATTATAGCTTAATCCTCAAATTTTGATCAACTTTTTGTACTGGGATCAAAAAGAAAACCCAAGTATTAATATTGAACCAAGTGATTATGGCGCCCCGTGTGGGGGCGGGTTAGAATATCTCCCACCGCATATCCTGCGTGTCGTAAAAGGCGACTAAAAGGAACCGAACTACTGTCGGTATAAGCAGTAACCTCTTCTCAACCAACAGCTTTGGGTGGATGAGTTGAGAAGAGCCAGGACACCTTCTTGTCCTTGGGGTGAGAAACTGCCCCTACAGGCGGATGAACCAGTAGATACCATCTGGTCAACGGCATGAGGATGCAGAAAGCAAATGGGAAACTACTGCATTAAAGATCTTAAAGATATCCCAAGAGAAGCTCGTAAAATGAGTACATTTTACGAGTTCACAACATGTGTGTTAACACATTGTGACTATGATGATGAAGCGATTATGACAGCCCTAACATCGGGCTCAATACTATATGCTATACTCAATACCTTTTCCAATTTTTTAGCCTGGATACATGAGGCTTCACACCCCCCCTAGCCTACGCTTATGCATCATTACCTTACACTGCCTGTCGCTATAAATTCAAACACGTAATTTGTAGAATAAGAATGAGAGTTCTGCATGTACCGGGGCATTTCCATATTATTCAAATATTTTACGTTACATAATCCTTATAATACTATCAAATGAAACCGCACCTGTTTCTCTTTTCGCTTTCTTAGAAATTCTCCGAAAGAACGTGACTTCACCCTTATATCTATATTAGTTCCGTAAATCCCCTTCCGGTTAGTTTCACTGCCCCATATTAACACACGATCCGAAATCCCTTTCAAATGTTAATGCAGCTTAATATCACTTTCTCGGGGTGATTCCCAAGGACAATGACAGCGAGCAAATAACCCCTGGAGAGTGAGAATTTCCTATTTACTCGATGTGCACTTTTGCATACAGGGTGGGCCAATTTTTTCATGACAGATCTATTATGAGGTGTAGAGTGTAAATTCCACAGCTTCTTTAAGCTTAAACTATGAGTTGTGAGTTTTTTTAATAAAAGTGATAGCTATCAATCTCAAAGTAACTGCCAGAAACAGTTATCATACATTTTTTCTTGCAGAATAGATGGACTTGCGGCTTATCGGTAGGTAGGTCATCTCATCTTTACTGTCATACCCAAATTCCAAAATAATCGATTACGAAATGAAAGACTTTATGAGAAATCAATAAATTAAGAGCAAATAAACCTTTATAGCTTTATATAAATGCTCTAAAGAGAGGAAAATTAAATTTGCTTTTAAAATATTAACTATCAAGTTGTATTGTGTAAATTATTATTATTAAATACTTACAGGTAACTACCCAAGCCTCGCGACAAGCTTTTATGATTATATAAATTGTATATAATGAGGCTATAAGTTGATTCAAGTCTTTTTCCCAATAGGCCATTGCAATCGACAAGCTTAAATGTATGATATTTTGACAAAAGTCTAGAAGCACTGAATGTATGCTAAGTACTAAGATCTACGAACTGTGTATTTGGTCATAGATGAGAAGTATTACTATAAGACAAGAAGAATGCCTTTTCAACAATCCGACAAAATATGACCATCAATTATGATCAAATATACAGTAAACTTTTTAGAGAGACGGTCAACTTTTCTCAATTAACACAGATCAATTCACTGCCGCAATTAACTGAAAGCCAATTATAATGAAAGCGTTTGTTTGCTTACCTAGTTAACACTCTGATATCCTAATTGTGCATCTGCAACAAAAAAAACATTAAATATTAATCATTCAAACAAGAACAGATTAGAAGAACTAGTTCTACAAGTCATTACGTATGCAGATTACCTCTGCTCTAAACCTATAGTTTAAATAATAAGTAGTTGACAATTTCATATAATGTCCAATGATGATACCTTTTATAAAGAGGTGAGTGTGAGTATTGGACACAAATATCATCTGAAGATTTTTTAAAAAAAATTTATTAAGTTAACACACGATGATATTTTGAGTCATACAGAGCTGTCATTACTTCAAGTAGAGTACTTGAAAAATGTATTTCAATTACTTTCTGGTATTTGAAGTACTGTACTTCAAATACATTGTTTTTGTGATATTTGTACTTGATTCCCCAAATACTCTCTAAGAAGTATTTGTATTTGGTACTTGTAGCACAAAAAATATATTTCAAATACCTGGCATTTTTATTTGAAATACTAAAGAAGTAAAGTACTTGAAAAATTTATTTCAATTACTTTCTGGTACTTGAAGTACTGTATTTCAAGTTAATTTTATTTCCCAAATGCTATAAGAAGTATTTGTATTTGGTACTTCCACACAAAAAATATAATTCAAATTTATACATTTATACTCGAAATACTAAAGTGAGTAAGAAATACATATTAGTATAGCTCGATGAAAATATAAAAATACTTGAAATACACATTTGAAGCATTAAATACTCAAGTCTAGACAAGCATGGACAAATCAACATTACGCATCGCGTCGCCTTGCGCTCTGTCTCTGTCGTACACATAGGATAGTCTACGCGACACTCTGACTCTATAGGACAGTCTCATCACAATCGACACAATCACAAAATATCAGTTCGAGTTCGTCTTGTTGCGTTCAACAAAATGCGTTGATGATGTTGATTGAGGTTAAAATAATCTGTGAATGTGAGCTGTGAATTTACTGCCATTATAATAACAATCTTCAAAACTCTGTACTTTGTCGTCGTGGTTACGAATTACAGATGTAAAAAGGTAATTTTTCTCAAGCATCTCTTTATGAAAAAATTCATATACCGGGTGGCAATGGAATCGTTATACAGAGCTCCCTTCTTTTACAATCCTAGATGGAGGTTTGAAATTTTGGAGAATTATATGGTTAACGGAGATGCACAATAGCCATGAGAAAACATATGTATGCTTATTTTGGTTTAGCCGGAAGTGAGGTTAGGCTCTGAATTTTCAATGACACCCTATATATTTTTTCACACATTCGGATTGACATTTGGATTCCCTCCCGGATTCCCTTGATGAATGAATTTGAATTGTTGTCATTGTTTGGTATTTCTGTTATACTTTTCACGAGTTCTGTGAATGAATGTATGCAAGAATCAAACAAGTGGATGTGCTTTTTATTCATTATGTATGCCAGAAAAATGCTAGAAAAGCGGCGCTTTGTATGCTGACAATTCAAATTATTTGATGAATCTGTTAATGTTAAACACCTTCATTTGCATGGCATACGCGACGACTCGCGATGACGCCGCGCCGACTGTACCTTTTATTACTTATCTCTTCTATACTTATTTACTAGCATTTTTGAAAAAGCGTATATTCAAAAATTGGGAACGTATTGTCGTTTTTAGGTAATTTCTGAAACTTATCCTCTGGTTTTCTGTTGTAGTCTGTTCGCTCATCTGGCCTTTGAAAAAGGCGACAGACGTGGCCGAAACGTCAGTAAACTCTAGAATCAACACATGTGGTTTTATTGAACGCCAGATGAGCGAACAGTTATTTTTAGGGTGTCATTGGATTCATTTTGAGATGTAGAATTTAAATACTGAGTGTCTAAAAGACGTTGCTATTTGAAAAAATCGACTTATTGCATAATTAATGCGTTTTTCAATTTTAACCAGTTGTAAAAACTAAAGTAAAACGACAACTATAAAAGACAGATTTTTTTTTATAAACATCTTTGTCATTCAGAGTGATTTGGGCCTGGTCACAGCATTCTTGATTGAAAACAAAAAAAATATTTTCAAAAAATCAAGTCCTGGAAGTCCCTAAAAACACTCAAACTGTACTTAAAATGTATCCCGCTTTCTAAAAATGAAAAAATATACAGGGTGTTCCATTTGAAATTCTAAAAATGGGTTCACTTCCGGTTAGACCGGAAGTCATGGAACACGTCTGAATAGCGAAAAATGGATCTATTTTGTGCTTGATTCCTCCCAATTTCAAAGTCCAGTCGATGAAAGTTTGGTAGCTACAGCTTGTCTAACGATTCCGTTGACACCCTGTATATATAGATAAATAGGTGGATAGATATATAGAAAGATAGATATAGATATGTTGATAGATATATATCGATTGATGGGAGGACGGATGGATAGGTAGATAAATAGATAGATAAAGGTGAAGCTAATAAAAGCGTATGAAAAAGATTGATTCAGTCACGTTGCATGTCTTTGTAGTGTCATTCAAACAAAAATCAGTTTCTATTTTCATTGAAATGTATACCGTTTTTCCATTCATAAGGTACTTTTTATTACTCGACAATAATTATGAAATACTTGAAATATCCATCGCCGTATTTGAAATACTATATCAAGTAATTCAAGTATTAATATGGTATTTGAATTACTTTTTTAAGTACTTGAAATATTAGTATCGTATTTGAATTACTTTATTTGAAAAATCAAGTACCATATTAAAGTATTTGATACTTGAAGTACTTTCAAAAATAAAATTACTTGGTATTTGTACTTTGACGCATGCGACTCTGGTAATTGGTAATTGGTATTTGAAATACTATTTACTAGTACTTGTGACAGCTCTGGAGTCATAGCTCATTTTCATTTTTCTCTAACACGACGACGTGTGCACGCTGTATCGAGGAGGAAGAGTTCTCGGCACACGTTCTATGTCGCCGTGAAGCCCTTCGATATCACAGGCAGACTATACTAGTTTCTAGGGTCCTTGAACCTGAGGATAAAAGATGGGCTGGAAACAATGCCACCTTTGCGATGAGGGCTGGACTTGGGAACTAGATTAAGAAGAGGTGCATAAGGGCCCACTTTCAGGCCTATGGACTGGTGGTTCTGATCACCGGAAAGCAGCTGTCCCTCTTTCGTATTCGTAATTTTCTGGGATATCTCCTCTCTTGTCTTTTCTCTGATGAAAATACGTGCTTTAGCAATAATGAACTTGGAAGCAATGACCTATATTGTAGGTTGCATGAAGGTGGTATAACTACTATTCGTCAATGCCCTGCCAAAGCGGTCTCGTGGACCCCTACTCTTAGTTACGGCCGTGTCAGTCGATCGGTCAATGATGTCTGGTTACCTAACCACCAGGCAAAGTGATGGAGCAGTAAGGGAAGAAATGACCTATATTGTAGCTTGCATGAAGCTGGTATGACTACTAATAATAATAATAATAATAATAATAATAAGTGGTCACACACGGACATAGAAAACATCCATATACTTATAAGAACAGAACTCACAAAACACAGAATGTCACATCCGAACACGTGCAAGGAGAGGCTTACCATAGACAGAAAGCTAGGGGGCAGAGGATTTATAGACATACAGTCACTTCGCACAACACAAATACAAACACTTAGACATTTCTTCCACACCAAACAAACTAACCTACATAAGGCAATAGTAAAAGCAGACAAAAACTATACACCACTTAACCTCTCTAGTCCAGATCACGTAGCAGACAGATACAATCATATCCAATCACAACAAGAAAAAATAAACACCTGGTCGCAGAAAGCACTGCACGGCAAACATAGATACCGTGTCACCCAAGACCACATTAACCAAAAACAGTCATACACCTGGTTGCAGGATGGCCAGCTGTTCCCAGAAACGGAGGGTTTTATGCTTGCTATCCAGGACCAAGTGATTGCAACACGAAACTACAAAAAATATATAATTAAAGATCCATCCATAACAGACGATAATTGCAGAAAATGTCAACAACAAAAAGAAACAGTAGATCACATAACAAGCGGGTGCAAAACTCTTGCCGGTACCGAATACACAGCAAGACATAACTCTGCGGCCAAGATCATACACCAAGCATTAGCGACAACAAACAAACTAATAGAAAACACAGATCCGTATTACAATTACACTCCGACATCAGTACTCGAAAACGATCAATACAAACTATACTGGGATGTTGAAATACATACAGACAAGACTATCCCAGCCAATAGACCAGATATAGTGTTCCAGTCAAAGGCCGACAAAATTACGTATTTGATAGATATTGCCATTCCCAATGATGTGAACATCCAAAACACCTACGCTGGGAAGATATCTAAATACACGGACCTTGCCATGGAAATAAAACGACTTTGGAAACAAAACAAAGTCACTATTGTCCCCCTCATTATGTCTGTCTCAGGCCTTACACCAAACACGTTTACACAACACCTTCAACAGTTGGGCCTGGACGAAAAGTTACACAAAGTATTCCAAAAGTCTGTAATCCTGAAGACCTGTAATATTGTGCGATCTTTCCTAAATTCCGATCAATAATAGTACGAGTGTTGACTTGGCACAGCCCGTCAACACTTGTTGCTACCGCAGTTATGCGAGAGGAACTTAAATAATAATAATAATAATAATAGGCCGAAGGGCCTTGCATAACAACGGAAGGTCCTTGAAGCTGGCAGATTTGAAGAGAGAGGATGAGGTTGTTGGTGAACGTCTATCGGAGGCCTCTGACATTTGGAGCATCAATTGCGAAATTTACGCTGCGGCTCTGAGGCTAGCTAGACAGGGGAGAGTGAGAGACTCTCCTGTTGAGAGAGCACAGAGACGGGTGCGCCAAATGGAAGCGAAAATCCAGTTGGCTCGCCAGGAAGCATCCCGTATCCAGTGTGTGATGGAATATAGAGCGGCTGGGAAGCCATTTACGCGCCGAGTGCGCCAGATAGCCTACGGGTTGAGGCGCCACCATCATACACTCAGTCAAGCGGTACTGGTTGTTGTCAAGCAACACTGTCTTGACAGGATACGGATGCTAATCGCTGCTAAGCGATCGTTGGTGGCGCGGGCGAGAGGTCTGGAACAGAACAGAATGTTCTACGAAAGACCTTCTCGCCTTTTCCAACAGCCGCCTCCAGCCATAGAGCAGCCGCCAACTGCTGATCGCGTGGAGGCCTTTTGGAGAGACATTTACGAACAGCCCAAACCTCTCTCAGCAGACACTCCGGCCTTGGCGCAGTTCGAGTCCGTTTGTAGGAGGACTCCTAACTTGAATGTACTGCGTCACCCGATAAACACGGAAGAAATTCTTGACGCCTTACGAGGCGCAAAGAATTTCGCAGCTCCTGGCCCGGATGGCATAAACACCTACTGGTGGAAAAAATTCCCCAGTTGCCACCGGCATTTAGCTAGAGTTTTTAACTCGTGGCTAAATCAGGAGCAGCCAATTCCGGCTTGGTTTGTCGAGGGTCGAACCGTGCTTCTCCCGAAGACCGGAGATTTGTCTGATCCCAAAAACTACAGGCCAATAACATGTCTGAACGCATGTTACAAGCTCTTCACCAGAATCTTGTACATGCGTCTCCTTCAAGCGGTGAATCCTGTATTTCTCGACGTGTATGAACAGAGAGGGTCAAAGAAAGGAGTAGCTGGCTGCAGGGAGAACTTGTTGATTGACCGATGTGTCACGCAGGACTCCGTGCAGTACAAGCGAAACCTTTCTATGGCCTGGATTGACTATCGCAAGGCATTCGACAGCACGTCTCATGAGCTCATTGTGCGGCTGTTTGAATGCCTTTCGGTGGATAATCAGATAGTGGGATGCATCAAACAACTGATGCCACTCTGGAAGACCCGGTTTACCATAACATCAGGTGAAACTCGGGTTCAGACAGAGTTGGTGTCATTGAAAATAGGTGTCTTCCAAGGAGACTCCTTGAGTCCCTTGCTCTTTTGCATCTCACTTTTGCCTCTGTCCATAGCGCTGAGAAATACTAAGGGATACAGCTGTGGCACGCCCAATAACCGGAGGCATAAGGTCACCCATCTGTTTTATATGGATGACCTAAAACTTTATGCCTCCGGCCAACGCGAACTACAACAATCGCTGAGGGTGGTGCAGGAGTACAGTCATGCTATCGGAATGGAGTTCGGGACAGACAAATGTGCATTGGTTCATCTCAAGAAAGGACGAAGCGGAGATAGTGGAGATGAGGAACAGCTCGTTGATGGGAGCATCTTGCGACAACTGCATGCCGGAGATACTTATACCTACCTTGGAGTGGCGCAGCGTCATGTCCAAGAGGCAACATTGGTTAAAGAGTGTCTCCGCCGCAAGTATTTGCACCGACTCCGGCAGATCTGGTCGTCAGAACTGTCCGGCAAGAACAAAGTCGCTGCCACAAACATGCTTGCGGTCCCATTGTTATTATACACCTTTGGTGCTATACACTGGAAAGTGAACGAGCTGAAGGAAATCGACACGAAGACCCGCAAAAGGATGAATATGGAGAGAAGCCTGCATCCTAAGTCCTCTGTCCCGCGAATATACCTCCCGCGACACCTGGGAGGGCGTGGACTATTGAGTTTGGAGCGTCTGCACAACAGAGTAGTACTGGCCACTGCCTGCTATGTAACGAACAGCACCGATCCCCTGATCCGCTTCGTGCGAGAGCATGAGAATGCGGGAAAAGGAGCCTTTCTTTTTAGCGCAGCGAAACGAGCAGCCGAGGAGCTCAGCCTCACACTCGACTTCAAGCGGAGGTGTCAGCAGTCCATTACGGAACTTGCTCCCGCAGAATTAAAAGCCCACATTAAAACTGCCGAAGTCGACTTCCTCTTAAGACTTCATAAAGATAAGCCAATGCATGGAATCTTCTACAAACATCTAGAAGAGCATGGCTTGTCTGAGCAGTTGACCTTCTCTTTCCTAAGGTCTAGTGGGTTGAAGTCGGAGACTGAGGGCTTTATAATGGCTTGCCAAGACGGTGTCTTCAACACCTTGGTATACCGTAAAAGGGTTATGGGTGTAGATGTACCCGACGCCCATTGTAGAGCTTGCCGACAGGCGCCAGAGACGCTTATGCATCTCTTGTCGGCGTGTAAGACGTACGCTGGGACGGCTTACGTCCATCGGCACAACGCGGCTCTACGAGTGCTCTACTATCATTTAAGGCACTCATACGGTATCGATGAGACACCGGTGCTGCCATACGCTCCAGGGGATATAGAGTCCGTTGTGGAGAACGAGAGATGCCGGATTTACTGGAACTACTCGTTCCCCACGCTCGAGCTTGTACAGGCAAACAAGCCCGACATAGTCCTTCTCGACCACCAACAGAAGACGATGTTCGTTATTGAGTTTTCGGCGCCTGCCGAAGTGAACATCGTCTCTAAGGAGGAGGAAAAGCGGACCAAATATCAGGAGTTGCTCGGACAACTTCGCAGGCTCTGGCCAGACTACACTGTAAGTCTGCTGGTTATGGTCATTGGATCCCTAGGTGGAATGAGGAATACGCTGCTCTCTGCACTGCGCAAAATACCGGTGTGCCGTGCGGCGGCGCACATCTTAGCCGCCAGAATGCAGAAGGCAGTCATCCTTGGGTCCCTTCGTCTACTTAGGGCGCACGATTCGCGGACCCAGTGATTGCTCACCTCACGGTGTGAGGAGTAGTCATTGGGTAATGGAACAGCAGCTCGGTGTGTCGGAGCCCGAGCTGCACTTTTTTGTTTTTAAAATATAATACCATCTCACTTTTGCCTCTGTCCATAGCGCTGAGAAATACTAAAGGATACAGCTGTGGCACGCCCAATAACCGGAGGCACAAGGTCACCCATCTGTTTTATATGGATGACCTAAAACTTTATGCCTCCGGCCAACGCGAACTGCAACAATCGCTGAGGGTGGTGCAGGAGTACAGTCATGCTATCGGAATGGAGTTCGGGACAGACAAATGTGCATTGGTTCATCTCAAGAAAGGACGAAGCGGAGATAGTGGAGATGAGGAACAGCTCGTTGATGGGAGCATCTTGCGACAACTGCATGCCGGAGATACTTATACCTACCTTGGAGTGGCGCAGCGTCATGTCCAAGAGGCAGCATTGGTTAAAGAGTGTCTCCGCCGCAAGTATTTGCACCGACTCCGGCAGATCTGGTCGTCAGAACTGTCCGGCAAGAACAAAGTCGCTGCCACAAACATGCTTGCGGTCCCATTGTTATTATACACCTTTGGTGCTATACACTGGAAAGTGAACGAGCTGAAGGAAATCGACACGAAGACCCGCAAAAGGATGAACATGGAGAGAAGCCTGCATCCTAAGTCCTCTGTCCCGCGAGTATACCTCCCGCGACACCTGGGAGGGCGTGGACTATTGAGTTTGGAGCGTCTGCACAACAGAGTAGTACTGGCCACTGCCTGCTATGTAACGAACAGCACCGATCCCCTGATCCGCTTTGTGCGAGAGCACGAGAATGCGGGAAAAGGAGCCTTTCTTTTTAGCGCAGCGAAACGAGCAGCCGAGGAGCTCAGCCTCACACTCGACTTCAAGCGGAGGTGTCAGCAGTCCATTACGGAACTTGCTCCCGCAGAATTAAAATCCCACCTTAAAACTGCCGAAGTCGACTTCCTTTTAAGACTTCATAAAGATAAGCCAATGCATGGAATCTTCTACAAACATCTGGAAGAGCATGGCTTGTCTGAGCAGTTGACCTTCTCTTTCCTAAGGTCTAGTGGGTTGAAGTCGGAGACTGAGGGCTTTATAATGGCTTGCCAAGACGGTGTCTTCAACACCTTGGTGTACCGTAAAAGGGTTATGGGTGTAGATGTACCCGACACCCTTTGTAGAGCTTGCCGACAGGCGCCAGAGACGCTTATGCATCTCTTGTCGGCGTGTAAGACGTACGCTGGGACGGCTTACGTCCATCGGCACAACGCGGCTCTACGAGTGCTCTACTATCATTTGAGGCACTCATACGGTATCGATGAGACACCGGTGCTGCCATACGCTCCAGGGGATATAGAGTCCGTTGTGGAGAACGAGAGATGCCGGATTTATTGGAACTACTCGTTCCCCACGCTCGAGCTTGTACAGGCAAACAAGCCCGACATAGTCCTTCTCGACCACCAACAGAAGACGATGTTCGTTATTGAGTTTTCGGCGCCTGCCGAGGTGAACATCGTCTCTAAGGAGGAGGAAAAGCGGACCAAATATCAGGAGTTGCTCGGACAACTTCGCAGGCTCTGGTCAGACTATACTGTAAGTCTGCTGGTTATGGTCATTGGATCCCTAGGTGGAATGAGGAATACGCTGCTCTCTGCACTGCGCAAAATACCGGTGTGCCGTGCGGCGGCGCACATCTTAGCCGCCAGAATGCAGAAGGCAGTCATCCTTGGGTCCCTTCGTCTACTTAGGGCGCACGATTCGCGGACCCAGTGATTGCTCACCTCACGGTGTGAGGAGTAGTCATTGGGTAATGGAACAGCAGCCCGGTGTGTCGGAGCCCGGGCTGCACTTTTTTGTTTTAAACCCAATAATACCACCGCGGAGATGTCATGCCGACCGGGCTCGTGATCAAGAAGTCATTTCAACCAAGGCTAGCACACTCAGGAAGCTGTGGGCTAGGTAGACTTTATATACCCTACCGAGCACAAAGCTCCTTTCCCCAAGCTATCCTGACCTCGGTCAGATAGGGATTTGGCAAATCTGGGGAGAAATGCCACAGAAGACTGAGCGCCGGTCCTTCTGTCACATACCGTTATTGCGCCCCACACTTCAACGACCTCAGCAGGGCGTGGCTGGGGAACGTCGTGAGGGGTACGCAACCGGGGGGCTTGCCTTAACCGGCCGGCCCGCGAGGAGAAAGCCTCAACAAAACCCGACAGTAAAGTCGCAAATCCTCCGGAGCACCTTGGGCCAACTTCGGAGTAAATATAAGTCCCTTCTCTCCTGGAATGGGCGTCACCTGGGAGAGCGACATTTAGATCGTCCCTACTCGTGGGAACACGATGGATGAAGTTAATCTCATAAATAACCTACGACGGCCTAGGGTACGTCGATTAAACTCACCCGAATGTCAAACCCAAACACAACAACCAATAGCACACAACCCAGCTGCGGATGTTTTGCCGATACAGCCGGCAACCATCAAAGCTGGCAAACCGCGACAGCGCTTACAGTGGACTACTGAAATGAACAAATATGTAATGCGCTGTTACTATACTGCTACGAAACTAGAAACCATCGCTACAGGCTACAGACATGAGCTGCACAGGCTATTTATAGCACAATACCCACACCTCGCAGAACGTGTAACTGAACAAAGACTCATTGACCAAAAACGAGTCATAATAAAAAACAACCGCCTTACGCCCCAAGAACTACAAGCTATAAAAGAACTTGTAGCCAACGAAATAAAGACTGTCCATCCGAATGAATCGCTTGATAATGAATCAATCACGGAGACACAAAACACCCATACCCGAGATAACCAAACTACAAACACAGCCACAACCAACAACATTAGCACACAGTCAGAAATAGATTCAGAGAATGAACATAAACCAAATACACCTGACATAACATTAACTAACTTACCCGCCACGACCAAACAAAGCCAGCAAATTTCTCAACCACCGTCAGTCACACAACCTACCGAAGCAGCGAATACTGCTCAACAGCCTTCCATCTCGGGCGGACCGGAACAAATGACGAACTCACGAACAACGCAATCTAACAAACGATGCAACACAACCACACAGAGCCAAAACCAAAACATTGCTCGATCACCTTCCATCACACAAACTGTGGAACAGGTGATGAACACACAATTTAACAAATGGTGTGGCACCAATCCGGCGCTGCGAGATCCCCTGCCCAGACTAATTTTCAAAAACAACACTCAGCAGATACTACACACAATAAATACTATCCTAATACCACAATTCATAACAAACAACAGTAACCTAGAGGACATCCATACCGTTATATATGCTGCCGCAGCAACAACACTCATAGTTAACGGCCAAAAACTTCAAAAACGTTCTAAAGACCAGCGAAGCAATAGACCTAAACCTAAATGGCAAATAAGAATCGAAAACAGAATCAGCACACTCAGAAAGGATCTGGCACACCTCGCGCAATACTCCAACAATAACAACCACCCTTCCAAACACATACAAAGAACAATAAATATACTGAAATCAAAGTCACCACAAAAAACAATACCAGAAATAGCCGACACACTTAAACAAAAACTTGCAGTTTATGCTGCTAGACTCCGTAGATACAACGAATCCAATGACAGAAAGGATGCTAACAATCTATTTCAGAAAAGTGAAAAGCAGTTTTATCAAAAAATAATATCAAACAACCAGATAACAACAATAGAACCTCCAAGCAGAAAAGAATTAACTGCATTTTGGAGAAGCCTATGGTCAGAACCCAAAACCCATAATGAAAATGCTCCATGGATCAGACAAGAAGAGACAAAACATCAACACATAACGGAGCAGGGAAACGTTATTCTTACAACTGAAGAAATATCTGAAACGATAAAACATACCCACAATTGGAAGTGTCCAGGCGTGGATAATGTGCAAAACTTTTGGTACAAACAATTCAGTTCAACATACAAAATGCTCACAGACCAAATCAATAAAGCCATACTCCAACCTAACAGGCTTCCCAAATTCCTCACACAAGGAATAACGTACATAAAACCAAAAAATTCAGATACCAAGAACCCTGCCAACTACCGCCCAATCACTTGTCTCCCCACCTTGTACAAAATTATCACTGCAACAATATGTAGAAGAATTGAACAACACCTGATGCAAAACAACATCCTGGCTGAAGAACAAAAAGGATGTAGAAAACACAGCCAGGGTTGCAAAGAACAACTTATAATTGATAGTGTGATCATGGAGCAAACTAGAAAAGAGCATAGGAACCTCCATACCTGTTTCATAGATTACAAAAAAGCATTCGACTCTGTACCCCACAGCTGGCTAATGAAAACACTTCAAATATATAAAATAAACCCAGGACTTCGTCAGTTTCTTAAGAGCACCATGGAAACATGGCGAACAAACATACACCTTCAAACTCACGATGGCCATATTCAAACGGATGAGCTACACATACGACGCGGCATCTTCCAGGGTGACTCTCTTAGTTCACTATGGTTCTGCCTCTGTCTAAATCCGCTCTCCAACACACTTAACAGCACAAACCATGGCTTCAACATCAGACACCATAAAGCAGATCAACACAAAATCAATCATCTCCTGTACATGGATGATATAAAACTATATGCCGCCACAGAAGTGCAACTGAGAGAATTACTCAAAATAACAGAAGTTTATACATCAGACATCAGGATGGAATTCGGAATGAGTAAATGCAAGGTGCTCCACATCAATAAAGGCCAATGGAAAAACCAACCCGAAAAGGAAGTAGTAACTAGCCAACCGCTGGACAACATGGATAAAAACGAAACGTACAAGTACCTGGGCTTCAATCAGAACGTTAAGATAGACCATACACAAGTCAAGGCACAACTAACACAAGAGTTTAAAGACCGCCTCATTAAACTATTAAAAACAAAATTGAATTCTAAGAATCTCACAAAAGCCATTAATACATTTGCGATACCGGTACTCACATACTCCTTTGGCATCATCAAGTGGTCACACACGGACATAGAAAACATCCATATACTTATAAGAACAGAACTGACAAAACACAGAATGTCACATCCGAACACGTGCAAGGAGAGGCTTACCATAGACAGAAAGCTAGGGGGCAGAGGATTTATAGACATACAGTCACTTCGCACAACACAAATACAAACACTCAGACATTTCTTCCACACCAAACAAACTAACTTACATAAGGCAATAGTAAAAGCAGACAAAAACTATACACCACTCAACCTCTCTAGTACAGATCACGTAGCAGACAAATACAATCATATCCAATCACAACAAGAAAAAATAAACACCTGGTCGCAGAAAGCACTGCACGGCAAACATCGATACCGTGTCACCCAAGACCACATTAACCAAAAACAGTCATACACCTGGTTGCAGGATGGCCAGCTGTTCCCAGAAACGGAGGGTTTCATGCTTGCTATCCAGGACCAAGTGATTGCAACACGAAACTACAAAAAATATATAATTAAAGATCCATCCATAACAGACGATAATTGCAGAAAATGTCAACAACAAAAAGAAACAGTAGATCACATAACAAGCGGGTGCAAAACTCTTGCCGGTACCGAATACACAGCCAGACATAACTCTGCGGCCAAGGTCATACACCAAGCATTAGCCACAACAAACAAGCTAATAGAAAACACAGATCCGTATTACAATTACACTCCGACATCAGTACTCGAAAACGATCAATACAAACTATACTGGGATGTTGAAATACATACAGACAAGACTATCCCAGCCAATAGACCAGATATAGTTTTCCAGTCAAAGGCCGACAAAATTACCTATTTGATAGATATTGCCATTCCCAATGATGTGAACATCCAAAACACCTACGCTGGGAAGATATCTAAATACACGGACCTTGCCATGGAAATAAAACGACTTTGGAAACAAAACAAAGTCACTATTGTCCCCCTCATTATGTCTGTCTCAGGCCTTACACCAAACACGTTTACACAACACCTTCAACAGTTGGGCCTGGACGAAAAGTTACACAAAGTATTCCAAAAGTCTGTAATCCTGAAGACCTGTAATATTGTGCGATCCTTCCTAAATTCCGATCAATAATAGTCTGAGTGTTGACTTGGCACAGCCCGTCAACACTTGTTGCTACCGCAATCATGCGAGAAGAAACTTAAAAAGTCAGATGAAATAATAATAATACGCGAGGGGTTGCTAGATCCCCTCAGTGGCGCCTCCCCAAGGTGGCGGATAGGGGAAGGCCTCCCAGATATGGGTGGTACCGGGGAAATCAAATACCCGGGGCGGACCAAAACTAGCACGGTGGAATAGCGTCTGCATCCAGAGGATCGGCTATTCCTCAACAATTAGGACACGACGGATCTCCATGTGAGGAGCGGTACTCCGACAGCGTCTGACTCCATGTTAGGGGCGGCTGATAATACACCCGCAGGAAGCCACCCAACATCAGTAGGCTATCCGGTGCGTGGCGACACCGCAGGGTATACCGAAGCCCAAGGATGTAATCCAGCCGGCAACCTTCGCAGGTGCATCCTCAGGAGGCAATTTGGACGGCTGCCTCCGAAAATGTCGTCTGGGGGCCCTAAGGCCAACCACCTGACGGGCCCTATCTTCGGGTTCGACCACCCCGGAAGAAAAGCACCCACACCGAGCCGGTTTCGGAAGCCGGCGTTGGGCAAGGTGGCGGTGCTTCGAATTGCCCTGTTGACGACCCCCGCAACGACATGGACCGTTTTAGATGGACGACGGAGCTCAGGGATGACCTACTGAGCTGCTATGAGAGCAGTAGCCCGCGCCGTAGGGGATACATGTCCCGCATGTATGAGAGGTGGTGTGAAATGCACCCAGAGCATAGCACGCTTACCTCTCAGAATTTGCGAGATTATGTATCGTACCTCCGGAGGCAGGGATATGTTCGTGCTCCAGCTCAGCCTGCCCCTTCGGCGGACGGAAGGGCTGTTAACCAGGCTGAAAGTTCGCCGGTAAGGCCCGCTGAGAGGGAAATCGACCAAGTCGTCACACCTGGGGATTTCAGAGACCGAAGGGCCTTGCATAACAACGGAAGGTCCTTGAAGCTGGCAGATTTGAAGAGAGAGGATGAGGTTGTGGGTGAACGTCTATCGGAGGCCTCTGACATTTGGAGCATCAATTGCGAAATTTACGCTGCGGCTCTGAGGCTAGCTAGACAGGGGAGAGTGAGAGACTCTCCTGTTGAGAGAGCACAGAGACGGGTGCGCCAAATGGAAGCGAAAATCCAGTTGGCTCGCCAGGAAGCATCCCGTATCCAGTGTGGGATGGAATATAGAGCGGCTGGGAAGCCTTTTACGCGCCGAGTGCGCCAGATAGCCTACGGGTTGAGGCGCGACCATCATACACTCAGTCAAGCGGTACTGGTTGTTGTCAAGCAACACTGTCTTGACAGGATACGGATGCTAATCGCTGCTAAGCGATCGTTGGTGGCGCGGGCGAGAGGTCTGGAGCAGAACAGAATGTTCTACGAAAGACCTTCTCGCCTTTTTCAACAGCCGCCTCCAGCCATAGAGCAGCCGCCAACTGCTGATCGCGTGGAGGCCTTTTGGAGGGACATTTACGAACAGCCCAAACCTCTCTCAGCAGACACTCCGGCCTTGGCGCAGTTCGAGTCCGTTTGTAGGAGGACTCCTAACTTGAATGTACTGCGTCACCCGATAAACACGGAAGAAATTCTTGACGCCTTACGAGGCGCAAAGAATTTCGCAGCTCCTGGCCCGGATGGCATAAACACCTACTGGTGGAAAAAATTCCCCAGTTGCCACCGGCATTTAGCTAGAGTTTTCAACTCGTGGCTAAATCAGGAGCAGCCAATTCCGGCTTGGTTTGTCGAGGGTCGAACCGTGCTTCTCCCGAAGACCGGAGATTTGTCTGATCCCAAAAACTACAGGCCAATAACATGTCTGAACGCGTGTTACAAGCTCTTCACCAGAATCTTGTACATGCGTATCCTTCAAGCTGTGAATCCTGTATTTCTCGACGTGTATGAACAGAGAGGGTCAAAGAAAGGAGTAGCTGGCTGCAAGGAGAACCTGTTGATTGACCGATGTGTCACGCAGGACTCTGTGCAGTACAAGCGAAACCTTTCTATGGCCTGGATTGACTATCGCAAGGCATTCGACAGCACGTCTCATGACCTCATTGTGCGGCTGTTGGAATGTCTTTCGGTGGATAATCAGATAGTGGGATGCATCAAACAACTGATGCCACTCTGGAAGACCCGGTTTACCATAACATCAGGTGAAACTCGGGTTCAGACAGAGTTGGTGTCATTGAAAAGAGGTGTCTTCCAAGGAGACTCCTTGAGTCCCTTGCTCTTTTGCATCTCACTTTTGCCTCTGTCCATAGCGCTGAGAAATACTAAAGGATACAGCTGTGGCACGCCCAATAACCGGAGGCACAAGGTCACCCATCTGTTTTATATGGATGACCTAAAACTTTATGCCTCCGGCCAACGCGAACTACAACAATCGCTGAGGGTGGTGCAGGAGTACAGTCATGCTATCGGAATGGAGTTCGGGACAGACAAATGTGCATTGGTTCATCTCAAGAAAGGACGAAGCGGAGATAGTGGAGATGAGGAACAGCTCGTTGATGGGAGCATCTTGCGACAACTGCATGCCGGAGATACTTATACCTACCTTGGAGTGGCGCAGCGTCATGTCCAAAAGGCAGCATTGGTTAAAGAGTGTCTCCGCCGCAAGTATTTGCACCGACTCCGGCAGATCTGGTCGTCAGAACTGTCCGGCAAGAACAAAGTCGCTGCCACAAACATGCTTGCGGTCCCATTGTTATTATACACCTTTGGTGCTATACACTGGAAAGTGAACGAGCTGAAGGAAATCGACACGAAGACCCGCAAAAGGATGAATATGGAGAGAAGCCTGCATCCTAAGTCCTCTGTCCCGCGAATATACCTCCCGCGACACCTGGGAGGGCGTGGACTATTGAGTTTGGAGCGTCTGCACAACAGAGTAGTACTGGCCACTGCCTGCTATGTAACGAACAGCACCGATCCCCTGATCCGCTTTGTGCGAGAGCACGAGAATGCGGGAAAAGGAGCCTTTCTTTTTAGCGCAGCGAAACGAGCAGCCGAGGAGCTCAGCCTCACACTCGACTTCAAGCGGAGGTGTCAGCAGTCCATTACGGAACTTGCTCCCGCAGAATTAAAATCCCACATTAAAACTGCCGAAGTCGACTTCCTTTTAAGACTTCATAAAGATAAGCCAATGCATGGAATCTTCTACAAACATCTGGAAGAGCATGGCTTGTCTGAGCAGTTGACCTTCTCTTTCTTAAGGTCTAGTGGGTTGAAGTCGGAGACTGAGGGCTTTATAATGGCTTGCCAAGACGGTGTCTTCAACACCTTGGTGTACCGTAAAAGGGTTATGGGTGTAGATGTCCCCGACACCCATTGTAGAGCTTGCCGACAGGCGCCAGAGACGCTTATGCATCTCTTGTCGGCGTGTAAGGCGTACGCTGGGACGGCTTACGTCCATCGGCACAACGCGGCTCTACGAGTGCTCTACTATCATTTAAGGCACTCATACGGTATCGATGAGACACCGGTGCTGCCTTACGCTCCAGGGGATATAGAGTCCGTTGTGGAGAACGAGAGATGCCGGATTTACTGGAACTACTCGTTCCCCACGCTCGAGCTTGTACAGGCAAACAAGCCCGACATAGTCCTTCTCGACCACCAACAGAAGACGATGTTCGTTATAGAGTTTTCGGCGCCTGCCGAGGCGAACATCGTCTCTAAGGAGGAGGAAAAGCGGACCAAATATCAGGAGCTGCTCGGACAACTTCGCAGGCTCTGGCCAGACTACACTGTAAGTCTGCTGGTTATGGTCATTGGATCCCTAGGTGGAATGAGGAATACGCTGCTCTCTGCACTGCGCAAAATACCGATGTGCCGTGCGGCGGCGCACATCTTAGCCGCCAGAATGCAGAAGGCAGTCATCCTTGGGTCCCTTCGTCTACTTAGGGCGCACGATTCGCGGACCCAGTGATTGCTCACCTCACGGTGTGAGGAGTAGTCATTGGGTAATGGAACAGCAGCTCGGTGTGTCGGAGCCCGGGCTGCACTTTTTTGTTTTAAACAATAATAATAATATTCTTTATTGCCAGCACAAGTCTTACAGTAAACCATAGCAACGTCACAAACAGATTAAAATTCAAAACAGATTAAAAATTCAACACAGATTACAAATTCAAAACAGATTAAAAATTCAAAACAGATTAAAAATTCAAAAAGACAATTAAAAAGAACGATCTCTAGAAACTGTTTACAAGCAATACATACACATTAAAATATATCTAAAAACGAAATGAATAGAAGCACTGCTCTTTAACATATCGTAGTGTGGCTTTCCTGAACATCTTAACACTACCTATAGCTTGTACAGCAGCAGGCAGGGATGTATATGCTTTAATAGCCGCATAATATACACCATTCTCATAGAACGATGAATTATGGGTAGGTACTCTAAGCTGGTTACGACCCCTTGTTATCATCACCATACTGCTACTGTACTGATCCTGATTGTGTGTGAAGAGATTTGTATTTCTCTTCACTAACATTACCAAGGACAAGAAGTACAAGGATGGTAGTGTTAATATGTCCAGTTGTATGAAATGCTGTCTACAGGAAGTACGGGGAGTCAGTCCTAGAATGGATCTGATTATCCTCTTTTGTGCAACAAATACTTTCTCGGCATGCTTAGACTACTACTACTATTCATCAATTCTTGTCAGAGCGGTCCGGTGGATCTCTTTTGGTCGCATCGGTCGATCGGCCTGTCAGGTCTGGATAGGCCAGACAAATTCATGGAGAAGTAAGGGATCAAAAAGGAAGGAAGGAAGGAAAAGATCAAAGAGGAGCTGGTATGACGTGACGTAGATGACGTAGGTGAGGTGCAAAATACTCCTCTGATTAAAGTCAGACAGAGATTTGCATTATTTGCAGTTTGCATGTAACCAGCAAATTACGACGCAGTGTCAGTGAGCCTAAGATTTCTGGATTCACTCTTCAAAAGGCCGAATGCTATATGAACTGTGTCAAGGCTCTGGAATACAATTGAAGGATCTAAGCTGATCACAACGCTTAGGTTCGGGAAGCTACAAAATAGATCGGCAAGGCTCGAAGGGAGATTCCTTTAGTGTGTAATCGAGGTAACCGAAATCACCGCATGCGCTTTGACCACCCTGTAAAAGGGCTGCGTGATTTTCCGATGCACTGTCATTCAAGGTAATCCCTAATTCATTTAGTCGCGAAGGGGGGTTGTCCCGAAGGACTGAAGACCTTATTGAAGCCGACAGCGGTGATAAACAGAGTGGTTTTTCTTACCACAGTAAAGGAAAGATAGTTAACAGAGATAGAAGCCGGGGATTATAGATGAATCTCACAGAGGTCGGTGAGATTAATTTATTTAGAACTGAAGACACCTGAAAATAAAAAAAAAACGTGCGGTGGCAAAACGCAGATGTAATAAATATAATTACAAATGGGGGTAGATAGAGGGGAATCAGAAAAAATGTATCCATTTCGATGGGCCAATACTACCTACGATACAGAAAAATATTTTGTTCACAGAGTCGATCACTTTTTTGAACAAAAAAACTGTGAACGCAAAACATAAAAGTCTACCTTCTCCATCGATATAATTTTAGCATTCATTAAGTAAAAGATTGCTGATTGTTAAACAATCTGCCCAATATTTATAACAATGATTTTGTTGTCATTGGTCCCTGAACAGCAAACATAAAAATTGCTTGGATTAGACAATAAGGCATTGATTTTACGAAACTAATCATGGCCTCCCCCAAACGCCCTAAAGTTGATAGTGACAAGCCATAGATGAATCACTTTTGAAATCAATTTCACGAACAGCGGTAATCGTTCGTAAAATTTATAATCTGCGATCATAGATTCATTGTCACCATTTATTAATATAACGCGCAACACCATAAGCTGGTGTATTGCAGTAAATCGTGTTATAACGACTCACTTCGTTCACGCAAAAATAATGTTAGCGTTAGTTGATTCGACGTACTATTTTATTGATACTACGTACTTTTTTCATTCAATGTATGATGCCGCAGAAGATTTCTGCTGAAGGAAAATAACTCAAAATATATATTCTTTTTCATCGTGCTTCACTGACCTATAATACAAAACGAAATCTATTTGACGGTAAACTTTACTGACATTTCGGCCATTTACATTGCTTGACAAAAAAAATAAGTTTTTAATAAGTGGCTTTTTTTTAATTACATAATACATTATCTTGTTACCCCTGTTAACTGAACATTATTGATTGTAAACCATTTATCTGCAAGTCTCATGCAAAAATTCAATTTTTTAGGAATGCAAAATGCACGTAAGACTAGCGAGTTCGTATCAGTGGTAGAACGAAGTAATCTACGGTACCTATTTCTGAAGATAGAGAACCATTTGTCTCATAATACCCGAATAATACGTTAGTTCTATGATCTGATGAAGCACTTTTTTGAAATTGAAATAAAAACAATTAATTGCAATAAATATCGAGCCGAGGAATTGAAATATTCCATTAAAAATGCGATATTTTCTTATACAATATAAAGGTTCTCAGTACGAGCACTTCTTTAATATTGTTTCAGTATCTTCATTCTAGGTGTGGTCCCCTTTTAAGTGTTTGAAACCAGTAAAATAATAAGACGCTGTCTAACCTGGAACATTTTACGAAAAGCATTGCGTTAATCTTCAAATTTTATCTAATTTTTTTGTATCTATCTATTCTGAATCTATGGTAGTATACTCCGGAAGCATATATTTTTTTATCGACGAATCTCTCCAAACCACATCTGCTTCCTGATCGTAACGAGATATTCAAGTAGCATAAATATGTAAGTAGATACCCCATATGTGGATTACATGTAACGCCTAGTCATATGAACAGTTACCTAATCGTTTGGAAAAAGTGTAGCATATCGTATATGGTAGTGAAAGATACAGTAATATTAATCTGTATATAACATGGTAATTATACAAATAGTTGCTAGAAAAATGTGAGCACTTTCTTCGGTACTATAGCAGTATGGAATAATCTCGATATGCAGGGTGTCCTATAATACTTTAGGAAAAGATTTCCAACAATAAAAGTCATATAAAGTAGGGTCCGATTTTCAACTGTTTCAGAGATAAATTAATTTTTAGAGAATGCAGACCTCCAAACATAAACCCTAATCAAAACATTATTGTCGAATTTTGGAACTTTTGATGATACTCCTTAGAAAATGATAGCACGTCATTATAGGCTAAAAGAAAGTGATCATAATATCAAACACTTCGCGAGATGTGTGTCAAAATCAGCGTTTGTGTTGAAAATTGACTTCAAGAAAAGTTTAAAAAAACGAATTTATCTCACCAAATAATTAACCGTGCACTTTACGGTAAAAACATGTCCATCTTTCTAGTTACCCGTGGGTAACACAAACTTGTTGTAAACGTGGTAAACACAGGCAATAAGATTCCGTTTAAACTCTAAGGCCCGGTTTCACCACAATATTTTATCCAGGATTAAAACATTATCTGGGATTAAATCCTAGATAATTCTATAGACGAGTTTCACCACATTCTTATCCAGGATTAAGCACGTATATCCGAGATAAAATTTAATCTCCCGTATTTGGCCAATAAAATGTTTAATCGGAGATCTATGTAGAATGCAGATGACAGTTGAGGTGACGTGGCTGACGACGTGTCTGCGAACTTCAAGGGTGTACAAATGTTGAAATTTGGAGGTAGTTACAAGGCATTCTTAAGCTATGAGTTTAACAGAAGCCATAGTGTCAAGTGTCGTACTGGGGTACTTCTTAAAGAATCATGGCTCGTCTTTTGATGAACTAAAACAAGCTTCTATCAGATTAATGTGGGTAAATCCCGACCGACCCAGCCATCAGCTATGTGCAGTACCGGCGCGTCATGCATCCTTGTACGTCCCGTTGAAGTAGTACTTAAATCGTCGACCGGGCAGAGGGGACGTGGCTGACGTGTCTGCGGGCACGAAAAAACCACAACAAAATCTCAATAGAACAAAGGAAACACAAAGTTGAAAATGAACACCGCTATCCGCTATGACCTCACCCAGAGTTATGTCAAATTCATGTCAAATTCTCAAAATTGTGAGGTTATAAAAATGCTCCCGTTACGCTGTTGCCACGTCTTAGTTTGAATATATCCGAGATTAGTTAATCCTAGATATATTTGCGCAGGTGAAACGGAAATTAATCTAATCGCGGATGAAATACTTCGATTAATTTTATCCAAGATTACGTAATACGGGATTAGTATGGGTTTGGTGAAACCGGGCCTATAAGCATAACTGATCTCCGAGAGTACAAAGTTTCATCAGAGCTACTTGTCATTGGATTTCTAATTTTTCTAATATGGGAATAATGTACTATGACATCATAATTAGTCATAAAAAGCGATCCGTTAACCAGAACTGCGGTATAGGGTCTTAAATTAAAATAAATTGTATAATTTTATAAGAAATATTGAAGTTGTAATTTAAGATGGATTCGTCTTGAAAATTCTATAGCTAATCAAGCAGAACATGCAAGCCACGTTATAAAATATCGTGCATCCGTAGATTTTTCGCTCATGTATAAATGAGAGGTTGTAAATCATCCAGAATGATGTACATAAGTCTAAAATTAAGCATGATATCTTTAGTGAACACACCATGAATCAATTATGAACGTACGTACGCTAAAGCTGGAGCTGTAGATTTTATGCTGTAGATCGACAGTAATAAACGCACGCCTGCGCAAATTAATATACAGTGGGTTGTTACGGAAATCATCTACAGTTGCAGCTTTAGCGTAAGTACGTTCATGGAGGCCCATGTGGCTGCGCGATGAACATCGCCTGCCTTCAGTTGTGGGGCAGCAGCAGCCTTGTACACGGTTAGCGCTTGGTTGGGTGACTGAATTGCACCGGGCATTCAGTTCTGGGCGACTATCGGTGTCGCCCACATGAGCGCTGAGCGAAGCCGGCAATTTGGATGATCGACCGGAAGGACCGGACGGGGGATCCTCATCCGACCGTCCGGGATAATGGTGTATCATTCCATCGTCCCCTCTCTGGGAGTTATAAAATAATAGGTCTTGAAGGCTTCAGTCCTAACGGCTCCCAGAGGAAAAAAAAGTACGTTCATGATCGATCTACCGTGTATGCACTAGTGGTCATTATATTTACAAATGAAGAACCATGTACACTTAAATCATATCTAGCAGTTCATTATCCATTATACCGGTTGCACCATTTTTGTTGTTTTTAAAGTCCGATGTAGCACGTCAACATTCGAGAGACGTCAAACGCACGCTACTACCTACATCTATGCTTCGTAGTAAACTGGGTTTTTTCGTTTTTTGTCTGTGTTTTGATCTAATCGCACAGGGGCGGAATTAGAAATCAGTATCGGTCAATATCTTGATATCCCTAAACATTTCAGTTATATGTTACGGAGAAAAATCACTCCTTTTGGCGAGTACTATATGCCCTATGCAGAAAAGTCCCAGCTTGCACAGTCAATGAGATCTGTCAATGCAGTAGTTGCGGTACTCCACCTGATTTTTTTTATGATCAGCCTCCCGCAAAGGCTGAAAGCCTATGGCGCTGTAGGAGCGCTGCGAGAGGATAAGTATTGCCGCACGTTAGATTTGAAACGCTGCTGGTTGTAGCCGTCGGGAAACTAATTCCCCGGTAGCTCATTCCACAGCGTTCTCCCAAGAAGGAATGCTGGAGGAGACTGGTTCGGGGAGTAGAGACCTCGACCCAGTAAGGATGAGCTCGCAGAGCCTTTCTAGTGTTCCTCATTCGAACAGCCTTTGGTGTTATTATCTGGGAGAGCTTACTCGAACATCTTCCGTGATAGAATCTGTAGAACAGGGACAGGTCAGCCAGCCTTCTTCGATGTTCCAGGCTACGGAGATCCTTTGTGAGGTTAGGCATACCGATTAATCTACTTGCCCTCTTCTGGATAGTGATAGCTTTAGAGAGTGCTTTGGAGCGCATCCCCACACATGGGAGCAATACTCCAGCGATGGTCGGATCTGTGCCTTGTAGAGCGGCTGTAGTTGCTCTGGTGTGTTCAGCTTCCTACAGCGGAACAAAACTCCAAGCTACTGGAATGCCGTTTTAGCAATACTGACGACGTGGTCATGCCAGGACATGTTATTGTTGATGTTGATCCCCAAAAGTTTAACGACTATGCGGTGACCCTCCGTTTCCCCAGTTGGTAAGCCAACGTGAGACTTCTTTGTAAGTGTTGTTGCCTGAGTTTTTTGTACGTCGAACTGTACTTTATTTGCTAATCCCCACTCGTATCTGCGTTGATCTGTGAGGCATGCTGCTGTCGCCGACGTGATGAAAGTAGCTTGCCTGGATCCATGCACGATATTAATGTGCTGTCGTCTGCGAAGCTGTAAATTGAATTGGATGTTATTTTCAGCAGCTCGTTGATGTACAGCAGAAACAGTGTAGGGGATAGGACAGATCCCTGAGGAACACCGGCGTTTATTGGAAATACGTCTGATGAACAGCCTTCAACTACAACAAACAGAGATCGGTCGTTCAAAAAGCTATTCAGCCACTGGCGCAGGCCAGGTGGTAGCCATGAGCAGCGAGCTTGACCAGAAGCCCTTCATGCCAGACTCTGTCGAAGGCTTTCGTTATGTCAAGTGCAACAACACGGGATTCGCCATGATTTTCTATTGCTCTGTTCCACAAGTGAGTGACGTAGGTGAGGAGGTCACCCGTAGACCTGTGCTTACGGAAGACATACTGGCGATCTTTTATGATGTTATTGTTGTCCAGGTATTTCAGGAGCTGTGTATTAATGACAGTGTCCATAACCCTACACATGATGCTGAGAAAAGCCGACAGGTCTATAATTGGTGGGATCGATTTTCTTGCCTTTCTTAGGGATGGGTTGCACGCAGCCAATCTTCCATGAAGCGGGAAACACGCCTCGCTGATACGATAGTTTGAAGAGCTTGCAAAGAATAGGTGCAAGCTCAGCGGCACAGCGTTTAAGGACAATGGCTGGAATTTGGTCAGGACCAGTAGATTTCTTCGTGTTTAGTTTTTGGAGGATGTTTTTTACATCTCGATGTTGAAATTTGACTTCTGCCATTCGCGAGGTCACGTTTATGGTGGTGGTCGGAGTACTTCCTTGGAAGTCTACAGTAGAATTGGCTGAGAAAAGCTTCCACAAGATGTCTGCTCCTTCTTTAGCAGTAGAAACGATGGACTTATTCTCTCTGGTCAAGGGTGGTATCGCCGAATACGAAAAGTTCCGAGTAACAACCTTAGCTACAGACCAGAATGTTCTGGATGAACTTGGGCATGAGAGGAGCTTGTTCTTATTTTTTTGGTTGTGTTCCTCCTTGCTGTTGTCAATCACGCGTTTACAGTGATTACTGGCGTCGATAAAATTGCGGTGGTTCTCAGCATTTGGATTTTTCCTCCATTCTTTGTAATGTTGGTTTTTAGAGGTAACTGTATCTCTACAACGCTGATTAAATCATGGTGCATTGGAAGATAATAATATTATTACATTATATCTGCCTTTAGATAAGCTTCAAGACTAAAATGAAATGTAACGATAATGATCTACAGTTTTGGTGTATACTGTTAATTTACGTACAACATAAATGTCGTTGTTCCACGACACGCTGCGCTTCTAGGTAGGTACACAATTTTTCTTAAACAACCATAAAGTGATGTGAGATATTGAATTGCTACCAGTTTATTTAACTCGAAAAGTAGAGCGTTTGTAGCTCGTAAATTCACACATTGTCAGTAAATAGATCAAAACAGTTTTTAATGACTAAATATTTAGAGCGTGGCAAAGCGGCTTGTTCTATGGATGAGTTTATTATGTTTACGAGAACGGGCAATTATTTTTTTATACTCTCATTTAATTCCTAATTATTTGTTTACGAATTGGTGATAGCGACAAGCAGCTGAATAAATAAAATTGAATTCAAATCACAAATTTTATTGCTGTGGTTCGTTGAAAATGAAGCAGTCGTTCGTAGTAAATGAGTCTTCATGGTAAAATTGAAAAGTGTGGCTAAATCATAAGGTCATAAATTTTTATTTATAGAAGTTTTGCGTATTATTATATATTATTTCAAGACGCATATTTACCTAAGCCCTAAGCACTGAATGCTGGATTACAATTCATACATTTTATGAAATATGAAGTGAGATGCATATAGGGAAAATAAAGCTATTATTATGTTATGAAGTTTCTCTCGTATGACTGCGGTAGCAACAAATGTTGACTGGCTGTACCCTGCAAGGTCTGCGTATTTAAATATCTTTCCCGCGTAGCAGTTTTGGATATTTATATCATTGGGAATATCAATATCTATCAAATAGGTAACCTGAAAAACTAAATCTGGCCTATTGGCTGAGATAGTCTTGTCTGTATATGTATTACAACATCCCGGTCTAGTTTGTATTGATTGTTTTCGAGTATGATGTTGCTTTATAATAATTATAATATGGATCTGTGATTACTATTTGTAGTTTGTTTGTTGTGGCTAATGCTTGGTATAAGACTTTGGCTGCAAAGATAGTCTAACTGTGTACTCGGTTCCAGCGAGAGTTCTCCATGCGCTCTATTGTTTCTTTCTGTTGGTGACATTTCCTGCAATTATTGTCGGTTATGGATGGAACTTCAATTATGTATTTCACGTAATTTCGTGTCGCAATCACTTGGTCCTGGATAGCAGGCATACAGCCCTCAGTATCTGGAAAGAGTTGGCCATTCTGCAGCCAGGTGTATGACTGTCTTTCATTAATGTGGTCTTGTGTAACACGGTATCTGTGCTTGCCGTGGAGTGCTTTCTGCGACCAGGTACTTTTTATTTCTTGTTGTGATTGTATGGGGTTGTGTGTGTCTGCTGGATGATCTGGGCCGGATAGGGTGAGTGGTGTATAGTTTATATCTGCTTTTACTATTGAGTAAGTTTCTTTGTTTACTTTGGAAAAATTGACTCGAGTGTTTTTATTTGTCTTGTGTGCAGTGACTATATGTATTGTAATTGTATATCGAATTTAGGCGTTTTTGTACAAAAAAACCCACTTATAGTAATTTTCGGGAAATGAAGCGAGAGTACTATTTTATAGAACACTGAAAGAATAATGACATGATGTGAATTGGAGTCTTTGAGTTGTACGTTATAATAAGATTAACTGGTATTAAAACTTGTTAATGAAATCGAGAATTTTAAGACATGCTGCGAAAAATAATTCTGTATATGTGTCACAATAGTTTGTTGTACTGTTACATCTAAATTGCAGTTATAAAATCACCAATAATATTGAAGAAAAAAGCATGTTATGTTGCAGGACATGGTGAAGTTATTAAATATCAGGCAGGGTGACAATATGTAGCAATGTTGCTAGAAACACAACAGTCCAGGTAGATGCAGCACTTCAGCAAGTTGGGTTCAACATGTAAAATATTGTAAAAACCTCATACAAGGCCTGGTATTCGAGGTGGCGATATTTACATAATATACTTTTGACTAGCTAAACATAATGCTGAAAATAATAACTGCATAATTTCAGTTTGTGTAGAATAATTTATATATTCAATCAAGAATCACAAAAAACGAACATATATTAAAAATAAAAATTCTAAAAAACAACTAGCTCCCTCACATTATCCTATTGCTGACAAGCCTGTTCTTCACTTTGAGTATGTTGATTACAAGCGTCGGCGTCACACATAAACTATGATCTACATTTTGCAGTGAATGCATCCAAGGACGTTAAATTTTATTTAATTCTAAACTAATTACCTCAATAGAAAGCTGACCGTCTTCGTTATAAGAATTGTTGTGTATAATTTCTTTCATAAGTGGTATTATCCTCATCTGAATAAAACTATGCCGAATTTCAAGATATTTGGGCGTGTTGTATATGAGGGGTAGCACAACTTAAATGAGGGTTTTTTGGTTTTCCCTCCCTCTTAAGTGATATTTACCCACAGTTTTCAAATAATTCAGTTTATTTGATACGTTTATGTATTCTCCTTCACACCATTTTGAATACCTAATCGATAATACCCAACAGTTGGTTCTATGTAGGTACTTAGTAAATTTGTTCTGTGGATTATTGAGAAAAGTATACGTAACAGATACTAAGTAGATATATTGTATAGTATTGGAAATGTAACAGTTTAAGAACTAAGGTATGGTTCAGTCGAAACTCTTAGGTTGAGCTCAGATGACGCGCGTTCGCTTGGCGCTCGTTTTGAAAATACACATAATTAATTTCAAGCTGTTCACATGGACGCGCGCATGAGAAATTGTACGCGCGTACGACGCCAACTCAGAGAATCTCAATACGCGCGTCGGTCAGCGGCGACGCGCGTATTGAAATACTAGACGTTCCCATTGCTTGTTCAGTTGACACGCGTCTTTTCTAGCGTTCCGTGGACATTCCTGGTGTTTCTTTGCAAACATTTATTTCTCACGTATGCTATTGAAATGGAAACAGAGGAATTCAATACAGATGTTTTCATTGATGACATTGAAAAGAGGCCTACGATTTGGGATATGCATTCCAAATTATATTCAAATAAGACGGCAAAAATGAGCGCCTGGGAGGAATTGGTCCTAATGTTTTGCAAATCCAATGATAAAAATTTAGGCTCGTGATTCGCCAGTCTGGGATACAGTGTGAAGTATAAACTTGTAAAAAGTCTATTCCTTAAAATTGGGTGAACCCAGTGTGTCCTGGACCTCCTACGTCGTTTCCTTCTTCTATATGCTAACCAAACACAAACAGCTTCCCCTACATCCATCCTCGTTAATAACAACAAATAAACTGACACTCGATTGCCTAGTCTAGTCTCACTCTATATAAAAGTTGTACGAAGTCCTACGCGTGTCATCTGAACACAGACGCAACAAACGTGCGCCACGTCAACGCGCGTCGTACGCGCGTCATCTGAACTATGCCTTAAGGCCAGCCATACAATGAAGCGCAGTTTGGTGAGGTGACACAGGGTGAATATTCACAGAAAGAATGTCTCGGCGTCCAACACTGCAAGTTCGATCGGTATTTTTTTAATTGTGAGGTATAGTTGCGGCAAAAATGGCGAATATGTCACCTATGTGGATTGATTTGACTTTATAGTCGGATTCAGACAGCGAGTTTGAGTTTGAAACAATATGTTTACCTTAAGTAGGAAACTTGATGATGGAAAATTTAAGAACTATTTAAGATTTCATCGTGGTCACATCAGAGAAGTCCATGGTATTACCAAAAGTGAAATTGGTAAAGGATGCAACGCTGCAAGGGCCATTCCGTTTTGGGTCGTACACACTGCCACTGACGCCGTGAATCTTGAGCAAAACTGCGTCACTGGCCTGGCACTGCGTTCCGTATAGATTTACGGTGAGCATAAACTGCTGCACGTCACGCTGCATACGAATATGCGCAGTTGCAAATGATTTTGTGGTTAACGAAATTTTAGTATGATTCATCCCGCGCCACCTCACGAAGCTGAGCTTCATTTTGCGGCTGGTGTAACCGACAATGCCACATCTTTTTTATGACCCCCTTAATAACATTGCTATCAGTGAAGTTAGTTGAATTAGCGTTTTATACAAAAAGAACATATATATCGTCTGTTTTTATCGCAATCGGGTCAGATTGGGTCAAAAAAATCAATGAACTGACGCTTAAGGCCGGGTTCACCGGTTCCTGATAAGTGTCAAATAGCCTATCTGGCAGATAGGCCCATATAATTTATATGGCGTTATCTGACAGATAAGCTATCTGACACTTATCAGGAACCGGTGAAACCGCCCCTTAGTCTTATTTATGCCTCAACCTCAACTATTCTTGTTTTAAATTTGGGAAAATGTCTGTCTTCGGAATCAAGGCTGGGCAGAACCTGTTTGCCTAGTACAGGTGCTTGATTCAGGTAAGTGGCCTGAAAGCACTGCGACTCAAGCATTTTTATATAACTGTACAGACTGGTTTAGACTAAGCTTCTTTTTGAAGAAGATTTGGTTGAATTACTTGAACAATATAAATCGGGGAATATTAACCCTCTGTTCAGAAGGAAATGTAGCCGAAACTGCAAATGTATTATTGATTCTCTGTTACAGCATCTTGATATTTATCATATTCTGAGTCCTTCTATCATTGGCTTCCATTACGGTGTCCTGGTGAGGTCCAACTAGTCCGAAACACTGGACCCATATTTTTCAGTTTTTAACACGCTTTTATTAGCTTAACCGGTATGTCTGTTTGTGAGCTTGTAACTTTCTTTGGATTGAGAGGTCGGACCGAATATTGAACGCTCCTTTGGTTTAAGAGGTCAGACCGAACATTGAACGCTCCAACTTTGCCGCAAAAACGATTTTGACGGCTTCAAATCCGTCGAACCAGCAGTCGTATCCGCTGACTAAGAGACAGCGCAGACATCTTAGGCCCAGTTTCACAATCAGTGGTCACTCTGACGGTTTACTAACCTCGACCTGCGAGTTAACTCGAACAATGGAACGCCTCTTGTTTCACAATCATAAAATGACGTAGAGTTAACTGACCGCGAATTGTATTTTATTTTTAGCGGTTGGTGGTACTCATCATCAATATATAAAATTCTTCTTCTTATTTCCCTCGTTAGGCGTTTCGTGCTGGTGTTTTGCGTTTTTCTGACAAGACTGTCAAAGAATGAGTTCGTTGAGTTGTCAGTTCCATGCGATTTCCAACCTCATTTTGGTTTTTACCACTGACGTTTTTTTCATTTCATTCGCAGTTATTTGGTGTTTGGCATAGACAAAAGATTTTCGGGTTGGGTTGGTGTTTGGACTGGTTGGCGTTGTAGTTGTTCCTGGGGCCTTTTTCAAACAATAGCTGTGCATGTACCCGAGTGTCAGCATGGACAAACCAAAAAGAGCAAAAGATGAAGAATATCTGTTCATTTCGTTAGTAGAAAAGTACAGGCATGTAATAGAATGCAAAACAAAAGGTGAAACAACATGGCGCGAAAAAGACAAAGAAAGGAGAAGAATTTAATTGCAAATGTGCAAATAATAGCCGCAGATCTGTGAAGGTGCTGAAAGAAAAGTACAAAAATTTAAAAAAGACCAAGGAGTCATGGTCATCATATTCCTCAAAATAATTGACTTTAGGTCGAAATATTCTTGATCTCATTGCTTCTTCATCACTCATATACGCATTTACATCATAACCATCCATTTCAAATAAAAAGAAGGATGACAAGCGTTAAGGTAAAATATAAAATATGAAACTTCAAACGTCTAGCAAATAGCAAAACCAAAGTAATGTGCGTCCGTCATCGCAAACCTGGGGTTAACTCAAGAATTTGTTGGGGTCAAGTTAACTCAGAGTTAACCTCAAGTAAAATAGAAAACCACCATTGTGAAACATGACATCTAGGGTTAACCTCCGGTCAACACACAACCTTGAGTTAACCCCATCACTGTGAAACTGGCCCTTAAAGTTTGTTAATATCATACAGTTGTAGCGACGAGAGCTTAAAAGGCGTGACATCCAGCTGTTTGGGATTTGGTATTTTTGTGAAATTTATTTAGGAAATTCGACAGTTTTAATTATCGTTTATGCCGTAATGGTAATGATTATGCTATGAATATTAATCAAAAATAATCAATTGTTCATTTTCATTACACGGGGTATTAATAAACACAGTTAAAGAAAACTTAGAAAAACTAATGATAGAGTTCACTAAAAATTAAAATAAATATATTTTAGAAAAATGAAAGAACAGGCTTTTAAAGAACATCGGACTAAAAGTTAATCATTTTTCCTTAATTATCGTTTTTAATCCGATGTTCTTTAAAGTCGTTTTTTAGCTTTTTTTAACTATATTATTATGTTCACGCACGATCCTCTTTCGTACCAGGTATTTAACATCTAAAATGTCTGGGCTATTATAAAATCTCCATCGTCCGTGACTTTCATTGTTGATGTCCTGATATACAGCATCTAGCGCTGCTTGGTCTTCCGAATAAACCTGAAAGACCAGTTATTTCTCTTCATTTTGGCCTGGCTTCATGACACATCTCCCAATATAGCAAATAGCATCAAAGCTTCATAAGCCTGCAAGTATTCATAAATAAATCCAAGTAACGGTGATTCACACCCAACTCATATACAAGATTATGCCTTAAATGGCTATCCATTTTTTATGTTATGCTTGCTGCAAGTACAAATATTGCGAACCTACGTGAGTTATGTGATTTTAAAGAGAAATACCACCGGAATCATTTATACGGTTTTCTTAATCGGGGACAACTTATGAATCATGTTGGAACATGTAGAGTACTCGTACAATGATAATAATATTTGTTTTCATTAGAGATATTTATACAATATACAAGTATCTGATTATAGTCAGTAAAGTGGTAAAAATAATACAGAAAAAAACACGAGAATACAATCATAATATGAACGTTCATCATCATAGTCACAATGTTTTAACAGACATGTTATGAACTCGTAAAATGCATTAAGTCGGAGCTAGAGTATTGCCGACACGAATATTATCAATAGCTTTGAGAACTGTAGCTCGCCATCGTTCGCGAATTACTGCCAGTTCAATGGCGCTCTTGATACTCATATCCAGCAACTGTTTCATCGTATCCACCAAGCGTGTAGGGGAACGGCCACGGCGCCTCCCACTCGGGGCATGACCCGGAACCACAAGTTTCTCTATCTTATCGCTTCTGTGAATATGTACGAAGAATGTAAGCATTCTCGTCGACACAATGGAGGATAGTCTCTTAGGATTACCGATCTCATCCAGTATGGAAACGTTAGTTCGATGAGCAGTATAAGGAACTCTCATTAGCATTCTCCTCCACGACCACATTTCAAAAGCATCTATGCGAGCTCCATCTGCCTTTTTAATAGTTTCCGAGGCATACAAAAATAAAGAGAACACGAGAGTCTGAACCAGCGACATTTTGGTAGCTTTAGTGGTGTTATGGTCACGCCATATTTTAGTAAGCTTTGTCATGGCCACACGTGCCTGTTGCCGAGGTACACAAAACTTTGAACTACTTCACAACGGCCTATACTGACTTTATTGTTCGACGATTATCGTGCTCTCTATCTACGATCATAACCTTGGTCTTGTTGTAGTTAATACTAAGACCATACGCTGCACTGTGTTGTTATAAGATGTTTATTACAGCTACTAGTTCTTCCTGAGAAGCAGCAGTAAGGGTTGTATCGTCAGCAAATCCTAAGTTGGATATTTTGCTTCTCGCAAATAGTTATACCGCCATTTCAGTTGTCCAATACCAGGCCCAGGGAGTCTGGACCCCCCTCCCCTGAAACGTTATAAAATGCCGTATAAAAAACGGAATCCACAAATTTGCATCCCTCGCCCCTCGCCCGCAAATTTCAGGTGGCAACCCTAGTCTGGACCCCCCCCCCCCCGAAAGGTCAACCAAGTGACACCCATAATCTGGATCCCTCCAAAACCAAATCCTGGATACGTGCCTGTCCAATACCTGTCTCATCACAAATTCAGAGTAAATAGAGCAATTCCATGATGACGCCGCATGCTGTCATGATCAGCTGATATTGGGCAAACATGGCTTGTTTTCCGTATACCGCCATGTAAAATTGAGGACCTGTATTAATGTTTTTTACAATTTTTTGGGCATTTTCACCATAATTGTTGTTGTGTTGTGTTTTTTAAGGAAACTTTTTTGTCAGGTAACCTCATCTATCAATTAAAATGTTGTAATTTGTGAGATAATCAGATAATGCATGATGAAAACTTGAATGCATATTGAAAACAGCAAAGAAAAACAAACGTTTATTCGCAAATTGCAGTTATCACATTTACTAGGGCGACAGTTGTTGTAGTCATACTGCATCTTTGACAACTTTATTGTATGAACGTTTATAGCTAATATATAGCTAAATATAAATTAATTTTTTAATTGCACGTCATGTTCATATGTTTAATGTACAAGATGACAAAGTTACTTTCTTTAATACTGGCTCTTCATTTTGCTCGCGCGACGTACTTACAATACAGAAAGTATTTAGTTCAGCGGAAATGCCATACCACAGGCGTGATTCATTATGTATGCAATTTAAAATACAAGTACAACCTTCACCTCGAAGTCGTGTGCGTATGCCTGGTGGCCGTGTACCCTAGATTCTGCGAACTTCAAACTCCAGCACGGACTGCACTCAAGATTCATTAGCGATCCATTAAATCATCAGACCGCTAAATGGAGCGGCTAGTGATATTATTCGTCCCATCGTCGCGCGACAACCGTTTTAACCGAGGGTGGAAATAAAGATAATCTTGAAAAACAAAAGACTTTACCACACTAAAGAAACATATCAATAATCTAATATGATTTATGGTCAGCTTCCCGCAAAAGCTGAAAGCCTATGTCGCTATAGAAGCGCTGCGAGTGGATAAGTGTCGGTGCACGTTAGATTTGAAACACTGCAGGTTGTAGCCGCCGGCAAACAAGTTCCCCGACAGCTTCATACCTTTTCCAGCTGTAGTTTCAAAGGCATCAACTTACAATTGACGACACAAATATAATTTAATGCTTTTGAAACTACAGCTGGAAATGGTAGTGTTCTTCGTTCGAACGGCCTTTGGTGTTATTATCTGGGAGAGATCACTCGAACATATTCTGTGATAGAATCTGTACAACGGGGACAGGTCAGCTTCCTTTCTTCGATGTTCCAGGCTGTGGAGGTCCTTTGTGAGGTTAGGCGTATCGATTAGTCTAATTATTGCTCTCTTCTGCATAGTGTCCAGAAGCTTTAGAGAGTGCTTCGGAGCGCATACCCATGGGAGCAGTACTCCAACGAGCGCCTTGTAGAGCAGCAGTAGTTGCTCTGGTGTCTCCAGCTTCCGACAGCGGATCAAAGCTTCAAGGTTTTGCGGATGCCGTTTTAACAATTCTGACGACGTGGTCCTGCTAGGACATGTTATTGTTGACGTTGATCCCCAAAAGCTTGACGGAAGGTGACTCGACTATTGGATAACCCTCCATTTCCACAGTTGGTACTTTATTTACTAATCCCCACTGGATAATTGTTTTAATAGCTACGTTGATCTGTGAGGCATGTTGCTGATAGTGACTTGCCTGGTTCCATGTACGATATTAATATACTGTCGTCTGCCAAGCTGTAGATTGAATTGGATGTTATTTCCAGCACCTCGTTAATATACAGCAGAAATGGTGTAGGGGATACGTTGTTGTGCATGTAAGCATACTTTATTTTTAACCATGATTCCGCATGATAGTACCCACTTACGTTTTCCAAAATTCTGTTTTATTTCTATAGCAAGTACTTCATAGAGATAGGGCAGAAGGTATAATGAGCTATCTTGGTGTAAGGATGTTATGAATCTTAATGCCCCCCCCTATTGTCTGTGACAAAAGTGTATCACTTAGATTTCGTTCGGTGCGGGTTATTCGTTGTATTAGTGATATCATCTTCATTGAGTGTCTTTCTCGATTTCTCCGTACTTCATTTCGTCTGCAGGTTGTTAACCATTCTTCTTCTTTAAGTTCCATCTCCTAGCGGAGGTTGGATATTATCTTGGCAATCCTAACTTAGTTTACCGCTGTTCTAAATAGATGATTTGAAGTCATCTCAAACCAATCCCACAAACTTTTCAGCCAAGAGGTTCCTCATCTTCTTTGGCTTCTCTTGCCCTTGATCTTCCCTTACATAATGTTTTGTAGTAGAACATTTTTGGGTCCTCTTATAAAATGACAAAGGTATTCTAGTTTTTTGTTTTTGTTTTGAGGGTATTAATTATTTTTTCCACTTTTTGGATTATCTACCTATCAGTCCAAGAGGTGCTCCGCATTCTTCTATAATACCATCTTTCGAAAGACCGCAGTCTATCCATTTCCGTCTTCCACATAGCAGACACAGCAAAAGACACAACACCTTAGCATTCGTACTCTTAAGTTTTGAATTTATATTTCTGTTGCAAAGAACTATCTTTAGTTTTACAAATGCAGTTACGTTTACAATATTGAGTTAGGGGATATTGAGTTTCGTAGGTCAACTGGTGTTGAATCAGAGAGTCATTTAGAAATAAAGATAAAGGTTAGCTTAATTATAATCTCTGCAGGTAGGACGCCCCTAATCAAACATGGGGTACTGTAGGTACCCCAATAATACCTGTTGGGGAACATGGTGGGGGTACCATATGTAGCATTCTGTACACATTCCCGCAGTAATCAATAACTGTAGCGTACCTGTCCTTACACAAACCCGCTATATAGCACTTGATTCGAAATGCAGGATCCTCTGAGCTTTTCGATGAGGAGACAGGGTCGTCAATCGCACCTATTGCTCTCTGGAGGCAGGAGAACGCCCCCTTCTGTAGGATTGGCCACGGTTGGGATATCAAGATCCTGGGAGGTAATTGTACTAATGGTAGTGCAATGGTGCTTCCACTCCAAACACGACCTGGTCACACTTTATCTATTCGACGATCCATACGGACAGAGTGTATATAGTAATCTGCATCATCCATCATCCAGACAGAATAGAGATACTAATGTGCATTATCCAATGGATTCATATCTTGGACTGAATCCCATGCGGTAGAAAACTACCGTTCTCCTTGATATGGAGACACATGTCACCACGTCAAAGTCTACACTCATTTGTTGAGGTACGTACCCAGATTGATCTGGCGCTAGTAGTTCAGACTTCGAGTTATATTCATGGAAAATACGCCTTAAATCTATGTGGCGGGTGTGGTGAATTATGCAGCCAAGACACACTTTTGGTGTAGTGTAGATGTGTTTCCTTAGCGGACATCAGTGGTAATATTTAGCTACCTCCTCACTAAGAAGTTTTTCAGCAGTTGAGCAGCCAGAAGTGACATCCCATGCGGCTTAAAAGCTTTGTTAGTGTCTTTTTCCCATCTAACTGTTATACTGTCGCCGATACAAGGTACAGATCCGTCCATCGCTGGAGTATTGCTCCCATGTGTGGGGATGCGCTCCGAAGTACTCTCTTCTGGACACTATCCAGAAGTGAGAAATTAGACTAATCGATATGCCTAATCTTACAATGTACCTCTACAGCGAACATCGAAGAAGCGTGGCTGACCTGTCCCTGTTTTAAATATTCTATCACGGAAGATGTTCGAGTGAGCTCTCCCAGGATATAAAACCAAAGGCCGTCCGAATGAGGAACACTAGAGAGGCTCTGGAAGCTCATCCTTACCAGGTCGAGGTCCCTACTCCACGAACCAGTCTCCTCCAGCATTTCTTCTTTTGGAGAACTTCGACGCTGTGGAATGAGCTGCCGGGGAATTTGTTTCTCGACGGTTACAACCTGCGGGAGGCTGACCATAAAAAAAAGATGCATTCAATGGTGCCTGATGACAATCGAATGCTGTGGTTGTGTTGATTTAAAATAAATATTTTAAACGGTAAGAGAACTTCAGGGCCCCCAAACTAGATGTTGGTACTAGTTTCTCGAGACGAGACCGGCAATAACCAAAATAATCAAAACTCATTCAAACTTCGTTCCTATGACAGGTTTCATCAGTAGCACAAATTAAAAATAATCTGGAAGTATTCTATCTTCATTACGACACATTGTAGGACATTAGCCTTTCACTAAACAAACTACCACACTAGTCATATATTCACCTCAGAAATTTACACTTGTTACCGTTATTTACCTTGCAAAATTGTTGTGTTATGAAATAAAGGATGGATCCCACTTCTGATCCAAGAAGGAACCATGAAGTAATACTGTAAAAAAGTTATTTATGGTCTGCCTCTTCATTTGAAGAACAATTACATTTTTCCTTGAAGCATAACTAATCAAACCGAATCACAGAGAAAGTGGGGAAGGTGACTAGCAAGATTGGGTCAGCATTATTTACGAGCACATTGGCGGACCTACGTATTTTTTGTTGTTGTTTTTCATGGGTTTCGGTCAGCGATTGAAACTATAATTTTCTTCACTACGTTTCGGTTTATTTTAATCTAAACCATCTTCAGGTGTTTATACACTACCTGCGGGAAATAACTTTTTGCAGTTCAATAATAGTTACTGCTTGAACTATTCATGAATGAAGATTCAGTAATTTCTTTCGACCAACTTCAGCCCTGAATAACAGAGCCATTGTGTTTCTTTACCAGATAAATATACATAAAATTAGGTCACTGAATAACGCGATCCGAAGAACCAGTTCCTTTTTCGAGGTACATTTACATATATTCCAAACCACGCATTTTTCACCATGGTGATATACCCTCGAGCTTGACTCCCCGAGTTTATGACCAAATTGCGTGTTCACATCTATTTATAGCTGATGACTCTTTGTTTGTTGGTATAGTCAGGTATAGTGGAATGAGAATCTAACAATAAGATGCGGCTCTATAAAAAGTATTCCTTAAGGAAGAGATGACATAACTTTATTAGGAACCTTAAGAGCATTTTAACGATGATGGTGTTACATCATAGCAAAAAACCGATCCACACTTACGACGTGCTACAAGCTACAAGAACAGTTTCTAACTAGGGTCCGTCCATTAATCACGTGATATTTTATTTAACATTTTTCAACCCCCTCCCCTTTGGTGATATGTGGCGAGATTTAAGACTACCCCCTCCCCCTTCCAACATCACGTGTCTTTTTAGTACACCTGATTATACCTGGTTAAGCATGAATGAAGCGACACTTATCTATGTCCCATCTAGTGGTGATCTACCCAAAGTTATGCGGTGGAAGAACTACTTAAGATAAAAACAATGGTAAAACCAATGGAAGTACATGGCCAGAAACAAGTTGGCGGCTGTGCAACGCATCTCGCCTGCTTGGCTAGTACTGGTGCCATATCTAGTATCTACTAATCAACACTGGCCATGGAGATCCCTCTAAACTTAACCCCTCTATACATTGAGGTAGAGAGAGGTGCCAGAATGATCGTCTACAGACTGCTATAAACTGGCAAAACAGGACAGCAGGCACAACGGGTATAATGGGTGAAATTACAAATCACCATATTCACGAAAAGGTCTCGGACTCATGTCACTATCCGATCTTGCACTATACACGGAAGGCTCCAAGTCAGAACTGGGAACAGGACCGGGAGTAGCCAAGAGTTGGAATCTCGGTAAACCTTGACAAACAAATTTGTTTATAAAAATCTTTTCAGATAGCCAGGCTGCCCTAAGAGCGCTGAGCTCCAAACGGGTTGAATCAAGACTCGTATGGAACTGCATATACAGGGTGTTCCGGTGATCATGTTACAGACTTCTAGGGTACATCAAACGCAAGAAAAGAAAAAAAAGTTTATATGAACATGGGTCGAGAAACGCTTCCCCAGGGAGCTAGGACCCTTCGAAGATGACCTTCAAAAACTACTCTTCGTTTTATAGCTTCGGTACTACTGCAGCTATCGCCACCTATTTTGAAACATGAAATGTAGTTGGTAGGTTCATCAATTTGAGCCTTCCGTACTTTGTCATCTTTAACCAGGGGCGTACAAACCAGGGGGTATTTGGGTAAATTTGACCCTACTCCTCTAAGGCGTCAATATCTTTCCGTTTTTATATCTGATTGTGATTCTCCAATGCCTTTTACATAAAAAAGGTACTCTTAGTAATAGTCGCTATCTGTCACCGTTTCCTCGGAAAATGGCTAAATCCGATAAATAATAGATTATATTGATCTTAAACAAATTATTACGTTGAAATATGAAAATGAAGTTCAGTACAGATAGCGAGCACTAAAAGTTAGTCAAATCTGCCTCTTTAATGAAAATAAATTAGTTTAGAGGGATTTATTGCCTTTTCGAAATTGGGGGTATAAAAAGTATAATCCATGATTCACTGGCGACACAATATTTTATTGATAGATTTTTGACAACTAGATAAATTTTAATAAACCAACGCCAACGTGATCAAACTGCACAGGTGCAATAGGAATCAATTAATGTGTCTGACATAGTGGCGGTTTCCGAGGAAACGGTGACAGGGAATATTATTTACCCAAATACTACCCCCTGGTTTGTATGCCCCTGGTTAAAGGTGACAAAGTCCGGAAGGCTCAAATTGATGAACCTACCAACTACATTTCATGTTTCAAAATTGGTGGCGATAGCTGCAGTAGTACCGAAGCTATAAAACGAAGAGCAGTTTTTGAAGGTCATCTTCAAAGGGCCCTAGCTCCCTGAGGAAGCGTTTACGGACCCATGTGGTTATGAACTTTTTTCTTATTTTCATGTGTTTTATCTACACTAGAAGTCTGTAACATGATCATCGGAACACCCTGTATATCCTCAAAGAACTTGGAACAAGGAAAAAAGTAACTTTGGTTTGGGTTCCAGGTCATAGAGGAGTGCAAGGCGATGTATTGGCCGACACACTCGCAAGAGGAAGAACCGAATCTGTGTTTGGAGAACCTGAACCATTCACTGGCATCGCGAAAAGCGCCGCTAAGAAAACCATCTCAGATTGGGTAGAGAGGAAAGCACTCCTGCATTGGCGAGATACACCAGGGCTACTACACTCGAAAGTCGAAGGCGTTTATACGATACCCCTCTAGTCAGGACTTTCTGCAGATCATAGAATGTAACAGGAATGATCTCCGCATTCTGGTTGATCTGCTGATTGTCGCCTGAGGAACTACTTGCAGAAGTTAGGTCTTCAACAAACAATGGACTATCACTTCTGCTATGTGGAGGACGAAACAGCGGGGTACATTTTGAGCTCTTGTCCAGTTGTGAAAACAGCTCGATTTCAGACTGTCTGACTCACCCAACTGGAACCTATAATGACCTCAAGGAAGTTTCACCCATCACGACCATCGACTTCGTCAAGAGGTGTCGATTGTACGGTGAACTCTAAATAGGTGTGAACCACAATAGGCACAATAGGATCGCAGTGGAAGGGGACATAATCACCCCGCTCACTTTCAACCTAACCTAACCTACGTAGGTAGAAAAAATGGAGTCAAGTTGATTGACTAAGTACTTCCCACAAATAATAATGATACCATTTTATTATTTCCCATTGCATGATCCTATAGTCTAAAATCCCCTTGCAACTAAATTATAGCCCATCCGCCCGCAAAAACAACATTCAACACAAAAACCCTCGTAAATAGTTTCTTGCGTCTCCCTCCTTAGGAACTAGGGCGCCACAATTTTTTTTGCATGCTTGAACTGGACGATGCGAAGCGATCAAGAGCCTCCAACCCGTCTAAAAACGAAGTTTGAGCTGATTTTATGTTTTTGTTTTTTTATTACTGCGCCGCCACTGACACGGTTTTTCAAAAACAGTGTCGTTTTCCATTCTCGCAGCGGTAATAAATTCTGTGTCAAAATTTTATTAACATCAATTCAATAATTTTCGCTTTACGCAATGTACATGGAACAAAATAAACCAAAACTCGTATGTACACAGATCACAAAATTGGATTGAATTGAATTTTCGTGTTACGCGATATCGAACGATCTAAAACAATACCTACTCGTATACATTACAAATTCTAAGTCCCGTGGTTTCTATAATACGCATGCAACGTTCGGATGGACCTAAAAAAGTGTATCATACCGCTAGGTTTTTCATTCACATATCAATGGACAGCCCATTACGAATACAACAGATTTTTCAGTATTACAACCCCCCACCCCCAATTCACCCCCACCCAAAAGTAGAAAATGATCAGGAACCCCTAAAACGCCTAAAAACGAAGTTTGAGACATATTTGAAATTTTTCGTTTTTTGCTAATTACTCCGCCCCCCGTAAAACGATCTTCAAAATTATAGGAACATTACCTACTACGACCCCACGGGATAACGCTGCCCAAATTTCATCACAATCCATGCAGCGGTTACTGAGATTACGAGGATAGAAAAACGCGACAGACAGACCGACAGACAGACCGACGGAGATGAATGACGTGGATTTTCGTTATGTACGCCCAAAAAGCGTATTATCTCAAAATCGAAAATTTTCGCGATCACAATGCTCCCCTCACCTATCGATGTGGAAAGTAAAAAATATGAACAAATAAGTAATTTACAAATCGAAAATTTTCGCGATCACAATACTCCCTTCACCTATCGATGTGGAAAGTAAAAAAAAAAAATATGAACAAATAAGTAATTTACAAATTAGATGCAAACATCAAGTTCATTAAACAGGCAACACTAGCAAGTTGGAAAACACAATAACTTCGCAGAATATCAAATATCGACCACTTTCGAGAGGACCTCTGATTGCTTTCAGTTTATCTAACAAATAATAATGCGAACCGCATAGAGTTGCAGATCACCTCCCTTTAGAAGAAAGTGAAAATGACCAAAATATCGGAAGCTGAGCCTGCCCATCTCCGACAATGTCTGATGCGTGCATCGATCTGTTTGAGCCCCAGTTTTCATCAGTTTGAGTCCTCGGCAGTATCGATTGCCCCGTATATTTTTATATCACTTTGTACGAACCAGACCAATCTCATCAGACGGAAATGAAAGTCTGCCTAATGAGTGGATAGCTCTCAAATCGAAAAGCTATTTCTAGATCGCACTTTTTTAACACGGCTAGATAAAAGCGATAGGCCTTTTATAGGTGGCTTCAAGAAGCATTAAGAGCAGCTATTTATGATTATTCAAATATTCCTGCACTTTTGAACACTGCGATAGCAAGAATATTATTGTGGTTAGCCCCTACTGAACAGTGAACGTTTAAAACAGTTTTAGGCATTTTATAAAAGTTAAAGCGGTTTTTGGGTTTATTTACCTTATTTCTGTAGGTGTTAATATTGTCACCATTGCCAGGTGTTCATCTGCTTCTTTGCAGAGTCGACAGATTTTGTCCTCCGACACCCCAATACTATGAACGTAATAATGGGCCTATACCACATTTTTTGTTTATTGGCCTATTGATAGCATTCTTCGACTTGAATGATGAAATCCTTTTTTTAGTAACATCACAAACCACCCCCTAACTTCGGCGCAATGTAGAATTGAAACTATTGGTCGCACACGAAAAATGTAAAGACCAAAATTGTGAAGAATATTATTGTCTCCATATATTGTTTGAACTTTTTTTCGATAGCACTTACAACGGCGCTGTTTGTCAAAAAGCGTCACAAAACAGTGTTCACCCCTCCCTCCCCCCACCCTCGAGCGGCAACCCCCAAATATCGCAAATTGAATCTTATCTTAATTAAACAATGCTGAGGTAGTATCATTTCCACTAAAAGTATGCACAAATATGATATTTTTCGCAACAGCCCATATCGGTAGTAGGTAGGGGTGCGTTTCTAAATGGCGTAATTTTTTTAAACCAAATGCGTTAAATTCTGATTTTGGTGAAAATCACAAACCAACCCATAACTTTGACGTAGTGTAGGACTGAAACTATTGGCCGCACACGAAAAATGTGAAGACCAAAATCATGCAGAATTTTGTTCTCTCCATAAACCATTTTAAGCTTTTTCGATATCACTTACCAAAACGGCGTTATTTTTCAAAAATCATCGCGAAGCAGAGTATTCATCCCCCCCTCGAGCGGCAAACCCTGTGGACGCAAACTTAGGTGTAGGTTCAGGAGACCAATGCCTACCATCCCACCAAATTTCATTTCTTTCCGACCTTTTGCTACCAAAGCCTCTTTTTACGACGCAACGATTGGACTAAAACTGAACTAATGTCTCTTTAAGAAAAGTTTGTAAATACCGAAACATAATTTTTTCTTCTAATAATTGCTAACAATGTGTGAGAAAATTATGTATTGCAGGAGATGAACACTTGAATATTTTCTTTTTTGGTTCAACACCCAACACATTTCCAATGAAACCAAGTGTGACAGTGCAGGCACTGTATAATTGCAACTTAGTCTTCAATCTTGCGTTCAGTACAGAACCACGAAAATTCAGGTTCAGGAGCATTAGAAATTTAGAATGACCTTAATTGAACCGGGGTTCAATTGTATTTCAATGCAAGCATCTATCTCCAAAATCAAGATCAACCCTATATTTGAATAAGTTTTTGATAAAGCTATTGTTAGGTAGCGCTATAAAACACTCCTATCAAATAAACAAATTATAAAACTGAAAGAACAAACCTACTTTGTTTTAGTTAGATCTGAAGCCTTCGCCAAATTCATAAAACATTACTTTGCGCTGGTTGAAATCTTCAAGAGTTTACAGATCTGTATTACGTTGTCCTAATCTAAATATCAACTGAGTCGCAACAAGATTCAACAGTGTGGTGTCGAATACTTGATGGCAACATTGTCAAGTGTCACGGAAAGTAACAAAAACGGCAAAGGTTCAATTTAGGAGATAGTTCAATAAGGGCAACCGCACCCTACGTTGTAATCATGAATCGATCAACCGTTTACATCATCCACTCATATTCCGCATACTCGCACAATGCTTTATGTATGTTCCATGTTCTTTAAAATTCATGAGTAAACTGACAAATTGCATTTACCAAACACCACTTTCCAGCCATCATAATGGAGTATTTCAGCTAAATTAAAACGCTATCTGATGCTCGACACATCCTGTTTCCTTTGTGTCCAGTCGTTATTATGATAATCAAAACTACGATCTTGATACAGAATTATAAGGATAGTGCGTTTTGCAGGTGTTGCTCATATTCGTCATGGTAAAGTGACTTTTGGCCCTGTTAACTTGATGTAACACAAAATTATGAAATTGCGTTTCATGGTAACACTTGTGGATATACTTTTGGAAACATACCTACCTAATGATCATTAAGATCAGATACACACACACAAAACAGTTATATACACCGAAACTACTACCACCATTCCCCTAACTATAGGTTTAATTTTATTGGTCCAAGCTACCCTAACCGCTTTAATTACAGGAATTAATAATTTAAATTATTGATATTGTTTTTTCTTACCATAAGTGGCGGAATATTAATTTTATTTATTTATACAACAAGAATTGCCTCCAACGAAAAATTTAAATTTTCAACAAATTTATTAATTCTATTTAATATTCAATTAATTATTTCATTAACAATCTCTATCCTAGATCAATATTTCGTAAATATAGAATTTTTAAAAATTAATTTATTTAAACAAGACATATTAATAAACTATCAATTTTCTATAAATAAATATTTTAATTGTCCTTCAAATTGAATTTTATGTATAATAATTATTTACCTTCTAATTACCTTAATTATAGTTGTAAAAATTAAGCCAAGAAGCTCCATTGCGTCAAATAAATTAATGAAAATAAATTTACGTAAAACTCACCCACTATATAAAATTTTAGATCCCTCCTAGGATTATGCCTAATATTACAAATTTTAACAGGCATTTTTTAGCTATACATTATTGTCCTAATATCGAACTAGCCTTTGATAGAGTGGCCCATGTTTGCCGTAATGTTAATTACGGATGACTAATTCGCACTCTCCACGCTAATGGAGCTTCTTTTTTTATTTACCTCTATGTTCACATCGGAGTCAGCAACTCGTATCGTAGGCACGACAAAGCTGAAATGGTGCGCGTTGGAACAATTGACGTACGAAATGCGGTCAACTCAGACCCTTGGAGCAACATCATGGAAGAACTAAGAAGACGTGGAAATCTAGTTAGCAGCTACCTTGACTCCTGGATAGTTAGCAGTGCGGGGAAGACTCTCAGTATGACGATCGGAGTTCCACAAGGCTCTGCACTGGGGCCTCTTTTATTGAGCATCCTTTACGATAAAGTCCGTTTACCCGGAAATAAAAAAGCAGTAGGGTATGTAGACGACCTAGCTATTGTGTCAGTTGCAAGTGATGGTGACAACTCAGGCACGTGACAAATAAGACCCTTCTAGCTATAGATGGTTGGAGGTAGCCCCAGAGAAATCGGAACCGATTATTCTGCGTAGTTCAAAGGCCAAGAGAGGCACCGCACCGTAGCTTTTCAAATCAGAGGAGAGTGGCTTGAACTAACAAAGTCGATTCTGTACCTAGGCGCCACACATGGAATAGAAAATACCTCATCTTGCGCTGCGAAGAATATCGTTACGAATGTGCCCGGTGCAGGTGAAGATAGAGAAGGTAAGGAGAAAGGGGTTTCAACCGGTCGAGCCCTGGTGGCATGTCCTGTGGACGCAACAGCGTAAAAAATAATATACAGGGTGTTCCATTTGAAAAAATATATGTTTGCTTCATAACTGAAAAATGATTAGGGTAACAAAAAATCAAAACACACTACTGGATTCTACAGAAAAAATTCTATAAGACCATTTTTTAACCTTTTCAGTAAGATAAAAGACAACCGAGATACGAGGATGGTCTCAAAATCGATAGTTTTCGATTTCACCCTGTATCTAGAGGGCCATGGTAATTTTGTTGACGGCATCTTTAGTTTCACAAAAGAGTAGCACACTGTCGCGAAAACCGCAACTCTCTATCTTCTAAAATAACCGAGATACCCAGTAAAAGTGCCCAAAATGGGACACCCCATACAATGTATGTCTCCCATCTTAGCGCCGGTTGTCCTCTACGGCTCCCCCATTCCAATATTCGTTTTAGCTACCTGTGTTCTGGCATTTTTTGGATGTAACCATTTCATTGCAGTGCTCTGTTTTCTAGTGTCCTTGTTATAGAGCATTCTACTCCCATTCATTTCCACATTTCTGCGGTCTGCGGCCCTTATTTTGTCAGACTTTATTCGGTAACTTAAACACATCAAAAAGTATGCTTTTCCATATACATTTAAACATCAACCTCACAAAAAACAGCTTTTTTACAGATTTCGTAACGATAACTATCCTGATCCCTTCAAATAAAATGCACTCATGTATTACCGATCCTAGCTACCGTATTTCTTGTCAATATTGTACAAAGGTACTTTTGGCACAATAAGACAGCGTACAGAGCGAGACAGCTGCGAAAAGAATTTTATGACCGCAATTCCCCTTTGTCACCTATACCTTTCAGTTTAAAGGTAAGGAACATCTGCAAGTCTTCGTATTTCCAAGAGCACTCTTCTTAGTCACTACAAAGGATCAGCTGAGAATCTCAATATCCTTCGCTGAGGCTATATATGTCAGCTATCAATTCTGTGTTTCAACGGGCAATAGATAAATCAAATCTTAGAGTACATAATATTTAAATATAAATAACGCTTACTTGTTGCTTCTATTTTATAAAAATTACCCTATACCTAAGCACAAGTTTTTAACTTTTTTGGGACACTTGTCTATTGTATTATTTATTTTACACTTACAATAAACGCTATTACTATTACTATCCCTGAGAGCTAGGTGATTGTACAGGGTGGCCAATCGGGTGACGATAATAATTTTTTTTTTAGATAGCCCATACCGAGACCTATCCAAAACACCCCCATGTATATGTACCGATTATTGATAGTTTTCGAGTTATGATTTTTTTTGAAAACAGAGATTTTCCAGTTTTTCCAAGAAATCGTCAACAACAAAAACAAGAATGCTTTTTGGCTTTCATTTTTTTCTACAATAATTATACTCAGTATGAAGCCTATTTTAACATCTAATAAAGAGAAGCTGTACATCCGAACAATAATTAAGTACATTTTGGGCCCAAAATTTGATCTCTGTTTTTAGTCAGGAGACCAAAACCTTCAAAATTAAATTAAAAATACTTATGCCTGGTTCGAGAGCTTCAAGCTAATCTTAAAAACTTTGCAAGACATTGTACTTTCGAAATAATAATGAAAAAGTAGCACTTATGGGGACATTTTGCGCCGTACGTGAGTGTTAAAGGTAAAAAGCTGATAATTCACGAATTTCCAAAATGATTTAAAAAACTATTATTTTGCTTTATTATGATAAATTAAAGAAAAAAACTCGTAACAACTAATAAACCCGATAATCATTGATGTTTTGATGACTTTTAATAAAAAAAGTTATACCCAAATTGTGATTTTTGAAGTGTTTTTGCTATGTACTATTGAACTTCTGCTAAATTAATTTGTATGGAAAGTTAATAAAGGAAAGGAGTATTAAAAAAATAATCTGACATCCAATTTCATGGCAGAATTACCTGGGAAGCGATGTCGTAGCATACGCCATCCTTTCTTTCAGAGTAGCTTTTTACGAGCTCATGTCGGTGAAGCGCAGTTGTGTTAATTAATTTTCAGTAATAGGCAAGGCAATGTTCGGATGGACCTAAAAAGGTGATTTATATCGCTAGATCTTCCTTGACAGGACAGTAGTCAGCCTACCATGAATACAACAAGTTTCTCAGTTTTTCAACCCCCCACCCCCCAAACACCCAAATTCCTCTTCCTCTAAAACGCCTAAAAACGAAGTTTGAGGAATATTTGAAATTTTTGTTTTAATTACTCCGCCGCCAATGTACTGATTTCTAAAATTATAGCAGCATTACCTACAAAGACCCCACAGCATATTGCTGCCCAAATTTCATCACAGTCCATGCAGCGGTTACTGAGATTACGAGGCTAGAAAAACGCGTACACACAGACAGACCGACAGGCAGACCGACAGACAGTACGACGGAAATGACTGACGCGGATTTTCGTTATGTAGACATTATAAAACGCCCAAAAAACCTGTTATCTCAAAATCGAAAATTTTCACGATCACAATCCTCCCCCCACCTATCGGTGTGGGAAGTAAAAGGGATGGCGTATGCTACGATAACGCTTCCCAGGTAATTCCGCCATGGAATTAAAAGTCAGATTGTTGTTTTATTATTCCTTTCCTTTGTTAACTTTCCATATAACTTAATTTAGCAGAAGTTCAATAGTACACAGCAAAAAGCATAGGTATTAATTTTTTTATTAAGAGTGATTAAAACATCAATGATTATCGTGTTTTTTAGTTGTTATGAGCTTTTTTCTTTAATTTGCCATAATAAAGTAAGATAATAGTTTTTTAAATCATTTTGGAAAATCACCTTTTTACCTTTAAGTCACGTACGGCGCAAAATGCCCCCATAAGTGCTATTTTTTCACTATTATTTCGAAAGTGCAATGTCTTGCAGAGTTTTTAAGATTAGATTGGAGCTCCAGAACCAGGCATAAGTATTTTTAATTTTATTTTGAAGGTGACTAAAAACAGAGATTACAAACTTTGGGCCCAAAATGTACTTAATTATTGTTCGGATGTACAGGTTCTCTTTATTGGATATTAAAATAGGCTTAATACTGAGTATAACTGCAGAAAAAAATAAAAGCCAAAAAGTATTCTTGTTTTTGTTTTTGACGATTTCTTGGAAAATTGGAAAATGTCTACGTTTTCAAACTCGAAAACTATCAATAATCGGTACACATACATGGAAGTGTTTTGGATATGTCTCGGTACGGGCTATCTAAAAAAATTATTATCGTCACCCGATTGGCCACTCTGTATATGATAATAGTTGCCTCTGTAATATTAGTGGGTTAACCTTAAAGGTGTTGTACATGCGATTTTTGCAGTTATTAGGCTTATGTATGTTAAAATCAATTTTATTATTTTTATTGTGCAGAGTAATGAATTAAATAAGAATAATTACAATAAACTTACAGTAAACGGCAAGAATCAATAAACTAAGAATGATATAACTGAAGCAAAATTAATACAAAGAAGCTCACGCCTGTCTTACAGAGAACGGATGCATCACATTATTCATAGCCTTTACTAATGACACTACCGAAAAAAAAAACATAAATTTTTATTAAGTACAAGAGGAACTAGGCAGCTATATAATGAACCATTCAAAACATTTGCTTACACTTTAATCTTGTGATTTAAAAATAACTGCTGCTGCTCAAAATAACACCCCTGAATTACCTGAATGCTATATAGCACATTCTTCTCTTCTCACATTCCAAATGGGTACATATTATTGTAGCTGTAGTAAAATATATTTTTAGTTCTGTGTTTCAACGGGGAATAGATGAATCATGGATAATTTAAATAATTTAAAAAGTATTATAATCGCGAAAGGTTCGGATTTGAGATGGTAGTTTTTTGGGCGTTTATGACATCTATACCACAAGAAAATCATGTCACTAATTTTTATCCTTGGCACGTCTTTAACTCAAAATGTATTGGAGTAATGATGATGAAATGTTCAAAGACGGTAATAAATAATAGTACAAGTGATATAAATAATGTTCAATCTTCGTTGTTAGGCGTCTTATACCAAAAATTTTGGGAGAGGGTATAATTGGAGTTTGGGGGGGGGTTCAGTTACTGTAGAAATATTTTATATTTTGTTGTATTTTGACTTTTTCTTGCCTAGTAGTAACACATACTTTCCAAAACTAGCCGAAAACTCTCTAATATGCCTTCAAAGTAATGATCAAAATAATAAAACGGACGGTTGTTGTTTGATAAAGACACTGTGTCGAAACAATTGTCGCAAGTTTTTTAAATAAAAGTGGTGATCATTCATCGGAAATAATTTTTTGTATTATTATGGAGCTCCATCAAGTAACGACTCCATCGACTATTTAAAAAAGCTTGCTACAAGCATACTTACATCACCTGGAAAGATGGGATACTCGCTTACAGTAAAGATACACATGCTTAAAAAGCATGCTATTAATGAGCAATGCTACTTCGTAGTATGTGTATACGCGCCTTGCTCGAAATAAGCATGCTAATTTCAAGCATACTAAAGAACCGGCGATCATGCGATTAAATGGAAATGTGTCAGTGATAGTAGCATGCTAATTTTGAGCATGCTTAGAAAGCATGATATTTATGAGCATGTACTATGATACTATGAGCTTTTTCTTTTTTGCACTTCAGAAAATATATTTTCAATAATTGTGTGTTTGTACAATAATTGTTTCCGAACAATCTTATACCCCTGAAATGAATGAATGAAACGTATGCCATATCTCCATAACTTCGTGAAAATATGCATCAATTTTAAAATTTTATGCTGCTCGATGTTCTAAGAATGCCATGTCATGTCATCTCGCCAGACAGTGATGTCACTGCTCCGCGTGTAATAATTCTTGTGTAGGACGGACGTTACGGAGCGACAACAAAAGAGATTGGAATAACACAGGAAATTTTAATAAATCACCAATTCCCCCAACTGTGATTCGTCTTGTTGAGATGAGTTAGTCATTGGTTAAGATTATACACCTCTTGCTATAAGCACTGGCAGTCACAGCATACTTGATAGGGGAAAAAGAGGCCACAGAAAATTCATTAGGTGTACAGGGTGGTCCAAAATGTTTATTTTCAAATGGTGTACTTCTAGAAAATAATTTCAAGAATGGCGGACATCCAGATACACCGGAAGTAGGTATCAACTTATTTTAAATAGAACACCCTGAATATTGATACGTTTTTTAATTCAGCATCGATTTTTAGGTCCAGTTTGTTAACCATAGTCTAAGAACTTCGAAAATAGTATTCGTATTCATAAACTTTGGTTAACAACCTGGACCTAAAAATCGATGTTGAGTTTAAAAACGTAATACACGTCATTCATAATAAGAAAGTTGATGCCTACTTAAGGTATATCCGGATGTTCGCTATCTTTGAAATTATTTAGAAGTAGATCATCTGAAAAGAAACTTTTTTTATCTAAGCCATTTTCTTCCAATTCAAACGGTAAGTCCGCTAAAGAGGAACTGCGCGCTTATTGGGCCACCCTGTATAACAGAAATTGTATATTGCCTATAGTAAATACCATGGCCCCATATATTGTTGACTGTTAATTAAAAACTGGAATGCTCCTATAAAATCCATAGGCATTAAAGACAATATTCAGCAATAACCCATTCATAAAAAATCTGCCTACGACATTTTTAGACATCGGTTATGTTTAAATCGTTAATACTAATTGTGATTTTAATTAGGTCATAAAATCCACTTAGATGTCATCCCACACTGTCGTATGTGCTATATGAAATAAACAAAGAGCTTTTATGAGCTGGAAAATTCTGCAGTGACCAGAGCACAGACCTAATAGAGCTTTAATGTTTTTACGGTATAGCACTAGCAGTCTCAATTGAAGGGTTTGGTGCAACTGGCCTAATTTCAACGTATCAACAGAAATGTGTTTCTTAAAGAGGGAAAACGAAATAAGACACCGTTTGCATTTTTAAAATGATACTACAGGGCATTTCTAAATAAAAAAATAAAAATGAATGCCTTTTCCTTTTGTTAAATAATACATTTCTTAAACGAAGCTGTCTATTTCTTGTCCTAAGATAAAGCAACATGATCACTGAATGACACAAGAACTTATTTATTCAATAGTACACATTACAACGACCTCAAAACATCTCAACTTCTACGTTTTCGTCATCACTTTGACGAGTTTCTGTGGCACTTCAGAACCAACTGCAATGTATGCAATATACCATTGATCATTCTTAGGTACATCCTTGTCAACCAGGCACCAAACGTTTTCAAGTTTCAATGGTTTTATTAGTAATGGATAGATGTCACACAGTTTTTTTTTTATTGTAAGAAGTATAACATGGATGGTTTTTTTTGGAGGAAAATTCGGTATATAACGTTATTTAGCATGCCTTGGGCCGCCAACTAATATATATATAAGATCACAGGAGGCATAATGAATTGGTTCGAAAAAATCAGAAAACTGTTAAAAGATTTGTTGATGTCACGTGCTTCTTGGGGGAGCATGAACTTAGTTTTAGAGGTCATAATGAATAAGAAGCTTGCGTTAACCGTGGAAATTACGTAGGTTACTTGAGTTGCTTCCACTAAATGTAAACCCACCGTACGCTGCTGTTGATATATGTGTAATGTAAAAACTGTAATTTTCAGCAAAAAAATAGACAGCTCCGGAGCTGACCGATTGTTGTCTAAAAGCACTACTAAGGAAAATCTGTCTATTATGCAACATAGTTACATTTCCTATTGCAGCGCATGGAGCTATCCGTTTTCTATCCAATTGGTCCAGGATCCAACTTGAAAGTGATTAACAGAAAAAAAATGAGAGTGGTGTGAGTAGTTTTTGTACCAAACCCTTCAATGCACTTAATATTTCGACAGTTTGATACATTTATGTTTGTAATTCCTGCTATGGTTATAGCGGTAGCTTGATCAATCGGCTGTTCGACATTATGTAAAATGGTATGCTTCAAATCCATTACTTTGATCTAGTGTTACTGGATTCAAATTCAAAAATCATAGTACAAAAGCCCATGCGGTAGTGCTTTTACTCTTTTAGTATTCCAGTTTCTTCCTCCATTATTCGACCCTACCAATGCGATGTGTTTTGAAAATAATTCAATTCACCATATAAACAAATTAGGTATATACGATCTCATGAATAAATCAAATACCCCCATAAATATAGCCGCATAGCTAGTCTTAATTCATGTCGTCTGCTCTGTGAATAATAACAATAAACAACGCAACGCGGCACAGCTCGGGAGGTGTTACTAAAAATATTCCGGTGACAAATCTTTCAGGAGTCAAATGTCACGGAATTCGAAATTAGGTAATCGTCTATTTTGAGTTTCTGTGTCAATAAGTAGTTTATGCTGTGCTGAATGGAAACTAATCAGGTCAAAACACGGATTTAAAGAGGCTGCCCATGTTGACGAAATTTATTGTTGCGATACAGTCACATAGCTAGGTAATATCGGTATATTTTTTAAACTGGGGGGGATCCCCATTATACTGACTATGGAAGGCCAACGTTCCTCCAGAATAGATGTTCGAAATGATAAGTTAGCTGGGCAATCGCACGACAGGTGCCAACTATTCAAGGTTAGATAAATCTTTCATTCTGACAATTCCCATTATCGAGGAGTGGAAAAGAAGGAAGTCTAGCAAGTGGAGAAACCTCAGGTACAGAATTGTATGTGGAAAATCGAGGAATACAGGAGAGTTACTCTTTAGGCATGAACAACACGATTATCGAAACAGAAGTATATGGGCCAGGGCACCACTGGTTCAGGAGTACGCGGAGATACTGGAGAACCGGCGAGGCTGAAGGATGTGGGTCCCAGGTCATATGAGGATTCTTGGCAATGAGGAAGCCGATAGGCGATAGGCTGGCCAGACTCGGCACCGGGGGATAGTTTGTAGCTCAGAATAACAACTGAACATAGAGGTAGTAAACAACTAATTCTAATAGGCCAACATCTTTTCTTACGTTGTCATATCGACCCCCAGATACGGCAATCATAATTGTTTACTATCGTTTTAATTGTATAGTATCCAGAAATATTCCATTCTACATTAAAAAAGACAGTATTTTGATGGTTCAGAAATGATTACAGCATAATCAATAGATATGTTGACCTCTACTTGCGTTACTGCATGCTTCTTCATCATTAACGCAAATTCTGTCTTAGATAAATTTTGAAGAGTTGGCAACGCCTATGTAATTTTCCTGCGATTTGTTTACGGTAACCTCCGACTGTCAAACGTTTGTTTTGTTTGTGCGTCTTTTATGCTTGGTCAGTAAAATCGAATTCGCTATTTGTTGGTAACTGTAGTGAAGCTTTACGGACTTGCTGTGCTATATTCGAGTGTAGTTTAACAGTTTTTCGAGATGGGACAATGCAGAGCAGTGTTTGTAACATGGGTTGCATTGGAAGAATTTTCAGGTTAGTTGGCAATGTCTGGGTCTGAAGTGTCAAAAGATGATGGCTTTGAGCACGCCATGCTGAAGTGGTTTATTTACTACCTCTATGTTCAGTTGTTACTCTGAGGTTTGTAGGCTCGAAGCACGTTATGGGACTAAGTAGGCAGCAGGTAACGTCAGCCCTCAAAAAGTAGCTGAACAATACCATAGATGAACAGAGTAGTCGCAAAGTGAGGAATGCAAACAAGCCAAGAATAGGGTACTTGCAGAGGTCGTGAAATCGTCTCGGGAGTATACATAGCGTAAAGAAAACCATATCAAGAAGCAGTAGGAAACAAAAAACATGATTTTACTGACGGCCAAAATAAGATATTTGCAAAATAAAATAAGGATATATTCAAATTTTTCCACGTGACTTAAAACAAGGGCTGACGTCACAGGTATCTTATCGATATCGACAATCGATACTGCTACAGCGCAGGTCAGTGAGATTCAACTGCAAACTAGAGATGATCTGAATTCTTTAACAATCCGACTCAATTTATTGATACTTAAACATATTTGAAACAGGCAATTAACCCACTAGCATTTTCGTTGCAATACATTTTTATATCTGATAGGTATCACAGTTCATCCTGTTTGTGACCGAGATTCGCAACAAATCGAAGCCATCATTTTATTTCGGCGCATCCCATTATGAATGAATCCAAAATAGAATCAAATTCAAGCCCATCCCTACAAAGTGAATTAGTAATCTAGCCTAACTTTTATTCTTTTGACTTTTGTACTTTTGTGTGTGACTGTGTTTTGTGGTTATAATGATCAATGTCAAAATGTTAGGTTAGCACTGGCTATCGATAACGAATATCAATACTTTACATCCCATCACTATAGGATATTACTGACGTCAAAGGTTGTTTGCCCGGCATTTTCCGGCATTTGAAATACTTTTTGGAATATCTCTCACAGCCGATTCCAAAACACCAAACAAGTGATTTTGTCATGTTTACTAGGCTCTAAGAAACGCGTAAACGACATAATATTTTTTTCTGCAAGTACCCTATTTTATAACCGGGCTGAACACATCTGGATCAGCATGGCTACGGAACCACGGTCGATGGGCAATCAGAAACCTCATGGATATTCTGACGGCATGATACTACGACTTTAGAAGGTATGCTCACGCGCATGATGTCTTCCGTCTCGCTTCCACCTGTGACGTCAGCATGTGACAAACGGGGTTTGTTTACTCGTTTATTTACAGCAAACTATTCGTCACACTACCGCTACTTGGGATGGTTTGAAAAATTTGGCAGGTTTCATTGCATTTATGTTGAAAAATAAGGAGAAACTGGGTTATATCCCAGATTGCACAGATACTTCTCTCACTTGGGTCAACCATTTAACAGAAGGTGGACTATATAAAAACATACAGATGAGTTCTTGGCAAAATGTAATGAGCTCGGCCATATATTTTCCAACTATAATGGAAACGCTTTGAAAATTGAAAAAAACTATCTTGCGAATTTAAACAAATTATCAGTGAGTGTAGATGTGACTGATGAAGCAAAGATGAGCTTGTTTTTTAGATGTAAAATGTATTTCAGAATACGAATTTTTGATAGGGGAATTAGAGAGACCTCGAATATTAGAAAACGGAAATTCACTAAGATTGTAAAATAGTATAAAGTAATAAGTATACAGGGTCCTGCGACGGTGCATCCCGCTTTCCTAGCGCCTTTCCTATTTGGAATAAAAAAAATGCTACATAAAATAAAAATGCGCTAAAAGATGGTTGGAGATTTACCGTTTGCAGAACTTATTTTGATATTTCATTTTCAGTTCGTATAGAAAAAGGCTAGTTCTATATGTTCTTATTCACCCCTTTTTTAGTTCTTATTGTCTGTCCAAAATATATTTCCCTATAGACTCGTATTTACAGAATCAATACCTAACTACAACACAAGACCGCAACAAATAATGTGCCCTATACCCAGGCCATCAGAAATCATCACTACAAGTGCCTCAAACTTTTTAATTCAAACATATTATTAAACAGATACATAGTATGAAAACATTTTGAAAAAAATTGAGGAAAACCTGTTATTACTAGGAATCTTTAGTATACGAGAATTCACCTGTACTAGTTAAATACAATGCCCAGAAAGATATTGTATTGTTGTATTGTGATATGTGTTTATTTTATGTTTAACATATACGTATAGTGCGGTTGTGACATATATTTGAATAAATAAAAAATAAGAAAATTTGATAATATATTTTTCTTATCCCATAATTTCAAAAATTCCAACGCTACCAATCATTAGCAGAAAAAAGTCAATATTCATTCGCCATAAACATAATGCCATTTTTAAAAACCTCTAATGACAAAATCATGTTATTTATTTCTTGTCTACCTTTTATTAAGAGAATTGTACAGTAAATACATATGCAAATTGGCTAGAAGAGCTGGTGACGCAACATCATAATCTATATATAAAAAATAAGAACGGTAATCAAAGGAATGGAGTATATAAAAATTCCACCCCTTACCCGAGAAATTTTCCCACAAAAAGATGGTTTCACTAGGCACTCCAATCGACCTCTTATATGAAATTTCAGAAAAATACGTCCAGACCTCTGGCTCTGTTCTTTTTCCACAATGTAAATTTTTTTGAGTACATCATTCAATTTTTTGTATCCGAAATTCAGTACGCTCGGAACTACTGCAAACGGGTCAGGCGTCGAGTAATATCAATTCTCTGTATAACTATTTCACCAATTTTTTATTCAGATACAGAGCAATATGTATCGTTTATATTATTCTGTGCATGAGCTATTTTCATTTGGTATGAATATTAAATATCTAAGACAGATATAACGAGAAACGAAATAAAACTTTCAAAAATCAATGCTTTGGCGCCATGTGCTTGTACACTTTTGTCACGCGATGACGTCATGCGCAGACCGGTTCGAAATCTGTCCGCCAAGTGATCATATCTGTCAGAGTCGTAGTATCATGTTCTGACGGGGAACTGCAGGCTCAGGAAGCATCTATCACTATTAGAAATTGAAGAAGACCTCCTATGTATGGACTGTGGAGAGGCTGATGAAACAGCCTACCACTTCCTTGCAGAATGTGAGTTGCTAGGCGGGCTGAGATACGAGATGTTTGGATGCGATAGACTCCAGCCAGAGGAATTACCTCCCTAAGCTACGGGCCGAGATATTGGTCTTTGTTAAAAGGCCGTGAAGATTTTGCAGGGAGGGGGAGGCAGGCAGTGGTGGGTGAGAGGTGATATTCGGAGATGGCAAAAAGGGCCTACTGCATGGGGTCTACTTGCCAGGTGCGGCCGTCCTACAGCTACTACTACTAAAAATACCTCCAATTAAATAAAGCCGGTACAGTTTGTCTGCTGTCTGTACAGATTCTGATATTTTTGCCCGTAATGTTCCTTCGATCAATTTCTTTGGCTGCTATATGGTTATGCTGGCTTGCATGTCTACACATACCACTTGATGTTTATGTGGAGACCTTAGGAAATCGGTTAAATGAAAGAAAAAGTTGCGCATATACACGACTCTGAAAATGGTCCGTGCAGAGTTTGGAAGGTGGAAGTTCATAAAAATTCCGGAATAGACGGAAACAGAAATTTATTGATATGGTAAATTTGTAAATAAATTCAGAATGAACTGCACATTATCATTGTTACTATTCCTTTTCTACACATGATTTCTGTAATCACATATCATGTTTCATCCTCATACAGTGGTATACCTTAAATAGCCACTGGGTTATGACCACTAGAGCACATTTCAATTTTCTTATTTTGGAAAATGGAGACTATTATGTATAAAGCAGCTTCTAAGGTGGCAATATTTGGTACACCTACCTTATGTGTACCTATTCAAAATTCGTTCAATATGAAAACCGTTTGGATCCTGGCTATAACCGCTATTTGGAAGAACCAGTGTTTTTCAAACTATAAGTTGATCTGATGGACATTTTCAAGATTTCTGTCCTATGAGTTTAGTATTTTATTACTGAACTCACAGAGTAGAAGTATTACGAATTCAAATTTCTGTAAAAGATGCGCAAAAATAGAAAAATAGCGGAAATGAGAATTGGAAAAAATTAAACCACAAAAATATAACGACCTTGTCCTAAATATACGTACATTCGAACTAGTTACATATTGTTGGAACACAGTTTTTAATACTCCCTATTACAATGGCATCAAATAAAAATGATATCCTTTAGACATTTTATTTTTACAGTAGATTTGTGTCAACGTATGGAGACCGATTTGGGAGCCTTATTTTTAACATATATCTTGAATGAGATCAAAGCTTCCGCTAAACCATAAATACATAACAAATATTATAAAATTTATACAGGCTCGTGTCTATAAATATAGAAATGAAAATAGGAAATGCTTTTCTTGATGGAACACAGGAATAATGTGTTTTGTAACAGCCTGTTGACTGATTAATGCACTGGAGGATGGATGACTCGTATTCGAGCTCGTATTTATAAAGAACCGGGAAACGCTACTCAGTGTCCTATTCAGCTAGAAGAGTGCAGTTCTAGAGGTTAGCAGCCAAGAATAACTTTTGATAATAGGGCCTTAAAACGAATCCACACATAGACATAACTACTCTCCGTCCTCATTGTATATTCGACAATACCATATACTATCTGTATCTGTAGAGTGGGGAGGGTGAGTGGTCCCACTGCACTTATGCCGCAACTGGCCCACTGTGCATCCTCCCAGGTCATTGCCATCCTGTCGATTGTAGGAAGGTGAACAAGTCGCTAGGGGATATCTCCCTTATGTGGGCATGTGTATGCCAAGCCAAGACCCTCTAATAGAAGATAACTCTGGGCACTCACATGACACATTCCACAGTTTCGTCTTCGCTTTCACACATTCTCCATATCGGTGTGTCGCTTAACTCCATAATGTGGAGGTGTTTCCTGAGTTGGCAATGGTCAGTCAGGAATCCGACTATGAGACGTAGGTTTGGCCTGGTCATCGCCAAGTATTTCTTGGATATTGCCATGGCAAAACCTGCAAGGATTTCCTTGGCAAATTTTTGTAGTTCTTCCTATTTGGGGAAGGGAGTGTTTTTTGGCTATTTCCGCAACTGTGGTTGTTGACATTCTAGAAAGGTCACATCGTCCTAAAATTCTTTGGTCAGCAGCCTGGTTAGACCGTCCGCTATACGGTTGCCTTTGTTGTTGTGCTCTTTGAAACAGATAATGATAAACAAAACAAAAAAACAGTTCAAATATGGACAGAGTCTATGCGTAGACTCAGTGAACATTGTTTTAATTTAATTAAAAAATGTTATTAGTTTCTTTAAAAAAATATTTTGAAGCTCGTCGTCTTTTGAAATCCTATAAATTGCATCAAATCAAATCAGCTAACCAAAAATTTTAACACAAAATAAATAAAAAAATTATCATTCGCTTACCATAATATTCTGTATTTCGTAAAAATGATCCGTCCATATTTTTGTGTATGTTACGGTTAAAGTGTCTACTTGGATAGTCTGTAAATTAGCTAAACTGCCCAAATACGTGGTTAATTTAGCGGAAAGTTACCTTTCAATTAAAATTGCAAGAAACGTTGGTTAGTTTGTATACTATCCAGCGAGTTTGTAAACTAGCCAAGAATTGCCATTAAAGTACAAACCACAAAAGAATTACAGAAATTGGCCGGGGTTTTTGGCTAGTTAACAAACGGTCTACAGTATTTGGAAGTGTGAACTGAGTAGTTCTAGTAATGTATAACTACCACCTCGTTGGTAAGCCCTATTTTTTGCTAGGAATTATTTAAATTAAATTAACCACAAGAAATGGCTTAGTTTGCACGCTAACCGACGAGTTAGTTATTACATATTTAACTAGGAATATTTAGTTCAGACTTTAACCAAATACTATGTTTAGTCTGTAAACCAGCCAAAACCTCCAGTTAATTTGTGGAGTTCTTTTGTGGTTTGTACTTAGGCTACAATTCGTGGCTAGTTTAAAAACTATCTGGATACCTACGTTCATTGATATTTTAATTGAAAGATAACTTTCCACTAAAATAAGCAGGCGTTTGGATAGTTTGTATACTATCCAGCTAGTTTATAAAGTAGCCAAGTAAGCACTTTAACCGTAACATGTACATACTTCATCGATACTATATAATGTTGTGCCTTTTTGTTATTCCATGGTATTTATATTGTTCAAGAAATGGAATCAAATCTTGTTCAATGAACAATGGTCTAAAGTAGTTTTAACGTTAGCATGAATCTGCTACCCCTGAAAAGCCATGTCCCTCCAGACACAACCTACGCCAAATTTAAGCCTATGAAAGATTTCGGTATGAATATGCCGGATGGTGACTCATACGGATTAGAGCGGATTTTCTGCAGCTGTGCAGCTCTTATTCGTAGAGATGTTTACTTTAAAATCACGCCGCTCTTCACATATTCTTATCTATAAGAAGCTCTTTGTTCAAATTCGCGCGTTTTCAGATTTGCATATTGCATATGAGAACTGAACAGATAAGAGTAAGCATACAATAGTAGGCTGTTTTATTTGTTCAATTTCGCGGATCAAAATACATATTCCGACATTCTCGAAAGGGAATGCGATGGTGATATCCATGTTAATCAACAAGCGAGTGAGTTGAATAAATATCTGTTCTTTAACTTGAAACGTTATACCTAAACATAATATGTGCAAAAATTAATGTATACAATTTTTGTAACATTTTTAAAACAACTATTCATTTTATGCCATTGCTTCCTGCAGAGGTACGTGATAATACGTAGCATTAGTAGGAAGTAGCGTACCCCCTCCCCAAAAGTTACCGCCACCGTTTTTTGCGTTGGGCTCACATACATTATACAAAGAGCTACTTGACTCATATTCTATTGCTGATAAGTAAATATGTTAATTTTTTACGTAATGCGACAGATAAGGCGTGGAAAATACAGTCAAGCTACTTGAACCCATTTTTTTAGCCGTCTGATCTCACTTTTTTAAATATATTATATGGAATAGGCTTTTCTTTACACGTATTTTTCTAGGACAGATTGTTGAATACACATCAATTTACGCGCGCTCAAATTAATTCGAAAAGTGTTAAACCTGTTAAACCAATTTCATACCTCCCAAAAAATTGTTTCCTTTTATGAAATATAGCAGCTTCACCTGGTATGGTTCTACAACATACTGCACCGCAAATTCAATAAAAATCCATACAGCGGTTACTGAGATTAAGTATATAGGAACAAAAATGGCATCAGACAGACCGACAGGAAGACAGAACAACGGAAGTGATCGTTTTCTACTTTTTTGGGTAGGATCAAACTGAAAAATTTGTCGTGTTCATAATATAACTAAGAAAGACTAAGCGGCATAAATCGCGTCAGTGGCGGCGCAGCAATAATCGCAAAACTTAAAATATAAAAACAGCTTAAACTTCGCTTTTAGCAATTCATAATAGGATATCCATTGACCTGTGAAGAAAAAATCTAGCGCCACATACACTTTTTTGGATCCATCCGAATATTGCCTTGCCTATTAGAAAAACCAAGTGACTTGAAATTGTCTGGTGTATATACACGAGTATTGATTTTTAAGTCGTTCTGTGTTGTGTAACGTGGAAACTATTGAACTGATTTTAATGAAATTTGGTATTATTACCTTATTATTACCTTAGTGACGATGGAAAACGCGTATGGTTTCAGGATATGTACTTTTAATCATTTCAAAAGTTTTAGTTTGTTTCAACCAACCCAATACATAATTTGGCGCATATCTTGGTACTACGTCGTTAATTTTTTTGGTGGGTAAACTAAATACTGACATTTCAATAATTAATTTCTAACAAAAGTCAAACGTTAAACAAAAGTACATTAAAGATGAGGCTTTTATGTCTCATTTTGTATGTTATGAAATTCTATTTTTGATAAAGGCTATCGTAGCTGAAACGTCAACAAAGAATTTAGGAATCTAAATTTGTGGTTTTGAATATAAGTCAGTATAGTGTGACGACTAAGAGATTAAAAATGATAATACTCCACAATTACAGTACTTTCTGATTTAATTTGAAATAATTTACACCTCACCCAGAGTGCCGGTAACGTTATTTGCCTTCGGACTAAGTAGTTCCTTCTGTGGGTTCACTGCTTTCATTTTGGTACTTTTTTACATATAGAGCTTCTCAACATTGATTTGAGGCTTTCGTTTATACAGATATTACAAATATAAGACGACACAATCAATATAAAGCCATAATATTCCTCAAAATCCGTATTTGTCATTTCAGGAAAGATCAAGCACTACACCACACCAATAATACACAGAACGTCTAAAAAACATTCTCAAGTTCGAAATGGTTAGTGAAATGAAAAGGAAGCTAAACAGAAAATATTTCTTCTAAATCTAGTTTCACTTTCTGGGAATTTTTTTTTACTTCCCACACCGATATGTGAGGGGAGTATTGTGATCGCGAAAATTTTCGATTTTGAGATAATACGTTTTTTGGGCGTTTTTAACGAAAATCCACGTCACTCATTTCCGTCGGTCTGTCTGTCTGTCTCGGTCCACTGCATGGATTGTGATGCAATGTGTGCATCAATATGATGTGTGGCCGTGGTAGGTAATGCTGCTATAGTTTTGAAAATCGGTGCTTGGGCGGCGGAGTAATGAGCAAACAACAAAAAATTTCAAATAATACTCCTCAAACTTCGTTTTTAGGCGTTTTAGGTGTCCCTGATCATTTTCTACTTTTTTTTGGGTGGGGTGAAATTTGGGGTGGTTGGGGGGTGGGGGGTTGTAAAATTGAAAAATTTGTTGCATTTATAATACACTGACCTGTGAAGCGACATAAATAACTTTTTTAGGTACACCCGAACATTTGCCTACTGCAGAAACCACAGGATTTTTTTCTGGTGTAAACATACGAGTATTGCGTCAGAGTTCAGATCGTTCTGTATTGTGTAGCGAGGAAACTGTTGAATTGATTACAATGAAATTTTGACACAGTGTTACTACCGTGGCGAGGATAGAAAATGCGTATGGTTTTTATAAATCATGCCAGTGGCGGCACATAAATAATAAAAAAAATAAAAACATGTAAACAGCATAAACTTTGTTTTTAAGCGTTTTAGAGGGTCTTGATCATTTTCTACGTTTTTTCGGGTGGGGGTGAAATTGGGGTGGTTTGGGGGTGGGGGGTTGAAAAACTGAAAAATTTGTTGTATTCATAACAGGCTGTCCACTGACATGTGCAGGAAGACCTAGCGACATGAATCACCTTTTTAGGCCCATCCGAACATTGCTTTACCTATTATACCGAAACTAAGGGACTTTTCTGTGTATACATATACGAGTATTTATTGCTTTAGACCGGTTTGTATTTTATAACGTGGAAACTATTAAATTGATTCTAATTAAATTTTGCCACAGTATATTATTACCGTGGTGAGGATAAAACGCGTATGGCTATTAGAAATCGCGTCAGTGGCAGCGTAGCAATAATCAAAAAACTACAAATATGAAAACAGCTCAAACTCCGTTTTTAGATATTTTAGGGGTTCCTGATCATGTTCTACCTTTTTGGGGTGAGGGTGAAATTGATGGGGAGTGGGGAGTTTCAAAACTGAAAGAACTGTTGTATTGACACTAGGGGGGTAGTGCTGGCAATGGCTTGGTTGCCAGGGGATCTTAGACTATAGCTTCATGCTATGTGAAAATAATAATATATAAGTATATCACCGTAATATGTGGGAAGTACTGGGTCAATCAACTTGATTTCATTTTTTTTACTATACCCGGTATGATGAATGAAATGCAAATACCGTTACAAAAGTTGGGTGTACATCTCAGAGTGATGTAATAAACAGACATATTTAAACGATTTCAAGCAGCGATTTGCATTGTATTTATATTTAATTTGAATGGCAATCTTTTATTGGGTTTTAATAGAGATTCCAAGGCGATCTTAAAATAATGCATTATACACATATTCATGTTATCAACCGGTTTTGTAATTATATGTTTATATGTATATCTGTCAATGCAGAGCAGCATTGTAAATGTTGCTGGTTCAGTGTTATGTACAAATCTTAATCATTGCTAATTTCCTCGCTAATTTCGATATATTTTGCGGATTAAAAATTGAAAATAAAGCAGTAGCAGTTTGACTCGGTCTTCGAGTCACCACTCACCACTAAGAATTTTGAGTATATTCTATACCAACGTATTGACTAACAAATGAAGTCAAGTTGACTGACTCAGTACTTCCCACATATTACCCTAATACCAGTTTATCAGCACGAAGCTATAGTCTGAGATCCTTGCAACCAAATTATCATCATTGAGCTGTTTTTATGTTTTTAATTTTTTTAATATTGTTGCACCGCCACTGACTCGATTTCTAAAAACAATATGCGTTTTTCATTCTTGCCGCAGAAATAAATACTGTGTCAAAATTTCATTAAAATCAATTCAGCAGTTTCCACGTACAGAATGATCTAAAGCAATACTCGTATGTATATATATATGTATACATCAGAAAATTCTAAGTACCGTGTGGTTTCTGTAATAGACAAGGTAATGTTCGGATGGACCTAAAAAAGTGTAGTATGCGGATAGGTCTTTTTTCACAGGTCAATGGACAGTCTACTATTATGACTACAAGAAACTTTTCAGTTTTAACCACCCACCCCTCAACCACCCCAATTTCACCCCCACCTAAAAAAAAGTAGACTATCAACAGAAACCCTGAATACGGCTAAAAAGTAAGTTTGAGGAACATTGATTTTTTTTATTTTTTGCTAATTACTCCGTCGTCCATGCACCAATTTTCAAAGTTGGAGCAGCATATAATTAACCTACTACGACCCCACAACATATCGCTACCCACAATTCATCACAATCCATGCGATGGTTACTCAGATTACGCTAGAAAAACACCAACAGACAGAACGACCGACCGACAGGCAGACCGACGGAAATGGGTGTCGTGGATTTTCGTTATGTAGAGATCACAAAACGTCCAAAAAGCGTATTACCTATCTCAAAATCGAAAATTTTTGCGATCACAATACTCCCCTCACCTATCGGTGTGAGAAGTAAAATTGTAGGTATGTGTATAAAATCAAAGGTACCTACTACATACTTACTAGAAAAAACTATTGGGTGCTAGTGGAAAAAAATGGGGGTGAGTTATAAGGGTTGCAGTCCCAAACATTTTTTTTTTGAAAGCATGGTATGATAGACCCTATAATCATAGGCGTAGTTAGGTGGGGGCTTGGGGGGGGGCAAGCACCCCCAAGAATGAAATTAGCCCCCCCAAAAAAACCAAAATAATTCGTTTAGTTAAGTTTATTGTATCTTGAGCAGTCCTCAGATCCAGGGACTTAAGCCCCCCCCCCCAGATTCAGGGACTTAACTACGCCCATGCCTATAGTACCTTCAGAATTACAACTCAGTTCTTGCTTGAACCGTTTTTCGCGAGGTTTTTCGTTACGAAAATATAACGTGTCAAGGAAATTCTAGCACACCCTGTATAGATATAGATGTGCAGTGGCGTATATAGAAATCGATTTCGGGGGGGGGGGGGGCATCGAAAAAAAAATTTCATACGTTATACCTAATATTGGCGTATTATAATCCTAACTTCAGCCTCTTCCAGACGTCAAAACTGAATGGGTGGCTGGTTTCGGGGGGACCGCCCCCCCCCTATATACGCCACTGTAGATGTGTATATTATTAGTTAGTCCGGTAATCATTTCTATTTCCTATTTCCTATATTATTATAATATGGAAGGAACTGTATTTATAAAAAAATTGGTTCAGTGGTGGCGGAATAATAATAAAGATCGGATACCTACTCCTTGGTCCTTCAATGACTTCGAAATAACTAATCTGACGACGTCAATGAATCATTTTATGGTTGGTTGCTACTGATGGGGCAGACAAAAAATGCTCTTGAAAATCAATTCAGTAGCGGCGGAGAGATAATGAGAAATAAGAAAATTATTAATATACCTAATAATTCGTACTCAACTTCGGTTTTAGTTGTCTTTGTAAATATCACTAATAAATCATGTTTCAAAAATGTTGGGGGACAATAGTTTACCCATAAAAAGTATTCTATTATTTCCTCGAAGTAGGTTGACCATATACTTCATAGATCAATTCCGGACGCTTGGCGTGGTATATTGTGCCAACTATTTTCAATTGGGGTTCAAATTCCGGGAATTTTCCCGATTTTTGTGATTTTTTTTCCTGTCCATTAGCTGTATTTGTTCATTTTGCTGTATGTTGTGCCAACTATTTTCGGTTTCGGCTCAAATTTTGGACATTTTACCGATTTTTGTAATACCGCCCGGACACGAAACTTAGCTCCAAATTTCCGGACATGTCCGGGATTTTCCGGACGGATGGTCACCCTACCTCGAAGGTTTTATATGAATGGAAAAAAGCTAATCGGGAAATTAAAAAAATTCTCAAATTTAGCTTTTTGCTCTTAGAGATTCCTATACCTACCATTTCTCAAAATATGGTGGAGCAAGATATTTTGCGAGAGGGGAAATATTTGAAGGAATGTTAGCAAAACTTATTTTTTATGCAACAGATTTTTTTCCTATAATTCATGTTTTTTTGAGCACAGGCAAAAGCTTTTCGCGGTGTTCAGATCTTACTATTTATACATGCACAAATTCAGTGTTGCAATTGTATATATATGAATAAGAAATTCAACAAAAATCACAATGTCAACCATTGCCCAACAAATACAGATTGTCCATCCTACAGGTATTATCAGTACCTCTACAATACAAAAATACTCTTCTAAATTCTAAGTTTTAGGTCATCCTACAGTAACTACTTAGCAAGTATTAAGTATGTTTGAATACATAAACAATTTCCAAATTCAAAATATCAAGACAAATGTTTTACAAGACGTTGATGCATTTAATAATTTTTCAATAAATTCCTATGTTAGTCTCAAGATTTTTCACATGAATATAAGAAGTATTAGTCATAATATTGATTCATTCAAAGTTTTATTAACTAGAATAGATCATACTTTCGACATTATTGTTTTAACTGAAACATGGAAGCTGATTGATATATCGTTATTTCAGTTACAGGGATATGACACCTTATACAATTTTGGCACATATAACCAGAATGACGGGGTGATAGTATATGTAAGAAACAATCTCAACTACAATCACGAAATATTTTCGTTGAACAATGGGATCAAAATTCTAAATTTATTCATTACTTTTGATAAGAAAAAAATTAAAATATCATCAATATATCGTTCTCCGTCCTTAGCACCTCATGAGTTCCTAACCGATATAGAAAATTTCATCAATAATCATGATAATAACCTTCTAAACCAACATATACTTATAGGTGATATTAATATCAACATTTTGGAAGAAAATTCAATTACAAAAAGATACCTAGACATCTTAAATGCTAACGGTTATTTATCATACATTAATGAACCGACTAGAGCAATCAACGGGACATGCATAGATCACTGTTTTATTAAAAACTTTGCAAAAAATTTTTCCTATATTCCATTTATTCTTGAAACCGATATCACGGACCACTTTTCCACTATACTATTCATATGCTCATACAAAAATATATCTAATAAGCTAATAACGGATACAGGCAACAAAAATTACAAATTTTTTATAGATAATTCTAAATTGATCTCCAATGCTAAAAAAGAATCATGGGAAGGAATATATTCCTCGAACGATATTGATCAAATTACAAATATATTTGTAGATAAAATTATAAATTTAATAAGCACAAGCACAAATAAAGTTAAAATCAGCCACAATGAAATAGGTAGGAGTATGTGGATAACTAAGGGACTTATCAAATCTGCAAATGAAAAAAATCGACTTTACATATTAATGAAACAAACAAATACTGAAGAAAATATAAATAATTATAATAGATATAAAAATAAATTCATAGAACTAATTAGACAAACCAAAAGAGAATATTATTTAAAAAAAATAGATAACAATATCAATGATCCGAAAAGACTTTGGTCAACTATTCATGAAATTTCAAATAAAACAAATCAAGTCAAAGATACTACCATTAATGAATTAAAAACGAGCTCTGGGAAAGTTACAAAAGATCAACAAATCATTAGTGACGAATTTGTGAAGTTTTTCACTGAAATTGGTGAAAATTTGGCAAACCTTCTACAAACAGTCCCGAACATAGGAAAAAGTAACGAAAAAAGATCACTAAACACATTTGTTTTGAGGGAAGTAGATTCCAATGAAGTATTAAATATAATTATGTCATTAAAGAATCGAAAATCTCCCGGACTTGATGGAATTAGAGCTGAACATCTCAAAATTATAGCACATGAAATAACAGAACCATTTACCCATATTATTAATAGCTGTTTTCGGTTAGGAACATATCCTTCACAATTTAAGAAAGCTATAATAACTCCCGTCTACAAAGCAGGCGATAAAACAGAGGTTAGCAATTATAGACCTATATCTGTGATATCAAGCTTATCAAAAGTAATTGAAAAACTACTCTCTACTAGGATACAGGAATATCTGACTAAATATAATTTATTACATACAAATCAATTTGGATTTACAAATGGTAGATCTACATCAGATGCAATTTTGACGGTCGTGAATGAAATTTATAAAAATATAGATGAAAAAACACCCTCCATTTGTATCTTTGTTGATTTGCAAAAAGCGTTTGATACAGTGAATCATAAATTACTTCTGAACACCTTAGAACGACTTGGATTTCGTGGCACGATGTATAAATTGCTTGAAAATTATTTATCTAACAGACCACAATCCGTGAAGATAGCAAAATCAATAAGTAAGGAAATGTTTGTTAAGTGTGGTGTTCCACAAGGAACAGTTTTGGGACCACTTTTATTTAATATATATTTAAATGATCTTTTCGAAATTGATTGTGTTGGTAAAATAATCAGTTTTGCAGACGATACAGCCATACTGTATAAAGAAAAAGAATGGGATAAGCTAAAAAACATTATTGAACACGATTTTGTCAAAATTGTTCAATGGCTTACTCAAAAAAAATTGACAATAAACTTTTCTAAAACACACTTTTTACCGTTTACTTCCTATTCTAGATATTTACCTTCTTTCAGCAATATTACGTTAAACATAAATAATAAAATAATCAAAATTGACAGATTAAACAGTATAAAGTATCTAGGAATCTATTTAGACACACACTTACGTTGGGATGTACATATTAATAATCTATTAAAAAAAATTAGATTCATTTCATACAAGGTAAAATTACTAACAAACATTTTAACAGAAAAGCATCTACGTACAGTATACTATGCATTAATTGAAACCCATCTCATTTACGGTATATTGGCATGGGGTGCTGCATGCACAACATACATAAATGATTTAGATATTCTCCAAAAAGCAATTCTAAAATCTATGTTTAAAAAACCAAAACTGTATCCTAGTGACGATTTGTTCAGGGAAGCTCTAATATACGATGTCAGGCAACTTTATTTCTTACATACTATCTCTCGTTATCACAAAAATTCAAATGAGCAAGACAGCATCAAACACGATCATAACACAAGATATAAATTACATGCAAAAGGCATACCTAAAACAAGAAAATCGATTATGCAGAAATCATACATTTATTTAGCGCCAAAATTATATCAGAGAGTACCTAATGATATAAAGGAACTACAGTCCACTAAACGATTTAAAAAATATCTTAAAGAATGGTTGAATACACTAGATAGGAAAGAAATACATGAATTAATAAATAAATCATATTATAACTAAATCCATAAGTAATCTTATAATTTTATAAACAAATTTCATTCAAATTACTCATAGCCATGTTATCTAATCTCTACCATATTTATCTTATACATACGTAAGTATGTGATTGTAATATTTATGTACGTATACATTGTAACACTGAATTCGTCCATGCACAGGCCTAGTCCTTCTATGGATGTTAACATATTTATTTACTCATTTTTTTCAATTATTTGTTTTTTGTACTTTGAGTAAATAAATATTATTATTATTATTATTATTATTATACTCTACCGACACCGAGTCGAATTACTATACAAGTATTGTTTTGCCTCAAAAATATATTATCATACTTAATTAAATGTATGAATATTTGAATATCACATTAAATCTTAAATTACCAATTATAAAATTCCAAACGAGCAGGTATCCAACCTAATTGGTCTACCTATTCTTCCTCCTATAATTAACTTCAGTTTCCAGTTCCAACGACAAAAAGCATGCAACGGTAAATCAAAAAGAACAGTATACTTACAGACAATGTGAGAGGCTTTAATCCACTGAGAAAAAACACAAACGAACAATATTTGAAAAGCACTGAATCGAAATCTTGGAAATGCCGGAGCGAGTCAGCTTGAAAAAAGCTGTCGAAGTCGAAACTTCTTCTGCGTCTTGCCCTACTATCGAAATTCGGCGCGTAAAAAGCTGCCAAAGATGCCGAGTTGACCCGATTCGGTCGTTTGTTTACGAGTTGGTAGGCCAACAAGTCAGCGACAGCAACTGGTGTGTGGAAAATGTGAGCCCATGAAATGCGGCCTGAATTGCGACGTTGCCAGACAGAAAGCGAGGTCGCAAGATCTTTCTGAATGATTACAGTTTTCAATCATACAGTCTAGTCCTGACCAATATAGTTCTAGGGTGCGCCGACAGGAGAATAATCATTTTTATACAGGGTGAGTTTTATCCAAATCGCTGTCAAAAAGTAATGGATCAAATATTAATTTTTACATGCCAAGTTAAAAAATATTCTCTAGTTTTAACACCGGCTGTAAAAAAGTCAATATCGCATATTCATATACAAGGTGAGGTAGAATACAAAATCTCGATTTTCTCTTTTTTTCAATGTAACGCTCACATTTTTTCCAAAAAATGCCTCCATTATGGTCGTTCATCTTTTACTATACCTACATTCATTGGTTTCTAAGATGTTTTGATCATTTTTTAAATTTTAGATATGCCTTCTATTTATTGTGTACTGAAATTTGTTCATTTTGTGAATGTACTGTGGAATTTTATTTTTATTTGACGGGCAACTAAAATATAAGGCCGTAATGGTCTTTGATGAAGTCAAAACCCCGAATTATTGAGATAATATATGCCAAGTATACCGAGGAAATAATTTTATAGGCGTGAATGACGTCATGCATATAATTATCAAGCAAATTTATCAGGTGGAGTTGAAATATTGACAGACTCAGTATGAATAAAACCATTCTTTAATCTACGAGGATTGTTCTATATCTCCGTCAATCCACCAGTACGCAGACAGCTGTTTCACGCTTATTAGCGATCATCAGTGCGCCGTAGGTCGATTGACGGAAATAGAGAGCATCAGATTTTTCATGTCTACCAGACATGTGAAGCATGTGAGATCAGACGACAGAAAGGTTCTGCCGGTGCGCCATCTGGTACCCGAAGGTAACGGCACAATTTCTCAAAGATTCTCGTAATACCCAAGCGAATTTCTTTGGTTGCCGTTACCTTCGGGTACCAGATGGCGCACCGGCAGAACCTTTCTGTCGTCTGCTCTCACATGCTTCACATGTCTGGTAGACATGAAAAATCTGATGCTCTCGATTTCCGTCAATTGACCTATGGCGCACTGATGATCGCTAATAAGCGTGAAACAGCTGTCTGCGTACTGGTGGATTGACGGAGATATAGAGCAACCCTCGTATATCGACTTTCATATGCAGCAGCATATAGAACCGCGCTCTCTGGTGGCTAAAGGGGACGCGCCGTGGCGTTCCATCAAGGAGTCTGCTGCTGTTTCGCAGCGATTTTCCTGGGTGCCGTTACCTTCGGGTACCAGATAGCGCACCGGCAGAACCTTTCTGTCGTCTGCATTCTTTAATCTTTCAAATGCGTCAGCTTCAGGGTACCTCTGTTCTGGATATCGTTGCAGTGTTGCCAATCTTAATTTGTGAAATTACACGGTGAACTGTTCAAATTACACGCTTTTAGTTTCACATGATTTCAAAAATACACGATTTTTACACACTTTGATATTTTCATTGAAATAAGGCAAAAGGAGACCTTATTTTTGGCGTGTAATGTTGGAAATGGGTCAATACTCAAAACTCAACGAATTCAAAACTAGACTCAAGTCAAAACCAAAGCAAAACTGAACCACCTGGACTCCTGGACACTTGGTCAATCAAATGTACCATGAGTACTACCTAGTCAGAGGATGACTTTATCGTCGTAATTGGTACGTCCTAGTCACAAGTAGTCAAAATAAAAAAAAATGTCCTGGAAGTGGAAAAATATATTATATTCTAACTCAAATCACAACAAAATCAACATTCATTATCTATTATAAATAATTTGAAACGGAAAACAATGGTTATTTTATGAGAACCTAAAAAATAACATCACTTTTATTGAGTAAATGCCAAATTAAAAAATTACACACAAAATACACGCTTTTTGCAATGTTAAAAAAATACACACAAGGTAATCAAAATACACACAAATGGTGTAATTATACGCTTTTTGGCAACACTGTATCGTTGTTAATATATATCCTAGAGGCAAGTACAACCTGACAAGTGTAGCAAGAGACTTGGGAATTTCGCCGCTGTCTCATACGCACACGTTATTTCATAACCTCTCGTTCTATCCTTGTCTATTTCATATTTCTCACGGCTCTTGTTACACTTGTCAGGCTGTATGTACCTACGCAATTTCACAAAGATTCTCGTAATACCCAAATCATATCTATTTGTTCTTCCATTCTTTCACACAGCACGAAATCATTGGGATGTTATGAAAACAGTCCATATTTTAAAGCCTACGTGCTTGATAATTATGCATCACGTCAATAAAATTAATTCCTCAGCATACTTATATTATCTCAATAATTCGGGGTTTTTACTTTATCAAATACTTTTAAGGCCTTATATTTTAGTTGTTTATTAAATAAAAATAAAATTTGATAGGGATTTCTCAAAATAAATGAATTTCAGTACACAAATAGAAGATATACTTAAAATTTGCAGGAAAACTGATGAATGTAGGTATAGATAATGCTATACAAAGATGAAAGCTGATAATTAAATCATTTTTTTTGTGAAATCAAATATACATTTAAAGAAAGATAATCGATCGAGATTTTGCATTCTAGGTCATCCTGTTTATGAATACGTAAGTCTACTTTTTTACAGCCGGCGTTAAAACTAGACAATATGAGGCGTTGACAGCTAGTGACCTATCCCACAAGAACGAGAAAAGTGAAAGAAATCACGTGCTGAACACTCAGCTCATGTATTTTCAATGCTACAAAAATGTTGGTCCATTACTTTTACTTCCCACACCGATAGGTGAGGGGAGTATTGTGATCGCGAAAATTTTCGATTTTGAGATAATACGCTTTTTGGGCGTTTTATGATGTCTACATAACGAAAAACCACGTCACTCATTTCCGTCGGTCTGTCTGTCTGTCTGTCTGTCTGTCGGTCTGTCTGTCTGTCTGTCGCTTTTTTCTAGCCTCGTAATCTCAGTAACCGCTGCATGGATTGTGATGAAATTTGGGCAGCGGTATGCTGTGGGGTCGTAGTAGGTAATGTTCCTATAATTTTGAAAATCGGTCCATAGGCGGCGGAGTAATTAGCAAAAAACAAAAAAAATCAAATATTGCTGAAACTTCGTTTTTAGGCGTTTTAGGGGTCCCTGATCATTTTATACTTTTTTTTGGGTGGGGGTGAAATTGGGGTGGTTGGGGGGTGGGGGGTTGTAAAATTGAAAAATTTGTTGTATTCGTAATTGACTACCCACTGACCTGTGAGGGAAGACCTAGCGATATAAATAACTTTTTTAGGTCTATCCGAACATTGCCTTATGCCTATTACAGAAACTAAATGACAAAATTTTTTCCGATGTATACAGGCTGTCCATTTAGTGTGTAATTCTTCGATATTTCGCAAGGTATAGCTAATAGAAGAAAATCTCAAATACAAAAGTTATTTGGTTACTTGAGGTGCATATTCTAAAAATATTTTGAAATATACAGGGTGTTGCGGGAAAGTAGGATAGAGATCAATTTGATTTTTTTATAAGGAACTATAACTTTCTCTCAAATTCTTCTAGTGTCCATCATTGATCTCTATTCAACCCTAAAATATTTTTGGAATCGGTTGCGACGTTGCCAAGTTATAATTTATTTTCTATTAATTTCCGCATTTGCAAGGTCGCAAGTAATACGTCCAAATTGATATGTTCCTTTAACTTTTCTCAATAATATTATACAGCGAGTTACTTGAATATTAAGCGGATATTATTATGGATGCTACCAGTAATTTGTATCTACAGGGTATTTTTGGCAGAATTTTAAATTCCGGCAACTTAAAGGTCGTTTTACTTTGTTTTTTTAAATGGAACACCCTGTCTTTTTTATTTTAAATCGAAATATCTACAAATACTCTATCTTGCCTTGTAATATTTTTTTTTTCGCGTTTTCGACGTTGCCAAGTCATAAATTATTTTCCCAAATTTTTAAACAAGTATCCCCGATTTTAATTTATTTTAAATAGAATCCTCTACTTATTTTTATTGCAATGAATTGCGCATGTCGAATGTAGTAAGATCTCACAATTTCAAAATTTTGTTTGTATTAATTAATGAGATACGGCAGCACCGCTTTTTCAGTAAACGGTACCGGAACGCTTAAATTTTTCCAAAACTGCCACAGCTGAAGAGGTGAAATTCAATACAAAAGTTTGTATTATTGATAATAGGCTGTTCGTTGACCTGTGCAGGAAAGACCTAGCGGCATATGACAATAATTTGGGGGGGGGGGGTACTGGCGATGATTTTGTTGCAAGGGGATCTCAGACTAAATCTTTATGCTATGGGAAAATAATAAACTGGTATCACCGTAATGTGTGGGAAGTACTGAGTCAATCAACTTGACTCCATTTTTTGATATACAGTAAGTTCATCTGATAGCGATTTGGATATATAAATGATCATAATTGATAACTTTTGAAATACCATGTATAATGTTACAATACCTCATATTGTTAGAACTGAGATTATTACTAGAAGATAATGGAAAATAATATATAGGGTGTCTCATTTAAAAAATACGTATTTGCATTACCACGTAGTTATAAATCACCCTGTATAAATAAAAATATTTTCTGGGCAAGGAGCATATCGTTGGCCCTACAACTTCTGTAAACAACACTTTTCGATATCTTCTACAGTAGTAGTGTTATGGACCGATCCGGTACTAAAAAGTCACCCTGTATGCTTATGGCTATTGGCTATCAGAAGTTTAAGCTAATTACATGAGGAAATATTACGCCTTAAAAAAGTTTTCAAAATTGTAGTCCATTAGTCCCCCATATGTTAATCCGATGACTCAACCTTGCATATGGTGAGAAATTCTGAATCAATATATTCCAATATTTATTTTTGAACTTATAGTAGATGGTCATTCGATAACCACCTATTTATAGAGATTATCTGAGAGTTAGACGTGGCAACAGCGCAGGACGCTCACTTCTCGCCTCGACGCCCAGCGGCGCTTCTGATATTTTTGTTGCTCATTTTTCTTAACTGAATACGCCGTATTAGGCAAATCCAAAACATATTCCATTAACATAATTGCCCCACTGCTCTTTCCTTCTATGTATACTGTTTTGACCTTAGCATAGTTCCCTTTTACAGGGCAGTGCGTGTTTTCACTGTACTGAAGAACCTGAATTGGGAATGGGGTTACCGACCATATACTATATGTACCTATGTAGAATATAGGGTAAAATGGTGTCGAGTCTAGTTTAAGGAAAAAAATATATAAAGGTATGTCCTAAAGCAATATCAATACTTTTGAGATACAGCATGGTAAATTTAAAAAAAATAGTATATTGTTCAACAAGTGGTAAGAACTGACGCAGTTGAAGTTCTAAATATTCTGAATATCCTTCCACGTGATATTCTCGTAACAAAAAAAAAAGTTCAAACGAAAACTGAAAGGAATTTTTGATAGTACTATAGAGTCAATCATACCATGCTGTTAAAACATTTTTTTTGTCCTTCAACCCTTAAAACTCACCTTAAACTTTTGTTTTTCAAATAGCACCAAATATTTTTTCTACACAAATGAAGTCGTTATATTATTCAAAATCTTTCTGTACGTTTGATTTTATACACAAACTTATTTTTTTGTAACATCATTATCATAAAAATAAGAACTTGCTTGACGCAAAAAACGGATAAAAATAAAACTGTACCTCATCCACCGAACAAACGGGGTAACCATGCACAATATACGTAAATTTTTACTGTATGGTCAAGGGTTATATGCACACCGTCTACAAAACTGCATACTGAGAGCAGTGATGTTATTATAAACAGAAAAATTAAGTTCGATTTATCCGAGTAAAGCCCCAAAATATGGGTTTGAAATAATTTTTTACTCCGTTTCTTCAGTGAATGCAGTATAGTTGGGTTTGTAAGGGTACTGAATGACTGGGTACTGATGCTTTCCAAACCAAATGTCATTTTTATGCTTTTTCATTATGAAAATGTTACGCCTCAAACAAATGCTCTTTTTATTCTTTATGTTAATGATGTTAATGTAAAAAATTGGTTTGTTTATGAAGTCAAAGGCTACAAGATAGTAAATAAAATAATGACCTCATTAATGTAGGAAAAACTGTGGGGTGCTAATTGAAAAAAAAGTAAGTTGTAGGAGTTGAAGTAAATAAATTTTTCGAAAGCATGGTATGATAGGTCATTCGGTACCCTTAAAAGTCTCATTTAGTTTTCTTTTTTATCTGTTTTGGTTACGAGAATAGTACGCCTCAAACAAATCCCTATTTTCTTAATTTCTTTTATTTTATGCTTATGACTTATGACGAAAAAAAAATAGCTTTTTGTATAAAATCAAAGGTACTACAAGATTTTAAATAAAATGAGGACTCATTTTTTGTATGAAAAACTATTAGGTGCTATTTGAAAAAACAAAGTTTGGGGTGAGTTCTAAGGGTTGAAGTACAAAAAAATGTTTTGAAAGCATGGTATGATAGACCCTGTAGTACTTTCTAACATTCCACTCAGTTTTCGTTTGAAGATTTTTTTGTTACGAAAATATCACGTGTTAAGGAAATTCAGGGACCTGTATATTATGGAATGAGTTTTCTTCCCACATATTCTTCTAGAAAACTTGTTGGGTATCTACTCGTACATATCAGTTTTAGAAAAATGTAACTAAAAGCATGTCCACATCGTAAAAACACTGACATCGCACGTGTATTAACCGGACAAATTATGGACTTCTCCAATTTTTCCCTTAAAAAAAAGGTAAGTAATTTCCTCAAATTCCTAAAAATCGTATTTGGAGTGATTCTGAGTGTTTTTCTTTTAAATAAAATATGACAGCTTCACCTGCTATAACTCCATACAGCAGTTACTGTTATTATGCGGGTACAAAACTTAATATCTCAATCGATAATCTTCGCGATAACAATACTCCCGTAAGTTAAGACAAGGAAGTAATAGTATATATTGTTCAACGAGTGGTAATGACGGTAAAAGCTCACCTAGCTGAAGTTTGCAGTACTAGCCTACGGCTCTTGCTGTAAATCAACATATGAGTTATTACAATTGCCGCGAGTTTAAACTAGATGCTTAATCTACGATCGAAGCAATAAATGGTACGATTTAAATACATAACAAATACAAACTGAAACCTTAACCACACTTCTCACACTAAAATAGATACTGTACACCGTTCGAATTAGCGATTGACGTTTCATAGCCACCTTTGTAATTATTATACATCACTGGGTATCTAGTAGGCGTTGCATTGTTCATAACTCATGGCTAGAGAGTGAGTTATGAAAAATAATTCACGTTGTCCTATATATCTAGTATAGCCTGTTCAAAGGTAGTTTGGTAATCACTGTATAACTCAATGAGATTAAATAAAATACTTCATTTTGTGCTTTGTGTCTTTAACTGTGATTCAAAAAACGAAACACATGATTTGTAATTTCTAAACGATTTATCGATGTTTAATGTAAAACGGAACGGAGCAATATAAATAATGGTCATTTATTATTGGTCGTAAAGGCAGATATCAGGATCATCGACATCAAGTGTCAATGATAACACCGCCAAACATAAAAAATCTAAGCCTTATAGACAATATAATAGTATTTCTGCTCGTTATTCACGATTGCGCCTTCTCGATGGCCTTCACCCTTCAGTTTCCGGAAAAAAGCTGAATAATATTCAATAATTTTACTGACGATTGAATTGACAGAGTAATTTTGACTGCAGATTCTTGATGAGGAAGTAAACATATTTCGATTTATGGTTATTATATGTTTCTGACTATTTTATTGTGACATTCTATTTTGCTTACATTTTAAGGGCGTTCGTTATTCGCTAAGCTAGAATCCAATGAGTACTATCCTTTTATGAAATGTATTCAGAAAGGTTGCAAAGTATATTAATAGCCTTGCAATTATTTATATATTCTTGTATAGTAGATATTTATAAGGTCTATTTTGAAAAATCAGTTAATCTAAATTAGTTAATTGACTCCATTGTAATTACTAAAATAACACCCACACGATAATCAACAAAGCAACCTTACCTAATTGACGAGCACTGCACACTGACGTCACTGTCACTGTGTCACTGTGGCTTTTTCTGAAAAGAGGGCAGGATTTGGGTTTATGAAAGACCGCGCTGTTATCAGATTTCAATATGGTATTTTATTTACCGAAACAGATTTTACTACCATGACTAAAATAATTAATAATCAATCGTCAATCCTATTTTTTAATGCAATAATATAAACTACATGTTCCAAAGAATATTTTTAAACATTATTTATTTTTGTGTCTGCTCTTAAAATATTTAGTAGTTGTTTATTCTACCTTCAAATACAAAATAACGCTAATCTGTCATAAGGACCCATGTTAAAATTCTGAATTTAATCGATAATAACATTCTGAAATGATCGATAAAAAGTGTTGAATTATTTAGGGTAAATACTTATGTGATTGAAAATGAAAAATCATTATGTTCATCTACTATTAACCACTGTCGTGTGCGAACGTCCATAATGCTTATAATGAGGTATGTTTACCAAAAATTGCCATAGATCCTAATAATGCCATCTCAAAAAAAGGCATATATTATTCAGGCGTAGGCGTTGCATGTCAAATAGCAACAATGGACGCCAGTTGTGAAATTGTAAAGGGATACGATATACAAGGTGTTTGACTTGAGCTGAGATTAGGCATCTGCCATAAGTACGCGACAAGAGTTGTGTTGTGTTAGTTCTCTACTATAAGAATATCGATTCTTTTAAGTGGCCTCTATATCTGACTGTCTGACTATTCCTTGAATTCCTACATTAATGCAGATTATAGGTACATTATGTCTATAGGTGAGGTTTCATACAGATTGTGTTGCTGATGCTATACGTTATTACGTTTTCTTAACTAAAAAAGAAAAATATTCCACCATTCTATTTGTTCCTAATATTGTCATGCAATGGTATAGGTACCATATAGCCACTGGCAGTATTCAGAATATTGGTCGCAACATTAGGAGTGCTTGCGCATTTTTCTTTTTTTTCAACACTGTATCCCCAACGTGACATTGTGCGAGTTTTACGTCTTTATTTGCTCATTTTCTATTATGCTAATAGTTTTTTATCAGTTATGTAACATGGCAATAATAGGAACACTAGTGATCCCGTAACAAGGACCTACAATAAATGCATTTGTGGTCATTTTATCAATGTGTCTGAAACATTATGTGATAGACAATATGTTCTTTAATATACAATGTGTTCCACCATCATGTCGACAAACTTTGAGGTATGAAAATATAATTAAGTTCATCGAGAAAAAAAAACGAAAAAAGGGGTCAAGCTTTTAATTAATTTTTTATTACATTTTCAATTTCTGTATCACGACTCCATGGGTTCGCGCAGCTGTAGCGCCATAGCTTGATTATTTATCGACCGATTCACGACATTTTGGACTCATTTTATGGGAGAATGACTGGGCATATCAACTAAAGCAAAAAAAGATAATACCTGATAATTTCTAAGGCTAAAAAATTCACCAAACTGAAAAAAAAAATTTTGTAATGCACTTATTTGGGTTACTTACAAATAATTTGAAAAAAAGCCGTATTAGTGCCTATTTATTAAGACAGCTTAATGTTTAGCAGGATGTTTCCTGTCTAACCACATGCAATTCGTGTATGTAGCACGAAAATTTTCGACAGAATAGGCCTTTTTGTATTATGACTTCTGTATCACAGCGCCATGTGTTCACGCAGTTGTAAAACGCCATATCTTGATTATTTATCGAGCGATTCACAAGTTTTTGACCCATTTTATAGGGGAATGACTGAGCATATCAACTAAGGCAAAAAAATAATATCCGACAATTTCTAAGGAAAAAAATTGTTTTTCAGTTTGGTGAATTTTTAAAGCCTTAGAAATTATGAGATATTATATTGTTTTGCCTTAGTTGATATACCCGGTCATTCCCCTACAAAATAAGTCCAAAAAGTCGTGAATCGCTAGATAGATAATCACGATATGGCGTTACAACTGCGTGAACACATGGCGCTGTGATACAGAAAGGCCTATTGTGTCGAAAATGTTCGTGCTACAAGTCAAAAAGGACAATTCTGTCGAAAATGTTAGTGCTGCATACACGAATTACATGTGGTAAAACAGGAAACATCCTGCTAAACATTAAAATGTCTTAATAAATAGGCACTAATACGGCTTTTTTTCAAATTATTTGTAAGTAACCCAAATAAGTGTATTTCAAAAAAAAATTTCAGTTTGGTGAATTATTTAGCCTTAGAAATTTTTTACTTTAATTGATATGAAATTGTCAGGTATTATCTTTTTTCACTTTAATTGATATGCCCAGTCATTCTCCTATAAAATGAGTCCAAAATGTCGTGAATCGGTCGATAAATAATCAAGCTATGGCGCTACAACTGCGCGAACCCATGGAGTCGTGATACAGAAATTGAAAATGTAATCAAAAATTAATGAAAAGGTTGACCCCTTTTTTTCGCATTTTTTCTCGATTACGTAAATTGTATTTTCATACCTCAAAGTTTGTCGACATGATGGTGGAACACATTGTATATTTGTATTTTTATTCCTGTACCTATAATGAAAGGAAATATTGGGTACACCTACCTCAATTAACCAACATTTTACAACTAGGTATTTGTTTTACAAGATTTTATAAAACTGTATTTTACGGACCCTGGAACGACCGGAATGTGATCTGATGCTTTGATGAATGAACTCACTGGTGGGTTCTCCGGGGAATAGCCCTGTATATAACGCCCGCGTACCATGAATCGTATTTTAATAATACTCGACCAAGCCACAACACAGCCTTCGGCCTCCAAAAGGTCCAGTACGAAAGAATGAGAGTAACCTACCTGGCAGGCTTTTGGATTTAAATCTGCTGTTATTCTACTATGTCATGCCATCATCCCAAACCTTTATACTTGTGTGTGATGCCACTGGGTACGTATAGAGCCAGTGGCGGCCGGTGAATATTTAGCATGGGGAAATTAAAAAATTAGGTATACTATATTTTGTGAATAGATCATCACATATCTCATATATCAAGTTCATATATTAGAAAATGTGCAAAGACGATTTTGAAGAACGCAAGTTATAGATAATTAGATTAAATTTATCCAAGAGAAGGAGCAGGTACCATATGACACTGTTAGCAAAATTGTATGTCCACTACGAAGAAAAAAATGGAGTCAAGTTGATTGACTCAGTACTTCCCACACATTACGGTGATACCAGTTTATTATTTTCCCATAGCATAAAGATTTAGTCTGAGATCCCCTTGCAACAAAATCATCGCCAGTACCCCCCCCCCCCAAATTATTGTCATATGCCGCTAGGTCTTTCCTGCACAGGTCAACGAACAGCCTATTATCAATAATACAAACTTTTGTATTGAATTTCACCTCTTCAGCTGTGGCAGTTTTGGAAAAATTTAAGCGTTCCGGTACCGTTTACTGAAAAAGCGGTGCTGCCGTATCTCATTAATTAATACAAACAAAATTTTGAAATTGTGAGATCTTACTACATTCGACATGCGCAATTCATTGCAATAAAAATAAGTAGAGGATTCTATTTAAAATAAATTAAAATCGGGGATACTTGTTTAAAAATTTGGGAAAATAATTTATGACTTGGCAACGTCGAAAACGCGAAAAAAAAATATTACAAGGCAAGATAGAGTATTTGTAGATATTTCGATTTAAAATAAAAAAGACAGGGTGTTCCATTTAAAAAAACAAAGTAAAACGACCTTTAAGTTGCCGGAATTTAAAATTCTGCCAAAAATACCCTGTAGATACAAATTACTGGTAGCATCCAGAATAATATCCGCTTAATATTCAAGTAACTCGCTGTATAATATTATTGAGAAAAGTTAAAGGAACATATCAATTTGGACGTATTACTTGCGACCTTGCAAATGCGGAAATTAATAGAAAATAAATTATAACTTGGCAACGTCGCAACCGATTCCAAAAATATTTTAGGGTTGAATAGAGATCAATGATGGACACTAGAAGAATTTGAGAGAAAGTTATAGTTCCTTATAAAAAAATCAAATTGATCTCTATCCTACTTTCCCGCAACACCCTGTATATTTCAAAATATTTTTAGAATATGCACCTCAAGTAACCAAATAACTTTTGTATTTGAGATTTTCTTCTATCAGCTATACCTTGCGAAATATCGAAGAATTACACACTAAATGGACAGCCTGTATACATCGGAAAAAATTGTCATTTAGTTTCTGTAATAGGCATAAGGCAATGTTCGGATAGACCTAAAAAAGTTATTTATATCGCTAGGTCTTCCCTCACAGGTCAGTGGGTAGTCAATTACGAATACAACAAATTTTTCAATTTTACAACCCCCCACCCCCCAACCACCCCAATTTCACCCCCACCCAAAAAAAAGTATAAAATGATCAGGGACCCCTAAAACGCCTAAAAACGAAGTTTCAGCAATATTTGATTTTTTTTGTTTTTTGCTAATTACTCCGCCGCCTATGGACCGATTTTCAAAATTATAGGAACATTACCTACTACGACCCCACAGCATACCGCTGCCCAAATTTCATCACAATCCATGCAGCGGTTACTGAGATTACGAGGCTAGAAAAAAGCGACAGACAGACAGACAGACCGACAGACAGACAGACAGACAGACAGACCGACGGAAATGAGTGACGTGGTTTTTCGTTATGTAGACATCATAAAACGCCCAAAAAGCGTATTATCTCAAAATCGAAAATTTTCGCGATCACAATACTCCCCTCACCTATCGGTGTGGGAAGTAAAATCATAGCTAGGTTCCAGTTCCAGCTTGTGCATAACCAGGTGGACTCAATATAGTTAAAGAAATCAAATTTTTGTCAACATATCACCCTTCTATCAAGCAATCCCCAAAACTAATACGTTAATCAATCTTCAATGTACCCCAGTCCTCAATGGCGCCTATTTCAATATAATCTCTATGCACAGAATTCAATGAGTTTGATTTGGCTAACGTTTTGAGACTTTACCTAATATACCATTTTTTGTTATTACTCACGCCTTTATTAACTTCACTTGTATGTTTGTGAGTAACTCTCCTTTGGATTAGACCGAACATTGAACGCTCCAACTTTGACGCGAAAACGATTTTGATCGTCGAACCAGCAGTCGTATCCGCTGATTAAGAGATGGCGCTGACACCTTAATATTACACAGAGGCGTAGCGACGAGAGCTTAAAAGGCGTGACGTCCAACTGTTTGGGAATTGGTAATTATGTGAAGAGTATTAATAAATACAGTTGAAAAAGCTAAAAAAACAAGTTTCAGTGATAAAGTTAACTAAAAAATTAAAAATAAATAAAAAACTAAGAATCACGCTTTTAAATAACATCGGACTAAAAAATTCAACGTAATTTTTAAAATAAACTTAAAACATTTCTGAATTCTTATTAATAATAGTTATTAAAGAATTAACGGTAATACAATACATTCATAAACTTAATAATCTTAGTCAGGATGTGCTGCTTTGGTACAAAATTTTGATATGATTATACCTTACATGAGAATTTTAAATTGATTCCAAATTTGGAATTATAAATGACTAAATTTAATAACTAAGGTACCTATTTAACGTGAAATTTTATTCCCTAAACCTAATTTTATATATGTTTTGATGGGAGTATGTCCTTTGAAGATATTTGGTCTTGGAAAGCCGCAAAATCTAAGTTTGCACTAAAATATGATTTTTTTGTCATTTTTAGCATTAGATTTCGTCTATACCACTAAACCAAAGTTGATGCTTTATATACCATTTGACGCAGAATTTAGTCCTATTCATTATTGAATAGAACAAAGTTTTCGGTCCGATGGACCATTTTCCAGCTACAAGCAAAGAACAAAAAAAGGGGCAAAAATTTGACAGTTTTTGGGCTGTCAGAGGTTAAGCTCACCACCTGCGACAGTGCAAACTTAGATTACACGTATCTGCGACCATAGGCGTAGTTAAGTCCCTGAATCTGGAGGGGCTTAAGTCCCTGGATCTAGGGACTGACCAAGATACAATAAACTTAACAAAACGAATTATTTTTGGATTTTTGGGGGGGCTAATTTCATTCTTGGGGACGCCTATGTCTAGGACCCAATAAAGGTATTTAGACGATTTCCAGCCTGCTGGGAATTAATTCTAATTGGCGTACGTGGCAGGGACAGGAAAACTATTTAGCTTTTACAAATCAGTACATTGGCAGCAAAAAAAACAAAAAAATGAAATATTACTATACGTTTATTTAGACCGTTCTAAAAATAGACAAAAAATTAGTGATTTGAGTGTTTCTATTCTAGATCTCGTCCACCGACTATTAAATCAATAGTAGTCGGTGATCTCATCTGTTTGTTTGACCATGTTTAACATAAGCGTCGATTAAAAACATATGAGACATGAATTATTGGCAAGTAGATTTTTTTAACTTTTAGAACATTTATACCCTTCTGAGATTTTAAAACTTTAGCAACAATTTATTATTGCCGAATCAGTTGAATATTGAGCCGTATTTGGAAAAAATGTTCAAAATTAATTTGATTTCAGCTAGAGGTTTTCTTATGCTTGTTGTGATTAGTCATTATGGTGGTTATTTGATAATTAGTTTGTTTAGTATTAAAAAAACTAATTTTACAATAATAAACGTAAAAAATTATATAAGGGTCGATTTGCAAAAGTTCACAGGATAAATATTTGAAAAAAGATCCCACACCCATGATATCCTGGATGACCTAAATGTATGGAACGTATTTATGCCTTACTGTTACTGCCCAACCCTAACAAACACACGTAGGTATGGCAAGGATAATTGCCCATTAGCCCATTACGTTATAAGCCAGCGCTGACCCAATTCAACGAAAAATTCACGAGCTGTCGCAAGCTTCCATTCTGGCTGCATATTCAGACGTTGTAAAAACCGAGCAAATTATGGAATTAGGTTTATTCGTCTTGATTCGGAAATTGCCAGTTTACGATGTATTGTCTGCTGTCCTTGGAAAAGGATTGCTTGTAGAAGTCGATGGTGATATAATGGTGCGTATACATACAGCTAACGGTTTGTATTATTCTGGATCCTTTGTATCATACATCTTCTAACTTAGGGTGCCATGCAGATTCCTGCGTAGGCGTCCGTTCTTTCTGATGATTCTAGGTATTTGTCGTAGCTCTCTGTAATGCTTGGAAGTCGCTTATTCCTGTCCAGTGACCGATGTTTCTCAGCCATGATAGCTTTTTTCTTCCAATTCCTATTCTCCCTCCTTCGATCTGTCCTTAAAGAATGAGACGGTGGAGGTGATAGCGTTCCCCACGTATTATGTGTTCCAGGTAAGCTATTTTACTCTTTCTCATAACCTCAAAAAGTTATCGTTCTGCTACACCGGCTCTCTGGAGAACGTTCTCATTTCTAACATGATCGACCCAGGCCCAGGACACTCTCAGCATTCGTCGCAGAGCCCACATTTCGAACGCTTCGATGTTATTTACAATAGCTGCCTTTAGCGTCCATGCCTCCACGTCGTATAATAAAGTAGACCAGACATCACACTTCATCATCCTGTATCTGAGATTAAAGTTCAAATTTTTGTTGCTAAGAAATTTTCAGTAAAATTGTCCTAGCTTGTTCAATTCTGCTTCTTATCTTCTGATCTGGGTCCCACCTTTCGTTTATCATGTATCCCAAATATTTAAATTTGCTGACCCATTTGATGTTCTCTCCACTCAAGTGTATTTGGGTGTTTGGTGTATGGTTTCTGAAGGTTTCTGCTAACAACCATGCACTTGGTTCTGTTGCTATTTATCTTCAGACCCAGCATTTGGCTTTTCTCGTTAATGCGACTCAATATAGAGGTTGAAGGTGTCATTCACAATGCCTACTGGTATGACAGTGTCATTTGCATATCGGATTGTTGATTGGAAATCTGTTTATTTTAATGCCGATAGGGCTATCCGAGGTTGTCTCACCAAATGTTCTCTCCACATTGAGGTTGAATATCATCGTACATCGCCGACAAAATACAACCTTGTCTTGTCTAGCTCCCTTTTGTATTTCAACATCATCTGTTGATCCTGCATTATAGACTCGAATATTTACTTTCTGTTTTCAGTACCTACAGATTATTGATCAGCCTTGTATCCTTGCCATAAAGCCCCATATCGCCAAGATATTGATATGAGGAGATCATGTTTGATATTGTGAAACGCTATCTCATAACGGATGAAGCACAAACATGAAAACATCTTTTTTGTCTTGGCAGTTTTGTACTTAATGTCTTTGTTAATGTACGGTGTAAATGGAGACTAAACATGGCTTCTCTGGTTCCAAATCCACTCTTAAATCCAAAATGACTGTTTCCACTTACCTCGCATTTTTTGTGGTCTTGTATGCATGTAAGAATCGAAGGAAATGCCTTAGGAAGTGGCTCATTAAACTAATGAGACGATAATCTTTACATGGAGTAACACATTTATTTGATTTCGGTATCGCGATATACGTGGAGCGGAGCCAATCTTCAGGTATCATACAAATTCGGACTTGATATTATAAGTGAATGAGATTAAGGTTTCAGTTGGATACCAGACCACGAAGGTATATATTGGTGGCAATTTTTCGGTCCAGAACAAAGCTGTAGCATTAGCAAAGCTACCGCTCCCAAGGCTATCAGCCAATGGTCCAACGAGGAACATAGCTAACGATGGTGAGCCTACTTCTTGGACAAAGGCTAGGCAAAAAGCTGCCTAGAGGCCCAAACGAGCGATTGACTAGCTGGCTAGTGAAGCTTAAAAGGAATGATGTTAAGCAGGTTACTGCATTAATTTGTTACTGAGTATGTCTTTTTTATGGTGAGCCTCCCACAAAGGCTGAAAGCTGTAGAAACGCTGCGAGAGGATAAGTATCGGTGCACGTTAGATTTGAATAGCCGTCGGGAGACAAATTCCTCAACAGTTCATTCCACAGCGTCGAATTTTTCCAAAAGAAGGAATGCTAGAGGAGACTTTTTCGGGCCCTCGACCTAGTAAGGATGAGCTCGCAGAGTCTCTCTGGTGTTTCTCGTTCGGAGGGCCTGTAATGTTATAATCTGGTAGAGCTCACTGGAACATCTTTCGTGATAGAACGTGTAAAACAGGGAATTGGTCAGCCACCCTCCTTCGATGACCCAGGCTGTGGATGTCCTTTGTGAGGTTGGGCGTAACGACCCGTCTAATCGCTCTCTTCTGGATAGTGTCCAGAAGCTTTAGAGAGTGCCACACATGGGAGAAATACTCCAACGATGTTCGGATCTGTGCCTTGTAGAGCAGCAGTATAGTTGTTCTGGTGTATACAGCTTCCTACAGCGGAGCAAAACTCCAAGCTTCTGGGATGCCGTTTTGGCAATACTGGCGACGTGGTCGTGCCAGGATATGTTATTGTTGATGTTGGTCCCCAAAAGCTTGACGAAAGATGACTCGATTATTGGATGACCCTCCATTTCCATAATTGGTAAGCCAACGTGAGACTTCTTTATCAGTCTCTTTGCCTGAGTTTTCTGTACGTTAAACTGTAGTTTATTTACTTCAGTAGACACGTAAACACTTTTGGTATCTTCCAAATGAGTGCAGGCTTTGCCGTGAGTCTCAAGAGATGACATATCGTTTTTGACTGCGACACTCAGAGCGAGATAGGTTTTGTTTAATGTGACGTAATCAGATGTCGAAGCTGACTATAGTGTAGGAAAAAAGCTCCTGGACCTGATAAAGGGCTTAGGAATTGGCTTATCCAACTATAAACCAGAGCCCCCAAACGACTAAATCCAATCTAATGTAAACCCAAGGCGATCATAGTTCAAGAATAGTTTAATCAGACTTTTGATAGTTAGGTAGGGAAGTTAGGATTTTGTTTATCCTATTATCGTGTTTTCAAAAACTTAAAAAATCAAAATGAAATCAAACAACAATAATTATTTTCTCTATCTCTCTATTGCCGTGGGAAGTGACAGACCATTCGATGTAATTTTACTTAATATGACAATGGCAAATACGTATTCCTTTTAAGCCGGCGCCACATATGCGGTAGTCGGCGAGCACCGAACCCCGATTATTTGCTATTCGGCTAATAAAGCCGGCGCCACATATGCGGTATTCGGCGAGCAACGAACCCCGATTATATGCTATTCGGCTAAAGCTGCCGCCACATATGCGGTATTCGGCGAGCAACGAACACCGATTACATGCTATTCGGCTAAAGCCGGCGCCATATATGCGGGTATTTGCTGAATATCAATATTCGCCGATGTTTCAACCTTGCTCGCCGAATATCGAGCACGTATCGCCCTTCAGCCGAATAGCATATAATCGGGGTTCGTTGCTCGCCGAATACCGCATATGTGGCGCTGGCTTTATTAGCCGAATAGCAAATAATCGGGGTTCGTTGCTCGCCGAATACCGCATATGTGGCGCCGGCTTAAAGGGCGATACGTGCTCGCTATTCGGCGACCAAGGTTGAAAAAACGGCGAATATTGATATTCGGCAAATATACCCGCTTATGTGGCGCCGGCTTAAAGTCTTGGATGTCTTTTTTTTTGCTAATGTAGCAACAATCATCCACATTCTTTTATAAATTAATGAATATGAAAACCGATGCGCTTTGTTCACATACACCATACAACGGCACGGACCTATTCAATGTCTGGGGCTTGTTTTTAGCGGCAACGATTTGAAAGATAGCCCTGGTTTTTGCACGATGCGGTGGACTTGCGAGACAAGTGCTGCAACTATATGGCGAGATTTACTAAAAGCAACTCATCACTGATTTCACCAAAAAAAAGTAACGTCACATTCTGCTCACTTCAGTGGCGCACAAGCTTGCTGTAAACCAGCTATACTCTAAGTGTGAACCCTATAGGGTTCCGCCATATCCCTATCGGGGTTCCGCAAGAATTTAGAAAAAAAAATCAAAACAGCTCTCTCTGGTCGAACGTTTTGACTCCTTGTGAGCGCGCAGTCCCTTTGTAAAAGCCGCTCCTGAATTAGACGCTGTAGTTGTGAACAAGCGACTTTCGGCTCCAACTTCCAGACATAAAGTCGAAACTGTTTACAATGTGTTTTTTGTATTACTATTTTTATTACCCCTTTTTGTTTATCAAAGGCGCCAACTTGAGTATTTTTGAGAATGTCCGACATCGAGTCTGGGACTTAGCAGCCTTGCTAACTCTAGGGACATTTCTCTATTTTAGGGAAATTTGATCAGCTTAAGGGAAATAGGGAAACTGGCTTGAATTTTAGAAAAATTTTGAAAAGCACCGTTTTTCCCAATTTAAACTTAGTGATAGAACTACCAATTTAATAAAACAATCATTTCACAACGTTCAAATCAATTATTTATTTTAAAATGATTGAATCGCAATTTTAATTTTTACGCAATCTGTACTCCAACCCACTAATCTTAACCATACATATACGCAGTCGCAGCATGTTGCCGTGCTGTAATCGCCAACGCTTGGAAAACTTGGTTTTGAGGGATACCAGAATTGCGTCTGGTTAGTCACCTATTCAGCTTATTCTAGTTTATAGTTGTAATTTAGATAGTTTGCTAATGTTTCTCATCATCATTTTGTATTTCGTACTGATTTATAATAATATATACAGTAAAATGAAATATATTAATTTACGTGAATAGTGAATAATAATAATAGCAGTGGTGCGTTATATTTTATTTATTTTTTGTAATCGAACAATTTTCACATATTCGATGATTTTAGATTTCAGACAAGCTAATGCATAATAACTAATATTTTATATACTGATTAAGATTAACAAATTAGAGTACAGTTCGAACGTTAAATCGGTGAGTTGACGTATCCTTTTTTTAATTCCTTCAAGTTTGATTAATAATTTCTCGTTTCAGACATAGAATAAAATAAAAATAAAATCGCGTTTAATTGGGTTTTTATTCTAACTTTTTCCAATAAATATAGCTACCAACTAATTTTAAGATACCCACGAATTTAGATGCAGAGAAAAAAGTGCTGATCTACGGAAATTTTAAAGAGCACTCAAAGAAATTTTTTCCAAGTTTGTTGGCAACGTTGGGACTAAGTATTGTTTGGCAAGGGACAGATTGCGAGGCAAAAGAATGCGGAGAAAAATACGGCCTTTTCTAGTATCTTCTATTATTGTACTTGCCGTGTCGTAGAGTAAGTACTTAATTAGTAACTGATGCATTGTACTTCTATTATTTTAATTAATAAAAAACTTTAAAAACTATTGTTTTATTGTAGAGTTTCGTAAAGTATCCTTTTTTTCAAAAGAGTTCCGTCACCAAAAAAGTTTGAGAACCGCTGCGTGTAAGCGATCTCTCCTTCTGGATAGACTGACTCAGAGAGAAATACGTTAGAGAAATACGGTCGAAAAAAGTATTAAAAGTAAACAACTTTGTTCTTCTTATTGATTGGGCGTAATGCCAAGGGCGTATTTCAGACCGAAATTCAAGTAGAAATGTTCATATCAACTTGTGTCCTAAAGAGTGGACTTCAACAGGGTCTCAAAAAATCAATTTTTTCCAAAACTTTGAGTACCTTGCAGGGACCTTGACTTTGTAATATCTTAATCTGTAGGTATATATTGTATCGATGCTAATGTTTCATGAGCGTCGAGTCATGGGAATCATTAAGTTTGAAGAAAGTAGGGTGACCATCCGTCCGGAAAGTCCCGTCCGGGCGGAATTACAAAATCGGTAAAATGTCCGGAATTTGAGCCCAAATCGAAAATAGTTGGCACAACATACAGCAAAATGAACAAAAATAGCTAATGGACAGGCAAAAAAATCACAGAAACCGGTAAAATGCCCGGAATTTGATCTCCAATCGAAAATAGAACAATATATACAGCAAAATAAAAAAATACAGTTAACGGACAGGCAAAAAAAGCCACTACTGTCGCTTGATGGTTCATCTCTCTTCATTCTCTTACAGTCCCCCCCCCCCCCCCCTCGCGTAAGCCAAGCATCCGGAATTGATCTATGAAGTATATGATCACCCTAGGAGAAAGCATCTTGATTATTTTTATTTTGTATTATTTTAGTAGTTATTTCATTCATGGGAATTCTCATGGGAGGGTTTGAACCCCCTCAACCCCCTCCCCCTCCCTTATATACGGCCCTGGTACTTTGACATACCCTGTGGCCTGTATCTTGAAAACCGCACGTTTATAATATGAACTTTTCCACTTGAATTTCGGTCAGAAATATGGCATTACCGCGCGTCAACAAGAAGAACAAAATTAACATGTTATACTTTTAACAAGCTATGAAGTGATTTTTATTTGGTCCCTCAGAGTAACAACTGAACATAAAGGTAGTAAACAAACCACTTCAGCATGGCGTGCTCGTGCTCAAAGCCATCATAAGTAAATAAACAGATTTTTGACATTTCAGCCTCCAAACATTGCCAACTTATCTGAAAATTCTTCCAATGCAACCCATGTTACAAACACTGCACTTTTTGAGTCCCATCTCGAAAAACTGCAAGTCCGTAAAGCTTCACTACAGTTACCAACAAATAGCGAATTCGATTTTACTGACCAAGCATAAAAGACGCACAAACAAAACAAACGTTTGACAGTCGAGGTTCTACCGTAGATAAGTCGCATGAAAATTATATCGACGTTGCCAGCTCCTCAAAATTTATGTAACACTTCAGAATTTGCGTTTATGGTGAAGAAATATGCAGTAAAAGGCAGTAGAGGTCAACATATCTATTGATTTTGCTGTAATCATTCCTGAACCAACAAAATACCGTCTTTTTTAACTAGACTGGAATGATTCTGGATACTATACAATTAAGACTTTAGTAAATAATTATGACTGCCGTATCTGGTGGTCAATATGACAACGTAAGAAATAGATGTCGGCCTATTAAAATTAGTTGTTTACTACCTCTATGTTCAGTTGTTACTATGAGTTTGGTCCTCAAAAAGAAAGTAAAATACGAAGAAACATCAAGAGAAAAAAAAGTTGTAGATATTTTTATCCATTTAATATGAGAAACAACATTGAATTTTTTTAAGGTCAGTGGCGAATATCTTTTTTTACTAATATTAATTACGGGACTATCTCCAGACGCTACTGGCAATGGTAATTATCTAATTATGCTGCCTAAGGGCCGGTTTCTGTCCAGCTAAAAGTGTCAGATAGGTAGCTGCCAGATAGCGTTTCTATGGATACAACTGTCAGATAGGACTTACGTGGATTCGTAAGTTCAACCTTCAATTGTTTAAACAGTTTATCTGACAGATAACCGTTATCTTCCAAATAAATATTTAACTGGACATTGAGAAACCGGCCCTTAGCGTTTTATTGCAGTAAACAACACTGCAAAATTACAGTCGGCTAAATGATCTTTAAGAAATTAATAAAAAATCAATTTTTTCCCAAACTGTATCTTAAAAATTACTATTAGGTGCTATTTGAAAAAACAAAGGTGGGGGTGAGTTCTAAGGGTTGGAGTACAAAAAAAAAATGTTTTGAAAGCATTGTATGATAGACCCTGTAATACTTTCAAACATTATTCCACTCAGTTTTCGTTTTAACATTTTCTTGTTACGAGAATATCACGTGTCAAGGAAATTCAGAGATATACCGTGTATATATCTGAAATCCAACTTTTGTCGATTATAATACTTCCTGCGACTATTGACGCGCGAAGAAAAATTTCAATACATCGATTTTACTAATAGAAAAAACAAAACAAGTGAATACATATGCATATTATGACTCTCTGAGACAGACAGACCGACGGAAATAGCTATATTTCTCCCACAAATAAAAATAGATTAAGTGCTCATACATGTCAGAAGTTAAAATTTTAATTTTAAAATATAAGTTCCAATAACTTTTCCCCAATTATTATTTCAATAATTCTACCTAAATATTATTTTTAGTTGAGCAAATAGGTGGTGTTGTAAGTCAATTGAAATGTTGGTAAAAAGTCAAATTGTCGCTCAAGTCTTTCGCTTATAGAAAAGCAGCATGGTGAGACTTCCTAGAATTTCTAATTTTCGAATCGGTAAATATACAGGGTGTCCCTGAATTTCCTTGACACACTATATTCTCGTAAAAACAAAATGTTCAAACGAAAACTGAGTGGAATTTGTAAAAGTACTATAGGGTCTATTATATCATGCTCTTAAAATATTTTTTTTGCACTTCAACCCTTAAAACTCACCCTCAACTTTTGTTTTTCAAATAGCACCAAATACTGTCTTCTACACAAATGAAGTCTTTATATTATTAAAAATCTTTGATTTTATACGCAAACTTATTTTTTACGTAAAATCGTAAGCATAACATAAATAAAATAAGAGTTTGCTTGACGCAAAAAAAACGGATAAAAATAAAACTATTTGGGTTTTCAAAAGTTCTAAATGACCTAGAAATGACATGCTTTAAAAAACAAATGTCTTTTTTATCCTTTTTTATTACGAAAATATTACGTCTCAAACAAATGCTCATTTCATTTACCTATCTTATGATAATGATTATGAAAAAAATTGGTTTGTGGATGAAGACAGTGGCACTACGAGGTATTGAATAAAATAGTGACCTCATGAATGTAAGTCAAAATGTAGGGTGCTATTTGGAAAAAGGTAGAGGGTAAGTTTTAGGGGTTGAAGTATAAAAGAAATGTTTCGAAAGGCTGGTATGATAGGTCATTCGATATCTATGAAAGGCGCACTTAGTGTTCTTTTTTTTCTAATAATAATAATAATAATAATAATAATAATATTTATTTCCATTTAACACATAGGTGTAGGATATTGTCAAATACAGAAAACATGGTATAATATGAACAAACAAACAAAGTAAAATACAAACAAAACAGAAAAATCATTGCCATGATTTAGCGTCAAAATATTCAGACAAACAATAAAAACTATTACGAATTAAAAATTCTTTTAAACACTTTCTAAACAAGTATAGAGTCCTGCTGCTTTTAATATTGGCGGGTAGGTGGTTATAAATTTTAGGCCCTATATAATTAGGAGCATTATATACTAACTGTAACTTCGCGTGAGGAATGTGCAGATCGTTGCGAATACGGGTATTTTTTTCGTGAACATTACGATTTTCTATGAAATAGATTTTTTCCTTAAAAATATAAGTACATATCTCATATATATAAATACAAGGTAAAGTGAGTATTTTGTATTCTTTAAAGAAAGGTCTACATGACTGAATTTGTGGAATACCAGCTATTATGCGTATAACCTTTTTCTGGGTTATAAAAACGTCAGAGGCAGAAGAACACATACCCCATAAACATATACCATATCTAAGCCTGGAGTCAACATACGCATGATACAGACTTATTAACTGGTCTTTATTCAGAACCTGTTTTAGACTCCTAAACATATACATACATGAATTAATCCTACACATTAGTTTATCGCATTGTAGTTTCCAGGATAGAGACTCATCGAAATGAATACCTAGTAACTTGATACTATTGACTGTATTAGAGTCTATATCGCTGTTATAAATAATCTTGCTGGGAATATCCCTCTTTTGTCTAGGGTGATACCAAATCAACTCTGATTTCGATTCGTTGAAATATAGGTGGTTACAATTGAAGTAGTTATTTAAAGACTGCATTAGGCTGAAGCATTTGGTGGATGTACTGATAGAATCAGGTGAAGAAACCAAAAATGAAAAATCATCTGCATATGCAACATACGTTTCCTGATTAAATAGTTCATTGATGTCGTTAACGTACAAAATAAAAAGAATCGGCCCCATCACTGAACCCTGAGGCACGCCCATGGATATAATACTTTCCTCAGATGTTACAAGATCAACTTTATCTGATTCAAAATATTTCAAAGCAACATACTGCCGACGATTTTCTAAAAAGTTTCTAATCCACGTTAAGCTATTTCCACGGATACCAATGTTGTACAATTTATCAAATAATATATTGTGGTTGACACAATCAAATGCACGGCTCACATCACACTGAATAGATATTGGGTATTCTCCGCGGTTCAAACATTCAATAATATTACTAAAGTAGCTCAATAAGGCGGTGTTGGTAGACTTACCTTCCCGAAAGCCATGCTGGTTATCCGAAAGTAGCTTATTTTCTCTAATAAAGCCCAGGAGCCGATCTAAGAAGGCATATTCAAAAATCCTTTGTAAACTGCATGCAATCGTAATCGACCTATAGTTTTCCATACGATGATGGTCACCTTTTTTAAAAATAGGGATCACCTTACCAGTTTTTAGGGCGTGAGGAAATATTCCTGACGTAAATGACAAGTTTACTAAGTAAGTGATTGGCTGTATAAAAACACTAAGAGATCTTTTAACAAGAAATAATGGCACATCATCAGGACCAGAAGATGCCTTATTCTTTAATTTATTCATTAACAAAGCTTGTAGTTCAAAAACTGTATATGGTTTTAAAAACAAGGTTTTCGGATAGATAGTTGGTAGGTTGGGGTAAGAGGAGTTGACAATACTATTAGCCAAATTTTTTGGAATTTGAATAAAAAAATCATTCAACATAGTGGCTACCTCTAATGGATTTTCGATTATTAAGTCATTGTCCTTGATTGCTATATTTTTATGGCTCTTTTTGTTATTACTAAGCTCAGATATAACATTCCACGCTGCTCGGGATTTGTTATCACTGGTGGCTATCTTATTTTGATAGAAAGCCTTTTTAGTATCTCTCACCAATAATTTATGCTTATATCTATTCAATCTATACAAATCTAAAAGCTGTGGATATTTTTTTGACATTATAAAAAGGTCTCTCAGGTCCGTGCACGATTTTTTTACCGCATCGTTAACCCACGATTTTTGTCTATGTTGGCACCTTGACATTCGCTCAGGAAAAAATTGCTGGAAATAGTGTATAAAAATATTGTAAAAGTACTCAAAAGCATCATTGAAATCTGTAATAGCATATAAATTAGCCCAGTCTTCATTTCGAAGAGCCTCCATAAATTTATTAATGCTAACATCACTATAGCTACGGAATTTCGAAGACGTGTTACTGTCTCTTTTTTCCGAAATAAATTCGAGTAAAACTGTTCTGTGATCAGAAATAACATTGTCTGTAACAGTTGCTTTATGATTTATGTCAGTGAAAATATGATCTTCTTCTTTCTGTTTTTCTTACGAAGATATTACGCCTCAAACAAATGGTTATTTTATTTATTTTATGCTTGTCACTATGACAAAAAAATAGGTTCCAGTTTAAAATCAAAGGCACTACAAGATTTTAAATAAAATAAGGATTTAATTTGTGTAAGAAAAACCATTAGATGCTATTTGGAAAAACAATGTTGGGGGTGAGTTTTAAGGGTTGAAGTACAAAAAAAATGTTTTGAAAGCATGGTATGATAGACCTTGTAGTACTTTCAAACATCCCAATCAGTTTTTGTTTGAACATTTTTTTGTTACGAGAATATCACGTGTCAAGGAAATTCAGGGACTATATACAAAGAATCCATACTATGAATGAACTGCATAACTCTTTTTTTGTCTGGTCTAGTATTCCGAAAACGGGTTATTTGGTTCTCTATGAAGATGAAACCGCATGTTTTGGATAATTTGAGGATGCTGATAACAAACAAATCGAAAATCCTTTTTTAGCGTTCTATTAAGATGAAACCGCATTTTGTTGATAATTTGAGGGTTCTGATAACAAATACGGTAGCAGTGTCGCAATTTTGAGTTTATGTCTCATTTGACGAAAATGTGTTCAACTGAAAATCTGTCTACATTTTCCTGAAACGGGTGATAAATTTATTGTTAAATCATATCAAATATCAGCTGCTTGTGATTGTGTATTTTACAATTTACTATGCACACAAACTTCCAAATGCTATTTTCGCCCGCTATTATATAACAGGATCTCGAGATCTCTTTTATGATTTGTTTTTGTTTGCCAAAATTAGATTGATAAGAAAACCCTCTCAATTCAGTTTAGTATCTAGGTCAGAAAAACAGAACAAAATTGATTGCTAAAAGCTGCGTCCACGCAGCTCTCCTTTGCGAGGATATACAGGGTCAGTCGAGAGGAGCACACCAAACTCTAGGAATGTCACTCTCGACTGAGTATCACGATTTTGAGTATTCTTCAAGATTTTATGTTAATTTTTGTTTTAATGTTTTGGTCAATGATTTTCGTTTATATATTTTTCAAGTACCGTAAACGCGGGCTACTTTGGCCCACTTTTCAGTAATTATTGTATGTACTTTTCTCTAGAAACTGTTGTTTTCACTGCCCAGAAGTTCTGGTAATCTTTTTTACAACTATAACATCTTAAATTTTAATTAGTAAACCTGTTTTTACTTACAAAATGTTTTTTGAATTAATATATTTTTTTAATTTTGGGCCAATGTTATCATGCGGTAAGGGTAACTTTGGCCCAAGTCAATTTTTAGCGTTAAAAGCATGATAAAAATGGTATGGACAAAGAAGGACTTGGATATTGACTAGAACAGGTTCTTCAACGAAGATTATATTATCAAATGTTATCAAGTTTCGTCATAATTATGAATGTTATCAGGTGAAAGATCTTGGACCACCTCTTTCAGATTTTCAATATAGTTTGTGATGATTTGTTCATGAATCTGAGTACGATTTCTTTTGATGTTCGACGAAAAATCAGTTGAGGGTGTCTCTTTAGAACCGATTTGACCCAGTCACGTCCTGGAACATAGTTGCAAAAATACTGCAGTCTACCATTGCCTAGCCAAATAAGATCTTATGATGAATTTTAAATCTAATCCATCGAGAATGCTAATTCTTCTTCTTGCAAAAAAACTGTTGTATGGCCTGGTGAACTTGAAAACAAATTTTTAAACTTGTTTTTATAGGGGTATCTTGAAATAATCAGCTGTCTGCCTTTGCGTCATATCACCAGATCTGATTGCTTCTAGATAAGTTAGAAGTTATTAGTTATTGCTATAGCCAGTGTATATTGGGCCTCCAGGAAGTCTTTTACGGCATCCAGAACAAGCTGATGACGAGAATACGCAATATAAATACGAAAATAAAAGTTTTCAAGGTTTTTCATTTCAATTCATAACTTAATATTATGGGTTTTGGCTCAAAAAAAGTTGGGCCAAAGTAGGACGTTTTTTATAGATTATCGGATCTGATTTAAAAAAACATGAAAATAAAAAAACTTGTTGAGTTTAACAGTGTTGTAACTACAATACGACTTAAAGAAAGGAAAATTGTTTAAAAGGGGTAGGTACTTACCAGACTTGTTCAACAAGAAATACGTTTTTTGTGAATGGAAGTTTGAGAGGTAAAGATTGCACGTGGTTTCACTAGTCAAACAACCATAGGTGCTGCTTTCTAGTGCACAGCAATGGAACCACTGGGCTTATCAGACAGTCTGTATAGTGCGACTACCTAGCGGAATGAGCCGGAAGTATTTTAAATACAGTCACAAATATGTTTATGGAGTACAATTTTGTTTTGTTTTCATTTGGGCCAAAGAAGGACGTTAGGGCCAAAGTAGCCCATGTTTACGGTATACCTACCTATACTTATTCATTTCGATATGGTGTGATGACGAGGAAATTGAAAAAGGAAATTTCCCACGTACAAAACTTGATAAAGATTACAGTGGGTTTTCTTAGTTGTTTTCCTTATTCTTAAGTAAACGCCCTGTACTATGTTAATTTCGGAAAATAAAATGAATTTGAATGTATACTACTCGCAAGTGAAATCCGAACACCTAGAAAAAAAAGGATATTTGCAAGGAAAATTTGTACACAGCTTGGCAGTACCATCTCTACTACACATGTAATGCTTGTTATTCATTCGGATGCTATTTATCTACATGGCACCTCTAAAAAATTCTTAGAAGTGTAAAAACAAAGCATGGCTTTTTGTCGATTCAAAAACGACGATATCTGTTGCACATGTGGCGAGAGACCAGTTGGTTGTGTAAAAGAGATGAACTGGTTGTGCAAAGATGCCTCCTAGAAGACGACAGCGCCAGTTTACGCAGTTATAAGACCCTTTGAACGGGGTCGGATTGTAGACCAACGTGAACGTGGTGCCTCTTTTAGAACAATTGCTGTAACCATGGGGCGTAGCGTGGCTACAGTTGTAGCACAGTATATCCACTGTGGTTGTACCATCATGGCCCGCGTGGATCGCAAAGGGCGAATGTATCGAGCTGGAGGTTCTGGAGCTCGTAGAAGAACTGCAGACCGGCAAGATCATTATCTACGACTACTGGCTCTTCGAGGCAGCATGCGATCCACTAGCTTGGTATGCAGGTGGAGTGAAATGGGCTTAGGATCATCGTCCGCATCTAGTGCTCCCACTCACTGCAAATCATCGTTGCCAACGATTACATTGGTGCCAAGAACACCGACAATGACATATGCTGAGGCATCAAACGGCCTTCTCCGAGTCCAGGTTTTGCCTGGGGACTCATGACAGACGCCAACGTGTAAGACGACGACGGGGTGAACGACGTGATCTCCAGTTTGCTGTTGAGCGCCATGTACACCGTTCTATTGGTTTAATGGTTTGGGGTGCCATTGCATTCAACAGCAAGTTACTTTTAGATGTGATTCGTGGCACAATGACTGCGCAAAGTTATGGGAATGAGGTGTTGGAAACAATTGCCGTTCCATATGTCCGAGGCCTCGAAGAGGGTTTCTTCGAGCAAGATAATGCACGTCCTCATATTGCAAGGGTATCGATGAGGCTCCTATAGGAAGCTGAGGTCAGACTACTACGAGCCCTGGCCTGCACAATCACCCGATTCATCGCCAAATGAAAAAGTCTGGGATTGGATGGGTCGATACATAGGCGATTTACCCAATCCTCCGACCACGCTGGACGAACTGGAACATGCTGTGAGGGCAGCTTGGGAGGCTGTACCTCTAGAGTTCATCAGCAACCAGATTACGAGCATGCCATTTGTTAATCGAAAAGCGTCAGTTGTAATTCAGAGAGGATTATATGTAAATCAGAACGTATTGTGCCAGTCCGGCCCTGGACGGACGAGCCGATTTGCGTGACATCTAGAATTCAGACGTCTAGAAGTTTCCAGAACCGACGGTAGCGGCGCGCTAGGGTTCTCGGCGTTCACAGGCATCTATATAAGCCGCCGCCAGGCAGCGACATGGACAGTTGGTGTCAATAGGGTGCAGTGGAAAGCAATACCCGAGTAATACGCGACGACGTTCCAGTGGCGCGCGCGAAATAAATGAACTGTGGCATAAATTAGTGAAGTGTAGCACCAATATAAATTAGTGTGACTTTAGATAAATTAGACTGTTAAGTATTAGGCTAGGAATAGTGTACATAGTTAGTGAAAATAAATAGTGAAATTCGTACCAAGTGTTTCCTTTGTCCAATCGGACTAAAGACTTGTAACAGTACCAAATGTAAATCAGAACAGTCAATTGAAAATCACAATGCATGACGCATTGTGATTTTCAACTGCATGACGCACTGTGATTTTCAATTGACTGTTTTGATTTACATTTGGTACGTTCTGATTTATATATGATGCTTTCTGAATTACAACTGACGCTTTCCGAAATTCCGATTAACAGCTGAAAAAGGTGTAGAGGAGTGCATTCGTCAATATGGAGGACCCATGCCCCCGCCGCGACCCCCGAAACGTTATACAGTGCTTGTCTTTAATGTCCCTCCTCCCTCCTTTTATTTTTTGAACAGGTCAACTCAAAAAATTGAATCTTGGGACAATGAAATTTGTGGATAAATACTATATTTTGGAGTAAAATTGACAGATGAAACTTGCAAGATGGCGGCTCGGAGCCATCTTGGAAAAAGAATCAAATTGAAAGAGGGGTCCTGTCCATCTTTTTGAAGCTCGTGTCGAATTCTTCATAACCCTAGAATATGGCTCTCCTACATAATGGCGGAACATTTAATAATTACCTGACACAACACGTTCCACCTTTTTGTAGGAGACGAAGATATACTTCATATTTTAGGATTATTAAGGATTCGTCAGGAGCTTCAAAGAGATGTATCGCGACTCAAAATAGAATATTCATGCATCAATTTCATTATCCCAAGTTTCAATCTTTTGAGTTCACCCGTTCAAAAAATATAAGGGGGGGGGGGAGGGCACCAAAGAAATGCACTGTACAATGCGTTCTAAAAAATCTAATCCAAATATGCCCCCCTCCCCGGCCAACGAGAGCAAATTTAAAAGGTGGCAACTCTGCGACGAATATATTTTCTCTGCACCCCCTCCCCCCCAAATACCAAGTCCTGGAAACGTTACAAGTAACCCTGTATATGACAACATTACTTTAGCTGCCTCTTCATCCTGGAATACGCATAAGAAATACAGGTACATGAAGAAAAAAGACAACATAAAATAAAAACTGTATTTTAAATGAAAATATACATTTATCTATTCTACAGAAACTAATTTTAACCATACCGATTATATTTAGCAAAAAGTTTCCAATTACACCAAAGAAAAAGATATCACGGGTGCACAATCTATTATGGGAATACATTCGATATAAAGCTAAAAAATTTCTAGCATAATTCAAACCATTTCTTGTATATTTTATGTTACATAAAGACACAGCTTTATAGGTGACTTGCTTCATTGCAGCACAAAATAAACTTTATTGAACCTGACGTCATAACAATTATACCAGTTACTTTTAATAATAGCTGAAATATCCACTTCTCATTTGAAAACAAATCGTATATTATGATACAAATTTTTATCATATGCAAACATATTCCCAGTATTGATTGAAAATTTACAGGACGGATTTGAAAAATTAATCTTTGAATAAAGTTAATTCTTTATACATGATAGATGGCGAGGTATTTCAGCACATGACAAATTTTTTTCTAAGATCTTAACAATATATAACATTTATGGAAGTTATATATAGTATTTCGTGACAATGTAAGAAATACATTTTCCAATCAGTTATGTACACTACTTTTCCTACCACCATCGATAATAAACTGATATTTACCTTCAATTAGTACTAATCAGACTGCAGTAACAAATGTAATAATCTGTAAATCTGAAATCACCCTGAGTTGATACTATATCATATTTATAATCACTATGTATTAAAAGGTCAATTATGACTTTTTAGGTCAGGGTAGATCATAGGGAACAGCCCTCGTAGATAGAGTTAAGTATGAAATTTCTTCCAATTTTTCTTAGTTATAGTTTATAGAGATTTCAAGTTTTAGCATGAATGTAATTATGGATATTTAAGTTTAGTTATTCTGTGCTTTTAAAGTATAAAAAGTATTGTTAGGGGTCGAAGTTGTTTTTCTTATTTTGTACTTTTTAACTGATTATTTTATAACTAAACATTATTTTGCTGATAAAAAGGAATAAAGAAAACGCAGACTGTTGTATGCTCAGACTTTTCATTGACTGTCTATAATCTCGGGATTATTCGTTTGGAATCCCCAAATCCCGAGTTAGAAAAACTAACAGATCGAATACCCTATTATACTGCCAAACTATTGTAGTCATATGTGCGAGATACAGGGTGTCCCACGACAATTAAGACTACCAATATATTGGAACTGGGCAGTAGTAGCGAATTATAATTTTGGGGGTGTAAATTAGAGCAAATATAGTATCTACACTTGGGGTCTAAAGTGATTAGTTCATGAGCTACAGGTACTTAAAGGATGGTACCACTACCATTGATTATAACATTTACCCCTACAGTTATTTTGGTAGTTTTTCATAATGGTAGTGGTACAGTCCTTTAAGTACCTGTAGCTCTTGAATTAATCACTTTAGACCTTCAGTGTGTTAGTTTGTTGGTATTGTTTTATCGGGAGGAACTCAAAGTCACAAATATACAGGCTGCCTCATTAAAAATTTTGAATCGGACGTCACGTGGCCAAAAACAAATTCGCTACTACTGCCCAGTTCCGATATATTGCTTGTCTTAATCGTCGTGGGACACCCTGTATAATACCACGCGTTGTGAGTTACTGTGGGTGATTTCAGCTATTAACTAAATAGGGTCGCAAATTATATTTTTATAGATGGTCGTACGAAAACTTTCAAATACTTACCATTTCAGTAAACACATTGTTCGTCACCATAAAAGTTTTCCATTATTCGTTGGATTTTGGCAGTAGGATGAGTTTATATTAATTTATGAGGCTTGACGTTTTCCTTAATTGCTATGCTTTATTGATCAATAGGTTCATCAATTTGAAAGATAAAAACAGTGAAGAAACTTCTCACTAAATTTGGTATATTATATGTATAATTCAAATATATGCATTTTGTTAGCTTAGAAGTGTGGAGAAATACACTAAGTTTCGGTTGTATCAGTGGCGTGCAGTCCATGGAAGCGAGGGAAACACTGCTTCCCTGAAGTATTTTAAAGAAAAAATAAATATTTAAAACATTAATAATACTGTCGTTTTATAACAAAAGATAGATTAATTTGTCAGAACTATTTGTTCGAAAACCCACTAAACGTAGTAAATAATTAGCCTTTTACTGCACGGATGCTAGTGTTCACTAAACATCGATGTGCAATCGATAGTCCGATAGGCTATCGGACTATCGATAGTCCCGAGTCCGATAGGCCTATCGATGTTTTCTGCGGCGTATAAGATTGCGCAGGGTTCCCTCGGATAAAAGGTAATTCCATTGAACTCATGTGACACTGCAGAAAAGGAAACAGAAAGTGTGTGGACATATTTTGGCAATGCAACTTTTCCATCATAAAAATATGTAAATTCAATGAAAATTTGCGAACAAGATTTCTTTCAGATTCCAGTTCAAACGTACGTATGTAATGTCTCTATAATTTTTTATTATTAAGTATTATGTAGATCTTCTGTATAAAAACAATTCTTTTAATAAATGTATATGTTTTGTGTGTTACTATAAAGGAGTTTTTATCTCAAATTTTACCCCAAAATGCATTCATTATAAAGATATATAAATATAACTTGCCGAAGCAATTGCTAAACAAACGAAATGAATTTATAACCGACCAAAACAAACACAATCTGTGCAACTGCAACCTATCGGAAACATCGATGTTTGCACATCGGCCCACCCGATGTTTTCGGGTACTATCGATAGCCGATAGTCGATGTTTAGTGAACACTAATGGATGCGCGCCTGGAGATCGCTGCCGGTCACTAATGCCTTCTCTACTTAGAGGTTATTGACCTCGAACGTTGAACAGTCGAGCACAGTTCCTACCTAAGCAGCGATCTTTTCACCGCCTTCCGCGTCTTCTGCTTTATCAAGACGGGGGCGCTTGCGATTTTATAGGGAATATTCTATTTTTTTTTCGGATTTCACATAGTGTTTCGTTTGTAATGGAGGGTTAAGAAGGACGTTCTTCTGCTTCTGCTAGTGTGGACAATAATTTAGACTCTGTTTGTGTTGTATGTGTGTTACTATAAAAGGGATTTTCTACTAAAGAAAAAAGTGACCTAGTTTGGCAGGCTAACAGCTCCTATCAATTTAGAGACCAGAGTGGAATACTCGGTGAAAAAATTCACTAGACATTTTCATGTTGGGTTTTACGACAAGTATGAGTCGCTAACCGGGTGCAATAACTTATCCAAATTATTTTGTTGGTCCTGTTTACTTTTTAATATTAGTGAGAGGACTAACTGGAACTCAGCCGGGATTACAGATTCGAAAAATATTCACAACTGTAAAAAGGCATGTCAATAGTAAAGGACATTTAACTGCTACTATTAAAAGAAACAACTTTTGAAACGATTCGAATTGAACATAGTGTGGACAATCAATTAAAAATTAGTAACAAGCTACATAATGAGCGTGTAAAAAACAGAGATATTTTGAAACCGCTGATAGATTTTATTTGTTTTCTGGGAGAGCATGAATTGAGTTTTAGACGCCATAGTGAAGCAAGTGGGTCGGCTAATTGAGGAAATTATGTTGATGTCTTAGAATCTTTGGCAAACTATGATGAAACAATCAAAAACCATTTAAATGAGTCAACGGTTTCACTGAATCGCTTCTTCGCTCATAAATATCACTACATGCCACTGGGTTATATTACGTAAACAATAAAAAAAGTTCTTACTACAGCATAGTACACAACCAGCACAATAGCTCAGGTTGGCGGCAATTACATGCTCGTCCCCACTTTTGGATGATTTTTTTGTAGGGATACTAACGATACTTCGATACTTGTACTTCTGCACTAATATCGAGTATTGTTATCTTAGATACTTTTTGAGCGATTCCAAGCTGGTATCGATATTAGGGGGTATCGGTATAGAAAATAATTATATAATTATTGAGGGGTGTAGTCAATTGCACAAAATTCTCTGTACGAACCAAACGCGCCTATTTGGCTAAAAAATATCGAGTTCGTACCGGTATCGATATTTTCATTTTCGCATCTCTACCCAAATTTTACAGCCGTAAAATCATCCCAAGGTCAAATTTTGTGGGAACCACTTTTATATAGGAAATCGTCAGAGATATTGTGCTGATTGTTTACTATGCTGTGGTTCTTACATTTGACCTCATCTCAATAAGGATAGAAACAAGACTATGTGAGAGTGTTTCAAAGAATAGTATGTATAAGTACTAGACTCAAATACTTATTTTCTTACGATTTACACTTTGAAGCTTCTATATGTATACTACACATTTTAGCAAACCTTTTCTGATGGTTTTTTGAATGACTCAAGCTTTTGATCTTTTCTATTTTTGAGGAAGCTTTGTAGACCTTTTTTACATATTTTTTTGACTTTCGAGTTTCATTGAAAACTTAATAAATGCCAAATGAATATGTGTATTTCCAAAGATATAGCTAACAAAATACATACGCGTGTTTAATAAAGTAACTTTCTAAATACTCCAGAACTAGCCTAGTATTCAGTTTATCTGTAATTTTTTTACTGTAGATAATAGAGTTTAAATATTGTTTGAAATGAGGTGATACGAAAATTGTATTGTAGTTTGATCTGTCTATTTAGTGAATCAAAATGGTTGAACAAGTATTCCGATAGGCAAATCGACAACAAAATTTAAAATTGCGGACAATCCACAACAGGACTGTTTTACGCAAATAACTTCTAAATATTATGTTGCAACATGACAAACATTAAAGTGATTTATCTAATCACATACTTGTTCTAAGGGAACAACAGCAAATACGCCAGTTCTCTTCAAAACGTGTTTAAATAGTTTACTGAGAATCTAAGATATCTAAAACTACAATTCTTTCTGAAAGCAAAATCTGAATATGACTTGAATAGTCATTTCTCTAACGTTTTATTTGACAACACAGCTCTGAATGTAGAAGTTAACTAAAAGCTTATAAACTTGCTTTCAAATGCATAAAAAATTGAATTACGTAATTATATTGTTAGATCAGTGTTTAGAGGTCTTGATTTAAATGTACCACAATGGGGGTAAGATCTCGACATTCTGAAGATTCACTGTTTTGCTTTCAGAATATTCTATACTACGAATATATTTTTTCTTTATATGCTTGATAAAAAATTGGTGCTACTGTTGTATACAGCGATGGTGCAATTCCAAACAGTTTGTATTATACGACTACAATTTGGGGACAAATGGGTCAGACAAAATATATATCTCACATAATCATGGGTGTTGTAGATAACGAAAACGCTGTTTTTGAGTTGTGTCCTTGATGAGAAAACATTTATACAAAATCAATACGGGTGTCTCAGAATTGCCTTGACAAGCGATATTCTTGTAGCAAAAAAAAATTCCAACGAAAACTGAATTGAATTTTTGAAGGCACTATAACATGCTAATAGAACATTCTTGTTTGACTTTACTTGTTTGAGGTGCAATATTTGCGTAAGAAAAACAGATAAAAACAAAACTAAATGGGACTTTCAACGCCTATCATATCATGCTTCCAAAAGATTTTTTGTTCTTCAACCTCTAAAACTCCACCCCAACTTTGGCATGACAGACACTATAGTACCTTTAGAATTACAACTCAAATCTTGTTTGAACTAATTTTTAGTTACGAATATATCACGTGTCAAGCAAATTCTGAGCAAGTAAAATCTTAACTTGCTACCAGTTTATAGAATAATCGAATGACTGATGCCAATTTTAGAGTAATTAAAGTGTAGTAAAATGCAAAATCTTTCTAAAAATATGTACTGCGTGTACACAAACCTTAGAAAAATAAATACTATAATGATGTTGCTTGCAATGGAGTACAAAACAACTTGAAATGCGGCAGAGCAAAACACGATTTGAGCCAGGATTTGGGATATTTTCTACGTTTTAGTGTATTGTCGATACAATAAATAGAAAATGCAATGCTATAGTTAATTACACATCGTAAAATCGTTACAAGTTGTAATAATACTTTTTATGACATCGCAATTTCAATTTTTTATAAACCAGTAATGCAAGCGAATATTAACGCAAAGGCATTTTATTAAACAAATCAATAAATATTATTTCAAGCATAAAAACAGGAATATATTGAAATTTATAAATCAAAAACTCGTAATTAAATTGAATGTTTCTCATAGATAGTAACACAAACTCAATTTCGATAATAAAAACATAACACAAACTGACTAATTCTTATTAGTCGAACAAAACAACACAAACAATTTTATGAACAAATAAAACACCTATCATCAGGCGAGATATATTTTGAAAAAGTAAAACTGAATGTTTGCTGAATAATATTAAATTAGTAAAATACCATCCCTCATAGTCACAACTAAAATGATTTCAACATCAGAACAATAACACCAATAACACGATTATATAAATATATACATATATACGAAAGAACAGAATCATAAAATATACTTTAATTTCTCACAACTGAATTCACCTCCGAAATAAAAAAAAAATAGGTATACAAAAATAGAGAATCAAACCATCACAAATATATTTTAAAATAATATAGTCATATAGTAAGCCTGTCCTTTATTTCAAATGCTATTTGTTCGTCTTTTTGACAACCAGTGCATCTTTTCAGAAATACAGGGTGATTCGAAAGTTAATACTTTTTTAACTGTGTAATAGAACTCGTTAAAATAAACATCTTTTTCAAATAACTTTTTTCCGAAATCTGAAAAATAAGCGAGATACAGAATAAAAAAAATGATTCTGGGCTTGGGTATCAAGACGTACTTAGTCTGTTCATGTTTAGTTTTTTTGCTCAAATGTTTGCTTGCGAATTAGGCATTATACCTGTCAGATAGTGCAGTAGTCACTTTCTGTTCATCGTTGTCAAGTATAAATTGATGAATCCTAAAAGTGGCACATTATATGAAAACGACTTTTAGGATATACCAATTTAACATTAAACTGGAACTCACTAGTGCATTACTTAATCCGAGCAAAAAACTAAACATAAAAAAACTAGGTACGTCTTGATACACGAGCCCAGATTTAGTTTTTTTTATTCTGTATCTCGCCTATTTTTCAAATTTCGGAAAAAGTTACTTGAAAAAGTTGTTTATTTCAACGACTTCTGTCCACAGTTAAAAAAAGGATCAACTTAGGACTCTACCCTGTATAATAACAAAGATAGAAAGTTAACCTGAACCAACCAAAAATTATAGGATTTTCAAATCTTTTAATGGAAGTTCTCTCTGGATAAGTGAAAAACTTATCTGTCGAAATAAAAAGACACACTGGTGTAACATATAGAGAAACATTACATAATCATGTGCGAAAGGACTCAAACGCATCATTTAAAAAAATTGTTCAGCTTTCTTAAGGTCTCCTGTCTTTTGGTACAAACACACATCGATAAATCCTAGTGAAAGGAATAACGTTTATAGTGAGATCACATGTTTGTTAGAAAACCTTAAGTCGTCTTAGAGTTCTTAGACGATTGCAGCTGAAATAAAAGATCAAACTCTTCGCAGTGTGTTGCCTATTTTTATTGTCTTAATAGATATATCTGCATTTTTATAGCCACAACCAGTTGTCGCATTTCGTCCAGGAATTATTTCATTCTTAGATGAGCATGTGTATGACTTCCAGTTAAAAAAAACTGAAAATCATGTCATAGAACAATAGATAGCTATAGATTGGAATAGGGCTATAGAGCAAGCCACAAAAAATATTTTACATTGAACTATTGCCACTTTGCTGCCTATTGCAGATTTTTCAGCAGATCTATAAATTTTGATATACTGAAGAAGCTTTTCGATCTATTTAAAACTAACTACAGATAGTAAATGCTAACGTAGTTTATCCTGATGATACACGTATATGTTAGTTTCTTAAACAAATTATGAATGAAACACGACAACTATCTTGAAGGCTATTTCTTTCGTTATAAATTAAATGGGCAACACTTTGTTTTTGTTGAAGCCAATAGCACGATCGGGTTTGTGCTACGACTCTCAGAGAAGGAGGATATATAGACCTACATTGTAACTATGAGCGCTTGTTTAACATATGTACGCTGTGTTACCAATGTGTCCATTTTTATATTTTTTCATCACAGATAGTTACACATTATATACTACTAGATGGCAACTCCAAACTTATCAATGTACACTTCCGTTTGTGATGAAGAGGTAGTCAAAGTTGCGATTTCATTTGTTACTTTTAGTGGCAAATTTTAAAGAATGTTTTCTGTAAGCTGTTTGTTTAAATTCGCGATTTGATTATGAGTACATAAAAAAGTTCAATCAAATTTTAAAAGACGCGAAAAAATGTTTTGAAATGATCCAATCTGACCAAATTCTAATTACCACAAAAATTAAACTTTACCTAAGAACTCTGATACGTAGTCCGATGGTTTCCAAAATTCTGACCTTTGAAGTTTATGTAGAACTGGCATCATACAACAATAAAATTAATCTGTAGTGTTTTAAGCAGAGGGAGAACTATGAAATGATCTGAATGTATCATTACTTTTTGATGGTCAATAACTAGTGGATTTACTCGTGTCAATATTATGATCTGCGAATGTCAAATTATATATTTCAAGATTAATTCTCGAAATAGAAACATAGAAATCTTCACGTTCATTGAAGATCAAAATTATACACTAAGGCAACAATAGTGCTTTTTTCAAGATAAAAATCCATATCAATGCATTTTTTGATTACTTGTCATAATATAATTATTATGCCACACTATTTTAATAAACAAATGTCAAACAAGACGAATCAATGGAGTTATTGATAAATAAAAGTATACGAAAAATTATGTAATTGAACAGGTGGTAATCAGCAATCCAAATTAGATGATTTAAACTAATTTTGACGCCTGTACTTTATTGACCTCATATTTTGACAGCTTACATTGATTTTACTACTCCCAGTAACATTTTTAGCACGACAAACCTGTTTTTGTAACTGAAATTGAAATTAAAAGCAATGACAATTTTTGCAAGGCATCCAAACACAAACAAAATTTCGCTCGGTCCTTTCGAGTTTCTGCTAAAGTTAGCTTTAAAAAGAAGCGGTAAGATTAACAACTATATAAATCATATTATATGCTTACTCACCGTCATTACACAAAACGTATGAATATTACTGAATCCTTTAGGACTCCGTAAAATCGAACAGTGCCAAACAGCTTACAGCTTACATACCTTCAAAAAAAAAAATCACAAACAGAAATGCACATTTTTTTCCAAAACACACACGCATTCGCCTCATAGATTTTACTTGTATATTGATTTTCTTTTTCACACTCTGGACTAGTTTTACGAGTTACAATAGCAGGCTAGTTGGCTATAATGATCACTTTGTATTCAGGTACCTCATCTTGTCTCGAAACATCCCTATTTACACATGCTTTCCTCTGCTATATCTCTTCATCAATATAATTCGTATGTATATATTAATTAGTTTGTATATTGCTTGTTACCTCTGAATACGGATAATGCCTACTACTAAGAAGCCATTCCACTTGGCAAAGCATTTCAAAACTTCTGTAAAACACTTTATTTGTATTTTCAGCCATAAACCAGTGATCCTGGATATAAGAGAGTCCATTTCACGTACTATGTTACTGTTGAAAAGGACGTAATTCACATCTAGTATTGTGACTGGAGGGTATATTGCAATTCGAAAGAACAAAACAAAATAATCTCATAAATTAGTAAACTACTGATTACTGGAAATTGATGAAATCTCAAAATGTTCCATTGTTATTATACTTATGAATTCGATGTACAGAATTATCAAACCTCGTTTAGATTTAAATGTTATTTCCTTGTTTTATTTCAGCAAATTTATATGCTAACAAATTGGTTCACCGGTTCAGCAATCATAACAGACGTTTTTATTTAAGCTGTACTTAAAATGCCGTTAACAGATGTGACGTTATTGAAATGACGTATTTGACGGCTTTGTAATCGCTATACTTAAACTGCCGTCAAACGGTAGTCCACTAAAATGCCGTTTACAGCTGTGGCATCATTGAAGTGACGTATTTGACGGCTTTATATTAGCCGTGATTAAAATGCCGTCAATTCAATTTGGAATTCGGTCTGAGCACAGCACGTAGTTGCAGGCAGTCAGGCTGGTGGAGCGTATAACCAGTGGATTCACTCAAGACAAAAGTACTGGCATCTTGCTTCTGGATGTATGAAAGGCTTTTGACAAGGTGTGGCATGAGGGCCTGCTCTATAAATTAATTCAAAAGGGTTTCCCATTTTGGCTTCTAAAACTTTTAAAATCCTTTCTCGAAGGAAGTTAATTTAGAATCAAAATTAACAATACTTTTTCGACATTACGGCCCATAAAGGCCGGTGTTCCTCAGGGTTCGGTCCTTGGACCTATTCTTTATTCACTTTTTATACATGACGTCCCTTGCCCCAGCAAATGTGAAGTCTATCTCTACGCTGACGATACTGCGATTATAGCTCAGTCGCGGACTGGAAATCTAGTCCGCGATCAGATGCAGCTCGCGGTGGATGAAGTGTTTGAGTGGGCGGATCGGTGGCTCATCAAAATTAATCATTCGAAAACGCAGGCTATATATTGTACCAAAAAACGTCGTGGTGCCCCGTTAGAGGTCTCAGTAGACGGTATTAGGATTCCATGAGAAAATTCTGCCAAGTACCTAGGAATTGCCCTCGACAAGGGCATGACTTGGCAGAAACACACTCAAGCGTTAAAAACAAAATTCGAAATTACGTTTCGTCAACTCTACCCTATGTTATGTAGAACTTCAAAATTGAGTTTGGTAAATAAAATTCGACTTTATAAAATGATTATTAGACCAGCAATTACCTACGCATGTGCGGCTTGGTGTTTCTTCGCCAAGACGCACATGCGAAACCTGCAGGTTCTGCAGAGCAGGATATTGCGTACAATAACTAACGCCCCATGGTATGTTTCTAACGAAACCCTTCACAGGGACCTCGACATCCCTGACTTGAGGGATTACATTAAACAACAAGCACAACGACGTTATAGTGAAGCGAAATCGCAAAGCAACCCTCTGTTGCGCGAGTCAGTGGACTACACGGTCTAGCGAGTTCGCAAGCACACAAGGCCGCGGCTCGCACTGTGATCAAAATCAAATCGTGCAAATTTGGAAACAACTAAATTTTTGCCCTTTTAGATACCGAACCTCAAAATTAACCCTTTTGGTTAAACCCAAAAATTACCGAACTCAAATAGTCTATGTCAAGCTATACCCTCCAGCCGACACACTTCCTCCTCTTTGCTCTTCTCCTTCCTTCCTCTCTTTTTCTTCCCTTACTTCTCCATGACTTTGTCTGGTCTCTGGGTAACCAGACCTGACAGACCGATCGACCGACACGACTGCAACTAAGAGCAAAGGTCCTCCGGACCGCTCTGACTAACAATGACGAATAACTGCCGTCAAACGGTAGCCCACTGAAATGCTGCTACTAGCATATTCGATTTCTTGTTATATTATTTTGATTTGTTTGCATTATAGTTGTGACAATTTTTGCTGGATTAGGGGAACCCTGATATTATTGGCATTGACTGGAGTAAGTTTTCCGATTAGTTTTGGGCCGCTCAATGGACATACCTGTTGTTTGAGCAAGGACCTAATGTATTGAAAAATCTTAAAACGCTATGGGCCAATGATACTGATGCTGTAATTGTAAATGTAAACAATAGTGGCGAGATTCAGACTCAGTTTCATTTCATTGTAAGCAATGATGAAGTTTTTTTACAACTGAGCAGACCGCGTAGGCAGAGCCTAAATACCAGAGTATCGCGGCTGCTGTGAAAAGGTTATGTTAGGGGAAGTTTGTTAATGCGTGATTTGAATGAGCCAATGCCCGCAGGCCCAATAAATACATCTCTTGGCAGTCTGACCCAAGCCTTGGATATCCTGGGAATAAATGTGCGGTTGTACCGCTCGGTTCTTGATATATGAAGAACGACCGCTTAGGATGAGATGCAGCGGCCCCGTGGGTGCATCTGATTTGTATTTGAAAGCGAAAATCAAGTTTCTGTTGAACAATCTGGAATATTTGACCAGATGCTTCCTCCAGGCCAAAGCATTACGAATAAAGGCTTTGTATTAGATAATGCAAATCTATCATCCTAGTGTCAGTTATCTGGAGAATGGGGGTCAAGGAAGTGCGGAGGCTCGAGATCACCAGAGTTTTACAGGTACTCGAGCCTCTTCACTCTCAGGGGGGGTCGCAAGGCCCCCCAAGACCGTCCAGGAGTGGATAGGAGACAAATGTGTCACCTACCCCGTGCAGAAATGCACCTTTCTCGTAGTGGCCCCTGTCTTCGTCAAATTTGACGAAGCTAATCCTGGCGGATCTAGGCTGGAGCCCCGAAAGGCTCCCTGGCAATGGGCAACAGCATTGCCAGTATCGGTGCCAGCTCCTGGGGGAGGGTGTACTCACGATAAAAGTGAGTGCACCCTTGCCTAGGAGATCGCACAGAACGTCCTCTAGGATAACTGAAGAACCCAACCCAATGTGTCATGCGATCCGTGCTAAAGGGTGCGTGGCGGTGGGGGTGCACCGTCGCTAACGGAGCCTCTGGGATACCAGGCGACCTCCCAGAGTAACAAGCCTTACACTCGTGCAGGGGGCGCCGCGAGTGTGGACCATATAGTTCCCCCTTACTCGTGGGATTTATTATGAGTAAAAAACTCAACAATAATAAACCCAAATCCGGGGGCCCCCCATCAGGGGACCCCGAACAGCAACCGGGTGGCCTCTCACCAGGGGACCCCGATAGAACCCTCACTGGCGAAGAGCAAGTGAGAGATATTTCAAGGGAACTCGCCAAGAGGGTGGGTACCTTGAATCTGAAGAAAAAGGGTAGGACGGGAGCGCAGAAGAAGCGGGCCCGGAGGCTAAGGCTGGCGCAGGAGGGGCAGGGCTCCGGAAGTCGAGATGCCTCTTCGGGGGCATCTGCTTCGGGGGGCGCTGCGGCTTCTGTGCGGGCTAGGGCGCCTTCGGGTGTTGCAGCTGCGGCTTTGGCGGGGCCTAGCATTGCTGGGAAACGTCCGAGGTCGGCGGGTGTGACACCGGAGGGTGCCTCATCGCGGAAGAGAGCTCGCACTTCCGCTCACGTTAGCTACGCTAGAGTGGCGCAAACCGGGCACAGGGTGGTATTCGTTCCCGAGGACTACCCTAGTGCTCAGTTGGTGGAGACGCAAGTCTTCAGCATCCAGGAGTCAGTGAGCGGACTGATGGACGGGCTCCCACTTGAAGGGGCCCTTCCAAGGTTCGCTGACTGCTACTTCTCGAGGGGGGCGGCCATCTTCGTTTGCGAGAACGAGTTCTCGCAGACGTGGCTGCAGGCTCAGGTTGGCAACCTGAGGCCCTGGGAAGGAGCACGACTCAGGGTGATGCGGTTTGAGGACCTGCCCGTCTTCAGGAGGGTGATGGCTTGGTTCCCGGGCCCTCACGTGAAAGAGGACATCCTCCTGAGGAGGTTAGACAGGCAAAATCCTGGGATACACCCCAGCTCGTGGAGGGTGATGGAGGTTAAGATGGAGCCGAAAGGCGTACGTCTGGTCCTCAGCGTTGACTCCATTAGCTGGGGCGTAATCGAAGGCAGGGGGCTGCGGCTCTACTGCGGAGCGAGCTCAGCAGTGTTTACTCTGCTGGGCAAGAACAAAGAGCAACGCGGGACTGCTGCTGCCGGCGGTGATCAGGGCCCAGGCGAGAGCCAGGAGCCTAGGGACCAAGGGCAGCTGGCACCTGGGGAGGCTGTTGTTGCTGCTCGGGCTCCTCCAAGGGGGACCGAGCGGCAGGAACAGACTCCTCAGGAGTCTCCGGGGCTGGATAGGGATGTGCCCACACCAGGAACTAGTGGGCCACAGAGCAGCACACCAGTGAGTGAGGGGCAGCTACTCGATAGTGACTCCGACTCAGCACTGGAGGGAGCCAGGATGCTGTGGCAGACGGATCAACGCCACAGTCACAGCGAGGGTAGCGGCAACGAACGGGGCCCCACCGTGGGGAACTAGACGTTGGTTCGCTACAAACACACGAGGGTGGACTGCCAAAAAAAAAAAAAAATGGTGAGTTACATTTCTTTCATTCAAATTAATTTGCAGCATTGCATAGCGGCTTCTAGGGTTCTTACTCAGACGATCACTAGGGGTCGCTATGACATAGCTCTTATTCAGGAACCCTGGATAAGGAATGGCATTATTAGCGGGCTTAACATTCCAGGGTATACCATTTTTAGTAGCGCTCCGGAGACAAAGCCTAGAGTGTGCATATTATGTAATAATATGAATGCATGGCAACTAATGGACTTTACAACTAGGGACATGGTTGCGGTGGTGATTCGCCTTAGAGAACAAGGCATCGAAAGAAGTTTAGTGGTATGCTCAGCGCACTTACCGTATGATTCAGGAGATCCTCCTCCCTCAAAAGAGATGGAGGACCTTGTGTCTCATTGTCGGGATAATAATCTCGAGCTCATCGTGGGGTGTGATAGCAATGCCCATCACACCCTATGGGGTAGCTCTAACACTAATAGACGTGGTGAAGAGCTGATGGAATTTCTAGGGACGTCGAACCTAGAGGTTCTGAATGTTGGCGACACTCCTACCTTCTCAAACAATGTGAGGGATGAGGTCCTAGACATAACACTGAGCACGGTCGGTATTTGTAATGAGGTCAAGGACTGGACAGTATCCTTGGAACCGTCACTGTCCGACCATAGACATATAACGTTTAGGATTGACGGGGAAAAAGAGGGAATCCTTGTTAGAAATCCTAGGCAAGCAAATTGGGCTTCTTTTAAAGAGGACCTAGGCAGCAGGCTCCGTCCTATAGAGCAGGATCTCAGTAAAGGGGAGGGCTTGGAGGCGGCAGTTGATTCCCTGTGTAGGGACCTCCGAGACTCCTTTGAGGATAACTGTCCCCTACGCAAAGTGGGCGTGGCGGGCAATGCCACCTTCTGGACTAAGAAATTAGAAACCAGGAAAAAGTCCCTGCACAAACTACTCACGAGAGTTAGGTACAGGAAAGGTACTCCTGATTGGGAGGAGTATAGGATAAAGCTACAGGAATATAAGAGGGAAGTCAGGAGGGCCTCCAGGGAATCTTGGAGGAACTTCTGCAGGTCCATCAATGATATTCCTGCGACGGCAAGGATGCATAGGATCCTTAGCAAGGACAACAAGTCCAAGTTGGGGACCTTGACGGACTCGAACGGTCATAGAACCAATAACGAGGAGGAAACGCTTGAACTGCTGATGAGTGTGCACTTTCCGGGATCGGTTGCCGCTCAGCAGACAGGTGCACATAGGCCACTCCGCCGTCCTCATAAAGAGGAATGGCAGATGGCAGGAGAAGTCGTCACTTATGACCGCACAAGATGGGCGATAAATACTTTTGCTCCATACAAAAGTCCAGGCAAGGATGGAGTCATTCCAGCCATGCTACAACATGGACAGGATCTGGTACTACCATACCTAGTTAGGATATTTCGCGCCTGCGTGGCTACTGGCTTCACACCGAAGAGCTGGTTGCATTCAAGGGTCGTTTTTATTCCTAAGCCGGGCAGAGGTAGCTATACTCGTCCGAAGGACTTTAGACCGATTACCCTTTCGTCGTTTTTACTAAAAACACTGGAGAGGTTGGTTGATAGATATATCAGGGATGGGCCCTTACAAAGGGTTGAAATCCATGCCTATCAGTTCGCATATCAGGCGGGAAAATCAGCTGAGCTGGCACTTCATCATTTGGTCAGCAGGCTGGAGAAAACGTTGAATCAACGGGAAGTGGCTATGGTAGCATTTCTTGATATCGAGGGTGCGTTCAACTGTACCACTACCAATTCGATAAGACGCGCCCTAGAGAGACATGGAATTGCTCCAATCCTAGTGGAGTGGATTCTTACTACTCTAGAGGGCCGAGTGGCTTCTGCAACGCTTAATGACATAAACTATAGCGTTGCAGTGGCGCGAGGCTGCCCACAAGGCGGTGTTCTTTCACCTCTATTATGGTGCTTAGTGGTGAATGACCTACTCGTGAGACTAAGCAACACAGGGGTCTACGTACAGGCCTATGCCGATGATTTGAGCATAGTGGTCAGGGGTAGATTCATTAATACAGTCTCCGAGGTAATGCAAGGCGCGCTGCGTGTTGTGGAAACGTGGTGTAATGAGGTGGATCTGTCAGTGAACGCTGAAAAGACGGAGCTCGTTATGTTCACTAGGAAAAGGAAGATGGAAGGCCTCGTGAGGCCTACCTTTTTCAGAACGACACTTGAATTGTCTCAGTCAGTAAAGTATCTAGGAGTAATACTGGATCACAAGCTGACTTGGAGGCTGCACGTGGATTATAAGGTAAGCAAGGCTCGAAACTCATTATGGGCCTGCAGAAGAGTTGTCGGTAGTAGCTGGGGCCTGAGCCCAAAAGTGGTGCACTGGCTCTACACTACAATAGTCAGACCGTCACTAATATATGGCTCCATAGTGTGGTGGACCTGTATAAAGACGGAGGCAACAAGAGCCAAACTTAATAAGGTCCAACGTTTGGCATGTCTTAGTATAACCAGTGCAGTGCGCACAACACCCTTGAGTGCCATTGAAACACTATTGAATCTTCCTCCTTTGGATCTGGTAATCGAAGGGGAAGCTAGAAAAACTGGGTTCCGTCTCTGGAGTCAGGGTAGCTGGACTTTTATGAATCCAGGCAAAGGACATTCGACGATTCTAGCAGAGTTGCATGAGGATTGTCCTATTTTGTTGGCGAGGAGCGATACAGTTTCTCCTACGCATCGCTTCAATCGCAAATTTACGGTGGTGTTTCCGTCAAGGGAAGAATGGAAGTCTAGGGAAAGACAGCTCATCGAAGGAGGAGGACAGGTCTGGTACACAGACGGTTCACTCGCTAGAGGGCTCGGGCTCGGGAGTCTACGGGCCCCGTACAAGACTTTCATTCCCTCTTGGGGGGCACACCACAGTATTCCAGGCTGAGGTCTATGCGATACTCGCCTGCGTAAATCGTATTCGGGAAATTGACGGGTCTAGGAGGCGGATTACTATCTGCTCTGACAGTCAGGCAGCCATCAAAGCACTGAGTGCTTGGAAAATAACGTCGGGACTGGTCCTGGAGTGCAGGAGGGCTCTTGACGACATCTCAGCTAAACACAAGGTATCACTGATGTGGGTACCTGGGCATGCTGGGGTAAAGGGTAATGAAATGGCAGATCATCTAGCCAGGATGGGATCCGGAAACAGTTTTGTGGGCCCGGAACCAGCCTTAGGACTGTCTGCAAATTTGGTTAGGAAAACAACTGGAGAGTGGATCCAGAATCAACACTCTCTGAGATGGAACAACATCTCTGGTCATCTCCGTCAGGCTCGGGAGCTATTAGCAGGGCCTGAAGAGAGAATAGGACGATTCTGTCTCTCTCTGGATAGGAGTAACTTGAGATTGTTAGCAGGCTTATTAACGGGTCACAATACCTTCAGGCGTCACTTGTTTGTGATGAGGGTGGTCAACGACCCAACGTGCACGTGGTGTGGGGAAGAGGAAGAATCCTCGGCACACATCCTGTGTCGCTGTGAAACCCTGGGTTATCACAGGCAGACTATGCTGGGCTCAAGAACCTTGGAACCAATAGAGATAAAACGGATAGGACCTAAGAATGTACTTGCCTTTGCCAAAAGGGCAGGTCTTAGGAACTAGCGCGGATAGAGGCGCAAAAGGGCCCATCGTGTGGCCTATGCACCAGCCACATTCCGTGCTGGATAGCCTCTGGTTCTTATTCATTCATTCATATCTGGAGAATCATCTGCGCCTGGTGACAAGGCGATTCTGGTATAAGACAACAGAAATCCCTCATATCTCTAAGACCATGTGACATTGTAAAGGAGGTAATAATAATACCTCATTCAATTAAAGTAGTTAAATTAGTTCCAAATAACGTCAACAGTTCAGCAATCATCTTATTGAAAAGTGAGAGTCAGTGATATCATGGAGATGTCTGTTCCAATAAAAAAAAACGAAGTCAACCAAAAGGATTACCATAGAAAAAGGAAAGAAGTACTGTAACATCTGTGAAAAGATCCCATAATGTTGCATGATGTATTTCTCTGGGTAAAGTTTTCAATAAAAGTCCGAACACCAAATTTTAAATTTCATCGACAGTTAGAGAAGCAGACTTTCAAATTGCGTTTTGTCCATTATTACAAATTTTCAGGAGAAGCAAAAAACCGGTACAGAGAAACCAAATCATAGAGAAAAAATATTTGGGATAATATAATCATATGGGGTCTATGGAACTCAATCGCAAAACTTGGTACAAGAAGTTGAAGATCAACTTGTAAAAATTAAAAAAAAGCTGTTGGACATAATGCAGTATGCGTAAACGATTATTTTTTTTAATAAAATCATTTTGATTATTCTCAGTCCAATCAAAAACATATAGTTTCTTTCTAGTTCCATATTTCACTAGTTTGACACAGTTTTCTCACGTATTGCGGCTATTATTTCAGCTCCCGGAAGATCAATAAATGAAAATTAAATCGCAATCAAAATGCATTTTATCCATGGACTTGATTTCCTACCGAATAGCACAGAGATTAAATGCATCTTGTCTGTCTTACTTACATAGGAATACTGATGAAGCTGTTGGAACGTCATTTTAGTGGGCTTTCGTTTGACGGCAGTTTAAGTACAGCGATTACAAAGACGTCACTTCAATGACGTCACATCTGTTAACGGCATTTTAGTAGGCTGCCGTTCAACGGCAGTTTAAGTACAGCGTTTTATTTATCCTCTTTCTATCGTTGGTGAATAAATTATTATTATTTCTAACACATTTATCTTGCAAAATAAAAAAGCTTGAAGAAGGGATATCTTAATCATAAAACAGCGGTGTTCAATGACATACGGAAATTCCAAATATAACACTTTCGAAGAAGCATATAAAAACAGTATTACAATAAAGGCCGCTGCATAATTGTCCGAGAACGGAAACGGTATCGAGAAAAAACTTAAACTGTACTCAAATGAATGGCAGCATGCACAATGAAACGCCGGCAACGAGAACGGAGGCAAACCCGGTAACGTGAATGGAAAACTTTGCCATGATTCAACTTCCCCGTTTCCGGGACCAATAGGATCATTGGATTTCTGAAGCAAGTTACTAGCTAGCACATAGCACGCGCCATTGTCAACCAGACATTTCTTTTTGTAACCTATGTATATGTCACAATTAACACAGACGACAGATGCTATACGTTTTATTCGATTTATCGTTTATCCATCAAACTGTTTGTTATCGTGTTTTTATCGTAGTTTCACGTTGTATTGTTTATATATAGTTGTTGCTGCATTGGCCAATGTGGGTAATGATCAACTACTGACAAGTTTGGTTGAATAATGCCCCCATTTGTATGATACGTCTTTATTGGAAGTGATGACTCTATGGAGGTGTCAATAGAGTTGGCAGAAACACAACCAGGTAGTTCCCATTGGTCCCAATCAGGGAGTGGACCACATGAGGATACACCAACCACCACACCAAAGGCGAAGAGGAGGAAGAAGATACACGTCTATGAATGATTCTATAAGCAAATTCACGGACATCTGCCAGCATAAATTGAATAGAAGTATAGATAATGAGAGTGACCCTAGCTTCATGAAGTTGTCCAAGATTAACAGCATTGGCCAATGTGGGTAATGATGAACTACTGATAAGTTTGGTTGAATAGTGCGCCCATTTGTATGATACGTCTTTATTGGAAGTGATGACTCTATGGAGGTGTCAATAGAGTTGGCAGAAACACAACCAGGTAGTTCCCATTGGTCCCAATCAGGGAGTGGACCACATGAGGATACACCAACCACCACACCAAAGGCGAAGAGGAGAAAGACGATATACGAGTCTATGAATGAATCTATAAGCAAATTCACGGATATCTGCCAGCATAAATTGAATAGTGATGTTAATGAGAGTGACCCTAGCTTCATGAAGTTGTCCAAGATTAACAGCATTGGCCAATGTGGGTAATGATGAACTACTGGTAAGATTGGTGGAATAGTGCGCCCATTTGTATGATAGGTCTTTATTGGAAGTGATGACTCTATGGAGGTGCCAATAGAGTTGGCAGAAACACAACCAGGTAGTTCCCATAGTTCCCAATCAGGGAGTGGACCACATGAGGATACACCAACCACCATACCAAAGGCGAAGAGGAGAAAGACGATATACGAGTCTATGAATGAATCTATAAGCAAATTCACGGACATCTGCCAGCATAAATTGAATAGTGATGTTAATGAGAGTGACCCTAGCTTCATGACGTTGTCCAAGATTAACAGACTCCACGAAAGAAGTTGCATTTTAGGAAGGATGTACTTGACTTGATAATAAAATATACTGATGGCTGAAACAATATTTTTTCTGAATACACATTTAACTCAACCAATTTCTTGCAAGGGGAGAGAGAGAGAGAGAGAGGGTCTTAAATGTGATAAATTTCACCTCATCTGTCTATGTGTATCCAAAAACTAATAGCTTTCAAAATTATCAAAATTGAATTTTTTTGGGTGGAATTTCCACACTGAATCCTGAATTTGAAATAAAACTATTGTTGACCGAGTTGATTTTTTTACAGGACATACAAAATAAATTAGCGGTAAAATGTGTGAAAATAGGAACAGCAAATTATATGAAATACAGTAAAAATACCATAAACGACCACAAATCAAAATGGGATATTGACTATGCATACCGGCCTATGTTTTTCAGTCGCTATGATCAACTTCATGCTTTAGGCGAATAATCAAATATTTTATCAAAACTCGTAAAGTCCCGTACGTGAGTGAAGACGGTGTATTACAATTTGTCTCTGCATTTTCAAAAATTTCCTATTCAACTACAATACACTATTCATAATCATTTGCATAAATTCATTATGATTTACTTGAAGTTAAAATTTTAGCAGGCTCATGTTTAGCTCCAATTACTGCACAATTTATCTTTCAAAGATTATACTCATACTTCAATTAAACATTTCAAAAATGACAGTGTTCTAGTTTTGGCCGATCCATTTACCAATAACGGATATTTGCAATGTCCATAAGCAACATATCAAATTTAGTTACACTAAAAACGATTTTTAGTTGTTACAAGTGGAATAGCTACTTAAGTGTTCCAAAAATATATTGAACACAACAACACATAAAAATTAAATCTTCCCGACCAGCAAACTCCAAATTTCATATCAAGAATTCATATAATCCTAAAACTTGATATCCAGACAAAAAAACTAGGGTCGAAACGAGTGTTTACCCTTAAGTGGTAACAAGGTTTGAGGGTTATACAAACTTTTTTAATCTCACCGTCTAAAAATACATAAGATTGTGTTTTTAGTTTGCTGGTCTGACATTTTTTATGTTTATGTGAGGGGAGAGTTATCATATAATTCAGTATGTACGTGTATCTATAAACAACAAATACAACAGTCTTCAGGGGCTCCGGTAAAACCTGCATATATGATAATAATTTCTAATGTTTACATTAATACTGTTAATATTAAAGAGCAATTTCTATTCTATTCAATATCTTCTCGAAACACGGGGTTGTATAGGGAGATGGGATCTGTTCATGTTATTCATTTTATATCACAGTTTCAAGATGGGGCTAATTAAACAGCATTATCCGTATTTGATATCCGAGGCCACGTTATTTGATCTATACATGTATGCTCCTTAAGGAATATATTACTTGGAATGCTTGTAGCTGTTCTACATTTTTCTTCTACGGTCATTTTCAACTTTAAGTTAGACAAATCATAATTATATTGCACAGATGCGTCATGCCTTCATGCAAAAGCATCAGACACCTCAAATACTGGGAAAGATTTACTTCGCCTCAGTTAAACAAACTTAGCTGTTACAATTTCTGAGTACAAAAAGCCATTCTGAAAATTTTAGTCAAATAACAGTACTGAAGAATGTTTTAAAAACTATATAGTACAAGATCCCACTGCTCGACCCTGCAGATTTTTTGATAAATTAATTTTAAACAATAAATAAATAAGAATAATACTGAATTTTCTCCTTAGATATGAATTTAGAAACCACCCTTACATGATACAGGTCAGAATATCTAAGAGCAACAGTATACACAGCTCATTTGATTAAACTGAAAAGGCTTACTTCACAAACCACCCCTGTAAAACAGATATTTCGTATTTGTTCATACAGACAAAACTGACTACGAATTAGAGATTCTTTACAACAGTCTAAATAATAAAAAGAGAAGTACTTTTCTTATAAAATACATATTTTTGAGGCGAAGTATAGTTCAAGTTATGTTAATCAAGCGCCTGATCCTTTCCCAAAAGTACGCCGCATGCGAAAATCAAAAAATATTCAGTATGAAAATGAGCGAGTAGTAAAAAACTGTGTGCAACACTTCAGTGTTTAAAATGAAGTGGTGGAAATCATACTGTTTCAGTATTGATAAGTTTACCACTTGTGTAATAAATACATATACATGTTGGTCTCCTTGATAACTTCGTGTAAAGGACACCATTGATTTTTTCACCAGATGCAGTCTTTTTCGATTAGACGTGCATGATGTCAAGAGCTCTTATATTAAAAGGAACAAAAATTAAGTGTAATAAACAGGTTGAAACAATCATACAAAAAGCATATGGTAAAAATATTCGCATGAATATGAAATGAGCAACTTGAAGTTGGCTCAAGATGTAAAATAAATAGATGGTGTTGTTATGTATCAAACCAAAATGTAGCATAGAAAAGATTAACGCGTACATTCTTCTGATACAAAATATGCAAGTCTTTTCAAGCTACAGATGTTAATGATTCATCTGGTTGTACAGATCTTTGGTTCATAAAAATCTGTTATTAATACTGAGTGGAAGGACAAACCTTATAAACTCATTGTACAACTAATAGAATAAATAATTCTTCAAAGAATTGCAAAAAACGAATTATCAAAATCACAAAGACATACAACACAATGAAGCTTCTGAACATCGAGCATTACACTTCAATAATTTCAATCTCATTATTGCAAAATAATTGTCTGTTTTTATGCGCTCATACTTCCATATTCAAAAACGTTTTTTTCTTTTTTATTGCAACATCTGACACAGCAGATGCTAAAAAGTATACATGAAATTCTGCAATAACTACCTTTATCCGGCCCATAAAATTAAACGTGTAATTTGGACGGAAAAACATAATTGAATCAGTGAGTGGAAAAACAATACATGTCCAAAATCCTTGTTTTGAGAAAAACACAAATATATGTTTTGACTCTAAAATTTTCATTTTACAGCAATCAAGTCTACAGAAATAATATAAAGGAAGACTTCCTCTATAAGAACTTCCTGAACAGGTTCCTATAAGTGTGTAAAGCAAAAAAAAGAACCTGGAGTTATACCATTTTTCCACTCAATATTGAATAAACATAAAAAATGTAAATATTCCAAATCGAGATGCATTTATTAATGTATGTTTACAAATTATATCAGCTTTAGTCTCCCAAGGGGTAATATGGCAGTAAAATCCAAAATTTCACCATTCATGTACTTTATGACTCTTTTTAAATCAATGATTTTCTTTGCATTGATTAGTAATGGTTTCTTGTAGTCTACTTTGTTTGGAGAAACAGGAATGACATTAGACTTAAGTAGTTTGAACATATTTATACCTAGTCGTCCAATGAAAACCTAGTGGAAACATACCCTAGTGTAGAACTGTCATAGATCAACTGATGATAAGTTGAAACTGAGGTTTCATTATCGCCTTTCACGACCAACTTATAGGTTATCACTTCCCACACCGATATGTCATTTCGAGATAATACGATTTTTGGGCGTTTTATGGTATCTACATAACGAAAATACACGTCACTTATTTCCGTCGGTCTGTCTGTCTGTTGGCATTTTCTTGCCTCCTAATCACAGTAACCGCTGCATGGATTGTGATGAAATTTGGGTAGCGATATGCTGTAGTGCCATAGAAAGTAATGCAGCTATAGCTTTGAAAATCGGTGCATGGGCGACGGAGTAATTAGCAAAAAATAAAAAAATTCAAATATTCCTTCAACTTCATTTTTAGGCGTTTTAGGAGTTCCTGATCATTATCTACTTTTTTTTGGGTGGGGATGAAATTGGGGTGGTGAGGGGGTGGGGGATTTTAAAACTGAAAAATCTGTTGTATTCATAATAGACTGTCCATTGACCTGTGAAGGAAAGACCAGCATAATACACTTTTTTGCGGGCGGGCGATGATTTGGTTGCAAGGGGTGAATCTCAGACTATAGCTTCATGCTATGGGAAAGTTATAATTTGGTGTCTACCGTAATGTGTTGGAAGTACTGATACAATCAACTTAACTTCCTTTTTTTATAGTCTCTTGGTCATCAGCTTGTCGCATGTCGATTGTCGAACTCAGGCGGCAACGATGGAAATCGGATATTGAGTGGAAAAACGATATAACAACCAGAGTTGTATAGTTCTTCCGCTCAATCCAATAACAGGTACCATCGTAAACGCGTACACGGTGTGTTAGTTATACTGTTTCTCAGCTCATCAGAAAGGATCACGTTGAAATATGACTTTGGCTATCTCAGTTAAAAACTGTCAATTTTGGACTTATACTGTTTTTCCACTCACCGATTCAATTGCAATCACACTGTTAATGAAGTGTATAAAGTAACATTGCACAACGAGTTTTTAAGGAGTATCAGATATCATACAAACACATTGTAATACAATGAACAAAAAGTAAGAAATTGATCACACTGCTATTTGAGTGGAAAGTGTGTTTTTCCCTCACAGGTACTATTAGTTTTAGCTGGAGTTTTACAACTAACCGATTTACACTTGTAACAATCGTTGTTAGCTTTTTCCTTTTAAGAATTTCTATATCACAGATGTTTTACTCCTTATAATTCTACGATTTCCCCCGTTCTCTTTTTATCTTCATTATTACCCACATATTCTTTCCATACCATAAAAGAAATAAAGAGTTTCTAGCGATCTTCATTATTTTCTTGTTTAGAACTGAACAGATAAATTGTATAACTTAGTTATTATACCTGTCGTATGAAGATAACAAATCATTACATAATAATACATTTATGTATTTTTTAATGAGGATTTTTAGTGACATAATGAGTAAAGCGACCTTGTCCAGTGTTGTGCATCATAATTTCCAGCTTGAGTGCTTAGTGCAGATAAAAATATCATGCAATAGTCTAAAACATTAATTTATGCCAAAATTCAAAGATTCATGAACTAATATGCAGAGATGCTCATTTTGGATATCATCTCCTTTTAGTATGTCCTTAATACTGATAATAATCTGTCAGATAGGAATAGGACATATGACTCTGATACCTAAACTTCAATTAACACAGCATATAATACTGCAGTGCAGTGTAATCTTCTCAATAAGTCGGAAACTGCCGACTTGTTGGAGCCAAGCTCCACTGTATACCTCGATAACAAACAAAGTCCGAAAAAAAATGGGCATCTCTGCGAACCAGTCCATAATTCCATTAGATTAACAGTCACGGTAAAAATCCCCAATCGAAAGTTCGCGTAAACATGAGTTGATGTTGTTTTTATTATTCTTTGAGAATGTTATACTTAACTAGTATAGGTCTGCAAGGACTATAGGTAGGATGTACTCATCAGAGTCTCCGTCGTTCGGGTTTCTGATTACAGGATGCAGATCGGACTGTTGTACTGGCTTCCATGGCTTTTGCAGCCTGAGTGGAACATCCTGGAGTAAAACACAAACGATCATTATTCGATCGATCATTTTTATTATTTTTTCATTATTTAAAATATAACTTTTAGGCATAATTTGTTAATTAGTTAGGATATGAATCAGTGAGATGTAATTTTTGTAAACTGTGGTACTGGACTTCGCCGAGGATATACTGGTATAAAGCCTTGTTATTATTATTATTATCAATGGCAACTTGCCACAATAAGTATTGCATCTAAGAATGGAAAATGTTTAAATAAACATTGATGTTTAGACATTACAAGGTGGGCCAATAGTGAGAGGACGGAGGCTTGTGGGCTTACTAAAACGAATTTCAAAAATCTGTCACCCTTAAAATATTTTAACTTAAATTTTAACATCTATATAAAGTGATTCAGATCAAACTTACATTTTTTTAATAGAAACCCCTATACATTGTTGCATATTTGGATTGCTTGGGAAACTTTAATATGGCTTTATATGGAACTTTAAATGAACTGTTTGGGCGCAAATTACTTTTTTGGTATAAGTAGGCATCAGAAAAAAATTGAATATCGCAGCGATTATAAAACTTAGAAGGACGTGACTTTGTGGTGCGACTAAGCATGAAATGCGTCATCTTAGATCGGACACTCAAATTTGAATTCTTTTTGTACTTGGAGAAATCAGTAGATTAATTAAGGAAATTTTAATCACGTGTAACATGATCATTTCAAATGTGAATGCCTAATTTTTGTATTCCATCAAATGAATCAAAATCAAACTGATAACCTTTCCAACAATGTAGGATTGTAAATTCCAATCTTTTTTAGTTTTCATTTTATCTCAATTTTTCAGTCAAACAATGTCATTTTTTCAACCTATAAGTAACCTAATAGGCCATGAACAATAAAAAACTTGTCCAGTTGGAAGAAACCAACCAACTTAGCAGAAAGATGCGAACAAACTAGAGTAATGAGGCAAGGCTATAAAAATTCCTTACAACATATCAGGTCTAACCAGAAACAACAGCGGCAATAAGAATTTTTTAAGGCCTAATAGCTATTGTACATATGCTTAAGCAACATAATGTCAATAAATATCAATAGACTATCAGTATTTATGTCTTCTTCAATAATAAAACATTGATGTACTACGAGCAGTATTTTTTTTCTGGACAGAAGTATAATCCTGTCTTTCATTAGTGATGTGTTACAAATGAACAAGATATCGGTCAAATGGAAATTCATGGTTAAGGTAATGTTAATCACTTAAATTTTATTGGTGGATGGTGAAATTGGCCATACAGAACTCTTGAATAACAATATTTTAATAACTTTTATTTGAAAATAGATTATTTCTCCAAACAGCTTAACCATAATGTTAATCCCATTAGCTACGCCACTGGGACTAGTGCTTTGGTACTTTTTTGCAACAGACAACAGACGTTTCCTCCTCTCTTTATTTGACTAAGGTTTTATCTATCAAAAACTCTCATGAACAAACGATCTTGAGACGGAAAAATAAATAGCTACTTGCTAAGGCATGCATTAAGGTCATGTCTACTCACCACCAAGGCAGTCTCCTCCCCCTCCATATGAGAGTAGATGATATCACTCTCAGCGAGCTCGAGTTTCTTAAGTTTCTTGCCCCTCAACCGGCCTATAGCCACCAGGTTCTCCTCTCTGTATTTGTAGCCGTACATCACAAATTCCTCCAACCGTTTACACAGCCAAGCAGCCAACACGAACGGATCAGGGCTCTGCTCGAAGACAGGCTTTGAGAAAAACCAACTGTTTTCATCATCACTTTGTGAATCTATCAAAGTGATACTGCGCAACGTGTCTGGATAGTTGGATAGGTTATGGATCAGTTCCATATTCACCTGCAATGACAGATAGATAGATAGATAGATAGATAGATAGATAGATAGATAGATAGATAGATAGTTTACCAATGTTAAAATCAAAACGCTAAATATATTATGTCTCATAGTTTCTGACAAAAAATTGTAAAAAGTCGTAGGAAGAAAAAACTTTTCAAGTCGCTACTTCTACAATGTTATAGCCAACGAATTCGAATAGCCTATTCGAATTCGTTGGTTATAGCCATGCAATTTACTGCAATATAAAAGAAAACCGATGAAAATCGGTTGAGAGTGGACAAAGTTATAGACGTTCGAAGTAAGAAGTGCGCGAAGTACCCTTAAAAAAAACTGATTGCTCGTCGAAAATCACTCGGTTGTGCGAATTAAACGCAGCTGGTGTCAAAATTCGCTAAAAAAAAATCTCAATAACTTTTATTAAAAACTTTTTTTTGTAAAATATGCGCCCTCGGCGTAAAAGTGCAAAAACGATAATGGAGAAGTCTCATGATACTCATAATGAAATAATCAGTTACGTATCCGTAAAATATAGACGAAAAGTAATTAGTCAGTGAAAAAATTTTTGGAATCCGTCAATAAATGGCAGAGAAATCAATAATTAAAGTTTGCATATTTTGCGCGAAATAGTTGCCGCCTTCAATTTGGCTGTGACGTCACGTCTCCGCAATCCGCGTAGCCAGCCGTCCGTGCCGCGCGCTGCCGTAGATCTGTGTATCGTGGAAGCTGTAGAGTGTATTTATTGTATGTACAGCTTGTGCAAAACGCATTAGAGCTCAACGCATCAGACGTAATTTATTTTTGATTTTTAGATAAGTGTTTTTTAGTTTTTGGCCATAACGGAAGAAGGACTTGTAAAAGGACAAAGTGATATTAAAATATCTCTTATTGATCTAGAAACGCTTTAAGATAGTAGTTTCGTGAGAAAGTAAACGTCTTCCGGTAAACGCAAATAAAAACCAGCATTTGTTGATATTTTTGTTATTGTCTCTTTGCAATACTGAGGGTTGACTGTTGTATTTAAAGTATAACTAACTGAACTGTAGCAACTCTTAGAAGATATTGATTCTTTTGAAGGAGAATTCTCGGGTGATTGGGGGATGGTCTGTATCGTTCGTTTTTTTCCTTCTCATGATTGTTTGCACTTTTTGATCTTTTTGTTTAACTTTGATGTCAACTTGCAGTTTGTTTAAATTTTGTTGTCGGGATTATATCTGATACATTCACTGTGCAATCCTTAGATAGTGGATTTTCTAGTACATCCGGCTCTTTGTATATTGAATGATACTGAATTACTTCGAAAGGTTGCCAACTTGAGGTCGATGAAGCATCGTTCTGCAATAAATTTTCTAAACATTCTGCGCGTCGCCTTTTTTCATATGCTCCGAGTTTTCTTCTAGGATGAACAACTTTTTGACAGTCAAACTTATGAGGGCAGCCTTCAGTTTTCAGCTTTAATGTACCACCAACTAGTTTATATTTGATTAGATTTTCAGTATCATTTTCAAACTGTAACAGCAAAAACGTAAGTTACGAATCCGAAAATAGAGAAATATATAACACAGTAAAGTAATTCAGCATACATATTACATTATAAATGTAACTAACTAATTTACTATCAGGTAAAGTAATCTTTAACAACCAATGAAGCTATCCATATATAGTTGATAATTATTAATACTTATCAATAGAAGATGAATACAATAGTATACTCGCATCAAAATGATCCTCACAAACATATTTTGTACTTTTACTTCCCACACCGATAGGTGAGGGGAGTATTGTAATCGCGAAAATTTTCGATTTTGAGATAATACACTTTTTGGGCGTTTCATGATGCCTACATAACGAAAATCCACGTCACTCATTTCCGTCGGTCTGTCTGTCTGTCTGTCGGTCTGTCTGTCGGTCTGTCTGTCGGTCTGACTGTCTGTCGGTCTGTCTGTACGCGTTTTTCTGTCCTCGTGATCTCAGTAACCGCTGCATGGATTGTGATGAAATTTGGGCAGCGATATGCTGAGGGGTCGTAGTAGGTAATGCTGCTATAAAAAACGAAAAATTTCAAATATTCCCCAAACTTCGTTTTTAGGCGTTTTAGGTGTTCCTGATCATTTTCTACTTTTTTTGGGTGGGGGTGGAAATTGGGGTGGTTGGGGTTTGGGGGGTTGTAAAATTGAAAAATTTGTTGTATTCATAATAGATTACCCACTGACCTGTGAAGGAAGACCTAACGACATAAATAACTTTTTTAGGTGTATCCGAGCATTGCCTTATGCCTATTACAGAAACTAAAGAACTTAGAATTTTTTCCGATGTATACATACGAATATTGCTTTAGATCGTTCTATATTATGTAACGAAGAAACTGTTCAATTGATTTTAATGACATTTTGACACAGTATTACTACCGTGTCGAGGATGGAAAATGGGTATTGTTTTTATAAATCGTGCCAGTAGCGGCGCAGAAATAATAAAAAAAAATAAAAATATAAAAACAGATCAAACATCGTTTTTAAGTGTTTTAGAAGTTCCTGATCATTTTCTGAGTTTTTTTGGGTGGGGGTGGAATTGGGGTGGTTGGGGGATGGGGGGTTGATAAACTGAAAAATTTGCTGTATTCATAATAGGATGTCCACTGACCTGTGAAGGAAGATCTAGCGACCTAAATCACCTTTTACTTCCCACACCGATAGGTGAGGGGAGTATCGTGTTCGCGAAAATTTTCGATTTTGAGATAATACACTGTTTGGGGGTTTCATGATGTCTACATAACGAAAATCCACGTCACTCATTTCCGTCGGTCTGTCTGTCGGTCTGTCTGTCTGTCTGTCGGTCTGTCTGTACGCGTTTTCTGTCCTCGTGATCTCAGTAACCGCTGCATGGAGTGTAATGAAATTTGGGCAGCGATATGCTGTGGGGTCGTAGTAGGTAATGCTGCTATAATTTTGAAAATCGGTGCATTGGCGGCGGAGTAATTAGCAAAAAACGAAAAATTTCAAATATTCTCCAAACTTCGTTTTTAGGCGTTTTAGGAGTTCCTGATCATTTTCTACTTTTTTTTGGGTGGGGGTGGAAATTGGGGTGGTTGGGGGTTGGGGGGTTGTAAAATTGAAAAATTTGTTGTATTCATAAAAGACTACCCACTGACCTGTGAAGGAAGCCCTAGCGACATAAATAACTGTTTTAGGTCTATCCGAACATTGCCTATTACAGAAACTAAAGGACTTAGAATTTTTCCGATGTATACATACGAGTATTGCTTTAGATCGTTCTATATTATGTAACGAAGAAACTGTTCAATTGATTTTAATAACATTTTGACACAGTATTACTACCGTGGCGAGGATGGAAAATGCGTATGGTTTTTATAAATCATGCCAGTGGCGGCGACAATGAAAAAACTAAAAACATAAAAACAGCTCAAACTTCGTTTTTAAGTGTTTTAGAGGTTCCTGATCATTTACTGAGTTTTTTGGGTGGGGGTGAAATTCGGGTGGTTGGGGGGTGGAGGGTTGAAAAACCGAAAAATTTGCTGTATTAATAATAGGCTGTCCGCTGACCTGTGAAGGAAGACCTAGCGACATAAATCACCTTTTTAGGTCCATCTGAACATTGCCTTGCCTATTACCGAAACTAATAAGGGACTTAGAATTTTCTGTATACATACGAGTATTTATTGCTTTAGATCGTTTTGTATTTTGTAACGTCGAAACTATTAAACTGATTCTAATGAAATGTTGACACATTATTATTATTACTGTGGTGAGGATGGAAAATGTGTATGCTTGTTAGAAATCGTGTCAGTGGCAACGTAGCAATAATCAAAGACCAAACTAAAAATATGAAAACAGCTCAAACTTCGTTTTTAGATGTTTTAGGGGTTCCTGACCGTTTTGTACCTTTTTTCAGTGGGGGTAAAATTGGGGTGGTTGGGGGGGGGGGTGGTTTGGCAGGTTGTAAAACTGAAAAGTTTGTATTATTGATAATAGGCTGTTCATTGAGCTGTGCAGGAAAGACCTAACGGCATATGACAATTTGGGGGGGGGGGGGTACTGGCGATGATTTTGTTGCAAGGGGATCTCAGACTTAAGCTTCATGCTATGGGAAAATAATAAACTGGTATCACCGTAATGTGTGGGAAGTACTGAGTCAATCAACTTGACTTCATTTTTTGGTATTATTAAATCCCGTTTCATCACTTTGCACCACTTCTTTTGTACGTGGGAAAAAACTTTATTGTGCTCACACACTTTGGAATAATGCAATATTTTTTATATCATCCTTTTTTAATGTCACTCATATTATAGCAATATTATTTGATATGCACTAAACTAGAAAACAAAAGAGACGATTGGTTGCTCAGCTCACGCCACCACCACGCTATGCCTGTGTGCGTTGTCTGATACGTGCGTCGCGTCGTGTGTCGGTGGTCGTGTGGCTCAGCGGCCGCGGCCGCCCGCACTGGCTACGGAGACATGACGTCACACCACTCGGTCAGTCGTGCAAAAATATTTCTGCGGAGCGCGACTTTGAAACATTACAACTTTTTTGTCTTTAGAGATATACTCATATTTCTTTCACGCTTTTCTTTTATTTTTCTTATATTTTCTTTTGAATCGATGAAAAAAATTTAGTAAACTTCTCCATTGGGGGTAGTTGTTGGTGATTTTCAACCCCCTGCAAAAAATGTAGATTTGCGGCTTTAGGCATTTGTTTGTCACATCATGACAAACAAAATATATAAAATTTAACCTCATTAGCCACAATGCGAACTTCCAGAGATTTTACTGGACTAAAAGATAGACTTTGAAAATCATCTCTTTGAAAAGAGCTCATTTTAATCTCTTCCATTCAAAAGTGATTTTTATGCCGGATGTAGATAGGATGTGACTATTTTAATTTGAAATGGGCGTAGATTCAAGGTTGTCACGTTGTTAATATTTTGCATAGTTTTTCTATAAAGGATGTAAACTTTATTTTATGTTTATTAAGTTTCCCTCTTTTTGTAGACTATAAATGTTATATTGCACAGCTATTCCATTTTTTGCATTGTTATGTAATTAGCACTTTACTCTAAGAATGTTTCATAGTTACTTTTTACAATTTTACTCGTCATTCGGCAACACTCGTCTTTAACAGCCTGTCACTAGTGTCATGCACACATAACCTCCCCTGGTGTCACAACTGTCTCGGTATCTAGATCATGAAATGATGTAAACAAACATCTTTCAATATCAATACGAAGCTGCGGTTATGTCTGTAGATGGCGAAAAGGAGGTCAGATGACAAGGTACAGTCACATTCTAAGGATAGCTCCACGAAAGACTTATAACGTCACGCTTAGATTTATTACGTCACAGCTTTGGCGCGAAATTTTATGTTTGAACTTTGCAGGTGCTTTTAAGCCACTTCGCGTTCACAGTAAAAAGTAAAAATGCTAGTTCCATGGTTTTTTGGGACGTAACATCAATATTCCATCATAAAATTTTGTTCAGAAAATACCCCATTATACAAGACATCAATCACTATTACATTTAAAAACACTAACAACCATTACATGACATATCACAACAGACTAAAATCAGAATTAAAAAATTAACTGAAGTAACTGAAGTGCTGTAACTTAAGTCTTTTCTGAAAGAACCTACACCTCATCAGGAAGTGCATTAAAAAATGTTATGCTCCAGTATTCTGGGCCATCCTGACACCCCCCTACCCGCCAGTATACGGGAATTAAATTTTTCCAAACACAGCAGTTAGAAGTATGAATGTCTTCATGGGTTTGGTACAGATCAATTTTCTGTCTCACATACATGAAACACTCCAATATACAATGTGTCTGGTCTTCGGTGTCAGATCCTTTAGGGGGATAAAATCCGTCAAATATGTCAAACTTTCAGATGCCACGGTAGAAATCAATAAAAAAATGTAAAAGTAATTGCATTCACCAAAGAACATTCATGTTAACAGCAGTGACAAACATTTGTGACACAAAGCAGAGGGAAGAAATATTGCCTTGTAAATCACTCACCTTTTCACAGAAGAACAACTTGATGTGAGACAGTGGCATCTCCTTCCTGAGGACTGTTTGATGCAGTTTTTCTATATCCTTAAAAGTATGAATTGCGGTAAGGCGCAGTTCACAGTTAGGATGCTTCTCTCTAAATGTTAGCCAACTTTTATTTGTAGGAGGCACCAAACCTTTAGGAACAGCATGCACATGCATAACAAGTCGCTGAAGTTGTTTGGCAGAATCTAAGCTTTTCATTAGGTGATTGGACAGCATGTCGTAGTCTATACTGAGCACCTGTATATTGAAGCACACATTTACCATCAAATTACCAAGTCTTCAAAATAAGATATAGGTGTTCTCAAAAGTTGAGACTCTCATTTCCAGGGCCAGAGTAGAAGAGAAGTAGATTTCATTTTTTTATGACATTATATACAATTTTTACGTAAGAGAGATATATGTAGAATAAACTTCGTCATATGAAATACAATGTTTGCAATCAAATGAACCTTTCTGGCATCTGCATTGCCAACATTACTAAGCTGTATTTCTTGCTACTCAACATTGCCAGATCATAATTGAGAAGCATAACTTTCAAGTCATGTATAAATAGGATATTTGAATAAAAATATATCTATCTTACTTTAATACTAATATGGTAATTACCTCAAGCTTATTAAATGACGCCAATAATTCTGGATCAAAGCGACAGGGTTGGTAATTTATTGGATCATCCTTGACAGATGCTAGTCCTAGATGGGTCACTTTATTGGGATCAAGGTGCTTTAGGAATTCTTCAATGTAGTAGGACAAGTCTTCTATGCATCCTATACTAAACTTAACAAGATTTGGTAGACAGGGTAACAGAAGGGATATTATTCCCCATGGATCATCTTCATAACTACAATGAAATAGATTCATTGGTTAGAAATTAAATTGCACAATAGTGTTTTGCATCAATACTGCATGTCTTTATAGTAGTAGCAGTTCTTTTAAAGAAAAGGCCAGTGACATCTAAAGTTGTGTTTAAATAGCCATAGATATATTTCTCAGCTGGGACCCATTTCTGGAGTTCAAGAGAATTAGTTTCTAGTAGGAGTTTCTCTCACAATGTTCTCCTGCTAAAGTTAATAGGTGTTCTTCATAGGCATCAGAATTCTCAAGAGAATTATGAATATAGTGAGTCTGTGATTAATTGGCTGACACACCAATCAAAATAGAGCATTTAAGAGGCTAGATCATCAGCTGATCAAGTCCGACGTCTGGCCGGCCGAATACTGCCGTAGGTAAAAATGTGTCGTACGAAATGGCAACAGCGATCTCGGCGGCGATTTTTGAAGGAGCGTGGACTGGTGGTCGACCGCACTTTTTTTACACAAGCTCTCGAAAACCCTTTGAGACCCACCGCAACCATATTTGCGGATATTACATTCTACAGCTAAACCGTTGCAGATATTAAAAAAACGTAAAGAATAAAAGGTGCTTATAAAGTGTTCGAGAAGAACCCCCCTTCTGGGTTATATTTTAAGAGAAAATTGTTCTTGACATTTTTCTGATATTTGTCATCGTTTAGCTGTAGTTTGTAATATCGTTTTCAACGGGTGATCTAGCCTCTTAAGGTTGGCTAAGCTGTCAGCTGTTATTTATGTTGACTTTAGGTTAGCTGTCAATAATTCAAATTCAACACTCAGTACACAAGTTCAATAAATCAACTCACAAGATTTCACTATCATGCTGACATGAATGACACTAATGATAGCTATGACAGATATATTTAGGAGAAACATGGCTTTCTCGGGAAATAATGTAGGAGAAATTAATTGTTCCTATGCTTTTTAAGGGAATCATTTCTCTCAAAATGGGTCCAGAACACCAATTACAGATTTTTGGAGAAAATCTGCCATTGTTTCCTATAGGAAATGATTCTCTCCCTACAGTACTTTGCAGTCAATCTTTTGCCTGGTCAATTGTATGATATCACTGGCTTTTTATAAAAGTGAAAAGTCTGTACCTATTAACACTTTTGTAGGGGACCTCAAACCGACAGTGTGTTGGTTCTAGGAATAGACTTCTTAAGTTATTGTTATCACCGAATAATCTTAACAACTGAATGAATTCTTGCATACACTCATATGATAATGAATTGAATACAATTCGTGCATCAGTCACAATCTTTCCAAATGTGTATATTAAAAATCTTGCTTTCTCTAGATTGTTCTCTTCAATTCTGAATGTCATTTTGGTCCACCATCTGAAAAGAATGAAGAAAGATTTAGCCAAACATCACTAATAACCAGATTTCCAATGCACCTTTTTATAGTTTTCAATTCATACAGAATTGGTGAACAAGGTGTCCAAGAGGGAGGTCAAGCAGAATTTATTGTAGTTTTCCATTTATGAATGTTTTTAAATACAGGGTTGGGACAAAGTATGGAACCAAGCAAATAACTTTGGAATGGAAAGAATGATATTGCTGAAAATTTGCACGCAAGTGTAGTGACGTATAGTGCACCCGAAGACATTATGCTAGCTATTAATGTACTTCCGGTTTAACCGGAAGTACCGTTAACTTTTTTAATTTAAATGGGACACCCTATATATTTTTGCAGATTTTAATAAATAATTTTTTTCCGAATACGACCATAGTGGGTTGGGTATTAGTTTCTGTAAAAATGGTAAAGATAAAGCTTCTTCATATGTTTAAAATGCCGGCCATTTACCTCCTGACGTCCTGATCCTGACGTGAATTGATTCGACAAGGTAACTCAGCAATTTGTCAACAGACTTGTATATTGTCAGGAAGTAAACGGAGGGCATTTTGAACATTTGAGATAATTCCTGATAATTCATGTATGTAGAATTCAGTGGACTGTATTTTTTTTTGTTTGATAAATAGAGAACCCATGCAAAGTCAAGGACACCTACCTTAGAATCGGTCTCGCTGATGCCTGCCTCTGCTGGGGGCCCCCTGGTCTCGTTTAGCACTTATCTTCAAAACCGTTTTTCCGGACAGAAAATGGTCTAACGAATTTTCTTGTATCACCGTATGAAGATCGAAGAAGTAGTCGAAGGAGTGTGGTCTTCCACGTTTCTAAGGAATCGACTCGAACTCGTTTTTTTTTGTAACTTTTCGTCGGTCGGATAAAAACGTAACCGTTGGCTTGGCGGGTAAATGTGTACCTTTGAATTTGCATGGTATATTAGGCAACACAAATAGCAAGCGAAGGATTAATAATGAAAATTGCACGTACATTTTCCGCCCACTATAAAACAACGTTTTATACATATATAACAAGCTAATGATAAATTTCCCAAAAAAAGAAAAATAACTCACACTTTACCATCCAAATGGCAAAAATGCGAATGCAAAAGAAACTATGAAATGAAACTAAATCTATGCGTAAGGACGTCACAAACAAATATTCTAATGATTTAAGAAACTGGCTAATTGATAGGTAGAGGGCAAAGCTTTACTATTGCTCTCTTAAAAAATCCACTTTGAGTTTTCACTGTAACTACTCTTACATGTCCATCAGGACCGGGATGTAGCTCAACTACGCGACCCAGAGACCAATGTAAAGGCGGTTTGGTTTCATCCTTTAGCAAAACTAATGTATTTAATTGGATTTTGTTAGACGGGCTTGTCCACTTGGATCGCTGTTGCAATGTGTTTAAATATTCATTTTTCCATCGTTTCCAGAAATCTGCATTGAGTCTTTGAACCAATTGCCAACGAGATAATGTATTCAGTTTCAATGTAGAAAGGTCAGGATCAGGACATGAGTTCAGAGGCTCAAGCTTTAAGAAATGTCCTGGTGTAAGTGGTAGCAAATCATTAGGGTCCGAACTTTGTGCGCAAAGAGGTCTCGAGTTTAACAAAGCCTCGATTTGGGTGAGAACTGTGAGAAGCCCTTCGTATGTTAAAATTTGATCACCGATAACTCGGAATAAGTGAGTTTTGATCGACTTAACTCCGGCTTCACTTAAACCATTGAAATGAGGAGCACCCGGAGGATTAAAATGCCAAACGATTTGGAGATTCTCTGCGGCAAGTTTTGAAAATTGTAGAATTTGATTCTTTGCACCAATAAAATTAGTTCCACAATCGCTATATAAGTTGGTGCATCTACCCCGACGTGAAATGAAACGACGAAAGGCGGCTATGAATGCTTCTGAAGTTAAATCCGACACCAGCTCAATGTGTATCGCTTTTGTCGCGCAACAAACGAAAATGCAGATATAGGATTTTAGTATTTTCGCACCCCTATACCTTCCCATCCTAATTCTCAAAGGTCCAGCATAGTCCAGCGTAACGTGAGAGAAACACTTCAATTGGGACGTGCGAAACGAAGGTAAGTCTCCCATATATGGGATGTAAGATTTTGGTTTTAAGCGAAAGCATCTTATACAATTAGACAAAATGTTTTTGATTGCTCGCCTAGCGGATAGTATCCAAAACTGTTGACGTAATAAATATTGCACGGTAGTTAAGCCAGGATGTAAGTTTCTCTGATGAATATCTAATATTAGCAACTCGGTTAGTCTACTGTTTCTAGGCAAAAGAAGAGGATGTCTAGCATCGAAGGATAGTTCTGAGAGACGAAGTCTTCCGCCCACTCTGAGAAACCCTTCTGAATCAAGAAAAGGGGCCAACTTGCGAAAAGGTTTCGGAAGTAGTTCATTATTTTGAATTTTTGAAATTATATCATTAAAGTGAATTTCCTGGACTCTTTTAACCAGCAACAACAAAGCCTTTTGAAGTTCCACGGCCGAAAAGGCGCCTGCGAGGTTTGTAGTCCCCTTTCGGGAATTGTGTATAAACCGTAGACATATAGCAATAATTCGTTGAATTTTTGTAATCGCAGAAATGTTCTCTAGGAAATTATCCAAGAAATTTGGTTCAATAACTGTTGATAAGACTAGGGTTTTTTCTTCTCCCGAAATTTGAGAGATGTCTAATGGATGAGAAGATAATGAAGTGAGTTTCCATTCGGAACGCGGAGAAGTGATCCAAGGTGGACCCTTGAACCAAAGAGGATGGTTTATAAACGCTTTTGGCGTTAATCCACGACTGGCACAGTCTGCAGGATTTTCCGAAGATACTATATGATACCAAGAAACATGTGGAATAGCTTCTTGGATATGGCTTACTCTATTAGCAACAAAGGTTTTCCACTTATGTGGAGAACTGGATATCCACGAAAGAGCCACTTGGGAATCGGAAAATGCATAGATTTCGTCGATTGTTACTAACGAAGAATATGTACTAATGACAAACTTTAGTAAATCTGCTAGCAATGTTGCTCCAAGCAACTCTAACCTAGGAATACTAATGGTTCGAAGTGGTGATACCTTACTTTTCCCTATGACTAAAGAAGATTGATAGTTATCATTTGGTAATTCCATGCGCAAATATACCGAGGCAGCGTACCCATGTTCAGATGCATCGCAGAAGCCAAAGAGCTGACATCTTTGAATATGTTCAGAGAAAATATGTCTACGAAGAAAAACTTGAGAAAGACATGGAAGTTCTGATTTAAATTGGGACCAAACGTCGACAATAGGTTGTGGAGGAATCTCATCCCAGTCTACTTGTGAAATCCAAAGTCTTTGCATGAGATGCTTAGCCAAAAATGACACTGAAGATAAAAAACCTAACGGATCAAATATGCGTGCTAATTCTGATAATATATTTCGCTTAGTGCATGGGCTTTCCCTAGGATTGCAAGTATAAGAAAATGTATCGGCCTTGGGGTCCCACTTTAGACCTAAAACTTTTATGCTAGTTGGGTCTTCTTTATCAAAGGATATAGGCATTTGGCAATCGGATGGAGCTAAAGATGCAAGAAGTTCCGGATAATTGCTTGCCCATTTACGTAGTTCAAACCCTCCTAACTTAAGCAATGGGATTAAATCGTTTTGTAATACTAACGCGCGTTCTAAAGTGGAAGTTCCCACACATATGTCATCCATAAATATATCATTTTGAAGAACCTTTGATGCTTCGGGAAAATTTAAGCTTTCTGAATTTGCTAACTCCTTTAAAGTTCTAATGGCTAGGAACGGACTCGAACTTATGCCAAAGGTAACGCAGTTAAGGCGATATTCTTGTAGAGGTTCACTAGGGTCGAAACGCCAAAGAAGTCTTTGAAAATCGCGATGGGTGTCGGTTACACGGATTTGTAAATACATTTGTTTAATGTCGGCTATGAAAACAACAGGATATATTCGAAATTTCAAAAGAATGACAGTGATATCTGACTGTAATTTTGGGCCAGGCAATAAGGTATCATTTAAACTTAAGCCCTTAGATCCCTTTGCCGAAGCATTAAAAACGACTCGGATTTTTGGTTTATCAGTATCATACTTAAGCACTCCGTGATGAGGAAGATAGCAAAGAAGTTTTGGTTTTTGTGTCGGATTTTCAATGAGACTCATGTGCCCATTTTTCAGGTATTCGTTCATAAAACTGCAGTACAAGGTTCTTAACTCAGGATTTTTTTGAAGTCTAGCTTCCAGTGACATAAAGCAACGATAAGCTGTTGAATAAGTATCTCCCAAATCCGGTTCCCCATGTCGAAACGGTAGAGATACTATAAAGCGACCAGAGCTCTCCCTGGTGAGGGTGGATTGGAAGATGGCTTCACACTTTCTATCCTCTGGAGATGTGTGAATATTGGATGGAATTGATTCTAGTTCCCAAAACTTCCTAATTGTTGACTCTATTGTTGAATCGAACGAAGCTAGATAGGATTGAATGGGAGGATTCGACAGAAATTCAGTGCTCCCTAAAAGAACCCAACCGAAAATAGTTTCGATAGCCGTCGGCTGTCCAGGCTTGCCATGGACACGACCTGCCTTTAGAATATGTGCGTAGATCTCAGCACCTAATAGCATATCCACTGGCGAGGGAGTGTGGAATTGATCATCACCTAATTTTAGGTTCGATATGTGTGTCCAATCTGCTGGATTGATTTTTACTGAAGGCATATCAGAGCAGAGTTTCGGCAAAACAAAAACTTCAAAAGAAAAAGTGGGTTCGATTTGTTTGAAAGGTCGAATTGTACAGTAGCTTGTGCCATTTGTAACTGAAGATGATTGGTTCAAACCAAGAACCGGTACCGAATGTGTTTTTCTTGGTAATCCAAGTCTATTTAGACAACTTTGACTAATGAAGTTAGCTTGACTGGCGGAATCTAGAATTACTCGAACAGTCTGATAATTTCCCCTAGCGTCTAAAACTTCTACCTTGGTAGTAGACAAGAGTACCATTGTAGTAGGGGTATAAGAAGAAAGAGCAGTGCAGTTGCAGTTTACGGACGACTCATTGTTTGGTTGAACAGACGTGTGATTTAAAGATGTGGTGAGCGAAGAATTTTGCGAGATTGAATTTTGCAAGGTCGAAGGCATACAGGTACTATTATTGTACGATGAATTTGGGGGTATACGGTTTTGAAGAAAGTTTGATGCGTTGTGTTGGTTCTGCGACATATTCTGAGAAGCATTGGCGTTTTGAGCTAGCGTATTATTATTGGATCGGTTAGTATCATTGCTAGATGCAAAATGAATCATAGTATGATGTCTATAACGACAGATGCGACAATTGTAGCGAGAAGTGCAATTCTTTAATTGATGAGAAAATCTAAGGCAATTTAAACAAGCATTTTGTTGTTTTGCATAGGAGTATCGCTCTGAAGGAGTTTTTGAAATAAATACAGGGCATTGCGGCAAAATATGTGGCTGATTATTGCACAAACGACATTTATCTGGATCATTTTGTATAGACGACGTACTGGCTACAAAAGCGGAAGTAGGATGAGAATGGGGAGGCTGTGTTGTGTTAGTGGGTCGCCCACTATGAGAATTTTGACTAATGAAGGTCGAAGTATGAACATGTTTTCGTGACTGGTAAGAAGAGCAATTTTTGTTTTGATTATGCCCATATCCTAATGGTTTGGAATGTTTGTGATTGGGTACTATAGTATTTGGCATATAGTGTACAGACTCCAAAGCTTTGCATTGTCTCTCTAGAAAATGTTTTAAATTTTGATACGTTGGAATTTCTGTGTCACTATATTTTAGTTCAAAGGCAGTTCTGGTTCCAATGTCGAGTTTTTGAAGTAAAAGGTTGAATAACACAAAGCACCAGTGATCGACTGGAAACTGAAGAATTTGAAGTGCTGCTAAATTTTCGGAAAAAACGTCTAAAATATTACGAAGGTCCTTGGAAGAATTTGATTTCATTTGCGAAACATTTGTAATAGCATTCCAGTATGTTGTAGCTAAGATTCTTTTGTTCTGATACCTACTAGTCAAAGTTTGGAATGCAATTGGATAGTTAGCATCAGTTGTTTGTATAGATTTTATCAAATTTAAGGGTTCACCTTCTAAAAACGAAAGTAAGTATTGAAATTTTGATATATTTGGCAAAGCCGTATTCTCATGAACCAAAGTACAGTAAATATCATAAAAGGTTGGCCATTTCTGCAAATTTTCATCAAAGGATGGTACTTTTAACTTTGGTAATTTAGCCTGTTCTTGGTGTGTAGGAGCGGAAACAAAATTTTGATTACTGACTGTATCCGGAAATAAAGAGAGATATATTTCTTTGGACTGAAAATAGAAAGAATCTGTGTTTTGTCTAATGGTATCTTCAGCTGTAAAGTCCTCATCATTCTCAGTGAGGCCAATAATTTCATTATGAAGACTTTTGAACTCATTGTAGAATTCTTCCAAGTTCTCATATTTGACTCGAAATAGTGCATGTTGGCTAGTGTCTGTTTTAGCCTTCACCGCCAAAGTATAAGTCTCAGTGATCCGAGTGACTGCCACTCTCCTTTGTTGCGTAAGCCTATTTTTCGACATAATGAAGCACAAGAGCAAACTAAAGTCTTATAGTGATTCCAAAATCTGAGTAAAATCCCCTTAAGGATAAATATTATAATACAAAAGAAATCTAGCGTCCCCTTAAGTAATTCAGCTGTAACACAAAAAGTAGTTCCTCAAGAAAAACACCAAAACTATGTACGTAATTTATTTAAAAATGTACTAAAATATAATATTCAAGCCTCTCTATCAATCAACCGTCTAAGAATACGAGTAGTTGCTAATTGCAGAATTCAATTTGATACGATTCTAAAGATTTTATATGACTAATGAATTTTAGAGAATATGGTTGTAAAAAGAATCTAATGAAATGATAAACTAATGAACGGAATTGAAAAATGCCGATTCAATCATCCGGCTCGAAGGACCAAAAAATGTATGTAGAATTCAGTGGACTGTATTTTTTTTTGTTTGATAAATAGAGAACCCATGCAAAGTCAAGGACACCTACCTTAGAATCGGTCTCGCTGATGCCTGCCTCTGCTGGGGGCCCCCTGGTCTCGTTTAGCACTTATCTTCAAAACCGTTTTTCCGGACAGAAAATGGTCTAACGAATTTTCTTGTATCACCGTATGAAGATCGAAGAAGTAGTCGAAGGAGTGTGGTCTTCCACGTTTCTAAGGAATCGACTCGAACTCGTTTTTTTTTGTAACTTTTCGTCGGTCGGATAAAAACGTAACCGTTGGCTTGGCGGGTAAATGTGTACCTTTGAATTTGCATGGTATATTAGGCAACACAAATAGCAAGCGAAGGATTAATAATGAAAATTGCACGTACAATTCATTTTAAATTTTCTTATTGTAACACATCAAATAAAATGAACATTTAAATAAAAAAAGCTTTTTCTTTCCCATTTTTACAGAAACAAATACTAAACCTACTATGGACGTATTCAGAAAAGAAAGATGTATTAAAATCTGAAAAAATATACAGGGTGTCCCATTTAAATTTAAAAAGTTGACAGTACTTCCGGTTAAACCAGAAAGTACTTTAATAAATAACATAATGTCTTCAGATGCATTACGAGTCGCTACATTTACCTGCAAATTTTCAGCAACATCACCCTTTCCGTTTCAAAGATATTTGCTTGGTTCCATACTTATCCCAACCTTGTATATTTCTCATTACATTGTACAAGAAATTATAGATTACAGATACAGATATGACAATTTTGTTGAGATACTTGAATGACATATCAAAGTTACTATGCCTTTTTCAGACAAAAATAAAGTTGAAAGGTACAAAACTCAAGCAACATAATAAAGCACCTCAACTCAGCATTGAAGATGTTGGCACTTTGATGATGGGAGATGGTGTGAAGAGATCCTCTAAGGTTTCATGAAAGAGAGAAATTGATTATTTTTTAATTATTATGTAATTTTGTAGTAGATACTGTAAAATAATGTGTATGTTAATATACTCATTTAACATCTTTCTAGTCTGTCTAAACATATAACAATGTTCCAAATTTTTTTGCCTATTGTGGTACTAGTATTCAAGATCTTGAGGGAAAAAGTAGAGAAAGTCTGGTATCTGACAGCCTTTATTTCTACCAGCTTCAGCTAAACACTGAGGTTTTATCCACAATTACATAGGAAATCCTCAGAGTACTACAAGACTGTCTAAATCAGTATCAGACAAGCAGGTACCATCATCAGGTATTGAAGAATATTCTATTGTATTTCTGGCGACAGCATGCGAGCTGAAATTTACTAAAATTTGGTGAGGAAGAGTACCCCTAATTCACTCTCAAAATAGACACACAATGCAAGGTTCACTTAATCAGCTTATCAATGATCATCCAAAATTTCATCAGCAGCAGTCATTAGGTTTATTTGCAGAATATCATTTGATAATTATTTATGTGAGTCATCCCTACCCTAGAAATACAATGTCTCAAAAGAGAGTTGATGACATTAGTATGGAATAACATTTTATTTTAGAGAAACATAACTGGATAACAAAATTCTTTGGACTACCACTTTGATACTTATTGCAGATACCTTATTGTATACCATCTAAAATGTACAGTAGTAATCAGGATTGGTTAGAACCATAAGTTATTTGATTATAACCAGCATGTGATCTTAAGCTTCAGTTATTACCTAGTATAATAAATCATCAGGCATATTCACTTACTTTGGATGAAAGCTATTCTGTCTCCAGTGTTTACAAACTAAAGATGCATTTCTTCTGTCTTCATCACTTAACAAATCAAACACATTGTGTAACACCAGTGATGGCAACTGTGCCCAGAATGAGGAATAAGTAATATCTTGTGAAGTCTTGGATTTTTTTGGTTTTGGGTAATCTCCATATGTTGAAGAATTGTCTTGTGCCATAACTGAAATAAGATAATAAGAACATCACTCCAACAAAACCTTTCCATTATAAATATATGCAATGAATTGTAATTATCAATAAACGACGACAGGCACGATGATCGAACAAAATCAATCATTTACCCCTTCGCATTTATTTCACATGATAATCAAAATACAAATTGATTTTTGATGAAACTACTATAGATACTTACAATTATGTCTACGCTTCATGTTGCTTTTTGTGATACCTTGAACGTGAATTTATTCGGTATCCAGAAAAAAATCTGTTTTGCAAAAGAAATAAAATTCAGAATGAAAGGCAAAAGTCTTTTTTGAAGCTAGAACAGATGATTTATTTCTGAAGGACACCTACTTATAACATACAGTGAAATTGCGCACCAAAATAATCAGAATCCAGATGGTGTATTTATTTCACTCACCTGATTCACATTCGTCGTTCGCTAAAATAATATAGTTAATGGAAGAAATTAATATATTAAGAGGAGTTTCTGGATTTTGCACTTATATTTGCTGATTTTATACCTCACTGCACTTTCACAATTCACAAAACAATACCCTTTTTGCACCTTTTTTTCTTTTTTGTTCACTTTGTTTTTGCGATTTGCGCACTTTTCAGCTTTCCCCCACCACCAACCACCACACCAACTACTACTAATGTTGGGATAAACAACTACCTGAGTAAGACTCTGATGAAAAATATTCGTTAAATCTTAAATCCGATTATCAGAAAGTAACGAGAGAATTTAACGGAATACGTAAGGATTTATTTTAAAATAAACATAATTTTAATTGTATCTATACGCTACGCAGGCTTAATTTCAAGCGCGACTCGTGTGGAGGTCTTGCAGTAAGGTCAAATTTAATTTTGAGAGAGTGACGCGAGTGAAAAATTGAAGATGTTAATACATATAATATACGCACAAATGCGGCATTTCAGGTATTCAGTGTTCACCTGGATGTGATCCACCTGATTTTGCAAAACCTGTGTGGCTGTGGCTTACAAAATACAAACCAATGCAACTTGAGGCCTGAGCATATATCTGCAGGTAACCTTCAATAATAATTTATTTATTACTATATTTTAGATAAAGGTGAACTTTGATGCTGGAATTACAGGCTCCCATATATAACTGTCAGTACCGAGATCTTCGTTTTTAGACCTCATTAAGGTATTGTCTTGCTATGACCAATAAACCGCATTACCAGACTACTTTTGAACAGGTAGTACTACCTATAAACAAGCAGCGTGAAATAAATTTCATATATCTCATGCTCCAGATGTGAATATGAACAATGCCTACTAGACAGAAGTGTGGTTGTCAGTAGTTTGTAATGGTTATATTTTTAAATCGAATCATTTATTGCTTCTGGTTTAGATGAAGTATCTAGGATTCAATTCGCCGCAATGGGAATAACTCACTTTAGAGTTTTAGAGCACTTGCCTACGTGATGCAAACTGTGTGAGATATTACCAAGTGGCCCAACTTCAAATTTGGGGCCACCCCGCAAGATACCTCCCGGGGCCTCCCGCAAGTAATTTTCCATGGCATCTCTTTTCGTAGTATATTATGTATATATACAGGGTGAGTCCTAAGTTGAGTCTTTTTTCGAACTGTGTATAGAAGTAGTTAAAATAAACAACTTTTTCAAACATTCTTTTTCCGAAAACTGAAAAATAAGTGAGATACAGAATCAAAAATAGTAAATCTGGGTTTGTGTATTAAGACGTACCTAGTCTGTTTATGATTGATTTTTTGCTCGAATTTTTGCCTTACCATCAGGCACTGTCAACCTGTACTTGTCAACTAGTGCACTAGTCACTTTCAGTTTATCGTAGTTAATTCCAAATTGATAAATCGTAAAAGTTGCGTTCATAATAAAGTGCGGCATTTAGGATTTACCAATTAAAATTAACAGAGATAAACAGAAAGCGATTAGTGACTAACTGCACTATTTGACAGGTGCAATCGATAAGACAAAGACCCGAGCAAAAAACTAAACATAAACAGACTAGAATTAAGTCTTGATACACAAGCCCAGATTTACATTTTTTATCTTGGTATCTCGCTTATTTTTAGTTTTCTGAAAAAAGTTATTTATACATTTTTTCCACAACTTCTTCTTCTGAACACAGTTAAAAGAGTATCAACATAGAAGTATATATATTAAACAGAAAATCTTGGGGTTGTGGCCAAAATTTTGAAAAGAAACACGGGTCATCACTTCATAAAGGAGACTATGGTGTTAACTGCCAAGCTTTCGACAATGTTTATCGTCATCTTCAGGGCTTTAATGTTGAGGTTTGCTCGCAAAAAACAGCAATGTGCATTGAGTCATAAACTTTCAAACGAAATTCTCAAACAAAACACGTCAAAAAAAATTGGCTAATTTAACTGGGTATCTTCCACAACACAGGTCATAGCAAACAACCAACACATAGGTGTAAAATTTAAACTAACCAACGATCTTCACATGTTTAATTCACCCGAAAAATTACGAAATTCGTGGTTAGAAAACACACATTTTTCGATTTTTTTAAACTTTTTTTAGAAGGTTGTTGTTGAATTTGTATTTTATACCTATGTGATTGTTTTTGTGACCCGTGTTGTTGTGATGAGGGTGGCAAATGACCCGACGTGTACACGCTGTGGCGAGGAGGAAGAATCCTCGGCACACATTCTTTGTCGTTGTGAAGCCCTTGGGTATCACAGGCAGACTATACTCGGTTCAAGCGTTCTTGAACCTGAGGATATAAGATGGGCAGGACCCAAGGTCATCCTCACCTTTGCGATGAGGGCTGGACTTGGGAACTAGGGTAAGGAGAGGTGCAAAAGGGCCCGTTGGTAGGCCTATGCGCTGGTGTTCTAGCCACCAGATAGCCTCTCTCCCTCTTTATATTTATTCATTCATTCGACCCGTGTTGTGGAAAACACCGTGTTAAATTAGTCAAATCTTTTTTCATATATGCATGACTTGCCATATTTTTCCATTTACTGCGGATACTGCGCCGATTTTTAGGGTTTAAAATGCAATAGCTATTATCATGCGGTTCATAGGCTGAAGTATTATTTGTAAAACATACTAACATTCAAGGAAGCGACCTTTCAATTTAGTACTTTCTTGTTGCATAAACGATGGTGCCTGATGACCCTGCGCCTCCAAAACTACGGGGTCTCAAAAGCCACGGCCCCCCTCCCGCAGCTGCGGGCCCTTAGTTACGCCACTGGCCACTGGTAGTACCGTCAGTCACGCTCGTTGAAGTATGTACTATGTACAGGGTGACCTAATAAGAATGGACGCCGGCAATATCTCGGTAACTGTTAATCGTATAACTTCGAGCAAAAAATATTATTAGGTAAATCGGCTGAGAGAAATAACTGGAAATTATTTTCAAGTTCGGCTAGTAGCCGCTAGGGGGCGTAACTGTTACGGTCAATCAGAAAAACGGCTTTTTCTCAAAAAATATGCAAATAAAGGTATATTATAAATTTTACCATCATGTAGACTGAACAATTCTCGATTTTTTTTGTTAATAGTTTTTTGCTCTATCTTGTAGGATGTAGTGGTGGGGGAATGTCATAAAGCTTTTCTTTCAAATGGCCATAACTTTGGTATACGTGAACAGAATTAAGCAATCTAGGTCTCGTTTGAAAGAGCTTTTCTTGCCTAGTAATCCGTTGTATAAAAATTGTCCAAGTTTATCTTGACTTAGTAACTACAGGGCGGTATTTGACATAATAACAATTATTACGCATTATTACGAAAATTGTAAATGGTATGCTATATCTCTTTTAACATACATATATAGAGGACAAAATTCCTAAAAAGCCGGCGAAAGACTCAACTTCCTAGCGCTTTTCAAACCGGAGATATCAATAAAACAAGTATCCTGACAAGTGTGCTGTGAGTTTCAGAAACAATTGCCGTCCGATAGGGATATAGCCTCCGTCTAATGGTTTTAGTAATCATTTTATAGATAATGCTCAAGTAAAAGCATCACAAATCATATTTTGACTCTCTGAAACAACCACCAGGTGGCGTAGTAGGCGCCAATAGGTGCTTATTCAATTTTTATGATAATGGAACTTCTAAAAGGAACAAACAAAAATAAATTGCAGTATAAAATTGATTATTATTTTAATCACTATTAAAAGTCAATTTGAGCTGATCACAAAGTGTTATATGAACTCAACAAGCAGAGGTACTAAGAAAAAATCAATGTGAATAGATCTTAAAAATTAGGACCAATTAACAGCAAAATAAGGTGCCGTAATAACAAGGATAACAAACAAATGATACACAAATGTAACTCACATGCGCATACCATACCTATTATCAGTGTTGCCAGTGTTCGATGGCGTCTATCGTTTAAGATGCACTTACGCATCCATTCTAGCGTTGATAAACCTGCCAGTTTGAGCATCTAGAGCAACACTGAAAATAGATATGGTATACGCATGCGATTTAGGTTTATGCATTTTATCTATTGAAATTGTTATTATACCACCTTATTTTGCTTTATTTTGCTGTTAATTGGCTTTAATTTCTAAGATCTATTTACATTGATTTTTTCTTATATCTTTGCTATCGAATTCATATAATACTTTGTGATCAGTTCAAATTGACGTTTAATAATGATAAACATGATAATCATTTTATACTGTAATTTGTTTTTGATTGCTCCTTTCAAAAGTTCCATTATCATGAAAATTGAATACAGCAGCTATTGGCGCCTACTACGCCACCTGGTGGTTGTTTCAGAAAGTCAAAGTACGATTTGTAGTATTTTTACTTGAGTATTATCTATCAAATGATTCCTAAGACGATTAGATGGAGGCTCTATCCAGTGGCGGCTCGTGGAGTTTAAGAGTGGGTGGGCAAACACTTTCTAAAAATTTCCATCAATTGATTGACAAAAAATTGACAAGAAACAAAATCATAGGTACTTACAAAATCTTTTTTTTTTCAAAAATATATAATTCAGCAAGCAACGGGAAGGTCGGAGTGATTTCTCGTCAGGAAGGGGGTAGGATAATGGATACAATAGGTGATAAAGGATAAGAAAAAGAATAATGTGGTTAAAAAGTAAAAAGTTATTCTGAAGGACATGAATGACCCCAAGAAGATAAGACGTTAAATAAAACTTCTGCATTCTAGAAAACATAAACTAAAGAAAACCTAAACAAAACACAAACTCAACAAAACTTAACTCTAAGAACAAAAAACAAAAATAATATTGTAAACATAATAAGATCTAATAAAAAGGTCCAATAGTTTGTGATTAGTCTGAGTTGTGCTTAAGTATAGGTACCTACTTATTAAATTCTGAACAAAAATGCCTCTGTTTATGCATGCTTATATATAAAATTTATGCGAGAATATGTCTTCTGTTGCCGCGAAATGATCAATAACCTTATCATAAAATTTTGATTGATTACAGCCTTGAAAGTATGTGATTCAAGTTAGCTTCAATCGCAATTGTAGGTAAATTAGTTAGACGCTCTTGCCCCATGGAATTACGAGAATATGTCTTTATCCTTTTAAGGGCTGAAAAACCTCTTTCTACCTACGCCGAAGTTGCGGGAAGCGATAATATTAAGCATAATAAAATATATAGATCTGTGAAACTTCACTTTAAAGCTCACCCGTATGTAGTAAAATAAATAAATTAATTAAAAAATAATATGTGCATAATTTGACCGGCACATGCCACACGCAAACGCCGCACACGGCCCTTCCCCTCGCAGCTCCGCAAACGCATACCAAAAGCCGAAAGACAGCGAAGTCACACACGATGGGCTGGCCCATTTCTCTCCTTTTTAGACGAAATATTTAGCGGTAAACGCTGCAACTTACGTTCGCAAAAGGCCGTCTTTTAACAGAATCTTAAACACTGGAACGTATGGCGTGTATTAATCAGTACTCTGGGCCAGCCCGTCGCCGTCGCCGCGCGGGTAACAGCTGGATGGAATTGGATACAGTTTATTGTAAACGATAAGTGATGGCTCAAAGCATTACGTTTAAGTTAAATAATGGTATAAGTACGTAAGTGCTCGATTTCATTGATAATAATTAACCAGATATATGTGAATAATAAATATATTAATAATTCAAAATTTAAATATATTTTTTATTATTAAATTATCATGAATTCTAGGGTGGGCAATGCCCACCTTGCCCACCCCGACCAGCCGCCACTGGCTCTATCCCTATCGGGCGGCAATTGTTTCTGAAACTCACAGCACACTTGTCAGAATACTTGTTTTACCGATATCTCCGGTTTGAAAATAGCTAGGAAGTTGAATCTTTCGCTGACTTTTTAAGAATGTTGTCCTCTATATACTTATGTTAAAAGAGATATAGCATACCATTTAAAATTTTCGTAATAATGCGTAATAATTGTTATTATGCCAAATACCGCCCTGTAGCTACTAAGTCAAGATAAACTTGGATAATTTTCATACAACAGATTACTAAGCAAGAAGAGCTCTTTCAAACGAGACCTAGCTTGTTTAACTCCGTTAACTTATACCAAAGTTATGGCCATTTAAATAAAAAGCTTTATGACATTCCCCCACCACTACATCTTACAAGATAGAGCAAAAAACTATTAAGAAAAAAAATCTAGAATTGTTCAGTCTACATGACGGTAGAATTTATAATATACCTTTATTTGCATATTTTTTGAGAAAAAGCCGTTTTTCTGATTGACCGTAACAGTTACGCCCCCTAGCGGCTACTTGCGGAACTTGAAAATAATTTCCAGCGATTTCCCTTAGCCGATTTACCTAATAATATTTTTTGCCCAAAGTTCTACGATTAACGGTTACCGAGATATTGCCGGCGTCCATTCTTGTTAGGTCACCCTGTACTTATTCTCATGCTGCAAATTCGAATATCCAGGTGCACCAAGTATTTATAACGCGCATCACCACGTATAATGTCAGTAATGCTAATGTCAATGTCAAAGTACTCACAAATTGGCAAGTTGCAAGCTCTGATCTAACCTCAAACCTTCAAACCAAAACTTGTTTGGTCATTCTCAAATATTTAACATCATTTGAATTTTGAAAATGGAATGTCTATTAGGCATCAAATTTAAGGATTTTGTCCTTATAGCAGCCGATATGACTGCCTCCCAGAGCATCATAGTAATGAAAACAGGTATGAGGTGCTAAGCAAAGATTTTAGTTCAAGCCTAACAAAATGCATTCATTCTAGATGAAAATAAGCTCTTCAAACTATCCGATAAGCTGGTGATGGCAGTAGCTGGGGAGTCCGGAGACACTACGCAGTTTGCAGAGTACATAGCAAAAAACATACAACTGTATAAAATGAGGAATACCTATGAACTGAGCCCTAAAGAAGCTGCAAGTTTCACACGAAGGAATTTGGCAGATACCTTGCGAACTATGGTAAGAACCTTTTGAACAATTAATAAAAATCATAGCATGTTGATAAGGCTTAATTTATATTTGTATGATAGTTTTAGATATGATCATGCAACTGAGTCATAGTAAATTTTCTACTAGTGACTTCAAGGTACACATAAAATATATGCTCCACCATTGATTAACACATTTATACGGGTCCACACACCTCTTCCCTTTAGTTTGAGAATCAATATTCTTAGTGTCAGTTTGAAATTCCTCTTGGGCACATTTGAGTTACTAAATTAATATTTTTAGCTGCATAATTATAAAACATAGTTGTCTTTCTTTACAGTCTCCATACCATGTTAATCTGCTTCTTGCTGGTTATGATGAAAAGGATGGGCCCCAACTGTACTACATGGATTATCTAGCCTCTGCTGTGAGTGTGGATTATGCAGCCCATGGTTATGGTGGCTACTTCTCTTTGTCAATCATGGATCGAAATTATCTAAAGAATTTGAACAAAGAACAAGCCTATGATCTTCTAAAGAAGTGTGTTAAAGAAATCCAGTTAAGACTTGCAATTAATTTACCAAACTTCAAAGTACAAGCAATAGATAAGAATGGCATACATGATATGCCTAATATTACACTTGCTGATTTAAAATAAGATATTTTGGATGTAATTTTTTATATTAATACATGTTGAGTAAGGAATTATTATTTATTTATCATTAATAAGTACCCATACAACATAGTATAGTTTATTTGCAACATATTTATACAAATAAAACAGGATATTGTCTAAGAAAGATATCACCTTGTATAGCCATTCAACCAAGTTTCATAAACTATGAATTTGTGGTTATACCCTTCGAACACCAAAGGTGAATATTATTTGAAGATTATATCCATAGTTGACTTTTCTTCTCTCTCATTTATCTCAACTAGTTAAGATTTTTTTGTGTAATTCAATAGCTTATTATAACAAATTCTTCAGACAAATTTCCGAATGTTTTCTACAACTTTCTCATACCTCTAATTTTGACAGATAACTGTATTGTTATAGTATAAATTTAAAAAAAATGCTTTATTGGTTTCATTACCAAAAAAAGTTATCTTTTGGTCAAATGTCACTTATCACAAAATGTTTATAACGCAAACATAATCTCATCAGGACGAAAACATAAAAAAGTTGCAAGAAATGATGTTCGATTTAATAAAACTAAAATTGGACAAGAGACAAAATTACAAATATATAACAATATTTAATCTTCATAACATGATAAGAGCATGAAGTGATCTTTTTTTAACCATGAGATAGTTTCATGCAGCTTAGCTCTAAAACCCTCAGTTTGGAAAACCATACTTCCTTCAGTAAATTCTTACTTAATACCTTTTCAATTATTTAATTCACTGTTTATTATCAAAGATAACAATAGTTTGCTTGTAGCCTGGAAATTTGAATCATTTGTCTTGATCTTAATACCATTCCCCTTCAAAAGTAAAACACTGGATTTCTATATCAATGTAATATGTGAAGAGACCTATATGCAATCTAAGAAGGTCTAAAACCAGATAGGTATAACAAAATTATGCAAATGAAAAAACTGAAATTGGAATTCTGAAAAAGGGCATTTCATTCTTTTTGGAATAGAGAAAGTCTTGATAACAGTTTTCAACTGCAGTCTTTATTTTCATAATAGATCATATTTTTTTACAATGGATCAACAGATCTAGGGAAACATACACAGAACACACATAATTGACAACTAATTATACATATTTAAAAAAACATTTAATAAAAAATTCTTGTATACAGTTCATAACAAATGAATTGCACTCTGATGCTGATGGTTCAAAAATTCACCAGTTACAAAAAAAGCTGGCAATAATAAAGAACAATATGCACAGTCTTGGGTTGAATTTGGGATAAATTAAATAACACAATACAAATCTGGAATAAATAAATGATTATTTGACTTTCTTCGTTTCTTGCTTAGCCAGCTTCTCTTCTTTTTTCTTTTCTTCTGTTGCTTTTTCTCCATCAGTTGAATCTTCATATCTGCAATATTATCGATTAAAAAGTGTCAATATTAATGTTCTATAAAAATGAAAGATACAATAGACATTATTGTTCCAATGCTCTTGTTGGACATACCAAAGAAAGTCACTGCTAAGTGGTATACTGAACAGTGTGTGCCTAAAGTCATTGGATCTATAAAGAACCTGTGGCTATTTGAGTACATAATTCAATTTACTTAATTTTAGACATAAAGACACATTCTCTTTCATCTGGTGCTATCAAATTTATATTTTGTATTACTTTTTTTTGTGCACCCCCACCCTTTTTCCATCCTCCATTGTCTGATCGAACTCAAAACCTTTTCAACTTGAAAGGACCTTTTATTAATTCAAGTTGGACAAATTTGGGAGCAATCGCTTGAGGCGTTTTTGAGTAATCGTTGGAGAACGAAATCGCGGACGTACAGATGCAAAGACGGACATCAAAAAACTAACGTTTTCAGATTTTCTTCAAACTTGGTCACTATAAAAAGATTATCATTAGAAACAAAAATTAATTTTTGGTCCCGCTGCGATGATAAAAAGGGGCTGGGGGTAACTCAAAAAATAATAATGTCATAACATGAAATTCTAATGCTACCACAATAAAGAGCATGTTTTCTTATGTCGAAAACGCTACCGCGCATGTCTCAAAATTTTCAAAAGGGCAGAATAAAAATTCATAGAGTGTAGCAAATTTTCGAAATTTGAAATGACAGTAACTGTCACAAAAACGATCTAATTAATATCAAACTTTACTGTCATAAAGAGATTTTGGTTCACAATCTTTTGGTCCACTATTTTTATTTATTTTGACAATAATTCTATTTATGTACATGTCATCGAGTTCTAATGAAGCGTTACAATATTTGCACAAGTTATTTATCAATCAGAACTATAATAGCAAGCTTAGCAACATACATTAGTGTGATTAATAGTTCTCTACATTCGACAATATAATTTTAATTATAATCAATACGGTCATATAATATTAAGTGCCTTCATCAAATCAAATTCATGATTAAATAAATAAAGGGGGTTCCTAAATGCGATGGCAGCTAACATACATATGTTCCTCTTCTTGAATATAAATATTATGTTTACCAACACAATGAATTTTAAAAATCTGTGTGTGCTGGTTATTTACTTGTTTAATCTTGCATTTATGTCTAGACAGTTGCTTGGTAGTATTGTTTGTGTTAGGCTTATTCACTACTTACACAATATACTTTGAAGAAAAGTTGCCTTCAAGGATCCAGCTATTTATTAGATTTTTAACTCTTTTAAATGGCTTGGTTTTAATAGAAATAGGCAACAGGTTAAATATCCTAGGACCAGTGTAACTAATATGCTTCTGAGAGGCTGAATATCTGACAAAGGATAATGTTAAGTTTTGATTTAAAATCTATTATTTAATTGTGGGGGGGGGGGTGGGGGTTACTCGGAAAAATAATAATATAACATGGCATTTTCTTTCCAAAAGATGAGTCAGGAGGTGATTTTAACTTGGTTATTTCGGTAAAATTTGCGAAAACGGACCGATTCTAATAACTAACCCCTCCTTTGTCGCGGTAGTTGAAAATGAAATACTGAGATAAACAAAGCTGTATTGCAAAAGTTTCCTAGTGTCTTTTGAACAATGGCGGTTTTCCTACTTACTTAAACATGGCGGCAAGATCGCCCTTGACCAGCGCGACGCCCAGCGGCGTCCCTATGCACGCGGGCACCAGGTAGAGCAGCGCGGGCTGCGCGTGCTTGAAGACGTGCATCACGAAGATGGTGGCGGTGAGGCCGAGGAAGTAGGCGATCACGGACGCGTGGAAGTAGGTCTTGGTGTCGCGCTTCAGGCTGTGGTCGAAGCGCAGCAGCAGCGCGATGAAGATGCCCGGGATCACGATGTCGCCCAGGCCCAGCATGGCGAAGTTGTTAGCGGCCAGGCCGTTCTGCAGCAAGTCTTGCGGGAACACCACTGAACAAGCATTGATATGTTAGTAAAGCTGCTTTAGATAAATTAGATTCTATAGTAGGGGGGAGGTGGTCGAAAGTACTGAAGATATGATAAAAAATAATTCAAGTTCTCACAAATTAATATTTTGTTATGAATTAACGGTATTACAAACGTTTCATTCTCATTCATTTTCTGTCTTTAAAATAGTTTAGGGAAGCGGCGCTTCCTCCGCTTCCATGGCCCGCACGCCACTGCCTCCCACACAGTATCATTTTCTAATAATCAAGCAGTTCAGTTAAATCCTGTCACAAGGTTTGGAAAGACCCAAATCAGCAAAATAATTCCCTCATAATTGAGCCAGCGGCCAGTGAGCTGCTAGTATAATGGCTAGATATAGACGAGATAGTGCAAATAACTGTTGTATTTTCGACTATCTATTTCTTAGTAATCAATTCAGTTAATGGTCTCAAGTGCTATTTTCCGTATTTAAGCAGATATGCTTTTTTATGGGCATGTGAATGTGATCAATATTTTATTCTATTCTATGGTCAGGCCACAGAGTTAACATCTCTATAGGGAGCCTAATTTGAATATTGGCCAGCCAACATCTATAGCGCTATTGCCACTCTTCTTCGTCCGCTTAAGGACCTTCCAGTTTCTTCAAAATCTGGCAGTTTCCGCAATTTAAACACGTGTACCTCAAAGTATTTAATTGGGTATTAAACTATACATTCATTTCCTTACTTGCAATGTAACTGATTTACGTGACGATAATTTGTATTGATTTAACGAAATCTCAAAAATGGTAAATTTCATAGCGGAATGTCGCAATAACTTCTAATATGTCGTAAATCTGGCAACCTACAATCGGCGTGCCCTAAAGCTGTCATGTGGCTGTCATTGTTGTTGTGGTTAATTCGTATTTTGAGATTTTTGTTGTTTTAGTGTATATTTGAGTGACTTTGTGACTATTTGTGGTGTGAATTAAATTATTTATGAACAATATTGTCATAATTGCATGATGGGACGAAATAAAAAGTGCATAGTTTGCTGCAATAGCAACGAATCGGTGAACACCACTTATCATAAGTTAGTAAAGGTTTTGTTTTGGTTTTCAGTAGCGTAAAATATGGGGATTACTGGGAACAAAAGTAATTTCACTCCTGTTTCAGGAATAATAATGATTGTTTAATGCATATTATGTGCATCTGTGCAGGTTTCCTCCGAATATAGTGATGAGAAACAAGTGGTTTGATGCATTACAGCTGAAAGGTGAAATTGGGGTGGTTGCAACACCGTCTCAAATCAGAGTGGTTGGGGGGTTGTGAAATTCAAAAATTTGTTGTATTCCTAAAGGCTGGCCATTCACCTGTGAAATGAAGACCTAGCGGAATAATTTATTTTTTTAGGTCCATCGGAACAATGCCTTGCATTTTACAGAAATCAAGGGACTTAGATGTATACATAACATGTATGCAAGTATTGCTTTACATCGTTCTGTATTGTGTAACTAGAAAATCTTTAAATTGGTTTTATTGAAATTTTGAAATAATATTATTTCGTAGCGAGGGTGGAAAACATGTATGGTTTTTAGAAATCGTCTCAGGGGCGCCGTAACAAAAAAACTAAAAATATAGAAACAGCTCAAACTTCGTTTTTATGGATTTTAGGGGGACCTGTTCATTTTTCTTTGGGTGGGGGGAATTTGGAGTGGTTGGGGGTAGGGGTTGTAAAACAAAACATTTTTTTGTACTCATAATAGGCAGTCTATTGACCTGTGAAAGAAAGACCTAGGGACATAATTTACTTTTTTAGGTCCATCCGAGCGTTATAATAAGAGTAACTCTCTAAGTATAGCTAAATACTAATACAACTCATTGTATCAGTTTGTAACATCACAGTAATAATTGAATCTATTAATTATTATTATTATTTATTTATACGTACCAGTACAAATAAAGGCCACCCTTGAAAGTAACAACTTGTATAAATGAACATCCAATTTTAATATAAAGTCGTACGCCACTGGTAATGCCCTCAAGCTGTCAAAATTTCCGTTACATGTTGGCTGGGCAGCGACCTCTGCATTTTGTTGTTTACATTCCCTCTAGAGATGTTAACTCTGTGGGTAAGACTTTTGCAAAGGCTGAAAGCCAATGGCGCTGTAGGACTGCTGCGAGAGGAAAAGTGTCTGTGCACATTAGACTCGAAACGCTGCAAGTTGTAGCCATCGGGAAACAAATTCCACAGCAGTTCATTCCACAGTATCGAAGTTCTCCAAGAGAAGGAAAGCTGGAGGAGACTGGTTTGGAGAGTAAGGACCTCAACGAGCTTACAGAGCCTCTCTGATGTGCCTCATTTGGACAACTCTCACTGTTATTATCTGGGAGAGCTCACTGAAACATCTTCTATGATAGATTCTGTAAAACAGGGATAGATCAGCCACCCTTCATTGATGTTCCAGGCTGTATAGGTCCTTTGTGAGGTTAGGCGTATCGATTAGTCTAATTGCTCTCTTCTGGATAGTGTCCACAAGCTTTAGAGAGTGCTTCAGAGTGCATCTCCACAGATGGGAGCAATACTCCAATGATGGTTGGATCTGGACCTTGTAGAGCAGCAGTAGTTACTCTGGTGGATACAGTTTCCTACAGCGGAACAAAACTCCAAACTTCTACGATGCTGTTTTAGCAATTCTAACGACATAGTTGTGACAGGATATGTACTGTTGGAGACACGAGAGAAGATCGGTTTGGTGGGGAGAGGCAGTTTTACGTTCTCTCTGACCAGGAGCGTCGCATGACGGGTCTTGGAGATAGTCGACTTTATTATAATATACTAATTTTATCACCGGAAATTATTGGAATAGTATATTTTAAACCGGTCACAGTTAAGTTTACCGCTATTTTTCAAAATAAAATTATTATTACAAAAAAAAAATAATGATGGAACTTATTATATTTTGTCTATATTTCTGCCTTTTTGCCTGGAGAAATTAAATAAATTTGATGTACATCATATTTGTATCGATCCACGTTTTATCGAAATATATAATATGACGTGCTTCTTGTTGGTACCTTTTGATAGCGCTTAAATATTTCAGACGCCAGTGTACAATTGAAAGTTTCTCTATAAGAATTTTTCTCTTATCTCCACATTTCTTCCAGCGGAAGCCATGCTTCTTCAGAAGCCTGTTCAGTGACTTAGCAGAATAAGGAAAATCAATTTTCTCTCTTATGGCCACTAAAAGCTTCGCGCATGTTGGAACAATTTTTTTTCTATATAAAATTCTTCGATTGTCCTTCTGACAACACAAAAATCGAAATCATCAATTTTTCCCTCAATTGCTAAGCGTGGCCTTTTTGCGCCTGGTGTGACAAGTGAACTTCCAGGATCTTCCATGTTCCTCTTACGATTCTCATCCCTAATCCTTTTAATACTGGTTGTCGACACTCCGGTATAATAAGCCGCCCTCTCAGTTTTTGCATGAAGAGGAAACGCATGATTACGCGATTCCTCATCACACGCCTCAATTACTCGAGCTATTACTTCCCGAGCTTCGCCTCTAATCGTTTCTCCTTTCCTATGCGTAGCCATTATTGTTAAGCAAACACAAACTGACTCCTGCGAGCCTGCGACACTGATCAATGCAAAATTTCGGATGCTTGACCAGCGATGTTGTCGGCGAAACGTCGCTGCGTATAGACTACAAATGAACTGGACTGCAGTATGTTCACTATTACTAATTAGCGCTGATACTCACGCGCTCTCATCGCTGTATGATTTTTAGCAATTTTTTACGTGCCGCTTTCCTTAAATAGTGAGTCTAATCTGCATTCCTCAGCCCGCTCTTCTTTCGTGTCTTGAACAGTAATTGATCCTAAAAAGCACGACGGAAGGTGACTTGACTAATGGGTGACCCTCCATTTCTACAGTTGGTAAGCCAACATGAGACTTCTTTGACAGTGTTGTTGCCTGAGTTTTCTGTATGTTAAGCTGTACTTTATTTACTAATCCCCACAAGACAATTAGTTTGATATCTACCTTGATCTATGAGGAGGATTGCTGTACCACATTTTGATTCATAATTCTGTGGAAAAATATGTCTGTCAAGTAACAAACTTGATATAGTTTGTTGCCAGACTAGGTCATTCTAATTTATTGTTTTTTTAATTGTTAATAATTTTCTGAAATGATGAATAAGAAGTTTTAAATCTATAGACTGAAAAAAAATTAATTACATCTATCAACGACTCTTGTGAACAAGCATCCTTAAATTATACATAAGAGGCCTTGCCTAGGAATATCTCCAACCTTCATCATCACATTTGTTAATTATAAAACTTGTCACATGTCACAACCATAGTAATTATGAGGTGGCAGATAAAAACAAAATTTAACTGTCTATATAAATATACTCACGTTTGATGGGTGCCTCAAAGCTCTTAGCCACAGTAACCATGACGTCTGTGCCAAAGACCCAAAAGATGTCATAGAAGAACAGACCACTGAGCAGAATGCAACCAGTCACAACATTGTTCAAGTGCAGCAATTCCACAGCATTGACAGCAAATGCTAAGCCAAACAGGTTGTTTGCCACCCAGTGTTTTTGTACTAAGTACCATGCTCCTACCAATAGGCATGCAACTAATGCTACTACATCATAAGTCGAGAACCTACAAAAGGATAATTATGTACATTTATAATATTAATTAATTCATTTTAATTGTATAGATGAAGTTAAGTATAGATGCAAACCATATTGCAAGGATTCTAGAGTAACTATGACATTACTCTTATCATTATTGATTTGTAATAGAATTACAAATATGAAAATAATATGAACAAGAGAGCCTGTGGTTTTTACTAAATAAAGGCTTACATTAATACCTACTGGTCCTTTGGAGGGTGTCTGTTTCTGTCAAATTTTGTCATTTGTAAGCAACCACTGAGCCAATTCAAAAATCTAATTTTGTTTGGTGTAAAAAGCAGGATGATATCACACACTATTCAAAAGTTAGAGAGGACAATTTAAATTCACATTGAATAACTTTTAAATGAAATCAAGGGAGAATCTTTTTAGGTACAAAGTTTTATTTGCATAGTGTAAGGTCCTTTATCAATGGTGTAGCTACACTAGTTAACAAATTAATTATAGTTTGTATTTGCACATTTGAATTTAGAAGCATACTCATACATAATAAAAATGATTATCATATGACCAGAGATAAGTGTTATTTCTATAAGGCTAAGGTTAAATGGATAGATGCCAACAAAAGATACAAACCTGTAATCAACAAGGTAATGTGCTGAATCACCTTCTCCTTGCTTAAACATTATATGGTAGGGAATGTTTGGTACTGCTGCAGGTACTAACTTGCTAACAATTGGGCTGTAAATAGACATATGGCTAATTCCATCAGTTATTTAAAAAACTGACAGCAAATAAGGTCCTCAAAATATGAATAAGAGCAGAAAAAAACTTGACCGATATTGTTACACAATTTTATGTTCTAAGAATTGTTTCCTAGTTATACGTTAAAAAATATTGTCTAACATTCTCCATTACATAGACTTTCATTATAGTAACTCCCATTAATTTGTTACTAATTTTGATGTCATTTATTAGCAAACATTTTTAGTATTTGTCCTAGATGGTTTATACCTCTCATTTTACTGTACAATCAAACAAATAATATTAATAAAATTAAATAGAATATGTATCCCGTCATACGTAACATAATGTATGACCCAAGACCTGACACCTAAGAGGTTATTGTAAAACTACTTCATTTTGAATGATGGCTGAATTAAAAAAATATGAGCAATAGGCTACAGATTTTCTATATTTTAACAGCAGTTTACATACTTTGCATTCAGTTTGTTCTTACTTCCAGATCATTCCAGATGGAAGTTGATACAAGATGGTTTAAATTATAGATTACAATATTTCTTACCTCAATAAATGTGTGAGGGCAAGCACTCCAAGGAAGAAAAAATATCCAGTTAACAATAAATTAATATACTCTTTAGAAAACAGTTTAAACACAATATATAGGGCAAAAAGGGCGCAAGAAGCCATTATTGGGAAAATCGCCGCATCCCTCTTTGTCATTTTCTCAGGTTTCTGAAAAAAGCAAATAATACGTTCAAAAAAAGATTTTGAATGCTTTTAAATTGGAGAACATATAAATCATATAAATCATAAATTGTAATAACGTCTGTTACCTTTTCCTTATGGCACACGACAGATCTGTAAGAACCAAAAAAAATAGGTAAAAGTGCCATCACAACCAAACTACCGTAGGCTACGGCCATCCCTTCAGGAGTGCTTGGTGTTTTTCCAGTAGCATTTCTTGCCGTTTCTGTTACATTTTCTGCTGCCTGGGCCACGATTGTGTTGGCAAGGTCTGCCATGTTTTTGATTGAAAGTTGAATGAGGGAAGATGACGTTTTGAAATGTCAGGCGATTGTCACACGTCAGATGATGTTGACAACCAATAGAAACGGAGGTTTTTTAGGTGACACTAGAGATGGGATCTACCGTTACTTTTATTGTTTCGCAACAAGACAGAGATACCCATAGATAAAAAATTTTTGGGTTGGGTTATGCAATGCTCAGTTAAATGTTCCAGTTACCTACCTGACAGTTTGGCGTAGCCAACAGTCAAAGTCCCTGTTAAGTAAATTACTGTTTATCGTGACTTTCTGTAACTGAAAGTTATGTAGCTAAGAGTTTGCGTTGGGTTGGCCACACTGCTAAAATATCCCTAACTCGTTGTTGAATCCTATTGGCTAGAACAAACTGTCAGTTATACGAAATTTTAATGGCAGATGAATAGCAGTTCCTAATCGTAAATATCGTGTGTATATTATAAATCGGATTAAAATGAGTTCAGCTCCAGAATCGCTAGCAAAGACTGGCGTAAAAAATAAAAGGCTTCACTGAAAACAAATTTCACTGAAAGTGAAAGGGTAGCTGCTCATAAAAGTTGTCAATATGTATTATAAGGTAATTGAAAATAAACGCACAGACGGTGCAACATAGAGGGAATGGAATAGTAAAAAGCATGGACGAACGTGAGCATAAATTTAATGCCTATCTATAAAGCTTATTTTATTAAGCAAAATATGGAATTTCTAGAGGATCTTAGGTCTTACTGTTATCGGTTGTCAGAATAATAAAGTAATATAAAAAATCCCTATTCTAGATACAAAGTATAATCCACACTCAAAATATTTATACAGCAGCAGCTTCAGAACCAAAACCAAAGGAAAAAAATAAAAAAGTTAGGTTAAGGCTGCAATCACAAAACATAATACTCTGCTGCAATTAAAATCTTAGCTGCCAGTTAGCCGCATAACTGACACTTTCAACTTCCAGTCACTTTAGCAGTTACTTTATCTGGCAGTTAACGGTTAGCAGGAGAAAGATAAAACACTATAACTGCTAGTTAACAGGTAACTGTCAGTTGAATTAGCTTAACTGCGCATTGATAAACCGGCCCTAAGTCACACAAGCAACTGGAAAAACCAATTTCTATTTTATGATGTTTAATCCGTTACACTGAATAATGCTTTAAAGCAATTTGTTTTTTGAGTGCAAGAGGACCCTACTGTTAAAAGAACATCGAGACGTTTCATCAACTGTCTACCAAAAAGTAGCGCTCTAGGATTGCATACTTGTAGAAAACATATGATATATGTATATATTTTTAGCCGATATGTTCGATGTATCGATGGTTTCGTGACGATTTTTTTTTTCAAATCGATGTATTAATTATTGATATTAGATATGTCGATGTATTTGATTTTTTGTGCATCTCTAGCTCTACTGGCTGGCCGAGCGACGGTCTGTGGATTGGACGCTATGATTGGACGTCGACTGACAGCTATGTGAGTTAAGTTGTTACTGGCAGGCTGGTGACTGGTAGTTACTAACACTCCTCTGTGGTTAGCGGCGACTTCGACGTTCCGAATCCGAAGCCCTACACGACGTGAATTATCTCTGGACTCTTATATATGTTCTACTTATTATTCTATCCTTATGCTTTCTAAGGGTTTGCTCATTAGAATGATAATTATATGTTGTCTGTGATATTTGATACGCCCTTTAAAGCACCACCATTAATGGTGGGTTTATAAACTCAATTAAACTAACAATGAAATTAACAAAAAGCTCAGCGAGAATTCCCACCTGAGCTGTCACTGTACTGTTGGCTTCTAATTAACAGTGGTGTTCCTAGAGTGGCGCCGGGAAACAGTAACAAAGCCTACACAGAACACGAGACTAATGCCCAGAGCAGTCGATGCCGACGACTCAGAACATGGCCGACTCTACACTAGGCCGGAGCCTTAGATGTGGCAACGTGGCTTAGCTGTCAAATAGTGGGCCTATAGTTTCAGAATAATTATTACATTTTATATGTATTAGAGTTTATCTGGGTTAATAAATTAAGAAAAAAATGCTTTTTAGAACTACTACTACTAATACCACTTACATCTGATGTCTGGTTCATCATAGTCAGACACTACAAAATAAAAATAAAGCAACCTGTTTCTGCTGCCACTTCACTTCCGCTTGAATGAACACTCAATTTACTTTGTAAATTGTCACTTGAGCTAGAAAAATTCACTATTAGTTCACTGTGAAGCCATTCTTGCTGATCTTGATTCCTTTCACTATCAAATCTTTTCATAGGTATGCCCAGATGCATGCCCTCGTTCGCTTGCCCAGATGAGTTCTATTAACTGTATTTTTCTGTGATATTTGGGAGGTCCAGATTCCAGAAAACATTGTAGGTACCACATTGTGCAAAATACCTTTTAGAACTACTACTAGTAATACCACTTACATCTGATGTCTGGTTCATCGTAGTCAGACACTACAAAATAAAAATAAACGGAACCTGTTTCCTGCTGCCACTTCCACTTAAATGAACACTCAATTTACTTTGTAAATTGTCACTTGAGCTAGAAAAATTCGCTATTAGGTCACTGTGAAGCCATTCTTGCTGGTCTTGATTCACTTTCAATATCAAGGTATGCCCAGATGCATGCCCAGATGAGTTCTATTAACTGTCTTTTTCTGTGATATTTAGGAGGTCCAGAAAACATTGTAGGTACCACATTGTGCAAAATACCTTTTACAACTACTACTAGTAATACCACTTACATCTGATGTCTGGTTCATCATAGTCAGACACTACAAAATAAAAATAAACGGAACCTGTTTCCCACTTCCACTTAAATGAACACTCAATTTACTTTGTAAATTGTCACTTGAGCTAGAAAAATTCACTATTAGGTCACTGTGAAGCCATTCTTGCTGGTCTTGATTCCCTTTCAATATCAAGGTATGCCCAGATGCATGCCCAGATGAGTTCTATTAACTGTCCTTTTCTGTGATATTTGGGAGGTCCAGAAAACATTGTAGGTACCACATTGTGGTTTAAAATAGGTCTTATCCTTTGAAATGTTTGTAATTATTGCCTTTATTATTATAAATATAACCAGCCCTTATGAGGAATACCTTTCACCCACTTCTGTTTATGTCCTCCTTTGGAAGCCCCAATTGCTATTGCAACCTGGTACTACACACTTTGCAGACATCTTGTTATCTTTATAGTTTCGTTTGTGCAGGTAAATGATTAGAAACATTAAAATTCACCTTCTAATCTTATTTTTCACTCTGGAAGATTACACTAATGCCATGACTAATGACAAAATGACGGCCCGTAGATTCAGTGTTGCCATATTTCATGTTCCGGCCTTGAGTAGAGACGGCCATGCTCAGAAGTAAAAAAACTAAGAATTAAGAAAAATACACGGAACCACCATCAACCGTTTATACCTGTCAAACTAACAATTAACAACAATATTAAAAAAGATGGTCAACTTTTATCTTTTCAACTAAGAATAATTCTTCTAATAATTTATTATTAACAATTTTACTATTCTATGCCTGTGTTAAGAGTCTTGTAGAGACAGCATGCAAGGGCTGTCCCCAGATATTTTTGATATTATATATTCTCTATGCATTCGATCATTTGGATCATTTTATATTCTTGTTTTGTTTGTGTCCAGAAATAAAATCAGACTGGTATTAATCTTTTAGTTGAATCTTATAATCACATTCATAATTCTTAGTTGCTAATTCTTACTCCTTAGTTTAGTTGAGTTTATAAACACACCTTAAAATTTATTAGAACCACCTAATATAAGGTGCTTTCCTTTTACATCTGCACTAACTCATTCATTTAAAAATGAGACGGCTCAGCTTAGTTGGAAACCTCATAGCTCAGATGAGTTAAAGGAACGTGTTTGTGCAGTTAAATGTCTTTCCTCGAAAATTTGTAATATACTATGGTTCTATGATCTGTCGATCCTTTCCATACCCTAGTTTTTTACGTTTTTTGGAAGAGATCGTCGCTCACCATACTATAGACTATCCATACACCACAAAACCCGCTGAAATTCAAACTTACAAAAAATCCTAACCTCATTTATTTGACATCTAAATGATTCGAGATAACTGATCTACCTTTCGAGCTAGTGCAGATGAGCTTAAGTGGGGGTAAAATATCTCACTTCAGGCTCAGATTCAGAAAACAAAAGCAACGTACATCGAAATGAGTCATGACGTCACAAGTGAGAATTATCAGACAAATCATGTAAAAGGAAAGCACCTAGTGATTCCCATCAAAATCTCATCTCTCTAAATCTGCAGCTCAATAAGATTTTCTTTGGTACACTGGAAATTTGTATTTGGCTGTTAATGCGACGCTATATTTAATTATTTACGTTAAGTCCATATACCTGCCTCCATTTTTCTAAAGTGTGATGAAATAAAATACACAATTGTACTAACTTTTTATTCAACAATAAATAACATAATAAAAGCGGTAGGTAGATCCTACAAAAAAATGTACAATTGTTCTATATAATATGCTTAGTCAAAACATACTGACTCTTCTTAGAAAACCACCAAAAACAACATAGGGAGAATAAGTTAGAACTAGTTTAAAATACGTATATTTAATATACGATACATTTCTTCATAAGATAGGTAACCGTTGCTGAATACTTCAAAATACATACACCTCATCGATTGTATAAATAATTTTATTAAAATTGTGATTCATCGTATCAAGAAATCTTGTCACTTTATCTTGCTAACATGTTATACAATTATCAAAATCATTGCAATAACGCTCTTAAAGGCTGCTTCAGTTGTATACTTACAATAATACAATACTTTAGCTCCCCAAAACAAATTCGAACTAAGTTCAGAAAGATAAGAAAACAGCTAACTGTTACAATACAATCTTCCAAATACATGAACATTAGAGAAATACCTAGGATGCTAAACTTTCAAATATTAAACATCAAACAAGTGATGTATAGAACAATGATAATATGCTAAATAAGGCATGGTTTTAACTACGTAGTAGCCTTCACCGACAAAGAGTAAAGGCATGAAGCGACTAGACATTTTGTCTTAGTTGTAAGTGGTAACAACGAAACAAAATTTCATGAGACGACGTGAGACATTGCGTGTGCTTAGAAATGTATTCATTTATACAGTTATGGTTCTTCTCGACTTAGGATGCTGGCAGTTGTTTATAGACCGGCTAGCATAGCACGTGGGTCTTCCACAGCTTGTTTGATTTTTCTTAGGAAAAGGACAGCCTCACGGCCATCTATCAGCCGGTGGTCATAGGTCAGGGCGACGTACATCATTGGTCGAATGACAACCTGAAAAAAAAATGGAGTCAAGTTGATTGACTCAGTACTTCCCACACATTACGGTGAAACCAGTTTATTATTTTCCCATAGCATGAAGCTTTAGTCTAAGATCCTCTTGCAACCCAATTCATCGGCAGCCCTACACCTAAAATTGTCTTGTCTTTCCTTCACAGGTCAATGGACAGCCTATTATCAATACTACAGACTTTTCAGTTTTACAACCCCCCACCCCCCAACCATCCCAATTTCATCCCCACCCAAAAAAAGGGTAGAAAATGATCAGGAACCCCTAAAACATCTGAAAACGAAGTTTGAACTGTTTTCATATTTTTAGTTTTGTGATTATTGCTCCGCTGCCACTGACACGATTTCTAACAACCATACGCGTTTTGCATCCTCACCACGGTGGTAATACTACAGTGTATGTATTAGACCCGTGGCGAATCTCAAAAGCGACACCGTTGATCTGCGAACGCGCGTTTACTTCGACACCGACGGCACGTCGGAGGTTTGGAACATACTAAGGGCCGGTTGTACAAATGCAGGTTTAACACGAGCTTTGTTAAGCTTAAGCTCAGCTAAGCTCAGGCTTAAAGTGGACACCCGTTGTACAATAGTCGGCTTAGTTAAACCTGGTTGATAATGAAATCCACTCCAGTTGGCATCAATGAAGCAATACATACTGACATAATGATCTGAAAAATTACCTCTTTTGGTTAGGCACTTATGACAGTTTGTGTCAAATTTCGGCAACGACCGTTTCTGTCTCTGTTCTTTCATTTGCTCTCTTTGTTAAATTAGACACAAATGTTTCAAAAAATATGACCTAATAAAGTGACAAGCAATATGGAGGTTCATCCTTGACATATCATGTCACTTGTATCAGGTAAGGTTTAAACATGAGCTAAGCTCGCGTTAAGCTTCGGCTTACGTAAGCTCGTGTTAAGCTTGGAGTGGGGGGCTAAGCCAGCATTCTACAACGGACGTTTTGCAACTGACGTGGTTTAACGTCGGCTTACCTTAAGCCGAAGCTTAAGCTTGCATTGTACAACCGGCCCTAAATATCGCCACATATCGTCTACTGGATGGCAACTCAGTAGGTCGCGACGCGTACGTTAGTTTTGCGGTGGAGATTCGCCACTGGTCTAATACATACACTGTGGTAATACTGTGTCAAAATTTCATTAGAATCAATTTAATAGTTTCCACGTTACAAATTACAAAACGATCTAAAGCAATAAATACTCGTATGTACAGGTATAGAAAATTTTAGGTCCCTTAGTTTCGGTAATAGGCTAGGCAATGTTCGGATGGACCTAAAAAGGTGATTTATGTTGCTAGGTCTTCCTTCACAGGTCAGTAGACAGCCTATTATGAATACAACAATTTTTTCAGTTTTTCAATCCCCCACCCTCCCACCACCCCAATTCCACCCCACCCAAAAAAAACGCAGAAAATGATCAGGAACCTCTAAAATGCTTATAAAAATGAAGTTTGAGCTGTTTTCATATTTTTAGTTTTTTCATTATTTCTGCGCCGCCACTGGCACGATTTATAAAAACCATACGCATTTTTCATCCTCGCCACGGTGGTAATACTGTGTCAAAATTTCATTAAAATCAATTTAACCGTTTCCTCGTTACACAATATAGAACGATCTAAGGCAATACTCGTATATTTACACCAGAAAAAATTCTAAGTCCTTTGTAATAGGTAAGGCAATGTTCGGGTGGACCTAAAAGAGTTATTTATGTCACAAGGTCTTCCTTCACAGGTCAGTGGACAGTCTATTATGAAAGCAACAAATTTTTCATACAACCCCCCACCCCCACCACCCCAATTTCACCCCCACTCAAAAAAAAAGTAGAAAATGATCAAGAACTCCTAAAACGCCTAAAAACGAAGTTTGAGCAATATTTATTTTTTTTTGTTTTTTGCTAATTACTCCGCCGCCCATGCACCGATTTCCAAAATTTTTTTTTTTTTTGTTTACGGCATCGACTTCTATGGTCATTAGCCGTTATCTGTTGTGAATGAATGAGCTATCGCAATTACAACTTTTTAAACAAATGCGTTCCTTTGAGGAATCTGATTAATTTGCGGATAGATTCTGCAGATTCTAGGCATAGCTTGAGTGAGTTAGGTAGGTTGTAATTAGTTCGTTGGCTATAGAGTGGACATTCAAACAGTATATGCTCAATTGTTAGATATACATTGCATACTTCACATTCGGGGCGGTTTCGTCGTATTAGCATGTAGGATGATGTCAGATGCGTGTGACCTATTCTAATTCGTGTGATGCATACCTGTTCTCTACGAGTTAGTTTTATTGGTGGGTTCCATTTAGCTACAGTTGGTTGCAGTCCATGCAAATGGCCATTGTTGTTATCCCACTCGGCTTGCCATTGGTTGTTGGATGCCTTTCTTAGGTAAGTCTTGAGATCGCATAGGGACAGTCGTGGCTCGTCTACTTGATCAGCAAGTACTGCGCTCTTTGCGGCTCTATCTGCCAGTTCATTGCCTGCTAAACCAACATGCCCCGGTGACCATACAAAGATGACATCAGAGCCACTTTGCACTAGATTATGTTGTGCTTCGAGTATGTTGGTTAGCAGTTCATCTGTGTCAAATATTCTATGAAGAGATTTAAGGGCACTTAGAGAATCACTACAGATGATATACTTCCCACTGGGTTTGTTTTGGAGAAACAGCAAGGCCTTGTAAATAGCAAACATCTCTGCAGTGTATATGGAGGAAAGATCATTTAGTTTGTATTTGTGTTCCTCATTGTTAACGACAAATGCTGCACCTACACCACCACTGCTTTTTGATCCATCGGCATATAAAATCATGTCGGCATGATAGCTGTGAATGATATTGTTGAAATGTAGTCTGAGTGTTTCATCTGGATGGTCGTCCTTCTTGAATATTGAGTGTTCCAAGTGAATCTTAGGAACCGTCATAAGCCAAGGCGGATGACTAGTATATCTGGGATTGAACACTGCTGGAGGTAGTGAGGTCCCCAGATCGTCCAAGATATTCTGGATTCTGACACTGGTAGGTTTAGTTATGGTAGGTCGAGAGATATATGATTGATAAGTATCTGTATCAAATAAGGTGCTGTGGTTGGGATGGTGAGGTTGCGCCCAAATTTTTGAAGCATAATTTAACGTGCAGATCTTTACTCTTGACAGCAATGAGGGGATGCCAGCCTCACAGTAGATGGATTGTGATGGACTGGTGCGAAAAGCACCGATACATAACCTCAAACCTGCCAGATGAATCCTTTCTAACTTCTGTAGATGCGATTTTCTCGCCGCAGAGTACATTACAATTCCGTATTCTAGTTTTGAGAGAATAAGGGATCTGTAGACGGCCAGTAAAACATTTTTATCTGCACCCCATTCTATGTGTGAGAGACATCTCAAAATGTTCATATTCTTTTCGGTCTTAACGATAAGTTCGTTAATGTGGTCAGCCCAGTATAATTTTTTATCAAAAGTTATACCTAGCAGTTTGAGGTTGTCCTGATAGATGATTTCACTTCCGTGAATTTTCAGAACAGGATCGGAGTGAGGGGTACGCTTTCGACAGAAGTGGATGCACTTGGTCTTGGAAGCTGAAAATCGAAACCCATTGCCTTCAGCTGTCTGTACTAGCTCATTTATTATGGGTTGCAGTGTCTCTTCTAGGTCTCTTACACAGCTTGATGAGTAATATATTACCAAATCGTCGACATACATGCTTTTCCCTACGTTTGGAGTAATTGACTGTAACAGTATATTTGCAGCTATGATGAATAGTGTCGTGCTAAGTGTGGAACCCTGCGGTACTCCATTTTCTTGTTGATAAGTATCGGAATATGTTGCACCTATCCTTACTTTAAACCGTCGATTTTCTAAGAATCCGTTAATAAATCTTAGCATTTTGCCTTTTATTTCCCACCCTCTTAGTATTTTTAGGATACCGTACTTCCAAGTCGTGTCGAAAGCCTTTTCAAGGTCGAACGACACCGCAACCAAATGGTTTCGCTCAGCGAAGCTGTTTTGAATAGCTGTCTCTAAAAGAACTAACTGATCGGTTGTAGATCTGTTACGTCTGAATCCCATCTGATAATCGGACAAAAGTTTATTTGTCTCCAAAAGCCAAATAAGCCTCTTATTGACCATCTTTTCCATTAGCTTCCCAAGACAGCTAGTAAGTGAGATGGGTCGATAATGGTTTACGTTTGAAGGGTCCTTTCCTTCTTTGGGTATCGGTACTATGATCGATTCCCGCCAGTCCTCTGGGAAAACTCCACTGGTCCAAATTTGATTATAAAAATCTAAAATAGCTGCCTTAGATCTTTTTGGTAAGTTGATAATCATTGCATTGTGTATGAGATCTGGTCCAGTAGCTGACAGTTTCAACTCAGAAATCGCATCTTCAAGTTCTGCTAACGAAAAGTTGTCATTGTAAGTAGAGGTGTCGTCAGAGTAATCAATTTCTTGCGCTTCAGTTGCGATTTTTTCTCGGATAAATGAAAGGTTGTAATTATCTGATGAGCTAGTAGCTTGAAACTCTTCGGCCAAGGCATTTGCTACAGTATGTGTGTTAGCAGTCAGTCTCCCATTAATTGATAAGACAGGACTGGATTTTGAGTATGATTTGCCGGCTACTGCCCTTATCTTCCGCCAAACATCAGAAGAAGGAGTCTCTGGAGTTAGTGATGATACATAGTTTTCCCACGAGGCTTTCTTGCCCTTGAGCATTAGCCTACGAAAGATCGACCGATCTCTTTTGAATGAAATTAGATTCGCCATAGAGGGGTGCCTTTTAAATGTATGAAATGATTGCTTTTGTTTTCGGTGAGCTTCAGAGATTTCTGCACTCCACCAAGGTACTGTCTTTTTTTGGGAGCTACTACAGGTCCTTGGAATGCTTTCCGTCGCAGCATTGAGCATGGCTTCTGTTATAGCCTTATTTGACTCTTGAACGTCATTTTTTGTTTCAAGGTTATTAAGGTGGCTTTCATACAGGCTCCAGTTGGCTTTTTTTATTATCCACCTCTCTGGAAGGTCAATGTCGGCCATATTTGTAGCGCATTGGATCAATATCGGAAGATGATCCGACGATAATGGGTTTAAGGTTTTCCACTGGAAAAGATGGGCGATTGATGGGCTACAGAATGACAGATCCAGGCAACTGAGATTTCGTGATCTCAAGTTGAGGTATGTACCCTCTCCTGTGTTGAGCAGGTTAAGGCCATCGTCATTAATTAGACTTTCTAAGAGCCTTCCCCTTAGGTCTAGCCTAAGAGATCCCCAAAGAGGGTTGTGTGCATTAAAGTCGCCAACAAATAAGATCGGTGGTGGAAGACTATGAAGAATTTCCTTGATTTGGTTGATGTTCCAACTAAAATCAGGTAAATAGATGTTACAAATAGTGACTTTAATTGGATAAGTTATTGTTAGGGCAACAGTCGGTAATTGAGTATTCAGTCGTATTTCAGAGAACGGTAGGTTCTGTTTTATATAAATGGCTACCCCACCTTTAGCATTTTGGACCGGTACTATATCTTTCCTAATGCACTTGTATCCTCTCAGGTCGAATTTGTCTGTAGGCTTGAAGTGCGTTTCTTGAAGACATACTATCGTAGGAGACGTTTCAAGTAGTAGTAGTTTGAGTTCTGGGTAATGACATTTGGTTCCATTTATGTTCCATTGGATTATGTCAAACATATTTGATTTGGTTTTGTTTTTTGTACATTATTAGTTACTAGATGTCTCCTATATTTTGTATAGTAAATCAGACAAGCAGCTACGATAGAACAGAAACACGCATAACGTACATGTACGCACATATACACACATACACACATATTGTATAAAGACAAATACACAGAAATGTATAAATAATAAATAATTTAACATGTAAGATTAACTGTATAAATAATTTAAAACAGGAAAAAGTGTATACACGTACACACATAATAATATGTACACATACGTACATACATATCACAGTGTATTTATCACAGAACTAGTAGATTGATCATCTACTTGTTTTCGAGGTTGTCCCTTGGGCCAACCTCTCTTTTTCTTTCTGGAGGTAGAATCCTTTGGAAGGTGGTCTTCCTCTGAGGTAGATTCTATTTGACCTCTTTCTCTCTTTTTTTGTTCAGATATAGTTGATATATTTGTTGATACTGAATCCGATCTTTCTCTATGGGAGTAGTAGTAGTTTGGTCTATCAGGCGTTTTGAATTGTTGTTTATTGACGGCAGATGTGACGGTATCTTGGATGTATTGTATCAATTGTGGGAGCAAGTTTTCGAGGTTTACGTTTTTTGGCATTTCAGTTGTTGTACTTTGAGATTGCGATGTAGCATTTGCATAAGTCAGATTGATCTTCGGTGTGCGTATTTGAACTAGTTTTTTGGCTTCGCTGTATGAAACTTTCTCAATGATCTTAATCTTTTGAATAGCAGCTTCTTCTTTATACTTTGGACATCCTTTGTAGTTAGCCGAATGGGGCCCACTGCAGTTAACGCATGTTTTGGGCTCCTCACAGGGTTTTCCTTCATGTATAGCTTTTCCGCATATACAGATAGCATCCTTATCACATTTACTTGCCACATGTCCCATACATTGACACTTAAAGCATCTGACTGGTGGCGGTATGTAGGGTCTTACTTTAAGGTTGTAATACGCAACTTTTATTTCTTTTGGAAGGTATGGTTCGTTAAATGTCAGAACGTGAGAGGGAGTTTCTATAAAGTTGTTATTGCGCTTTGTTTTGAGTCTTTTAACATCAAGTACACCTACTGCTTTCAGTTCGTCCTTAATTTCGTCGAGGCTACTGTTCAATAGGTCTCGGCAATAGACCACTCCTTTTGACTGATTTAATGATCCGTGCGGCGTAACCTCCACTTGATAATCTCCAAATTTTGTGACGGCCATTAATCGTTTACTCTGAAGATTACTTTTGGTTTGGATCAGCAGTCCATCTTTGACTTTCTTTACCGATTGCACATCTCCAACTAAACCATATAATACCTTTGCAATTACAAACGGACTGATTTTCTCAAAATAATCAGGAGACTCGTCTCCTTTCCTTTGAACAAGGAGGAACCGGGGCAGGTTCGCCGCCGTCACCTCGCTTGTCGGCAAGTTCTTACGTAACTCACCATTACTGCCGGCATCTCTTCTCTGAGCATGTCTAGCATTGCCCGCACTTAAGGCTGCGTGCTCACCTTGTTGTTTTTTTGATTGGACTTCCATAGGCTTTCCTTTAGTTTCGTCTCCCTAGCTCCCCACCCTCCTTGGAGCCTCAATGGGAGGTTGTAATCATGATAGCTGCCTGCTAGATTACAACCCCAGGGATACCGAGGAGATATAGTCTCCACAGGTAGCTCCACCATACGTCAGGGGCAGAAGTCTGCCCCCGTCTGGCTTCAACTAACTGTAGAGGCTCGCCCGGTCAGCCCTCGGACGGGATGACACAGCCGATTGATCGACGCTGGGCTAGGCGCGATCGCCCGTCTACACCGATCGCAGGGCCAAAGTGGTGTGTTGTCCCCCTGACTGGCAGGACTCAACCACCAGGATCCCCTTGACCGGCTTACGGGTCGCGTGGCACGGCACAAACACCACGGAGGCTTTCGGCGTACCCCATAGTCAAACCTCAAAACTATGGGGCTCCTCTTAAGGCGAGGTGTCCTGCTGGGGCCCCGGGATCGCCACCCCCGTATTTAGCAATATGCATGTGTCGCAGCACACGCATATTGTCTAAATCCCCCTGAGGGGGATTTCCAAAATTATATGAACATTGCCTACTACGACCCCACAGCATATCGCTGCCCAAATTTCATCACAATCCATGCAGCGGTTGCTGAGATTACGTGGCTAGAAAAACGCGTACAGACCGACAGACAGACAGACCAACGGAAACGAGTGACGTGGATTTTCGTTATGTAGACATCATAAAACGCCCAAAAAGTGTATTATCTCAAAATCGGAAATTTTCGCGATCACTATTACTCCCCTCACCTATCGGTGTGGGAAGTAAAAACAATAAATTTGATAACATCTAAGCCACCATTATGCACACCACAATATTTTACAATGATTGGTCTTAAAACCGCTAAATATTATAAAAAAACATTTTGGTGGCTATTCATTTTCGGTAACAGCTAATTCATATAGCATCCAACGGGCGTGCGGTATCCCCTCTCTTTCCTTATCTGAGGTTCAAACAAACAAAATCTTTGTTTACTTCTGCTAACCTATTAGAATTCGTTCGTTATAACAGATTGGAAGTAGTCATTTTAACTTGAATGTTTCGTAAAGCTAATGACAGTAGACTGGTCAATATTTTACGAGTATAAATGTGTTGAAATTTTTGGAGTTTTGGACAAACTTAGTGAATAGCGTAATACATAGGGTAAAGTCGTGTATATTGTACCAGTTGTTAAATTGTACCACCTCAATATTTATTAAATTGTAAGCCTCTAGCGTCATCTAGTTTGCTCTTTTGATACCTCTTGTTGTCAAAACATTAGTTACTAGGACGCGTAAACGGCGGTCTCTCGTGAAACTTAAAATTTGTGTTTTTCTAAAAAACGACTTTACGCAGTAAGTATTATACAACTTTAGATAAGCCTTTGTATCCGAATGATCAGTTTTTGATAGTTGGGGTGGCGTTCTTCGTAATTATTGGACATTTGGAAATAGTTTAGGCGGTTTATATTTACCCTAACGTCACTTTTTCAAAAGAAATAAACCAATTTGTGTCAATAGTATCGGTTTGCTAATTTGGACCACCACCTAGTTTGTTAAATCGTACCGGTACAATTGACCAAATTCCAGTATTTTTTTCAGTCATGCCTCGCAAGGGTACAAAATACTGCCAATGGTCAGAGCAAGATATAAAGGCAGCAATAAGATACTATAAAACTGGAAATTTTGTGCAAATTGGGTGCATGACAGCTGTGCTTCGTTTCCCAGTCGATTGGACTATATTTGTGACTTTTGTGTTTGAGTTAAATAAGTATTGAGTATTACTTATTTGCTACGACAATATTTTGTTTTACCCAATGGGTTCCTAATTTGTGATTTATGTGTTTAGGTTTTACAAATAAAAAGTTTAATTCATTGCAATGTATTGTATTATAAATATGTTGTTCTGTCAACAAGGATCATCTAATGCATTTTGGCATGGTACAATTTACCGAACCGGGTGGTACAATTTAACGAACCAGTTGGGCAAATTGTACCGTTTGCAACATTTAAAAAAAAAAACATTTATTTTGTCAAACTCTCAGTCTCTATGTAACTTTTCTATTATGCAATTTGATAGAAATATGTTAAGTAACTCTAATTTATAGTTTTGTTGAATTCAAATCAAGTCAATAGCGAGATATTTGATAAAGTGTACAATGTGGTACAATTTATCCGACTTTACCCTATATTTTATAAAATTATTATATTACAAACCTGTCCCTTGATCGCCACCGGTCTTTCGAATATGCCGTGCATGCCCAATATCGAGGATTGGGGTGGATTGATGATGGGTGTTCCCAGTAAGGAACCAAATACGCCTCCGTTACTAATCGTGAAGGTGCCACCATCCATGTCTTCTATTGCTATTTTACCTACAAAAAAATAGGAGCAGTTAAAGAAAATCCTAATAGGAATGGTTAGAGAGAGAGAGAGAGAGAGGATTCATTGCGGGCCTTGACCAGGGTCGTACGCTATGGTCCAAAACTTTTGGTGGGGGTTCTTACAGACTAAGGCTATTGCCGACTGAACAGGCATTTGTCACTCATTGGAGTGGTAGAGCACCCTATTTGCTCCAGATGTGAGAGCCCGTGCACACAGACGGCGGCCAGGAGTTCCGAGTTCTGCGTTCAGAGTTTTGCGTTCTGCGAGAACACAGGCGGCGGTCAGTTACCAGCGTTCCAGTTTTGTTCCTAATATTGTTCGTGAAACATGTATTCAGACAGCTCATCTTCCGACGAAGAAGAAGCACTGCTTTTGTTGAGCCTGCAGGCGTCCCAGAGAAAAAGGAAACACTGGGTGCACCCAATTAACAGCAAGCTAGAAGATCAAGGAGAATTTCAAACGCTTTTTGCTGAATGGGGTATTTTCCAACTTGCTAATATTGCCTGTTTAATGGCTGAAATGGATTGCTTGTATCTAATTTGTACTGATGTCAGTGTTTGCTCAATTTTTTTCTGTCCACGTGGAGTAAAGATAGACTTTGAAAATCATCCCTTTGAAAAGAGCTCATTTAAATCTCTCTAAATCAATAGTGATTTTTATGCCGGATGCAGATAGGATGTGACTATTTTAATTTGAATTGAGCGTAGATTCAAGGTTGTCACGTTGTTAATTTGCATAGTTTTTCTATAAAGGATGTAAACTTTATTTTATGTTTATTTAGTTTCCCTCTTTTTGTAGACTATAAATGTTATATCTGATATCAGACATCTGTCCTCCCGCAGCGCTCCTACAGCGCCATAGGCTTTCAGCCTTTGCGGGAGGCCGACCATAAAAAAAAAAAAAAAATTGCATAGCTATTCCATTTTTGGCATTGTTATATAATTAGCAGTTTACTCTGAGATGTTTCATAGTTACTTTTCACAATTTTACTCGTCATTCGGCAACACTCGTCTTTAACAGCCTGTTACTAGTGTCATGTACATAACATCCCCTGATGTCACGACTGTCACGGTATGTCATTTAACCAAGATAGATCATGAAATGATGTAAACAAACATCTGTCAATATCAATACGAAGCGGAGGTTATGTCTGTAGATGGAGAAAAGGAGGTCAGACGACAAGGTACAGTCACATCTAAGGATAGCTCCACGAAAGACTTATTACGTCACGCTTAGATTTATTACGTCACAGTTTTGGCGCGAAATTTTATGTTTGAACTTTGTAGGTGCTTTTAATCCACCTCGCGTTCACAGTAAAAAGTAAAAATGTTACTTACATGGTTTTTGGGGACGTAACATCAATATTCCGTCATAAAATTTTGTTCTGAAAATACCCCATTGCTTGAAGATGAACGATTTTTTATATATTTTCGTATGTCAATAAATAGTTTCAATGAATTGTACAGTTTAGTGAAACATGATATAGAAAAACAAGATACCAACTGGAGAAAGGCTGTTCCTGCAAAAGAGAGGTTGGCAGTATTTTTACGATTTTCATAATCATTATATCACGATTTTTATAATCATTATCACTTAAATCATATAACAAACGTCATTCTCGAACCAATTTAATTGATTTTTCTGTTTCCGACATGACAGAGTTCACGCGTTCTTTGTCTTTCTGTGCTCAGAACTCCGGAACGCAAGAGTTCTCAGTGACCGCTACGGTTTGACTGCCGGCAGTGTGCTTTGTTACCAAGTAGTCCATAAATTACAAAGAACGCAGAACTCTGAACGCGGAACTCAGAACTCCTAACCGTCGTCTGTGTATGCAGGCTCTTAGTAGGAGGATGAAACAGCGTTCCTCTTCTTGGGCAGGTGTGCCTCAGGGTTAAGATATTCGACGCGACGGAGTTCGGGGATTAGTCACTATATTCAGTGAATTTTTTTGTTTTTTGAATCCTGACCGTCGGTACCAAATATGATATTAAAAATAAAAACCTGAATTCTACCGCCCTCAGCAAACATGCTATAGAAAATAAACATACCATCGATTTTAACAACGTTAGAACTTTATGCAGAGAGAAAGATTGGTATAAAAGAAACATCTTAGAGATGATACATATAAAAAAAAGTTCTAACAGCATGAATTTCAGGACAGATACAAGCAATCTTTCATGCGTATATACAAATTTAATAACACAGCCTACTTTCTTCCATCTTATCAATATTTACCTTCCTTCCTCGATATTTAATTGTTAAAAAAAAATTAATTGTAAATGTTAGTCATTTTGTATCTGTTTGACAATTCTGATATTTTATTTTAGTTTTAATACTTGAAGATGACGCCTAATAGAAGCGTCGAAACGTCGTAAAATTTTATGACCGTATCCCAAGATTGTTTTACTAAATATATTCAGTGAGATGGTCGGACATACATCAAGAGGTCTGGTAGGTTCAACAAGGAGCTTTCTAGGACGTAGGTTTTTAGTGTTTCGTGTTGGTCCGTGGGGTTGACGAAAAGGGGAAAAAGAGGAAAAAATAACCACTTCATAGCCCGTCGAATTTTTTTTTAAAACAAAACAAGTTAACTTTGTTCTTGTTTAGCGTGAGGTCAATGACGTCTGTCTCAAGTAGAAAAGTTCATTTAAACATTAGTCGTAAACTGTGGTTTTCAAGATAGAGATACAGTTTTAAAAAATGAGTGATATTTTATTAGGTATCTCGAAGAACAGACTGTTGGGGAAACAAAGCTTCAAGTGGTTTTTATTTTTCTCTCGGAAACAAAGTGAGATACAAAGAGATATCAAGAGACAAAAAAGTTGGGTTCTTATCTGTTTAATTATTTTAAGGCCAGTTGCGTACACTAACTTTTTGGTTAATATTATTGGTGGCACTGCCTCCCGATTCCCAAAACGCCACTGGAAATGATAATTATCTTCTAGTCGGTGCTGAATTAGCGACTTATTGCGGTGAACAACAATGCCAAATTACAAAAATATCGGATGAGCTATCTTTGAGAAATTAATAAAAAAACATTTTTTTTTCAAACTTTGATATCCTGTATCTTGATACAAGACTCTTTAGGGCACATGTTTATATGTACCAGCCTACTTGAATTTGGGTCAGGAATGCGCCCTTGGAATTACGGCCCATCATTATATACAGGGTGCGCCATCTTTTATGTCGGTATGTATGCACTAAATAACTTTGAAAAAAAAACAACTGATTTCGATTTATGAGATATTTTTATTCGATTTGGTGCATTGCAATTTATTTATACTATTTTTTGAATACAACATCAATCAAGTGGCCGCCTCGATTGGCCAAAGCCAAATGTACACTTTTTGCTGCGTTTTCCATTACCATCTCGAGCATCTTGGGCGGTATAGCGATGATTTCGGCACGAATGTTAGCTTTGAGCTCGTCAATAGTCTGAGGCTTGGTGGCGTACACGTTTCTTTTCAAATAACCCCACAAGAAGGAGTCCGGGGCAGTCAGAACCGGAGATCTGGGTGGCCAGTCAATATCGCCTCTTTTGGATATCAGACGTCCAGGAAACTTTTGTTGGAGAAACTGAATTGTTTGATGTGCAGTGTGGCATGGCGCTCCGCCTTGTTGGAACCAGTAACCGTCAAGACCTTTATCACGTGTTTGCGGGCAAACATAATAAGCCAACATCCACCGATATCGATTTCCATTGACTGTTTCATTTTCTCTGAAAAGAATGACCCAATCATGGTTTTGGCCCAAAAAGTCACTTTTTGATCATGCAATGATGTTTCGTGGCTCTCGTGAGGATTTTCCGTTCCCCAAATGCGGTAATCTTGCTTATTAACGCTGCCGGATAGTGTGAAATGGGCCTCGTCGGTCATCAAAATTTGCTTCCAAAAATCAGGTTCAGTGTCAGTCATTCGAGCGACCGTTTGGGCCACAGCGTTAACATCTCTAGAGGGAGCCTAATTTGAATATTGGCCAGCCAACATCTATAGCGCTATTGTCACCCTTCTTCGTCCGCTTCCAGTTTCTTCAAAACCTCGCAGTTTCCGCAGTTTGAACACAAAGTATTTAACCTGGGTATACATTCCAATATACTTGCAATGTAACTGATTTACGTGAAGATAATTTGTATTGATTCAATGAAATCTCAAAGATGGTAAATTTCATAGCGGAATGTCGCAATAACTTCTAATATGTCGTAAATCTGGCAACCTACAATCGGCGTGCTCTTAAGCTGTCATCTGGCTGTCATTGTAGTTGTGGTTATTGCGTGTGTCGATCGATTTTTGTGATTTTAGAGTATATTTGACTGACTCTGTGACTATTTGTGGTGTGAATTAAATTATTTATGAACAATATTGTTATAATTGCATGATGAGACAACATAAAAAGTGCATAGTTTGCTGTAATAGCGACGAATCGGTGAACACTTCTTATCATAGGTGAGCATAGGTTTTGTTTTAGTTTTCAGTAGCGTAATATATGGGGATAACTGGGAACAAAAGTAACTTCATTCCAGTTTGAGGAATAATAATGGTTGTTTAATGTATGTTTTGCGCACGCATTACATTCATGTCAATCAACATGAATTTTCCAAATACCATTTTTTAAACTATTTGAGGACGTGAAATGTAAAAATGTATGCCACATTTACTTACAGAAAATCTATCTATGAGAATTTCATAGAACTGGATATTACCTAATGCAATTATTATATTTTATTGCTGAAGTAAAAACACGATGCAGCCATTCCAACAGGCTACCTTTCAGAACACTGTTAGATATGTTTTGAAGAACACTTCATGGTAATAATAAATTATCAACTGTTACAATGAAATTATAATAAGAGTAACTCTCTAAGTATAGCTAAATACCAATCTAACTTATTGGTATCAGTTTGTAACATCACAGTAATAATTGAATCTATTAATGAACATCCAATTTTAATATAAAGTCGCACGCCACTGGTAATGCCCTCAAGCTGTCAAAATTTTCGTTACATGTTGGCTAGTCAGCGACCTGTGCATTTTGTTGTTTACACTCCCTCTATAGATGTTAACTCTGTGGTTTGGGCATATTCCAAGCGACGTGCATGGTCTGTAGGCAATAGTTTTTGCGTTAACTGCACTTTATAGGGAAACAAGTGCAAATCGTTCTTCAAAATGCGCCGCAAAGTCGTTCCACTAACGCCAAACTGCTGAGTGGCGCGGCGACGATACGACACTTTTGGGTTCTGGGCAACGCTTTCTCTGACCGCTTCAACCAGTTCATTGAAACGTCTTGGTCGTTGATGAACAGGATGTTGACGATCTCTCACTATCCCGTGCTCAGCAAAATTTGACACCAAACGTCGAATAGTGTGGTCGCACGGTGCTCTTTGGCCACTATATTTTCGACGATATGCACGTTGGGTTAATACAACTGAACGACTGTTTTCAATGTACAGCGTCACTATTTCAGCGCGTTGTTTTGGTGTGAAGTGATTCATGACTACAATAGGGTACTTGCAGAGGCCGTGAAATCGCCTCGGGAGTATACATAGCGTAATGAAAACCATATCAAGAAGCAGTAGGAAACAAAAAACATGATTTTACTGACGACCAAAAAAAGATATTTGCAAAATAAAATGAGGATATATTCAAATTTTTCCACGTGACTTAATACAAGGGCTGACGTCACAGGTATCTTATCGATATCGACAATCGATACTGCTACAGCGCAGGTCAGTGAGATTCAACTGCAAACTAGAGATGATCTGAATTCTTTAACAATGCGACTCAATTTATTGATACTTAAACATATTTGAAACAGGCAATTAACCCACTAGCATTTTCGTTGCAATAGATTTTTATATCTGATAGGTATCACAGTTCATCCTGTTTGTGATCGAGATTCGCAACTAATCGAAGCCATCATTTTATTTCGGCGCATCCCATTATGAATGAATCCAAAGAATCTAATTCAAGCCCATCCCTACAAAGTGAATTAGTAATCTAGCCCAACTTTTATCCTTTTGACTTTTGTACTTTTGTGTGTGACTGTGTTTTGTGGTTATAATGATCAATGTCAAAATGTTAGGTTAGCACTGGCTATCGATAAAGAATATCAATACTTTACATCCCATCACTATAGGATATCACTGACGTCAAGGTTGTTTACGCGGCATTTTCCGACATTTGAAATAATTTTTGGAATATCTCTCACAGCCGATTCCAAAAAACCAAGCAAATGATTTTGTCATGTTTGCTAGGCTCTAAGGAACGCGTAAACGACATAATATTCTTTTCTGCAAGTACCCTATTGTACTGAACTGACGTTTCAAAAACGTGTCTAATTATGTCAATCGGTTGACAAATGTCAGTTATTCAGTATTTACTTGCCGACATAAAAGATGGCGCACCATGTATAAACGACTATTTGAAAAAAGTGTAATCGTCCTACCACTCCTGGCTTTTTCCGCCAGCGCTGCCATCGCCATCTCTATATCGGCGAAGTTCATGCCCTCGACGTTTCGGATGACGGGCACCACGAGTCCCTTGGGCGTGGCCACGGCCACCGAGATGTCCACGTAGTCCCTGTACACGATTTCGTGGCCGTCAATGACGGCGTTCACCACTGGTTGGTCCTGCAGCGCGTACGCGGACGCCTTCAGAAAGGCGGACATGAAGCTCAGTTTCAAGCCGTACTTCTTTTGGAACGCCTCCAGGTTCGCTTTACGGAATTCCATTATGTTCCTGAGAAACAGAAACATAGCTGAATATGTTGAATCTATCTTTAGTTGTAACATAAAATTTATTGTTCTATGGCATTTTATGTTCAATGATTGACATGACACTTGGATTGGATCATCTGCTGCGCTTAAAACAAGCTCCGCTTCAGAATACAGGACATAAAAAACGTCAAATTCAAATTACTAGCCTGAAGTCCCTGAGATATCAATAAAACAAGTGTTATGACTAGTGTGCTGTGAGTTCCAGAAACAATTGATGCCCTACAGGAATATAGCCTCCGTCACCAGGCGCAGCGGGTTTGGATTTTTCAATATGGGTGCAATTGTGGTTTTGAATAAAAATTTTTTTGTCATAAATGGAAAGATCATACATAAGTTTTATAACAAAACTGTTTTTGTTTTCATTTTTTTCGCAATAATTCAAAAGTTATATCAAAATAAAAATGGATTTTTCAATCGAGTACCGAAAACACGCCGACGGCTCCCGAATTCGTGTGACGTCACCATGGCGGTGAAGATGCTCCTTTGACCAACGACGTCCTACTCCGATACTAGACTCTAGATTCCCAGCCAATCGCGAAAATACGTACTGCTAAACTGGTAACTAGTGTATATTTGTGGCAACACAGTGGATGAATGAAGTTTTCAGCTCGAGACGAAGTCTACGATCGAAATAAATATGTTTTTGGATGTTTGAAGTTGAAGTCAGATTACAGATTCCAGTAAGTAAGTACCTAATCAAATATGTTTCGTTGAAAAGATCTCCTCAATCGAAGGACGGTCCAGTGGTTAGAGTCCGATAGTGGATCTCAGGGTCTTCGGATCGAAACCCAGGCGTTCCAACTTTTTTTTTAATTTTTTTTATCAAAAAATTTATTGATGTGCTATTTGCACATTTTTTCTACCATCAACATAAATATGTGTTTGAATCAAATTTTGTTAGACATATTACTTGCACTGCACAGTGCAAAAACTAAGTACAGGAGGCGGTGGACAATTCAAAATATCAGTGGAAGTGAGGTTTGTCCGTCAATTTCAATTGCCATTAATTTTTTTTAAATGTAATAGTTGGTTAATAAAACGAAATCCCTTCATCCATTCAGTTCATCCATTTAAAGTTTTTTAATGTAAAAAAAGTAACTCAAACGCGTAATCACATTCAGTTTATCACTTGGTATTATTGTTTATTTAACTTTGGACAATGAAGCTTAACAATTAAATTTTCATAAAAATTTAACAAGCACTGTGCAGTGCACGTAATATGTCTAAAAAAATTTGATTCAAACACATATTTATGTTGATCGTAGAAAAAATGTGCGTTACAAATGCAAAAAGCACATCAATACATTTTTTGATAAAAAAAACAAAAAAAAAGTTGGAAGGCCTGGCTTTGATCCAAAGACCCTGAGATTCACTATCGGACTCTCTAACCACTGGGCAATCCTTCGATTGAGGAGATATTTTCAACGAAACATATTTGATTAGGTACTTACTTACTGGAATCTATAATCTGACTTCAACTTCAAACATTCAAAAACATATTTATTTCGATCTTAGACTTCGTCTCGAGCCGCAAGCTTCATTTATCGACTGTATTGCAACAAATATTCACTAGTTGGGAATCTAGAATCTAGTATCGAAGTAGGACGTCGTTGGTCAAAGGAGCATCTTGACCGCCATGGTGACGTCACACGGGTTCGGGAGCCGTCGGCGTGTTTTCGGTACTCGATTCAAAGACCTATTTTTTATTTTGATATAACTTTTGAATTATTGCGAAAAAAAAGAAGACAAAAACAGTTTTGCTATAAAACTTATATATGATCTTTCCATTTATCATAAGAAATTGTTTTTCTTAATTCAAAACCTGAATTACCACAATGCTTCGGCTCACAGATAAGGGTGGGAATCATGGTAAGATAACAGAAATACTTACGACATATCGATTTCGTTGAACGTCGTCAACATAGCATTAACGTTCTGTGCCTCCTTCAATCGTTCTGCTATCTTCAGTCGCATTCTGTTCATTTTTACTCGTTGTTCAGTCCTGGTTCCAGTTATTTCCTTTGTGTAATCCTGCAAATACGTTTATCATGTACCAATTGGGAAGATTATTTATCGAATTTAGCCACACTGCAGTAAACAGCATTTTAGGACAGGGAGCCAAATAAAACAAACACATTTTTCACAGTTTAACATTGAACTTCAGTGCGACTTTGAAGGTCACCTCAAGGTCAAATCGAGTTTCTGAAATGGGACCCTACATTTTTGATCAAGGAAATGGAAAAGGCAAGATTTGAAATTCATCAATGACATTGACAACTACCACCAAGTCGAAATAAAGCTAGAAACCTAATTTTGATAGAACGAGTTGCACAGAAAGACTGACCACATAAGTCTCTGATGAATCGGTTTATATTTTAGAAATGTGCTCGTGAAAGTTCGGAAATATCTAGGGATATTTTGTTGCTTATTCAGAAATCATGACAACTTTGACGGTTTGACATAATTTTACAATTATAACCTATACTAAAAGCTTTCTTAGAATTATGAAAATGTCAAAATTCGCTGCGTGAAAATTATCCTAAGAGTTAAGAAACGTCGAGATAAACGGACGGCTGTGAACTTCCTGGCTTCCAGTGCACATTCCTGAGAGTTGAACAACAGTGGAACAGACGAAGATTAGCGGCGGATTATACCAGAGTGCGAGTACGACACTGAATTAATGGACCAGACGCCATGGGGAATTGTTTTAACTAAATTCAAGTATAGTATGTGCTATATGGTTGAGTGGAAGAGCACTATTGTAGTGAACTCCGCCATTTGGAGTATATATCTGTATGCTTCAATAAAGACTATTATATGTTAAAAACAAAAAAGTGCAGCTCGGGCTCCGACACACCGAGCTGCTGTTCCATTACCCAATGACTACTCCTCACACCGTGAGGTGAGCAATCACTGGGTCCGCGAATCGTGCGTCCTAAGTAGACGAAGGGACCCAAGGATGACTGCCTTCTGCATTCTGGCGGCTAAGATGTGCGCCGCCGCACGGCACACCGGTATTTTGCGCAGTGCAGAGAGCAGCGTATTCCTCATTCCACCTAGGGATCCAATGACCATAACCAGCAGACTTACAGTGTAGTCTGGCCAGAGCCTGCGAAGTTGTCCGAGCAACTCCTGATATTTGGTCCGCTTTTCCTCCTCCTTAGAGACGATGTTCACTTCGGCAGGCGCCGAAAACTCAATAACGAACATCGTCTTCTGTTGGTGGTCGAGAAGGACTATGTCGGGCTTGTTTGCCTGTACAAGCTCGAGCGTGGGGAACGAGTAGTTCCAGTAAATCCGGCATCTCTCGTTCTCCACAACGGACTCTATATCCCCTGGAGCGTATGGCAGCACCGGTGTCTCATCGATACCGTATGAGTGCCTTAAATGATAGTAGAGCACTCGTAGAGCCGCGTTGTGCCGATGGACGTAAGCCGTCCCAGCGTACGTCTTACACGCCGACAAGAGATGCATAAGCGTCTCTGGCGCCTGTCGGCAAGCTCTACAATGGGTGTCGGGTACATCTACACCCATAACCCTTTTACGGTACACCAAGGTGTTGAAGACACCGTCTTGGCAAGCCATTATAAAGCCCTCAGTCTCCGACTTCAACCCACTAGACCTTAGGAAAGAGAAGGTCAACTGCTCAGACAAGCCATGCTCTTCTACATGTTTGAAGAAGATTCCATGCATTGGCTTATCTTTATGAAGCCTTAAGAGGAAGTCGACTTCGGCAGTTTTAATGTGGGCTTTTAATTCTGCGGGAGCAAGTTCCGTAATGGACTGCTGACACCTCCGCTTGAAGTCGAGTGTGAGGCTGAGCTCATCGGCTGCTCGTTTCGCTGCGCTAAAAAGAAAGGCTCCTTTTCCCGCATTCTCGTGCTCTCGCACGAAGCGGATCAGGGGATCGGTGCTGTTCGTTACATAGCAGGCAGTGGCCAGTACTACTCTGTTGTGCAGACGCTCCAAACTCAATAGTCCACGCCCTCCCAGGTGTCGCGGGAGGTATATTCGCGGGACAGAGGACTTAGGATGCAGGCTTCTCTCCATATTCATCCTTTTGCGGGTCTTCGTGTCGATTTCCTTCAGCTCGTTCACTTTCCAGTGTATAGCACCAAAGGTGTATAATAACAATGGGACCGCAAGCATGTTTGTGGCAGCGACTTTGTTCTTGCCGGACAGCTCTGACGACCAGATCTGCCGGAGTCGGTGCAAATACTTGCGGCGGAGACACTCTTTAACCAATGTTGCCTCTTGGACATGACGCTGCGCCACTCCAAGGTAGGTATAAGTATCTCCGGCATGCAGTTGTCGCAAGATGCTCCCATCAACGAGCTGTTCCTCATCTCCACTATCTCCGCTTCGTCCTTTCTTGAGATGAACCAATGCACATTTGTCTGTCCCGAACTCCATTCCGATAGCATGACTGTACTCCTGCACCACCCTCAGCGATTGTTGTAGTTCGCGTTGGCCGGAGGCATAAAGTTTTAGGTCATCCATATAAAACAGATGGGTGACCTTGTGCCTCCGGTTATTGGGCGTGCCACAGCTGTATCCTTTAGTATTTCTCAGCGCTATGGACAGAGGCAAAAGTGAGATGCAAAAGAGCAAGGGACTCAAGGAGTCTCCTTGGAAGACACCTCTTTTCAATGACACCAACTCTATCTGAACCCGAGTTTCACCTGATGTTATGGTGAACCGGGTCTTCCAGAGTGGCATCAGTTGTTTGATGCACCCCACTATCTGATTATCCACCGAAAGACATACCAACAGCCGCACAATGAGCTCATGAGACGTGCTGTCGAATGCCTTGCGATAGTCAATCCAGGCCATAGAAAGGTTTCGCTTGTACTGCACAGAGTCCTGCGTGACACATCGGTCAATCAACAGGTTCTCCTTGCAGCCAGCTACTCCTTTCTTTGACCCTCTCTGTTCATACACGTCGAGAAATACAGGATTCACAGCTTGAAACATACGCATGTACAAGATTCTGGTGAAGAGCTTGTAACACGCGTTCAGACATGTTATTGGCCTGTAGTTTTTGGGATCAGACAAATCTCCGGTCTTCGGGAGAAGCACGGTTCGACCCTCGACAAACCAAGCCGGAATTGGCTGCTCCTGATTTAGCCACGAGTTAAAAACTCTAGCTAAATGCCTGTGGCAACTGGGGAATTTTTTCCACCAGTAGGTGTTTATGCCATCCGGGCCAGGAGCTGCGAAATTCTTTGCGCCTCGTAAGACGTCAAGAATTTCTTCCGTGTTTATCGGGTGACGCAGTACATTCAAGTTAGGAGTCCTCCTACAAACGGACTCAAACTGCGCCAAGGCCGGAGTGTCTGCTGAGAGAGGTTTGGGTTGTTCGTAAATGTCCCTCCAAAAGGCCTCCACGCGATCAGCAGTTGGCGGCTGCTCTATGGCTGGAGGCGGCTGTTGGAAAAGGCGAGAAGGTCTTTCGTAGAACATTCTGTTCTGCTCCAGACCTCTCGCCCGCGCCACCAACGATCGCTTAGCAGCGATTAGCATCCGTATCCTGTCAAGACAGTGTTGCTTGACAACAACCAGTACCGCTTGACTGAGTGTATGATGGTCGCGCCTCAACCCGTAGGCTATCTGGCGCACTCGGCGCGTAAATGGCTTCCCAGCCGCTCTATATTCCATCACACACTGGATACGGGATGCTTCCTGGCGAGCCAACTGGATTTTCGCTTCCATTTGGCGCACCCGTCTCTGTGCTCTCTCAACAGGAGAGTCTCTCACTCTCCCCTGTCTAGCTAGCCTCAGAGCCGCAGCGTAAATTTCGCAATTGATGCTCCAAATGTCAGAGGCCTCCGATAGACGTTCACCCACAACCTCATCCTCTCTCTTCAAATCTGCCAGCTTCAAGGACCTTCCGTTGTTATGCAAGGCCCTCCGGTCTCTGAAATCCCCAGTTGAGACGACTTGGTCGATTTCCCTCTCAGCGGGCCTTACCGGCGAACTTTCAGCCTGGTTAACAGGCCTTCCGTCCGCCGAAGAGGCAGGCTGAGCTGGAGCACGAACATATCCCTGCCTCCGGAGGTACGATACATAATCTCGCAAATTCTGAGAGGTAAGCGTGCTATGCTCTGGGTGCATTTCACACCACCTCTCATACATGCGGGACATGTATCCCCTACGGCGCGGGCTACTGCTCTCGTAGCAGCTCAGTAGGTCATCATTGAGCTCCGTCGTCCACCTAAAACGGTCCATGTCAGTGCGGGGGTCGTCAACAGGGCAATTCGAAGCACCGCCACCTTGCCCAACGCCGGCTTCCGAAACCGGCTCGGTGTGGGTGCTTTTCTTCCGGGGTGGTCGAACCCGAAGATAGGGCCCGTCAGGTGGTTGGCCTTAGGGCCCCCAGACGACATTTCCGGAGGCAGCCGTCCAAATTGCCTCCTGAGGATGCACCTGTGAAGGTTGCCGGCTGGATTACATCCTTGGGCTTCGGTATACCCTGCGGTGTCGCCACGCACCGGATAGCCTACTGATGTTGGGTGGCTTCCTGCGGGTGTATTATCAGCCGCCCCTAACATGGAGTCAGACGCTGTCGGAGTACCGCTCCTTACATGGAGATCCGTCGTGTCCTAATTGTTGAGGAATAGCCGATCCTCTGGATGCAGACGCTATTCCACCGTGCTAGTTTTGGTCCGCCCCGGGTATTTGATTTCCCCGGTACCACCCATATCTGGGAGGCGTTCCCCTATCCGCCACCTTGGGGAGGCGCCACTGAGGGGATCTAGCAACCCCTCGCGGAATATTATTATAAACAAAAAAAAAAAAAATTATTATTATTATTATTATTATTATTATTATTATTTCTTGTGCGTTGCTTGAATTGATTTTTTGTCGAATTCAGTAGTGGATCTATTGTGACTATTGTAGGTGGCTAAATTTGTTAGTTATTATTTCGGATGGCGCTCTACATACTCTATCACTACCCACCAATGATCTTGACTGACTTGCATTTTTCCTTTGTCCATTGATAAAAATAGGAAGTTATAGGGATCAACCAAGGAAAGCACCAAAAGAACGTATGCCAAAGTTTGTTTACGGCACGCGTTAAATATGTTAGGTTAAGTATACCACAGGCTGACAGATGCTATCGGGTGAGAAAGTGATGAGGGCATCTCTCTCTACTAGGATTATTCACTTTCACCCACGTAGGTAAATGGAATTCGATAGCAACCAATTTTCGTTTCGAAGCGTTTCTAAGGGGGGCTTACGAAGAAAGAGGGAATCATAGAAAACTACATCAGAGTACCAACTTTTGCATCATGACGTCAGTTTTAGAAATGAAACGATTCTAATATTCCTTTTCTATTTATCGGAGTCCGCCTGCTGAATGCGGAGATCATTCCTACTCCATTCTATGCTCTTCGAGCGGGCCTGACTAGAGTGAACGCCTTCGAATGTAGTAGCCCTGGTGTATCTCGCCAGTGCAGGAGTGCTTTGCCCAATCTGACATTGGCTTGAACACCGCTATGACCTGGTACCCAAACCAAAGTTACTTTGTTCCTTGTTTCAAGTTCATTGAGGAGATGTATGCAGTTCCATATGAGTCTTGATTCAACCGGTTTGGAGCTAAGTGCTTTTAGGGCAGCCTGGGTATCTGAAAAGATTTTCATAGTTTTGTTTGTCATGGATCTTTTGATCAGCTCCCTGACTCCCAACTCTGTGGCTGCTTGGAAGACTGTGGTATATCTCCCAAGATTTACTGAGATTTCAACTCTTGGATTGGTACCAGCTGCTTCCGATCCAGCCCTCAGATCAGGCTTGGAGCCATCAGTGACATGCACAAGATCGAAGGGTGACATGAAACCGTCACTCCTCTTCCATCCGTCCCTTTCTGGGAAAGGACGTTGTAGAATCTCTTTGTGTGCGCTTGGGGAACCACAGAGTCCAAGACCATTCCGAGTATGTGGTGATTTACAATTTCACCCATGACACTCGTTGTGTCTGGTCCTAGTTCCTGTCTGCCAGTTGATAGCAGTCTGTAGGCGACCATTCTGGCCTCTCTCTACACCTATATGTGTAGAGGGGTTAGGGTTAGGAGGCTCTCCATGGCCACTGTGTAGTAGACATGACTCCAGTAAGTCCGTTGTAGACATTTCTGCCACCAGACAACAACGCCAATTGGTTTTACCACCGTCTGATATATTCAGTTATTCAGTTTGGGACTAACGCCCCAAGATTTGCCGCATATCCTTCTCAGTATCCAAAGGAAAAGTCGGGCCTTATCGATTCTGTTATCCAGATGGTGGTTGATGAGTCTTCTGTCCAATATAAAACCAAGATACTTCACTTCCTCCGCGAATTGAATTGATTAGTTAACTTTCCTAACAAACCGATGAAACACCTATAGTTGGCGTTCACCTTGACCTTGCCGAACGAATCAATCCAATAGTGACCCTGACAGTGTTGCCAGATCAATCAGTGATCTAGCCAGTGAAGTTAAGATAGAAAAATATAGGAGTTCACTCAAGAACATCAATTTGACCTAGAAGTGTGCATTATTTTCCTGTGATACTGGGGTGTATTTTAATATACAGGGTGTTCTATGACGAATCGAAAATACTATAGGAGAAGACTAATAAAAAAAGTCTTATAAAGTAGTGTCCGATTTTCAACTGTTTCATAGATAAATTGCTGTATAAATAAAATAAAAATTTAATAATAAATAAATCGTGATAAGATACCTGCGGTGGTAGTTTAACGGTAGCAGCTTCCAAGGTCTGCGCATGCCGGATAGCGGCAACTGGTATCGAACTGGTGGGCATTGCTGGTTTGGGGGCGGCTTGGGCTGGGGCAGCTGGTTTCGGGGGCGGCGGTGGCGGTGGTGGCGGAGCAGCCGCTGAAAAACACATTTATTTATTACTACATTATCGATACATATGCATTGTATTTATTAATGTCGTACTAATATTTAAGGCGATATATTTTGGGATCATTTTAAGAAAAACCTAACCTAAGGTCTGAGACACATACAGGGTGAGCAACTTATACTACGAAATTTGATACCTCCGTTATTATGAGAGATGTAGGTAACGCTAAGATCTACATTTTGAAATTATTTTACAATATACAGGGTTATTGATAAAGCCACGGCATACCAAAGTTGTGTTTTTTTAAATAGAACACGCTATATATAGGGTGAGTCAAGCTCAACGCCTCGGACTCTTGTGACCAAACGATACCACTTTTCGAAAAATCGATTTTGTAAGTGTATGTAGGTCGAGTTGGACTACATTTCAAAAATAATGACTTTTATACAGGGTGTCTAATAAAAGCGTGACATATGAAAGTAATGTTTTTTTAAATGGAACACCCTGAATATTATTGCATATTTAGATTCCGGGGAAAATTCTAGTGTGACTTTATGGATCACATATAGGACTTTAAGCAACCGTTTAGGAGCAAATCACAATTTTGGGTATAAGTGGATGTCAGAAAAAAATTGAATATCGCAGCTATTACAAATCTTAGAGGGCTGTGACTTTGCCGTGTTACTAAGCATGAAATGTGAAATATTTACAGCATATCATTCGAAAGCTTTTCAAATTGCACTTTTTTTTTTTATTTTTATTTTTTTATTTATTTGTTCTAAAATACACAATTTCCAATGTTATACCTACGTGCGTAAAAATCCTCTTAAATGTCTGAACATTATAATTAACGAATACATTTGAAACATTATACCTACAGAAATTCTGCAAGTGGGGAAGACAAGGCTGGAGGCGGGTGCTGCTAAGACAACCTTTTAAGAACTAAACTTATCCTGATTCTCAGTTATGAATTCCTTAACTTTGTATTTAAATTCCTTGAATTTATTTACACGTTTTAGATCTGCTGGGAGTACGTTGAAAAACTTAGGTCCATGATAAAAAAAAGTTTTTTGTGTAAGTGTTTTTTTAAAAATATCTATACTCAGATTTAAATTAGCTGCTGCTCTAGATACTGTGCTTAATTTCTTGAAGCTTCTTTGCTTGAGGTACATTTTTGTGAGACACTGATATACATAAATAAACTTTATACTGAAAAAATTAGTTTCTTTGTAAAGTAAATCTGTGGGAAATAGTTTGTGTTTATTAAAAATAATTTTTATTAAAATGTTTTGGGCTCTTTGTAGATTTTGCAATGTTGTTGTAAAAGTGCCACACCAGATCGTAATGCAATATTTTAAAACAGAAGCTACAAGTGCATTATACATCATGATTAAAACTTTTCTTGAACATATATCTCTAAGACTGTAAAATTTGCTTATTAGAACCCTCACACGCTTATTTACATAATTGATATGATCTGTCCACCTAATGTGTTGATCAATATTGATACCCAAATATTTAATGATAGCCTCTTTTTGCAATATTTCGCAGTTACAATAATTTCGCTTACAAGAACTAGTATGTAATCTAATGCTCATATTAGGTTGGTTCGCTACAGTTGGTGAAAAAAGCATGTATTTGGTCTTGCTTACGTTTAGCTTGAGTAAATTTGCATCCAACCATTGTTTAAGTTTTACTAGACATGCTTCTAAGCTCTTGCGCACTTCCTCCCAATCAGATCCTATAATAACAACTGCCGTATCATCTGCGTAACATATTAATTTACCTTCAAAGTTCATAATGTTTGTTATGCTGTTCATGTAGATTAAAAATAGTATTGGCCCCAAAACGGTACCTTGCGGTACTCCAGCTTTTATGATGTTCTTTGAGCTGACCCTATCTCCTATTTTGACGCATTGTACCCTATCTGTTAGGTAATCTTGTAATAGACTCAGAGCTACACCCCTGATACCATAGTTAGATAACTTGACTAATAACTTTTGATGACATATTGTATCAAAAGCCTTAGCCAAGTCCAGAAACACAGCTGCACACTTTTTTGACTTATCTAAGGCATCAACTATAGGTTCCATTAGCTTTAGGATCGCGTCTTCAGTACTTTGATTTTTCGTGAAACCAAACTGGCTCTCCGTTATTATTTTATGCTTTTCCAAAAAAGCGTTTAATCTTTTTTTGATGACTTGTTCAAATAGCTTGGCAAAATTATTGATAACAGATATGGGCCGATAATTTGTTAGCTTCGTCTTATCTCCACTTTTGTAAACAGGGGTAACTATGGATTCCTTCCACTGTATAGGTATTTTACTACTTGTAAGACTAAGATTTATTATATGAACTAACGGACGTAAAATAAAGTTATGAATCTGCTTTATAAGTTCTGTGCTAATACCGTCGAGACCAGATGAACATTTATTTTTTAAATTCGATATATATACAACCAGTACAAAAAAGATTATGCATTCCCATTTGAAAAAATCAAGTTACCTTTGATTGAAATTTCCTCAATGGGCTAGTATCTTGCATTTTTTTTATGATTGCATATGATAGAGTATGGCATAAGAACCTTCTCAAATTTTTCCGCGATTTTTTTGAGCACGGGAAAGCCGAGAAAATGAGGAAAATATTTGAATTTCGCTAGGACCGTGACGTCACGGTCCTATAGGGGAACAGCCAATCGGAAGACGGATACGTGTGCTGTGTTGACGATCTACCTGATCTGAACGAACATACGGCTGACGTTTATCGCCTTGTGTTCCGTGATCCAGCGGCCATGATCTAGGTTAAGGCTCGTGATCTGTGCTCGTGATCCATTATTGACAGCTGACATGTCATTCTATCTATTTTATGCATCTGCGTTGTGTGTCGTAGACTCTATTTGTTGTGTGTATTGGTTTTTCGCTTTTTGTTTCCTTTTGTATTGTATTATTTATTACTTTTTTCGTTTCCACTTGGAAGGTTCGTGTTTCCCAGGTAAAGGTAAGGCACACTAATGCTGAAATTCTTAAAAACATTCACTGCACAATAACTAATGACAAAAGTGGACGCGTCGATGACAGGTAATTTATAAAATTATAGGGTTAGGTTTCATTTCATTTGACAACGTGTTGTCAACCAACAATGGCGCAAAACAAATCTTTCACAAAACCTTCTTTCACGTGCACAGCCAAAAGGTGAAACGGATGAAACCCATAGGGCACCACCCTACGAAACTGACGCCAGACAGATCATAAAACAGTAGTTTGTTCCGTGAAAATTGGGTCAGTACCGCGATTTGGGAATTTGGGAGTTATCGTGGCAACAATGCACTGCTAACGTATGGCGCCTTTCGCTGTCATTGGTTAAATTTAAATTCGTTCTTTTAAACTTTAAAACGAAATTATTAGTGAAGAAAATGATGCAGAGGGTAATGAACTGCATCAATACACCTATTTTTGTACACACTAAGGGGTTACAATGATTTAATCATTGTTTTCAGACCCGTGATACAAGCCCATTGATCTACCGATTTCTCCCAGTACAAATGCAACTCGAACTTAACCGTCTAACGTAAGCTGACACATTTCATGCTTAGTAACACGGCAAAGTTACAGCCCTCTAAGATTTGTAATAGCTGCGATATTCAATTTTTTTCTGACATCCACTTATACCCAAAATTGTGATATGCTCCTAAACGATTCGCTTAAAGTCCCATATGTGATACATAAAGTCACACTAGAATGTTCCCCGGAATCTATATAAGCAATAATATACAGGGTGTTCCATTTAAAAAACATAACTTTGATGTCACGCTTTTATTAGACACCCTGTATAAGAGACATTATTTTTAAAATGTAGTCCAACTCAACCTACATACACTTGCAAAGTCGATTTTTCGAAAAGTGGTATCGACAAGAGTCCGAAGCGTTGAGCTTGACTCACCCTGTATTATCCCAAATTTGAATTGTGCTCATTTTCCCTATTCCGCAAATATAGGGTTTTATCGGGTTGTACAGGGTATTTTCAGGGATACGGCCACTTTTGTGTGAAAATCTTAAAGAATTCGTCTACCTGTATCTTAAAAAATCAATAACTGGAGGCTTGATTATCCATGCTAAAATAATTTCCTGGTTGTCTAGTTTTGTCTAAAATTATCAATTTCCTCCTATCTTTGATTTTGTATACAGAGTGAACCAAAACTGACGACCATCATTTTTTTTGTTATTTTAAATGATATGAATGATATGAAATGACATTTGGAAAATGTTTGCCACTAGTTTATGGCCTACATGCTTTGCTATCGAATGAAACTTATTTTGTGTTCGTAGAACCTCTACATAAGGTAGTTATGACTAGATTAGTACAACACTTGTGTATCAATTAAACAAAAAAACAAAATGGCTGCCACTTTACTATGGTGCGAGAAAAAATACTTTTGAGGGGTGATTTGTCGATAAAAATGAACGTATTTTATCCCCCTAAGCAGGGGTTCCCAACCTGAGCGCCGCGGCGCCCTGGTGCGCCGTGAGTCGATCCTCCAAGTCTAAAGCATAAATATTTGTGGGTGCCTAAAAAGCAACAATACCTATTCTGACGCTCGCCACACTTTGAAGCTACTGGAGAAGATTACAACGTTCAGGAAGAAACTACAGGTTTGGATAAAAAAGACGAATGAATTCGGCGGTCAAGATTGCTTTCCACAATTGTATAAATATGCGGGATCCAATGAACTGGTTGTCTCACAAGACCTGATGGCCCTTTTCACGGAACACTTATGGAAGCTCACTGAATGGTTTTCGAAATACTTTGCACATCATGATGTCGAAAAATTTGCGTGGATCCAAGATCCCTTTCATACCCAAGCTCCGCCAGAATTCTCCAAATCCAATTTGGTGGAGTTTTGGTAATCGATTCAAAATGAATATCCAAACCTAACTTCAAACGCGAATTTTTATTCCATTCGCAACGTCATATTTATATGAAGCTGGATTTTCAGCCGTAGCTGTAATCAAGAACAAATATCGCTCAAGGATCAATGAGGAGCAAGAAATGAGAGTCGCAGTGTCGAATTTTATTCCCCGTTTTGAAAAACTATGCGGAGATCGTCACATTCATTTGACTGTCGTATTTTATTTTTGTTTTTCTTGAGTCTTTCTTTTTGTTTTCTGTTTCAATTCTAAATTCTTATAAATACAGGGTGTCCCAAAAAATAATGTCAAGCGGAAGTCCAGAGATAGAGCACACCGAGAAGTATCTGAATCATCCCCATGCAATATTTTGTAGTTTCCGAGTTATGAATTTTTTTCTAAATTTTAGACAATTATCTATCTCGACAACTTGAAACTGTTCCAAAAGAAAAATTAAAAGACTTTTCCAAATTCTCTTTTTTGCTAATTAATCTCCAAGAGTTTACTGTTTACACATAAAATAATCGGCTTCGTAACTTTGATGAAAGTCATGAGAAGTTTAGTGTAAAGTGAAAAATTTATGATCTGATAATTATGACTTAAATCTTCGACTCTCAATTAAAAATCCAAAGAGGTGATTTCATGATTTCTAAGCAGGTCTAAAAACTTTTCAATACTCTCAGCTATCACAATCGTTGAAAAAAAGTAGTACTTAATGGGACTACTTTCGCTCCAATCAACTTTCAAGGACAGGAGGTGAAGATTTCTTGAAATTAGCGATGTGATTTTCAATTCATCAATAACTTATGTTAAGGCGCTAATAGCAGAGTGGTTGTCAGTACCGCAACATGAAACGTTAAAAACGTTGTATAAGTTAAACATTTGTTAAAAAAGATCCCATTTCTTGCTAAAAAAACACAAGGAGCGCATTCTCCGAAACCGGTTTTTACCTGAGCGACAACAAAAAGAGCGCTAACGCATTAAACGATGTTAGAAAGAGATGATATTGTTGTGATGTCTTTTTAAAATGTGTCATTGCATAGGTTTTTTTCGTTGACTTTATTCAGTCGTCTGTCTGTCTTTGCGGCTTTAAAACGATACACTGTTGTTTGGTGAATTATTTTGACAATTGGGCTTTCTTTACGGACTATTGAGTGCACGCAGATTCGAAATTTGGCTTTCTCTACGGACTCTGAGTGCTATCGGTTTGGATTGGTGTTGTTTCTGTTGTCTGACTACTTGGCTATTCCTACGGACCTTGAGTGCACGGCAACTGGATTTAACGATGCTGTTTTCTGCAAGAGACTATGCAACAAATGGATAGGTCGTGGTGGACCCACTGAATGGCTAACACGGTCACCTGACTTAAATGCGATAGAGTTTTTTGTTTGGGGCTAGAGTGTCGAAACATCAGCGAATTACGCAACAAATTAACACAGGCTGAAGAAACAATAAGTAACAATCGAAGAACTTTTGTTAATTTAAGAAACAATTTTTTCAGAAGAAGTAGATTATGCATTGAACAAGAACGTGGATATTTTGAAAACTTCTTGTGAAATTTAATAAACTTTGTGAAGAAATCTGATAATTTCGTTTCATTTTACAATTCCCCACTTACAAAAAACAAGTCATACATGTAAAAAAAAAGCTTAGCAAAGTGACACAGGTGGTCATCTATCGATATTCTGATCGCACTGAATGTTTTTTATTGCGGCACTGACAATCATTCTGCTATTAGCGCCCTAAAATTAGTTATTGTTTCATTTAAAATCATATCGCTAATTTCAAGAAATCTCCGCCTCTTGTCGTTGAAGGTCGATTGGAGCCAAAGTAGCCCCATTAAGTACTCCTTTTTTTTATGATTATGATAGCTGAGAGTGTGAAGAAGTTTTTAGACCTGCATAGAAATCATAGAATCACCTCTTTAGATTTTTAATTGCGAGTCGAAAATTTAAGTCATAATTAACACAACGTAAATTTCTCACTTTACACTATAATTTTTATGACTTCCATCAGATTTACTAAGCCGATTCCTTTATGTATGAACAGTAAACTCGAGAAGATTAATTAGCGAAAAAGAGAATTTGGAAAAGTCTTTTAATTTTCTTTTTTGAACAGTTCTAAGTTGTCGAGGTAGAGAATTCTCTAAAATTCAGAAAAAATTCATAACTCGGAAACTACAAAAAATTGCATAACATATATGGGGGTGATTCAGATACTTCTAGGTGTGCTCTATCTCTGGACTTCCGCTTGACACTATTTTTTGGGACACCCTGTATAATAAAATAAATTTCATTTCCTATTCAGGAAGTTTTTATTTTTGTGTCTACTATTATTGTAGAAACCTATTTGTTTCGACAGTATCTATTTAAAATAGCTGTCTAAGGTAGGGCGCCGTGACAAATTGCCAAACTTGAAAGGGCGCCGCGGGTTGAAAAAGATTGGGAACCCCTGACCTAAAGGCCCGGACAGCGATGACCCGACACATTGATAATATGTTTGTGGCTCTAGAGCAGTACTTGTAGGATGTAAACAGTGGCAACATCCCAAACCGTTTGAGCACTGCAACATCCCCAGTTAGCTCGTCTGATGAATCCTCACCTTTCGGTGCTGGTGCCGACGGGGGTGGTGGAGGTGGAGGAGGAGCTGCAGCCTCCGGTTTGGGTGCCGGAGCAGCTGCGGCAGGTTTTGGTGGAGGAGCTTCTCCGGTCACCTTCAACCGGAACAGGTCCTGGCCAGGCTTCACCGTGTCGCCGTCCTTCACCAGGAACTCTTCGATTATACCGGCTGCAGGACAGTGCACTGGCATCGAAGTCTTGTCCGTTTCGATCTCCATCACCACTTCGTCCTGGCCTACAGGGTCGCCTACCTTTTTCTCGATCCTAGTTAAAACATACTCAATATAATAATAATAACACACTCACACACATCAATAAAGGCCAATGGAAAAACCATCCCGAATAAGAAATTTTTTTTTTGTGTGAAAGGGTTGGCATCGGAATGACTCCATTTGCTACAGATATATGTTAAATTAGGAAGCACATACATTTATTTGGTTTCATGATTTTAGAATCTTATTTGTTTTTTATAATCAAATATCTAGTTTAATTCTTTTTTAAAAAGTTGACCGAGCTGGATCTTATTTGTTTTTTATAATTAAATATCTAGTTTAATTCTTTTTAAAAAGTTAAACAAGCTATTAAATACCTGTTTATCATACTCAACAAAGAGGTTATATTGATAGGTAGCTGATATTGTTTTATTTCATCTAGGAGATGTGCACGTTCTTGTGCATAGTTCCTGCATGCAAAAAATATATGGTTTAAATCTGCGGTTGACATATCACAAGTGCATTTGTCAGAGTTAAAAATGCCTATTTTAAAGAGATGGGCAGGAAATTTCCCATGGTTTAATTTCATTCGAGTTACTGAGACGGAATATTGTCTACTGACATTATTATATTTAAAGATATGTGGTATGTTTGTGGGTAAGGTAGGATGGATTAATGAATAGTGGTTTTTGGACTTTTCAACGAATTGGTTCCAATGTATTTCCCACTTGTTTCTGATTTCTCTTTTTCCCACATTGATTGTATCTAGAAATTCTAAACTGCTTCTGCTTATATGTGGTAGGCTAGTGGCCTCTTTTGCTAATGCATCGACAGCATTGTTGCCAGATATTCCAGCGTGACCTTTCACCCATATAAAGTGGATCGTTTGTCCTCTGGTGTTTAAGTAGTGGAGAATTCTTTTGATATTGCAAATTCTGTCAGATTAAGAAAAGCTCTGAAATGATAGATTACTTATTGCCTTGAGTGCAGACGCAGAGTTTGATATAATCAAGGCATCGTGTAATTGAGGTTTTGAATAAAATTTTTTTTTGTCATAAATGGAAAGATCATACATAAGTTTTATAACAAAACTGTTTTTGTTTTCTTTTTTTTCGCAATAATTCAAAAGTTATATCAAAATAAAAATGGGTTTTTGAATCGAGTACCGAAAACACGCCGACGGCTCTCGAACCCGTGTGACGTCACGATGGCGGTAACGATGCTCCTTTGACCAACGACATCCTACTCCGATACTAGATTCTATATTCCCAGCCAATCGCGAAAATACGTACTGCTAAACTGGTAACTAGTGTATATTTGTTGCAACACAGTTGATGAATGAAGTTTGCAGCTCGAGACGAAGTCTACGATCGAAATAAATATGTTTTTGAATGTTTCAAGTTAAAGTCAGATTACAGATTCCAGTAAGTAAGTACCTATAATCAAATATGTTTCGTTGAAAAGATGTCGTCAATCGAAGGTTGGCCCAGTGGTTAGAGAGTCCGATAGTGGATCTCAGGATCTTTGGGGTTTTTGGATCGAACCCCGGGCCTTCCAATTTTTTTTTATTTTTTTTTATCAAAAATGTTATTGATGTGCTTTTTGCACTTGTTACGCACATTTTTTTACGATCAGCATAAATATGTCTTTGAATCAAATTTTGTTAGACATATTACTTGCACTGCATAGTGTTTGTTAAATTTTTATGAAAATTTAATATTGTTAAGCTTCATTGCCCAAAGTTAAATAAATAATAATACCAAGTGATAAACAGAATGTGATTACGAGTTTGAGTTACTTTTTTACATTAAAAAACTTAAAAATGAATGAATTGAATGGATGAAGGGATTTTGTTTTATTAACCAACTATTACATTTAAAAAAAAATAATGGCGATTGATATTGACGGACAAACCTCATTTCCACTGATTTTTTGAATTGTCCACCGCCTCCTGCACTGTGTAGTGCAAGTAATATGTCTAACAAAATTTGATTCAAAGACATTTATGTTGATCGTAAAAAAATGTGCTAAACAAGTGCAAAAAGCACATCAATAACATTTTTGATAAAAAAAAAAATAAAAAAAAAAATTGGAAGGCCTGGGGTTCGATCCAAAGACCCCAAAGACCCTGAGATCCACTATCGGACTCTCTAACCACTAGGCTATCCTCCGATTGAGCAGATGTTTTCAACGAAACATATTTGATTATAGGTACCTACTTACTGGTACCAACTTCAAACATTCAAAAACATATTTATTTCGATCGTAGACTTCGTCTCGAGCTGCAAACTTCATTCATCAACTGTGTTGCAACAAATATACACTAGTTACCAGCTCAGCAGTACGTATTTTCGCGATTGGCTGGGAATCTAGAATCTAGTATTGGAGTAGGATGTCGTTGGTCAAAGGAGCATCGTTACCGCCATCGTGACGTCACACGGGTTCGGGAGCCGTCGACGTGTTTTCGGTACTCGATTCAAAAACCCATTTTGATTTTGATATAACTTTTGAATTATTGCGAAAAAAAAGAAAACAAAAACAGTTTTGTTATAATACTTATATATGATCTTTCCATTTATCACAAAAAAAAGTAATTTTTTTCTCAATTCAAAACCTCAATTTGAGGTTTTGAATACAATTTTTTTTTGTCATAAATGGAAAGATCATACATAAGTTTTATAACAAAACTGTTTTTGTTTTCTTTTTTTTCGCAATAATTCAAAAGTTATATCAAAATAAAAATGGGTTTTTGAATCGAGTACCGAAAACACGCCGACGGCTCTCGAACCCGTGTGACGTCACGATGGCGGTAACGATGCTCCTTTGACCAACGACATCCTACTCCGATACTAGATTCTATATTCCCAGCCAATCGCGAAAATACGTACTGCTAAACTGGTAACTAGTGTATATTTGTTGCAACACAGTTGATGAATGAAGTTTGCAGCTCGAGACGAAGTCTACGATCGAAATAAATATGTTTTTGAATGTTTCAAGTTAAAGTCAGATTACAGATTCCAGTAAGTAAGTACCTATAATCAAATATGTTTCGTTGAAAAGATCTCGTCAATCGAAGGTTGGCCCAGTGGTTAGAGAGTCCGATAGTGGATCTCAGGATCTTTGGGGTTTTTGGATCGAACCCCGGGCCTTCCAATTTTTTTTTATTTTTTTTTATCAAAAATGTTATTGATGTGCTTTTTGCACTTGTTACGCACATTTTTTTACGATCAGCATAAATATGTCTTTGAATCAAATTTTGTTAGACATATTACTTGCACTGCATAGTGTTTGTTAAATTTTTATGAAAATTTAATATTGTTAAGCTTCATTGCCCAAAGTTAAATAAATAATAATACCAAGTGATAAACAGAATGTGATTACGAGTTTGAGTTACTTTTTTACATTAAAAAACTTAAAAATGAATGAATTGAATGGATGAAGGGATTTTGTTTTATTAACCAACTATTACATTTAAAAAAAAATAATGGCGATTGATATTGACGGACAAACCTCATTTCCACTGATTTTTTGAATTGTCCACCGCCTCCTGCACTGTGTAGTGCAAGTAATATGTCTAACAAAATTTGATTCAAAGACATTTATGTTGATCGTAAAAAAATGTGCTAAACAAGTGCAAAAAGCACATCAATAACATTTTTGATAAAAAAAAAATAAAAAAAAAATTGGAAGGCCTGGGGTTCGATCCAAAGACCCCAAAGACCCTAAGATCCACTATCGGACTCTCTAACCACTAGGCTATCCTCCGATTGAGCAGATGTTTTCAACGAAACATATTTGATTATAGGTACCTACTTACTGGTACCAACTTCAAACATTCAAAAACATATTTATTTCGATCGTAGACTTCGTCTCGAGCTGCAAACTTCATTCATCAACTGTGTTGCAACAAATATACACTAGTTACCAGCTCAGCAGTACGTATTTTCGCGATTGGCTGGGAATCTAGAATCTAGTATTGGAGTAGGATGTCGTTGGTCAAAGGAGCATGCTTACCGCCATCGTGACGTCACACGGGTTCGGGAGCCGTCGACGTGTTTTCGGTACTCGATTCAAAAACCCATTTTGATTTTGATATAACTTTTGAATTATTGCGAAAAAAAAGAAAACAAAAACAGTTTTGTTATAATACTTATATATGATCTTTCCATTTATCACAAAAAAAGTAATTTTTTTCTCAATTCAAAACCTCAATTACGATTGATGTGAAAGCCACTGTAAAGCCGCTTCTATAGCAAGAATCTCCGCAGTGTAAACTGTAGATATATTTTGAATTCTATCTGCCAGCTTGTTTTCAATATATACCGCGTATCCAGTCCCATTCTTGTTCTTTGATGCATCGGTATATATTTTCAAGAAGTTGTTGTAATTATCGAAAATAGAATTCAACAAATTTCGAATAACTGGCCAAACGCTGGACAACATGAACAAGGACGGAACGCACAAGCACCTGGAGTTCAAACAGAATATTAAGTGGACGTCAATGCTCACCCACCCACAAGAGTACAGAGACCGCCTAATTAGACTACTAAAAACAAAATTTAATTCCAAAAATCTTACAAAAGTGATTAATATGTCTACGTTGTGGCTTTATAGGCGAATATTGGGAATATCGTACATAGATCATGTTACCAACGAGGAAGTTTTAAGACAGCTCTCCAAGACGAAGGAACTGGTCACAGAAATTAAAATAAGAAAATTACAATACCTGGGCCATATAATGAGAGGTGAAAGATATCAAATTCTCCATGTCATTATGCAAGGAAAAATCGATGGCAAACGTAATGTAGGAAGAAGACGCACCTCGTGGCTTCGTAACTTGAGGGAGTGGTATAACTGCTCCACAACACAGTTATTCAGAACCGCAGTTAATAAAGTGAAAATTGTCATGATGGTCGCCAACCTTCGTAAGAAGATGGCACCCTAAGAAGAAGAAGATGTCTACGTTACCGGCCCCCACATACTCCTTTGGCATCATCAAGTGATTGCACACTGACATTGAAAACATCAATATACTCATACGAACGGAGCTCACGAAACACGGATTGTCACATCCGAAAGCATGCATGAAAAGCTTACCATAGACGTAAAACAAGAGGGCAGAGGAATTATAGACATACAGTCACTTCACACATGAAGTAGTAAAAACACCCAGATGTTTTCCAGAACAAATAGACAAAACTACGTAGGTTAATGGTAAAAGCAGACAAAAACTATACAGCACCGACACTATCCTGCCCAGACCACGCAGCAGACGCACACAATCACATACAAACACAACAAGAAAAAATAAAGACTTGGTCGCAAAAAGCACCCCATGGCAAACACAGATGCTGTGTTACACAAGAGCACATTAATGAAAGGCAGTCATAGACCTGACTACAGAATGGCCAACTCTTTTCAGAAACACAGGGTTTTACGCTTACTATCCAGGACCACCGTACATTAACAAAGACAAGTAGGGTCACTCTAAGCTCCGCCCCCAATGTGGTCTTTCCTGCTGTGCTCTCGGATACTACGCAAGCTGGCGGATTCTGGCGCCCGGCGATCTCGAGCAGTAGCCGAAATCTAACAGCTCTGGTTTACAGGGTCAGTCCACCTAGCACCCCCTAACACGCGACACGGTGCACGGGATACAATCGGTCGGATCTACCTGGGTGCCTAAATAAGTAGTGTTTGTGTGTTATTGAGCGTTTTGCACGCATTTCACAAAAAAATGCAGGCGACATGCTCTGTTTATGGCCCCATGGTGTTTTTTATATTTGTGCCTACTTATTCCCATTGATTTTTAAAATGTCTGTTTTTAATATTTTAATTTTATTATTGACATGATTCTTAAGTTTTTTAAATTCATTTTCCAAATTCGTGTTTCCCGGTTCTTTAGCGTTTTGTTTTTAAATTTTGACTCGGTTTTCAATTATTTCGAGAATTTCTTAATTTATCCAGTTGTTATTTTCACGTATATTATACGTCTTTTTGAATTCCGAATCTTGTTACAAGTAGTGATTAAGTCAATTAGTTCCTGAAATGATTGAACTTTGAATATTCTTCTCAAATTTTGAGATGAATTTTTATGATCTATTCTGTTTGCTTCTTTTCTATATTTTGTAGCAAGTACTTTTATGTTTACACCTAAGGTTATTGACAACAAATTATTATTGATCAGACTGTTACTGTTACTTACTACTTGAATCGTACATTTCAAATTACTACATCTATCTGACAAAACATGATCTATAATACTCCTTGAGCTATTTGCCACCCTAGTAGCTGCACCTGCAGTTATTGTGTTAAATGGTTTATTGAATAATAAATTATATTCTATATATACTATTTCTATTGACCTCCGTATAAGTAAAGTGAACGTCGACCGTTGACGTCGATAATATCGCACAGTCGGATTCCCTGTAAGAAAACGAGATCGCACGAAGGGAACCCCTCTCAAATCGAGGCGGCTCGCATTTGTGAGACTGACATCAAAGTCGGAACGGCGAGTGGCCCTACTTGTCTTTGTTAACGTACGCTGCCAGGACCAAGTAATTGCGATACGAAACTACATGCAATACATAATCAAATATCCATCCATAAACGACGATAATTGCAGGAATTGTCACCAACACAAAGAAACAATATACCACATACGAAGCACATGTAAAACTCTCGCTGGAACTGAGTAAACAGCTAGACATAATTCTGAAGCCAAAACCATACGCCAGACTAGCCACCACAAACAAGCTAAAAAAGACAAACATCCATATCACAATTACACACCAACATCAGTACTCGAAAGCAATCAATACGAACTATACTGGGACGTTGAAATACATACAGACTATCCGATCAAATAGGCCATATATACAGTTTTTCAGTCAAAGGCAGACAAAGTTACCTATTTGATAGATATTGCGATTCTCAATCATATGAACATCCAAAATACCAACGCTGAGAAGATGACATGGAAGTAAAACGACTTTGGTAGCAAAACAAAGTTACTGTTGTCCCTCTCATCATGTTGGTCTCTGGTCTTAAGGGCCCCACAGACATCGTTGTTTTTCATCAGGTTTGCACGACGTGCCAACCGATCACACTCATTTCGGTCCGTGTGTGCCGAAAAACCGTCGTGTTGACCGTCGTTCCAAAAAATCTGTCCGAGCTTGATTTTACCCGTCAGTTTCGAACGCCATCGTGCAACTCGGTACATGTGTGGCCGCTCATCGTGCAATCACGACAGGATTTTGCAGTGTCGTTCTGGTTTCAGGTATGATTTGTAAAGCTTGGGGCGATATCGCAACTGAAAATTTTTAATCCTCGTAGCTTCTACCCGTAGCAAGGAATCTCAATGTAGCTGTCAGACGTTCATAAGGGGAAATACTTTGTCTCATCCAAGTATCCTGTTTTTTTATTAGAGGTGCTACTGAATTAAGTAATTCTAAGTATGTTTCTTCATCCATCTTCAAATAATTGTACCAATCCCCTGGTTCCAGATGCAATTCTTCTAATAGATTTATATGGGAGAATTGGCCTCTTTTTAAAAGCCACTGTTTCACCCATTTAGAACGTTTTTTCTTGCTGTATTTCACTTTAATAGCTAAAGCCGCCGCCAATGCTAAAGTATTATCCATGTTTAACGGTCCAAAAATTTGCGAGAAACTGAAAGAAAACCGAACAGTGTGTGGAGATATCGTTCCATCGGTTTAACCGACATCGGTTGGCACGTCGTGCAAAGCTGATGAAAAAGAACGATGTCTGTGGGACCCTTTACACCAAACAATCAAACACATTTACACCACATCCACAACAGTTATACCTGGACAAAAGATTACAAAAAATATTCCAAAGGTCTGTAATCTTGAAGACCTGTAATATTGTATCATCCTTCCGATCAATAATAGCTCAGGGGTTGGCTTTGCATAGCCTGTCAAAACTGTTGTTACCGTAATCATGCGAGAGAAACTTACAAAATCAGAATAATAATAATAATAATAAAATATCCATGAGCTCCAGAGGATATAGAATCTGTTGTGGGGAACGAGAGATATAGGATTTACTGGAATTATTCATTCCCCACGCTCGGACTTGTACAGGCAAACATAGACCTCCTCGACCACCAGCCGAAGACGATGTTCGTTAACACAGTTTTTGGCACCTGCCAAGGTGAACATCGCCTCTGAGGAAGAGTAAATGCAAACCAAATATACGGAGTTGCTCGGACAACTTCGTAGGGTCTGCTTAGACTACACTGTAAATCTGCTGGTTATGGTCATTGGATCCCTAGGTGGAATGAGAAATACGCTGCTCTCTGCAGAATACCGGTGTGCCGTGCGGCGGCGCACATTTTAGCCGTCAGAATGCAGAAGGCAGTCATCCTTGGGGTCCCTTCGTCTACTTAGGGCGCACGGTGAATCGGAGCCCGGGCTGCACATTTTTGCGTAATAACGATAATAAAATATCTTAATTTTTTGTATTATCTTACGAAAAGGCGAATATAAGCCATCAGGTTATCCAAACCTAAGCTAAAAAGGCAGTGGATGTCCCCTTGCACCCAGCCTGACACCACCTGATACACCAAGAATGATATATTAATTGTATATGTGTAATGATCATACAACAACATACTAAACATAATAATCATATGCAGCTATTGAAGTTAATAATTTCGGTAGGTTGTTAGAAAAAACAAAAAGTGATGAAGTCAAGTTGATTACTCAATACTTCCGATACATTGCGGTAATACCAGTTTATTATTTTTCCATAGCATGAGGCTATAGTCTGAGATCCACTCAATCCAATCAAATGATTACCCGCCCACAACAGTGTGCAATGTCGCTAGGTGTTTTTTCACAGGTCAATGGATAACCTATTATGAATACAACAAATTTTTCAGTTTTACAATCACCCCAATTAACCCCCCCCACACAAAAACAAAGTTGAAAATTAACAGGAACCTGTAAAACACCTAAAAACGAGATTAATCTGCGTTTATATTTTTAGTTTTTTGATTATTAATGCGCCACGACTAACAGGATTTCTAAAAACCACACGCACTATACATCTTCGCCACGGTAATGATACTGTGTTAAAATTTCATCAAAATCAATTCAATAGTTTTCACGTTACACAATACAGAACGATGTGAAGCAATATGTATAAATCAGAAAAAAGTCACTTGGTTACTGTAATAGGCACAGCAATGTTCAGATGGACCTAATAAAGTACATGTATTATGCCACTAGGTCTTTTTTTCACAGGTTAGTGGTAGCCTATTTTGAATACAACAAATTTTTCTGTTCTACCACCCCCAACCACCCCAATTTCATCACCATCCAAAAAAGTAGAAAATGATCAGGAACCCCTGAAACACCTAAAAACGAATTTTGAGGGATATTTGAATGTTTTCGTTTTTTGCTAATTACTTCGCCGCCCATGCACCAATTTTCAAAATTATAACAGCATTACCCACAATGACCCCACAGCATATTGCTACCCAAATTTCATCACAATCCATGCAGTGGTTAATGAGACTATAAGACAGAAACACGCCAACAGAGAGACAGACCGACGGAAATGAGTGACGTGGATTTTCGTTATGTATATTCATAAAACGCCCAAAGAGCATATTATCTCAGGATCGAAAATTTTCGCGATCACAATACTCTCCTCATCTGTCGGTGTGGGAAGTAAAATGAGAAATAATCTACCTCAAGAGTTTGAGGTGACAAAACATCTATAATAGGAATGCAAATATGCCTCTAGATTGATTAAAGATTTTTAAAAGTTTGTTCAAAGTTCAAAAATGTTGCTTTCCTGAAAGAAATTTTGCCGGCAAACTCGGACTTCAAAACATAACGTTCGTAGTCGACTGAAATAAAATCAGTCGCGCCACTGCAAAGTTCGAGGGACCCATTTTTGTAGCAGTAGTAGTAATGCCACATTTAACTTCGAGAAAGCTATTTTAAATGCAAAAAAGTCGAGACATTTTAAGTCCCGAAAGTGTGATACACCCTGTATATATTGTACTTGTGTAGAAATGTATAGATACAAGAGGAAACAACTTCAAATTTTCCAAGTTATTTCATTTTTTTGATAAGTCTGGAGATAAAGAAAAAGGTCAGATACTATCTAAAACAAGGTTGCTCCAAAAATCAACATCAATTAAAAATCACGCGAATGTTATATAATCTTCACTGGATAGTTTTTACGCAAATATACTAGTCTTTTCTGTGAAGTCAACAATAACAATCCAAGTTGGGTTTGATGAAAATATATAGGGATTTCAAAAGAAGCATTAAAAAAACACAGAAGTGATGATTGATGATGATGATCTCGGTATAAATAAAACTTTGAATAAGTAATGTTAAATATTCACCCATTTCCAGAATTTAACTGTAAAATGTCTTCATTTTAAGCAAGAAAGCATGTGCCTCCCTGGAATTTATATAAAAAACTGAAATAAATATTCTATTTATCCCATACATAACTATCTAATTCTCCCTCTGTATTAATTTGATTTTATCTGCCAAATGATTTCAGTTACTGTTCATACATTCTATAAACCTATATCAAATCATTTATACAAACAATTACTTTGTGAAAGTAGAGCAGCTGTATTGCTAAATCTGTATCTTACATAACTTCTGTGCAAATAGAATTTCATAAAAATTTCTAAATCAAACCTTTGAGTATCTGACAACAATTATATAATTATAATATTGATACAGAGGCATTACACATATTTATGATAAGTTAAAAGAGTTTTAAAATGGTATTTTTCAAATATAAATTGTTTCTTTTGAACATAAACCCTGCATGTTGCAGAATTGCTGAGTACCATAGTTTTTATATAATAGATTAACAGGTGCAACTGATGATAATATTCTTCTTGGTTATTTTTTCCTCTGGTTGCATTCTGAAATAAAACACAAATTTGCTTTTTCTGAGATGTTTCATTTAGGTATCTAGACTCTGTCAGCCATTATATTTTTGTAACAATATTTTTTTTTAAATCCACCCTCCCAAATCTCCATAGGTCACTTTTGTCCTAGTTTTTTCAACTATAAGAGATATTGTCCTTTTGGGGGGTAGATTTAAAAAAAAAATTGTTACAAATATAATTGTTGATGAAGTCTAGGTACCTAAACGAATCATCCTAGGAAAAGCAAATTTGTGTTTTATTTCACAATTTAATCAGAGGAAGGAATAACATAACCAAGAAACAACCCAAATCTGATGATAATTTCAAGTTTTGAATATTTTTTTGTTTCACAAAGATATATTAGGACCATATCACCTATTTCTAATTGTATAATTAGAAAAGCAAACCTTATGAAATTTTCACAGAATGAACAGAATAGGTTTATAGTTTTTGAAAATTATGGTTGGACCAGTAATAAAAAACTGCCTGTTAATAACCACTGCAGTAAGGTCAAATAACCTCAAGGGCCACAAAAACTAACTATAATCAAGGAACTAATCTTAAAGTTTGTTAAAACTAACTATAATCAAGGAACTAATCTTAAAGATTGTTAAAAGGTTACTGTTATATAATTATGAAAAAAGTGAAACTTTCAAGGTACTTACTGATCTACAAAAATAAAAGAATTTTTGGTTTTCTACACCTTAGTAGTAGGAAAGCAGTAAAAAAAAAATAAAAAAATAATAAGTCCTCAAATTCCATCTCGAGAGTATATTTCAAATTTCTCAGGGGTGGTTTACAATGAGGGGTTGATGTCTCAATATGTTATACCCATAATATAAAAATTATGTACCTAATTCAAAATAGATTATGGGGCAAAGATGAAACTGTTTTGTATCTTTGAACAGCACTTTAAAGGTGTGTTATTCTCTAATCCTCAATTTTGACAGCATACTTCCTTCTTGCTTTTTAATAAATTGTTTTAAACTAAAAAAAGTAGGGTAGGTAATACACCTGGTGGAGAAATTTGCCTTCTACATAGAAGTTTATGGAAACTTAATTTTTTCAATGAAAATAGATGATATATACCACTATGCTTTGCTGTATTTCAAAATATTAAAATGTTCAGGTTTAATAATGGTTATATCAATAATGACCATACTATGTATTATGTGGGCAAAGCTGAATACTCGATCATGTACCTAAAATATAGGGTAGTAAGGGTTGTACGTAGCTAGGTTTAGCTTTTTAAATTCTGGATATCTATAGTATAATTATGATAAATACCTAATTATAACATGCATTCTTTGTTTTTCTGCTTACATACCTAACATCACCTTCCGTTACCGATTCTGCAAAGGGCGGTACTTTGACCACAATACTTTCCATACAGACGCTGCTTGTTCGAAAGTATCTCTCAGTACATAGACTGATTGACTTACGAGTCCTATAACACATAACTTTATTAAAGGCCATTCATGTTAAGCAGATATTTTTTTTACCTTGTTGAAATTCCATGACTTGGCTTAATACTGAACTTGCGAACTATTTTGGTACCATGGTATATAGTTCCTTGCCTAAATGGCACCTAAAAAATAGTGATTATGTAATCTTGGAAGCACTGAGGAATTTTATTAATATAGGACATTATGATATATATTTCCGTTGATCACTACGGTAAAGAATGTCACAAGACTTTATTTCTCAAGAACACCTCTATTTTACTTACTTCCAGGGTAACCTTTTCCACATAAGTACCTAAATTTCGTATGGCTGATCTCCGCACATTTCGTATCACTAATGTTAGCATACTAGACATTTCTGATGCAGTATATTGAACAATAAGCTATTTTTTATTTCAAACCCCAATCATATGCTCCAAAAGGTAACTTAAAGCTGCCCAACCAAAAACTTCCAAACTGAATCGCCCACAAACAGAACCACGATTCCACGATTTTTGCAGGCATGTCAAATTCGAAATAGGTTGAATTAAACGTCAAGTGATAAATGTCATTGTAGACCCCTGTTGACAGTTTACTTATTCATCTCAATGGTCAATGGTTAATGACATTTCATCACAGTTTTCTATTCTCTAAGCACGTTCTAGTTTTGAAATTTTCCTGATAGATGTCAGCATTTGTGGCGCCCTCTATTATTCAAACACTCATACAAATATTTATACATTCCTTTATGCAGTTTTCTATCAAGTAATAAGGTCTAGTTCGAACAGCGCACGATAGATGCCCACTTTATATATCTGTACATGCTGCCATCTATTATTGAAAAACATAATTATTTAATTAGGGGCGGTTTTAGCTCTCACGAAGAGTCCGTCCGTATGTCCGTCTGACGCTGACAATATACATTATAGAAAATATAGCCAAAACTATAGGTGCTAGAGAAAAACTGAATACAGATTCGGAATCAACATGAAAAAACTAGTCCGGGAAAAATCCGGTTTTGTCATTATCGTTCCCGGTTAAAAAAAACTAAATTTTTGTACCAACAAATTCCACAGTGAGAGCGCCCCTTGAATTTACTCAAGTAAATTCTTTCCTACTTTTTTGTTTTTGTAAATTTCTGACCCAAACTCCAAACTGAAGTAGAAAAGTTCATGTAAACAGGTCATAAAGTGTATGGTTTTCAAGAATTTGGGAGTGGTGATTTTTTTGTAATTTGGTAGTGTTGTTCATTGCAATTAAGACGCAGCACTGATTAGAAGGTAATTATCATTTCCAGTGGCGTCTCGTGGGCGGTCCCACAATTATAGTATTAGCAAAAAAATGTACGCCCCTGATCTTGAAAAAAATTAATGCTATTTTTTAGATTAAACAGATAAAAACACAACTTCTTTGTCTCTTCATGTCTCTTCGTATCTCACTTTGTTTTCTAAGGAAAAAAATAATAAAAAATATATTAAAACAAAACTGTTAATTTTGTTCTTCTTAGCAGGAAGGAACTACACAAGGTCAAAAGTGATTTATTTAAGATTTATAGCTGCCCATCTGAAAATCCTTTATGCAGGAATGAAGAAGTTTCCATTTATTCAAATTTTAGTTAATCAGATAGTCCTAAAGAGTTAGAGAACAACGGCGAAAAAATTTTGTAATTATCTCCATCAATAGAAAAGTTATAGTCCTTCAAAGTTTGAATTGTCATATCCTCCGCGCGAAGCCGCTAGCGTCATAATAGGCCGTCCACAAATTAGTGGACGGCCTATTATGGATATAATAATTTTTCAGTTTTACAACCTCCCACCCCCCAACCACCCCAATATCACCCGCACCCAAAAAAAGTAGAAAATGATCAGGAACCTCTAAAACGCCTAAAAACAAAGTTTGAGGAATATTTAAAATTTTTGCTAATGACTCCACCGTCCATGCATCGATTTTCAAACTTATAGGAACATTACCTGCTACTACCCCACAGCATATCGCTGCCAAATTTCATAACAATCCATGCAGAGGTTACTGAGATTACGTGGCTAGAAAAACGCGTACAGACAGACCGACGGAAATGAGTTGTGTGGATTTTCGTTATGTAGACATCATAAAACACCCAAAAAGCGTATTATCTTAAAATCGAAAATTTTCACGATCACCTATCGGTGTGGGAAGTAAAAGTCCATAATTATGTCGATATCTACCTTAGGAAGATTACTAGAATCACCACGAACGTAACCTTCCTCCATACTTCAAAAACATATTAGCGTCTGCCCGTTACAACAAACACCTTCGCTGTTCCACTCAAGTCTAAATGTCGCATACTGTACAGCGCACCGTATGCATAGCGGAATCCCGACCAGACTGTGGCTGCCGCGAACAATTAATGACATGTCACGTCATACGGCATTTCACCGCCGCGGTCGCTTTACGCAAATATAAAATTGAATAACTCTGGCGTTTTTTGGAATAATCAGATGACTTTTTCGACATTCTTCAAGTGAAGAAATAGACTATCAGATAATAATGAATTTTCCAAATTTTATTTTTTAGGAAACTTCTCGATTGCGGTAAGGTAGAGGAAACAGCTAAGTACGTTATCTGCGACTGTTCTGCAGTGAGCGAAAGCTTGAACTCCTACCTGAATGTCGGCCAAGATGGAAAACAATGCACTTCAGAGTTGGCAAAGAACTTACGATGAGACTCTGTCTAATCACTTTGACTGGGGGTGCACAATAAGCCTTAAAGCTGAGCGCTAACTATGAGGGTCGAGAGCGGCCTCAATCGATGCGGATTGACACCCTGAGTCGAACGATACCACTCCTAGATTGAGAAAACGCCCCGGTAAAATTCTATGACACTTTAAAGTTTCAGTTCCTAACCTAACTTATGCCAAATGGTCAACACTATTTAGGCCAAATTCGGTTTGATTGGTGGTTAAGTAAGTGTTAATCAAATCTGCTTGATATTCTGAGTCGAATTAGACCTTTCCCAGACTGAGGAAACGCTCCGATGAAAATCTGCGCCACTTTAAAGTTTCAAACCTACCCCCAAAATGACTTCGATATTTTGATGATTTTTTCATAAAATATGTGGTCAAGCTATACATGTGCCATGTGCCAGTCCGGCCCTAGACGGAAAACCCAGAGTCGTACACTTCAACAGGTTGGCTTCGTTTGCTGGAGATAATGCGGAAGCGCAAGTTAGAGAACTCCAGCAACTCCACCCAGAGCTGAACTTCGAGGATTTCATGGCCACTCACATTGGTACAGCGAAGGCTAGGTTTGGCGTGACTCGTGAGGAACATCGAGATTTGTTCACGGTGCCGGATGAGTACGCATTGGCACATTGTGTCGCAAGAGATCTTCGGATGTCCCGAGGGATTGCCAGTGAATTCCAACGTCTGTTTGGCCAAGTAGACGAGCTGAAGGGACAGGGTGGACGAGTCGGACAAGTGCTGGAGTTACGAAGTGGCCAGAGGCGACTCTACTACTTGATTTCGAAGGAGAAGTCCTATGAGAAATCGACGTACCGGACTGTATGGGAGGCATTCCTGGACCTCAGAGAGAAGCTGCTAACCGCAAATGTTTTGAAGCTGGCGATTCCTAAGCTAGCTTGCGGACGGCCGGCCTGGATTGGCGGATCATCCGAAACATGCTAGAAGTCCTCTTCAGGTTCACGAGAATCGAAATTCTGGTCTGCAGCTGGAGCCCGAGAGGACCGACAGAACACAGGACCGTGGATTGCTTCTTTTACCAAACTTCTGGCTGCAAGAAGGGACTGTGTCCATTCAGACATGAACATTTCGGGGACGAAACGGCCTTAAGGAGGGGGCAGTGTGCCAGTCCGGCCCTGGACGGCCGAGTATATCTAGGTGAAGTATAGAAAAGTTCCTTCTGCTATGATAGCGAGCTGTCGCGAATGTTCCAGAGATGGCGCCGCCTAATATAAAAGCGCCGTCGCACGAGAGACGGGGACAGTTAGAGTTAGAGTCAGTGCAGTGCAGCAGTCAGTCCAATACGCGACGTTCCAGTGGCGCGCGCGAAATAAATAAACTGTGAAATAAATTAGTGAAGTGTAGGACCAATATAAATTGTGTAGTGACTGTAGATAAATTAGACTGTTAAGTATTAGGTAGGAGTAGTGTACATAGTTAGTGAAAATAAATAGTGAAATCTATACCAAGTGTTTTCGTGCCCAATCGGACTAAAGACTTGTAACAATATCATGCGAAAGCACTGGATGAGTATAGCATAATGACACCAGTCGCAACATCCTAAAATGGAAAATAAAAAAGTTATGATACTCTAAATGTTTAATGTTAAAGCTATTGAGGAAATATCAATAACTGAAAACCAGGTTAGTTTATGTTGAATTAGGTTTGTGCAGACGTATAACGGAGGGCCTGGGGGGGGGGGGGCGGAATAGTTTAAGCAACAGGTTCCCCAGGTAGGGTTCTCACCTGCTGTTCGGTTTCTTCCATAGCGTGCGGGGGGTAGGCCCCAGAATCACCTTTTTTTGGTTAGTTTCCAATTGATAATCAAAATAAACGTTTGTACAGTCTAGATTTGATATAATTCGAATCAAGACATCAAGCCGAGTCGCTTGACACACCATTTCTATGTTTTTTTTATGTGAGCTAAGATATAGGAATTTGCGAATTTCAAAGTAGCGTAGATTTTCATCAAAATGTGTCCTCACGCTGGTAATGGTAGTTCGACTCAGGACTTCAAGCCGAGTCGATTAGAACCCTTTTCAGCGTCAATAATTCAAATAGTTTGGTTAAGTTAAGTTAGGTTCGGAATCTTCAAAATGCTGTAATTTTGTAATTTTTCTCTGAAGCATTTCCTCAGTGGTGTCGTTCAACTCAGGACGTCAATCCGCATTGATTGACACCAATCTCAATCCCCATTTCGAGTTTAGCTAAAACGAACCCTTACCCTAAAAAATACATTTTCTATATTTTGGATCGAAGAGAGTAGGGATTTTTTTAGTCTTTCTCTTTCATCTTGAAGGGCTATCGAATCGAGAACTATTTTCTTGAACCCGCGTTTTCTAAGTCTCCTACAACGTTTTATATCCATTGACCCTGACAAAATGATCCCTTTCTATTTTAGAAACCCTTCATGACGAGAAATTGACAAGCTTCTGCTATACAGGGTGTCCAGTTAGTGGATAATTCTTCGATATCTCGCAAAGAATATCTGATAGAAGAAAATGTCAAATACAAAAGTTATTTGGTTACTTAAGACGCATATTCTAAAAATATTTTGAAATATACAGGGCGTTGCGAGAAAGTAGGATAGTGACCAACTTAATTTTTTTATACGGAACTATAACCTTTTTTTAAATTCTTTTAGTTTCCGTCATTGATCTCCATTTATCCCTAAAATATTTTTGGGACAGGTTGCGACGTTGCCAAGTTATAATTTCGTTTCCATTAATTTCCGGATTTGCAAGGTCGCAAGTAATACGTCCAAATTGATATATTCCTTTAACTTTTATTATTAATATTATACAGCGAGTTACTTGAATATTAAGTGGATATTAGTTTGGATGTTACCAGCAATTTGTATCTACAGGGTGTTTTTGGCAGAGTTTTAAATTACAGCAACTTGAAGGTCATTTTACTTTGTTTTTTTAAATGTACCATCCTGTATTTTTTATTTTAAATCAAAATATCTACTAATACCCTATCTCGCCTTGTAATATTTTTTTCGCGTTTGCGACGTTGCCAAGTTATAAATTATTTTTCCAAATTTTTAAACAAATATCCCCGATTTTAATGTATTTTAAATAGAATCCTCTACTTATTTTTATTGCAATGAATTGCGCATGTCGAATTTAGTAAGATCTCACAATTTCAAAATTTTGTTTCTATTAATTACTGAGATACGGCAACACCGCTTTTTCAGTAAACGGTACCGGAACGCTTAAATATTTCCAAGACCGCCAAGACTGGAGAGGTGCAATTCAACACTTGGGGGTTTTTGAACATACAGGATTCAAAAACGCTAGCAGCAGTGTTGTCAGATTTACCACTCTTACGTTAGACTTCATAAATAGGGCATTCCATTCAAAATTATCATTCCAATTCATTGCAATAAAAACAAGTAGAGGATTCTATTTAAAATAAATTAAAATCGGGGACATTTGTTTGAAAATTTGGAAAAATAATTTATAACTTGGCAACGCCGCAAACGCGAAAAAAAAAATTACAAGGCGAGATAGGGTATTAGTAGATATTTCGATTTAAAATAAAACATACAGGGTGTTGCATTTAAAAAACAAAGTAAAATGACCTTGAAATTGTCGTAGTTTAAAATTCTGCCAAAAACACCCTGTAGATACAAATTGCTAGTAACATCCAAAATAATATCCACTTAATATTCAAGTAACCCTCTGTATAATATTATTGAGAAAAATTAAAGGAATATATCAATTTGGACGTATTACTTGCGACCTTGCAAATCCGGAAATTAATAGAAAATAAATTATAACTGGGCAACGTCGCAACCGATCTCAAAAATATTTTAGGGTTGAATAGAGATCAATGATGGAAACTAGAAAAATTTAAGAAAAAGTTATAGTTCCACATAAAAAAATCAAGTTGATCACTATTCTACTTTCCCGCAATACCCTGTATATTTTAAAATATTTTTAGAATACGCGTCTTAAGTAACCAAATAACTTTTGTATTTGACATTTTCTTCTATCAGGTATACCTTGCGAGATATCGCAGAATGACACACTAACTGGACACCCTGTATACTCGTCAGTGATATATTCGTTCACAGATTTCTTGTCCGTCAATGTCACTCACTGTTCACATCACCAGATTTGCACCACGACCGAAATGGCAGAAGCCGAGGGCCTTCAATGTGAGCATCGCTGTAAACTAAAACAGAGAAAAGGGCCAGTTATCAACAACTTCATCGATACTGGAGTGCTTATACGTCTCAGGAGAAGATTAAAATTGAGCATGATGTTGAGCGAGAGTCATCCCCGTTGCGAGGAAGCGTACAAATCGTGGCAAGTTGTGCGATCTGAACAGATAAGGCACTTAACAGCTTACCACAGTACAATTCATCCCTATAGGTAAATGAGGCACCTGACTGTAATGAACTTAAACCAAATACTTAGAGTTAAACGTTAAACTTCCCACACCGATAGGTGAGGAGAGTACTGTGATCGCGAAAATTTTCGATTTCGAGATAATATCGTCATATTCCAGCGAAAATTCACTAACATTTATTGACTTTCGAGATATTTCAGCTTGAATATTATTTTCTATTTATTAAATCAGTTTTTATATTTTTTCACGCAAGCTATGTTCCTGCGTTCTGCAAATAAAATGCCTAATTGATTTTAATAGCAAAAATTCAGTTTTTTCTCTCTAAAGCATAATAAAAAATAAACAAACTGAGTTAGTGACTCTTGGCATTAAAAAAAAGCTTTGTGGAACTAGTTATTTATTCGCCCGCTTGTAGAGGCAATATTATAATTCAAATAAGGAATAATGCCGGTAGAGGAAAACGGCTTATTCTTCTTATTCATCGTCCTCTTGGGCAGGTTCCGTGGTGTGATCTGACACGTTATTGGAGGTTCTGAGTGACTGATACCAGTTTTCCTGGTATAATATTCTTGCAGCATAGTTTTAATAGATCTTCCTTTTTAGCAATACTAGTCAGTAGGTACGTATCCAGGATTTAGTATTTTTGGTATTATGGTATTTTTGTGGGGCGACAAATTACGGAATCGTCGCGGGGGAGATTACATAATGTAGTTTTGGGGGTGGTCCAGATTAGGGTTGCCATCATTTAATTGTTCTCGGCGGGGGAGTGCATATTTTGTGGATTAGATTTTTTAGGCGGCCTTATATCTGGCGTTACCAGTGAGGTTCTTTGTCAATAACCTTAGCGCCTTTCCAAATAATTTTAAGATGCCCGGCCCATGGGTGATCTTGTGGCTGAGCAGCACAAAATTATTTGGGCAGCCGCTAAGTAAAGAACCTCAATGGTATCGCCGGAAATTCAAAGGAGTCGCTTATATCGCCTGCAACAAGAACGTGTACAGCAAACCTACTGTGGAAATTAGTTCAAAATAGCAGCCCCTCATAAGAAACATAGGAAAACTAAAATTGGACAAAACAAGCTTGGACACAAGCGTGTAAGAAAGTGACCATCCAACGGCCACGTCATCGTCAGAATGGACCGACGTGCGACGCCACTGAACTAGAACACAACAGCGACCGGTCAGAACAAGCCGCGAAGAACGGCACATCATCAAGAACTGACAGTTGACACACTCAGCAGAACGTGGCACCGACCAATCAGAACAAGCCTTGAAAAACGATGCGTCAGCTAGACGAGAATAAATAGCATCGAAATGGTAATGAAAGCCCGAAAAAGGCCGTCTAAAACATCTACGTTGTCTACGAGGTTGTCTACAAACTACAACAACAGTTGCTGTTAGTGAGTTTTTGCATTCGCGCGCCCCGTTCAAACATGTATAGCGTTTATGCGAGAAGTAATTAAAGTACCTAATGACTTTTCGTATTACAATTTTTAGTTTCTATTTTGTTGATGGGTTTTAATATATAGATATAATCTGATCTGATACATATAGACAGTTAGTGACTTCTAAAACTGAAAGATACAATGAAACTAAAGTGTAAGATGTAGTTAGTTAATTTTTCTACAAAAAGTCAGTTAGTACTTTTCGCAGTGATGTGACGATATGCTTTTTGGGCGCTTTTGATGTCTACATAACGAAAATCCACGTCACTCATTTCTATCGATCTGTCTGTCTGTCGGTCTGTTGGAGTTCTTTTTACCCTCGTAATCTCAGTAACCGCTGCATGAACTGTGATGAAATTTTAGTAACAATATGCTGTGGGATCGTAGTAGGTGATGCTCCTATAAATTTTGAAATCAACGATATTGGCTGGCCATTGTCGTAAATGTCCTATTACAGCGGAACGTCCTGATAATGACCGGCCAATAGCGTGAATATCCATGTAACCTGGGCAGTGTCGATAAACTAGGAATGGATTTACGATTTTACGACTTTGTCCGGCAATCTCGTTGATGTCATTCATGCTATTTTTCGAAATGCTTGTACAGGGTGTTTCATAAGTTGGGATTTTTTTTCATACAGCGGATAGTACTCGCCAAGATGAGTGTTTTTTCCCAATAACATATAAACAAAATATTTAGAGAAAACAAGATACTGACCATTAAAGAAATCTTCAATTCTCTCAAGTCCGTCCCTGGGCAATGGCTCACCATGTCATATCACAACAAACAAGGCAGCGCTAGCAGTGCCGATGCCGGTGAGAAAACATTAAAACAGGCAGTTCGTCATACGTCGCGTTGCTGTTGCTACATCTGCCGATCGGACTTTAAGAACAACAACAATGGCGCACGCTTATAACAGTAATGTACTGGTGGACATGATTTTAACGTACGGTGAATGTGGTCGAAATACCGCTGCGGCTTCGCGAGTGTATGACGATCGTTTCCCTAACCGTACTCACCCTGCACCTCGTTGATTTGTCTCGCTCATGCAAAGAGCTAGAGACACAGGATGTCTGAATTCACATCGTGGTCTACACGCTGGAAGACCTAGACAACCTTGTGTGGTCCAAATTGAAGAAGACATCGTAAGTCGTACTTTTACCCGTAAGACGCCCGCGACAGGACCGCACTTACAACTTCGTAGCAACCAAATAGTGAGTACTTGCTTGAAATCTTTTTTTACTGTTTTGCTGCTGGTTCACAGTGCATTAGCTTTGCCGTTTCAAGTGCCGTTGCGTCTAAAGAGGAAAGTCCCAATTTTTAGAACACCCTGTATTATTGGAAAATCTCAGTGACGATATTAAACGGAAAGAAATTTCACTTAGAGAAGCTCTAAGACAAAATACAACTTTTGTAGGCCAAGTATATAAGCGTTGCTATAAGTAAGGGCGGCTGCAAGAACAAAAAATGTGCCGTGCCAATGGCAAAACCTGCAAATCAAAGTGTCGCGGTTCATTACCATGTTGTAATAAAAATGTTTAGTGGATGCTTTGATCTAGATTTTACAGATATGTTTTAATACTTTCAAGTTGTCATATTTAGTGATTAGGTGTTTCATATTTTAAGTTTCCTTCCGATTTTTTGTGAAGCGATAAAAATATTTTATTTTATTTTATTTTCTTCATTTCTTCAAATAGCTGCCCTAATCTGGAATATCAACTTTGCTCACGAATTAATGGTTGATGCCGTGAATGGCCAGACAAAGATGGAAGAAACTTGAATATTTTCAACCTTGTCCATAAACTGACGGTCATTCTCGTTACAGCCTGAGCAGTAACGATATTGACCTGTATATTTGGCTTGTAACGTTAATGGTCGGCCAATGTTGTCAATGCCCAATTTACAGTATTGGCCGTGACATATGTATACATACGAGTATTGCTTTTGATCGTTCTGTATTGTGTTTTAATGCAATTTCGACAGAGCATTATTACCGTGGCGAGGATGGAAAATGCGTATGGTTTTTAGAAATCGTCTTAGTGGCGGCGCAGCAATAATCAAATAACTAAAAATATAAAAACAGCTCAAACTTCGTGTTTAGACGATTTAGACGTTCCTGATTGACTCGACTCGTCCTGTTGAAGCTTGAATAAATACTGTGTTGTCTTACTTCCCATGGAGAGAGATGAAAGAAAATATTTACAATTATTTTTGTGTTGGATGTTTTTTTGCGGGCAAGTGGGCAAAGACTTGGTAGTAGTGTCCGACCGAACATTCGGTTTCGGTTTCGGCCTAGTTTAGGCCAAAAAACGGGTTTCGGTTTAGTTTCGGTTTCGGCTGCCATCCAGCCGAAACTACGGCCGAAACCGAAAGTAAATTCGATGGACTTGGCGCTGCGATCGGACGCCCTCGGAGCACTATTCTTCAAGCGAAGAAGCGTCATTTTGCTGGGTAGATGATGGAATAACTTATCACAAGTTGAGAAGCCTACTTATCGGAGCCAAGCTTGCAAAGAAACGCAGATATTACTCTCACTAGAATTTCAGTCCATTTCTGTCTTTGAGAAAGGTTCCCTTAAAATTCACGTCTGCCTTACCGACGACTGTTTCCACTGAACAACTACTTAATGCTACCAGTCAAATTTGTTCAGACTGAGGAAGCTATTTGCAAAGAAAGTTGGTAAATTATTGTTTCTCGCTTACAATATTACAATATTAGATTGTTCAGTTATGGATACTGATAGTCAATAATAGCTGTAGCTCAATGAAGCTCACAACGGTTTCTTAAATTCGGAGAAAATTCCTTACTTTAAAAAATACTTAGTAGTTGTACTTAGCACGTGGGTACTTCAGAAATTTAGTTTTAAGACAGCTAATTGATAACAGTGTCATAAAGAGTGACTAATTTTGGAATGTTATTCAGTAGATACAAAATATAATATAAATATAAAATAGTTGATATTTGGTTCAGATTAACTTCTTATTTCAAAAAGTATAAATAATTTATTTGAAATACGGTGTCATAATGCTGATGAAACGTTATTCATTTTTATATCCACGAAAAAATTACTGACGTTATATTGATGTTTCGGTTTCGGGTGTAAAAAGTAGTTTCGGTCGGATACTATTCAGACTATAGCTTTATGCAATGGGAAATAAAAAACGGTAACACCGTTATGTGTGGGAAGTACTGAGATCTATAGTACTGAGTCAATCGACTTGACTACATTTTTTCAAATAACTTTTGCTAGAAGAGACCTTCGCGCAAACATCTTGGTACCTACTTGTCTGTATCATCACAGAGAAAAATAGGCAACATAGATTGACTTAGTAATAATGAAAATACCCTGTTTAATCAAGTGCTCCTTTTATAGTTCTTTTCAGATGTACTGGGAATACATAATCTGCTCTACCCTTTTGTTCTCTACTGTAATTATGTCCATAAATTCTGCGTATAGTTGGTGCACTAGAAAAGGAGATTTGTAAGTATAACCATTAATTAGTGTCTCTCTAAGTTTCATTACGTTAGTCAACGGCGTCAGCTATTTGTAGCTCAGTCCTGAGCTAAGGTACTATCTTGCAGCTACAAAGAACTATTTCCTGGATTATATTGACTACGAACAGCGTCGGAATTCCAATAATTTTGTACACACTCATGTAGTACTGAGTCAATAGACTTGACTACATTAACTTTAATCATGATCTTGGTGGTAATCTGTATTTTATACACCTATCCAAAGATTAATCTCGAAGACTGCAATCTGCACTGTGGACTGGTACGCTTAAGGGGCCTGGGTACTCACATTTATACATACGTATTTACCTTGTGAAACACGGATTCGCAAGTAAACGCACAACTCATTTGAATTTCAAGCTACATACATAGTATTTTAGAGGGTGATAGTTAAGGCCTTAATGAATGACATCTCAGAGCAATGTTTTCAAAAAAGTTTTTTAGTATGCAAAAAACTCGCCATGAAAAATCATATTTCAAATTCATGTACGTAATTTTAAAACCAAACATGATATCAAAACAGGGCCATCGAAGTGACATAGCACAAGCTTTCTTTCTCAATTTGCTTTTTGAATCATTACTGTAAGTTTAAAGGTAAGGTCAGGAGATCCTAAATGCGAAATTCACTTTTATGACGACCTTTGGTCCTTACCTTTGGATCTTTTGACCGTACCTTTGAACTTTTGGACTTACCTCCCCTCATCTTAGACACACATGGTGGAGAAAGAGAACAAGCGGCCACGCCTCCTCGCTAACACGGGAATTTTTTTACGGTCAGCCTCCCGCAAAGGCTAAAAGCCTATGACGCTGTAGAAGCGCTGCGAGAGGATAAGTAGTATCGGTGCACGTTAGATTTGAAACGCTGCAGGTTGTAGCTGGCGGGAAACAAATTCCCCGGCAGCTCGTTCCACAGCGTCGAAGCTTTCCAAAAGAAGGAATGCTGGAAGAGACTGGTTCGTGGAGTAGGGACCTCGACCTGGTAAGGATGAGCTCGCAGAGCCTCTCCGGTGTTCCTCGTTCGGACGGCCTTTGCTGTTATTACCTAGGAGAGCTCACTCGAACATCTTCCGTGATAGAATCTGTAGAACAGGGACAGGTCAGCCACCTTTCTTCGATGTTCCAGGCTATAGAAGTCCTTTGTGAGGTTAGGCGTATCGATTAGTCTAATTGCTCTCTTCTGGATGCTGTCCAGAAGCTTTAGAGAGTGCTTCGGAGCGCATCCCCACATATGGGGGCAATACTCCAGCGGTGGTCGGATCTGTGCCTTGTAGAGCAGCAGTAGTTGCTCTGGTGTGTACAGCTTCCTACAGCGAAACAAAACTCCAAGCTTCTGGGATGCCGTTTTAGCAATACTGACGACGTGGTCGTGCCAGGACATGTTGTTGTTGATGTTGATCCCCAAAAGCTCGACGGAAAGTGACTCGTCTATGGGGTGACCCTCCATTTCCACTGTTGGTAAGCCAATGTGAGAATTATTTGTAAGTGTTGTTGCCTGGGTTTTCTGTACGTTGAACTGTACTTTATTTACTAATCCCCACTCGACAATCTTTTTGATATCTGCGTTGATCTGTGAGGCATGCTGCTGTCGCCGACGTACCGTCTCCTGGGATGATAGCGGCTTGCCTGGTTCAATGCACGATATTAATGTACTGTCGTCTGCGAAGCTGTAGATTGGATTCGATGTTATTTCCAGCAGCTCGTTGATGTACAGCAGGAACAGTGTAGGGGATAAAACAGATCCCTGAGGAACACCGTCGTTTATTGAAAATACGTCTGATGTGTGTAGTCTTCGACTACAACAAACAGAGATCGGTCGTCCAAAAAGCTATTCAGCCACTGGCGCAGGGCAGGTGGTAGTCCATAAGCAGCAAGCTTGACTAGAAGTCCCTCATGCCACACTCTGTCAAGGCTTTCGATATGTCAAGCGCAACAACACGGGATTCGCCATGGTTTTCAATTTAATCCACAAGTGAGTGACATAGGCCGGAAGGTCACCCGTAGACCTGTGCTTACGGAAGCCATACTGGCGGATCTGTGTGTAAATGACAGTCTCCATAACCTTAGACATGATGCTGAGAAGAGCCACAGGTCTTTAGTTTGTGGGATCGGTTTTTTGCCTTTCTTAGGGATGGGTTGTACATAGCCAATCTTCCATGAAGCGGGAAACACGCCTTGCTGATATGATAGTTTGAAGAGCTTGCAAAGAATAGGTGTAAGCTCAGCGGCACAGCGTTTAAGGACAATGGCTGGAATTTGGTCAGGGCCAGTAGCTTTCTTCGTGTTTAGCTTCTGGAGGATGCTTTTTACATCTCGATGTTGAAATTTGACCTCTGCCATTCTCGAGTTTACGTTTATGTTGGTAGTCGGATTACTTCCTTGGACGTCTACAGTAGAATTGGCTGCGAAAAGCCTCCTTAAGATGTCTGCTTTTTCTTTACGAGCAGAAGCGATGGACTTGTCCTCTCTGGTCAAGGGTGGTATTGAGGAATAGGAAAAATTCTGACTAACAGCCTTAGCTACAGACCAGAATGTTCTGGACGAACTAGGACATGAGAGGAGCTTGTTCTTAATTTTCTTATTGTGTTCCTCCTTGCTGTTGTCAATCACGAGTATTTTCTTTGATTCTCAATTTTGCGCGCTATACCCAAGAGCCTTAACTACGAGGTTTGGGTTGGAATTGAGATTTGGTAACGCAACAAACTTTTTATATGTCTTGAAACTTGGTAATAGTGTCGATTAGATTGAAGTTGTGACTTTACTTGGACATTAGCATAATGGTCTTGTGTTAAATTACGCTCAAAACTCACTGTTCATGAAATACATCCATTATAACTAAGCTTAGGAATAAATTGTTTTTTCTGGAAATTTTTGGCAATTAAAATATATAAATCTATATAAAAAATAATCTGAACTAAGCAATCGTTGGCCACAAAATGGAAAAACAGCAGTTTATGGATTATCGATAGCACTTTCACCAAATTTAGAAATTAACTACTAGTCACATAGCACTTTCACCATATCTGGAAACAATCTGTAAGAGCAAAATGATACAAGTATTCACGATAATGTTATAACATCTGAGTTAAAATTTTTGTAAATCTAACCAAATGAGCCATTTTTAATACGTTGATGGACAACGACGTCTATAGACGCTTTCATTGATTTCGTTTTTTTTGCTTAGATGTTTATGGGCGTATTTTAAAAAAACGGTTAGAACTTACACAACGCCTATACACGTTTGTTCTGTCATAAAAGGCAATGGCATACATAGATGGGTTACTGTCACAGAAGAACATATATGTTATATCAGTAACTTAAGGCTCAGTTCAGATGACGCGCGTCCGACGCGCGTTCGCTTCACGCTCGTTTTGTAAATACACATAATTAATTCAAGCTGTTCACATGGACGTGCGCACGACAAATTGTACGCGCGTACGACGCCACTAGACGCAGAGAATCTCAATACGCGCGTCGGTCAGCGGCGACGCGCGTATTGAAAAACTAGACGCTCCCATTGCCTGTTCAGTTGGCACACGTCTTTTCTAGCGTTCAGTTGACATACCTGGTGTCTCTCTGCAAAAATTTATTTCTCACGTATGCTATTGAAGTAGAAACAGGAGAATTCAACACAGATGTTTTCATTGATGAAATTGAGAAGAGGCCTACGATTTGGGACATGCATTCCAAATTATAATAATAATAATAATAATAATAATAATAATAATAATAAAGAGTCTTTATTCGATTTTTTACAAATTAATATGCAATTCGATATATAGGTAATAACAAAAAATCGAAAAGGTGGAGTATTACCAAGAGGTATTTTTCAACTCAACCTATAAGATAAGAAAACTAAAATATAAAAAATTCATAATAAGTATACATACATACATTCCCTAATTCTAACAAACTATATTTATTTACAAAAGGTGAAAATAACCACAGAAATTATCCTAAGAATATACAGGAAAAAGGACCTAGTGTTATCGGAAGTGAAACCTCGCTCTAATCGTAGAATGATGCAATTATTTCTATTTTTTAAGATATATAAAGCTAATATTGGAAATGTTCTACCTATATCATCTGTGATGATCGACAGAGTAAAGATGCATCTATTTGTCTATCCACAGCGTTATCAGGGATATGGCAGGGTCGTGCATTGAATCAGTTCAAAGAGTTCAGAAGCCTCTGCTTTAATTTCTTTTTGAAGTTTATTAAAGAATAGTCGAGAAAAGTGTTCGGAAGGGAATTGTACAGCTTATATTCAAATAAGACGGCAAAAAAGAGCGCCTGGGAGGAACTGGTCCTAATATTTTGCAAATCCGATGATACCGAAGAAAAAAAAGAAAATATTAGGTAGGTTTTTGGTACTGCTTTATTTATAATAGGTGTTTACAATTAATACAGCAATTCAGATCGTTCTATCTTGCCATTCTAGTTTTCCATCATTCACAAAGTACTTTGTCAACTTTACTCCTGATGTAGTTTAAAAATTTAGGTTCGTGATTTCGCAGGCTGGGATACAGTGTAACGTATAAATTTGTAGAAAGTCTATTCCTTAAAATTGGGTGAACCCAGTGTGTCCTTTCCCTCCTACGTCATTTCCTTCTTCTATATGCTAACCAAACACAAACAGCTTCTCCTACATCCATTCTTGTTAATAACAACAAATACACTGACACTCGATTGCCTAGTTTCACTCCATATAAAAGTTGTACGAAGTCCTACGCGCGTCATTTGAACACTGACGCAACAAACGTGCACCATGTCGACGCGCGTCGTACGCGCGTCATCTGAACTAAGTCTTAGTCATTTTTATCATTTTCAACAAAATATAACAGGACGCCTTATCACGTCGTTTTCGCCATGAGTAAGTTCGTATTTGATAATTTAGTGTCGATTTTGACAAAATCTTACAACTTATAACTGACTGCCTAACAACTTAACAACTTATTTTGAGATTTATTTTGAGCACACAAATATTAGGAGGGGCAACAGCATAGTCTGTCACCGTAAAAAATACATTGGCCTGAAAAAAATGTCTGCCACATTAGATCCTTCCAAAAAGGTTTTGTTATAAAAAGTGCAGAATTCGCACAAGAAAAAAGCAGTGAAGGTAAACCAGTTTTTGCAGCAAAAGGTTCTCCTGATGCGTCTTTTTGTGTCTTTTTTTATATTCGAACTCTTAGGTTTAGACGTTCATAGTGAAGGTTTTTTGTTGCGTCATATTGTTTCAAATTGTTGTTCTTTTTTGTGTCTTCCTTTATATTTGCGTTTTGCGCTGTATCTTTTAGTGTTCGCAATTATTATTTGCTGAACAGAAGTACAAAGTAAATACTTTTATAATAATACTGTTATTTCATTTTAAATGTCTACGAGCGTCTTGACGATTATCCCTTCCTCCAGAACGTCCGCTGAAAGAAAGAACGCCTATGGACGTTAGACGTATATATGTACGTCTTGTTGTTTTTATGGAGTGTAATATCGTTAAGATACGACATATGATGTCACATGATGTCAAATTTTAGCTTTCAAATTTTCAAACAAAAACAGACTCCTTATGTTTCATGTATCATTTACTTATACAAAAAAAGCTTGGATTTCAGTTTAAAGAGTAAACTTCGCACAAGTGTACCTACATACATGTGGCCAGCAAGGAATATTGCTTGTCCTGTATCCCGCTCTCTGTCAACAGGTTGTTGATCTTGGAGTCTACTTGTGACACAATTATTACGACAGACATAGTGAAGCAGTTCGTAACAGGCTACTACGACGTCGAACGAAACAATTCCGTGCTGAGGAAGAGTTCGATAGCTAAGAAGTATATCCTGACATATTTCTTTCCTGACGTGCTGTCCTGCGTTCACACCTACTTGATACCTTTCAGATTTATCCCAGGCATCAGCACCACTTGCCCTTATATGAAGTTCCACAAATTCAGCAGAATTTTCGCAGGTGAGAGCTGACATTCCTTCTTCGGCACTTTTAAGTATAGGGTATAGGGAAATGAGACCTGAAATCGCGACATATCATAGCAACGCAAAATAGTGCTCATCTTTATTACATGGTCATTTCCTTTGGATGAATTTTTCTTCATTTTTATCTGCTCATTTAATTTATGGCTTCTTCAAACAATAGTGTGAATTGCATCGCGACTGTGTAATTTTTTGTTGCAGTGATCTTCAGCATGGTGGTATTGTGTTAGACTCAAAACTTTAGATTTTCTTTTAAAACTGTTCGCTGTCTTCTCTTGAGGAGTAATTTAAAAAAAATCCTAAATCTCGCATCATTTACCCTGGTGCAGTTCTTTATGCCATATATATTAGAAATTTGAAGAAAATTCTTGAACGATGTCCATTTTTTCTTCTATGACAATATCGGCTTCATCTGTTAACGACGTGAAAACCGTTTAAAACCTTTTATTTTTTGTTCGCTCGGACCTCCCTGGCGCACGTATTCACTGGCAGCAGTATTTTGATTTTTAAAATTCGACAACCGGAATTCCAGACTGATTATTTGCAGACAATCCTAGATCGATGTGTTTGCAGTAAAATTATTTTTATTTTGATATGAGTTTCATGCATTAACCACACCGGTGCAAATTACTATTATTGATGTACCTGTTTATACTTGCCTACCCTATAGTTGGGACGGGAAAAACGTAGCCAACCTAACGTTTGCATATTCTATGGGCTTCATGCTTTCGATTGGTATGTGATTTGTCTATTAACCAAACCAGTGAAATGTTTATAAAAAATTAATTTTTCAGTATTTAATTAACCATATCCTGGACTGAAATTTTTCAGCCAACCCTCTCACCATATGTTTTTTAACATATTAAATTTAATATAAACTGCTTTTCATCCATTAACCAGTTCGGTGAAGGTCGTTTTATATTCGGATCTTCTACTGTAAGCATAGTTATCCTTGAACTGCGCAGACAAGTCGGTGCGTGTAGACATTGGCTCCGTCTTTCGATACATTTTGTGAGAATGACACATCTTTGACAGTTTCCTGGGAGCTTTTGGCTCAGCTTATCGCGTTCTATGGAAGTTTCTAATAAATTTGGCGCACCCAATCCAACAAATATAGTAACAGAGACAAGAAAAGCAGGCATATTAGTTTTTGGTAGAAAAAAAAATTGACCTCAGGAAATTAATTCTTAAAGGAGTGTTTACGTAAAAGATTAGCAAAAATAAAATATCTCGTCGATTTGAGACTTGACAGTACAATATTTACAAGCCATATTTGTGTTATTTAGTTTTGTTGTACTTCTTAAACAATTAAATAGTTTTGCCAATCATTAGGTTCATCGCGTAATTCACGCAGTAATCTGACGTGGGTAAAGTGTTGTAATCTTGAGGAGCCATTTCGTCGGCCACCTTGAAAGCCGGATACTTTTTAAGCAGTCCATTTGTTTCCTCTTCTTCACAAGATAACATGTAAAAATTGACCAGAGTAGTACTTCCTTCATGAAAAAAAAAACGACAACATGACATGACACGAGGTAGTAATTCAAAATTTATTTGTGAAGTTATTCTGAACAAAGCTTAGGAAAATTAATATGCTTGATATTTGACTGCACAAGAGATGGGAGTTTTACTGGTCGAAATGGTAGAAACAGCAGGATTATAGGAGGAACCAAAAGACGATCAATCATGGAAAGGTCTACAAGTTAGTGAGTGCACGAGAGGTAGGAGCGTATGAACTTAAATTCTAGTTATTCTATACCGGGGGGACGTTCACGCACAAGGCAGTGCCTTCTGTGAATGACCTTCATTTATTCATGTAGCTTTTAAAATGAATAAATAATAATAATAAAAAACTATGTAAAAATGAATACAAAATGACACTATGTGTTTCTGCAAGTCTTCATTCAGTTTTAAAACCGCATATACAAATGGCGGTGAAAAACGTAGCTTTTGGACCAACCCTTACAGTCCAATGGTAAACAGTTATTATTATTATTACTATACAGGGTGTTCTAAAAGTTGGGACTTTCCTCTTTATAAGCAACGGCCCTTGAAGCGGCAAAGCTAATGTACGGTGAATCAGCAGCAAAACAGTGGAAACAAATTTCAAGCAAGTACTCACTATTTGGTTGCTACGGAACTTGCAAGTACGGTCCTGTCGCAGGCGTCTTACAGGTAAAAGTACGATTTACGATGTCTTCTTCAATTTGGACCATACGATGTTGTCGAGGTCTTCCACGATGTGGATTCAGACATCGTGTGTCTCTGGCTCTTTGCCAGACAAATCGACGAAGTGCAGGGTGAGTACGGTTAGGGAAACGGTATTTTGACCACACTCACCGTACATTAAAATCATGTCCACCAGTTCATTATTGTTATAAGCATGCACCATTGTTGTTGTTTTTAAAGTACGATCGTCAAGCACCCTCGAACACTATGCGACAGCAACGCGACGTATGACCCGAGTATGACGAACTGATTGTTTTCTCACAGGTACCGCAAACGCGTGGCACTGTTTTGTTGTGATATGACAATACATGGTCATCTCATTGCCCAGGGAGCAGGGACGGACTTAGCATTGAGGATTTCTTTAGCGGTCAGTATCTTGTTTTCTCTAAATATTTCGTTTATATGTTACTGGGAAAAAACACTCATTTTGGCGAGTACTATCCGCTATAAGAAAAAAAGTCCCAACTTATGAAACACCCTGTATATGACTGCGTGATTACTATTTCTGACCACAATATCCTGTTTTGTAGAAATTGTGAAAAATTTGGTCGGAAACGTGTCGTAGAAGATATGTGAACATCTTTTATATCTTTATGTGTCGTACCATTATCCTAATTCAATTATCCCAAACTAATCAAATTTATTTATTAGGTTTCAGAATAGTGCGTTTTCCAAGAATGCTGACAGCATTTCGACTGTTTGCACGGAAAGCAAATATGAAAAAACTTAACGCAAAAATACTGGAATATCTGCTGATTGTGGTTATGGTATTCTCGTGGTTATACTTTATCCAGTTCAGCATTGAGAACTTTATTGAATATAAGACTTCTGATCGCGTGAGGTGGAAGACTGTTACATGGGATAGGTAATGAATAATTTGTTACGACTTAAATCAAGCAAAAATAGTTTAACGAAACAATGCAATTTTTCATAGAAGGCCGATTCTGTACCTCTTACTATATAGTTTGCAGTCGAGGTCTCCATTGTATAGCCCAGTTCTCTTCAGGTATCCCTTCAGGCTACAATTTCCTTCAAGAAAACCTGTAGTTACTCAAAACTCCTTCCTGTTTAGAGAGAGTAGTCATTCAGCTCTTTTTCACCTATGGCTCGTGCTGCAAATATCAACTGCATGAGTTGTTACCGTCATTACTCCTCGTTAAACAATATACTATCATCAAATCCCCCCATGTGGGGGCGGGTAATAATATCTCCCATCGTCTATCCTGCGTGTCGTAAAAGGCGACTAAAGGGAACCGAACTACTGTCGGTATAAGCAGTAACCTCTTCTCAACCAACAGCGTTGGGTGGACGAGTTGAGAAGAGTCAGGACACCTTCTTGTCCTTGGAGTGAGAAATTGCCCCTAAAGGCGGATGAACCAGTAGATACCATCTGGTCAACGGCATGAGGATGCAGAAACCAAATGGGGAAACTACTGCATTAAAGATCTTAAAGATATCCCAAGAGAAACTCGTAAAATGAGTAAATGCATTTTACGAGTTCACAACATGTCTGCTAAGACATTGTGACTATGATGATGATCATCAAATCAAAATCCGCATAAAGCGAGCACGTTTTTCAGGCAGTGATATGTTGAGAAGGCAGCATGAATGGTTTTTAATAATTAGCCCTGAAATTTGACTAAAATTTCAATGATTGTGAAAAGTATGCGGTCATACTGTTTAAGAGAAAGTAATGTATTTAGTTATAGAACACAAATCGCAAAATGTGATGGTACATAAACCCTGAACAAGCGAGTTACTGTGCCTGTAGGGTATACGACGCAAACTTCAATTTAAAAAACATATTCAGTCCATCGCAGTCAAAGTAAACAGCAGAAATAACATCCTGCAAAAAATTACGTGGAATCTCTTGGGGCGCCTCCGCTTCTACGCTCCGTACTTCGGCCCTGAGCCTCTGTTTCACTGCAGCTAAATTTTGCTCGCCAGTGTGGCTAAAAAGCTTACATACTAGTGTCATAGAGGCCCAGTTAAACATTTCTATGAGAACTATTACTCTCAGCCAAATAGCTTCGTCGAGAAAATGCCCTTCTGAATGAATACTCGTATAACAAAATCCTGATCTCTCCTTGCGTCGATTACGGTCCAAAAAACAACCAATTACAACAGCTCTTCAAATTTAGTCTGATGGTCTTAGGAGCGGTTTCTCAATGTCCAGCTGAATATTTATCTGCAAGATAACAGCAACTGTTAGATAAATTGTTTAAACAATTGAAGGCTAAACTTACGAAGTCACGTAAATCTTATCTGACAGTTGTATCCATAGCAACGCTATCTGGTAGATACCTACCTGACACTTTAACTGGACATGGAGAGACCGGCCCTTAACCCTGCAGTTAAATGGGCAGGCATTTGGGCGATCCAAACACCAGAAGAAGTGAACAGTAATCTAACTGTTGGTCAAGAAGCCCCTGGTTTTGAGCTCCACCGAAACCAATGGTTAACCCTAAACAAAATTCGCACGTCGCATGGAGTGTGTGCCGATTCGTTGTTTAAATGGAACAAGCGCGAATCCCCACGATGCGACTGTGGAGCGTAAACTTGCATATAGTGCAAGAATATGACCATGGGGCATATCCAGGCAACAACAAGGACTTTATCCAAGTCAAGCCATCAACCTTAGAATGGATTTCCAGACTCGATATTAACCTATAGCCTAGTTACTAAGTATTTATATCGCGAAGAAAAACAAAAAAAAAACAAAAAGAACAAAAAAATGCAGTGATTGACTCAGTACTTCCCACATATTACGGTGATAGCAGTTTCCCATAGCATGAAGCTTATAGGAGATCCCCTTGCAACCAAATCATCGTCCGCCCGACCAAAAAAAGCGTGTTATGCCGCTAGGTCTTCCTTTCACAGGTCAATGGATAGCCTATTATGACCCCCCAACTACCCCAATTTCACCCCCACCCAAAGGTCACGAAACTCCTAAAAACGCCTAAAAACGAAGCTTGAACTGTTTATTTATTTTTATTTTTTTTATTATTGCTGCGCCGCCACTGACACGATTTCTAAAATCTCTATATATAAAAATGAGTCCCTTTTTCCCTTGGTCACGGCATCACGTGAGAACGGCTTTACCAATTTCATCCATCTTTTTTTTATAAGTTTGCTATTACTTCGTAGAAGGTTCTTACGGGAAGAAATCTAAGAAAAATTATTCAGAATATTAGAAAATTTGAAAAAATGTGAGAAAACTTGACAACTACGAAGAGTGTGTAGTGTTAGTGATTTTTTTGTTATTGTTGTCATGTATGACGTTGCTGTCAAAAATACCGGTTAGGTGTTAGATGTTTAAACGTCAATTGTGCGTCGTATAAATAATGACAAATGCGTATACAGAGTGTTAATTATTAATAGACCGTAATTTCAAAGGCATATTTATGACTCAAATTCAAATAAAAAAAGCTCATACAGGGTGTCCGTATAATCGATCGACAACGCCTGACAGGTGATAGACCCCACATTGCTATGAACGTTGAGATAGGAACATGAAGTCTTACAATGCTTCATTTTCAAGATACAGGGTGTCAAAATGTTTTATTTTCGTTTTTTCTCAATTTCTTTCGCAATAAAATGGCACAACGATATAAAATTACGTATCGGGGGTTCATTAAGGTGAAAAATCCAAATTCAACCATCGTTTTGCTATCATGAATAGAGGACGCCACCCAAGGAACATTGAACGGATTTAAATTATCAAACCTTTTTTTCCGGTTTGATGCATCAATGTATCAAAAAAATCCTCAATATGTTTTACATGAAAAAGGTATGATTTGTTTGAGTATCTAGAAGTAACTGTTTTCGAGATAATCTTCATTGAAATTTTCAATGCGACTGAATTGTAAATTGCGATCAGAAGAATTATCGGTATTTCCGCACGAATGAATATCAGGCTTAAGCTCAAAGTTTTAAATACCATTTACGAAGTATTCTCAAATTTCAACACCACCTATTTTAAGAACTAGATATATTTGAAACATGTTTTTTGATCTACCTAATATTAATTCGTGCCACAAAACCGATAATTCTTTGATCACATTTTACAAGTATAATGGGCTGCCTTGCATATTATAGTAAAGGTTATCTGGAAAACTGTTACCTCTAGGGACTTAAACAAAATATACCTTTTTTTCGTAACACATATTGGGGAAACGATGTTTTTAATATTCAGGTTGATGCTCCAAAACGGAAAAAAGGAAAAAAGTTTCCTTAATTTAAAAGAGTTCGATGTGCCGTAGGTGACGCCTCTATTCATGTTAGCAAAACCGTGGTTGAATTCCCGATACATAATTTTAGATACGTTGTGCCATTTTATTGCAGGATAATTGAGATAAAACCAAAATAAAAGGAAACATTGACACCCTGTATCTTGAAAATTGTGCATATTAAGGCCTCATGTCCCTATCTGAATGTCCATGATAATGTAAAGTCACCCTGAATAAACAATGGATCGACATGTAGCTTGAAGATTCTAGATTTCAAGATACAGGGTGTGAAAGATTGGAAATGAAATTGTTTTTTTATTAATGACTTAAACATTAATGAGCCGTTTTTTTAATCTGTAGTCTTTTACTGCATTAAGAATGTAAGTCACCACTGACTAGAAGATAATTATCCTTTCCAGTGGCGTGTCGGGGGTCGGGGGGCAGTCCCACGAGAATATTAGCAGAAAGATGTACGCCTCTAACTTTGTTTTTCAGATTAAACAGATAAAAATACCATTTCTTTTCTTTTAATTTCACTTCGTATCTCACTTTGTTTTGGAACAAATAAATAAAAACCACTTCATTTCATAGCTCCACTTTTTCGACGGGCTATGAAGTGGTTTTTATTTTTTTCCTCCAAAACAAAGTGGGATATGAAGAGACATCAAAAGACAGAAAAGTTGGATTTTCAACTGTCTCGTCTGAAAAATAATATTTATTTTTTTAAGGTCACTGGCATACATTCTATATTTTCCAAAATTTGGAGACCAGACTTTAGGCACATGTTTAAGTGAACTTTTCTACTTGAATTTGGGTCGGAAATACGTTCAGAGAAAAAACGTAAGATTGATTAAAAATACAGAGGAATACAAAAGCGAAGACGTCTTGATTCCACGCATCCCTATGATTTTAAACAACATGCCATTCGACTTTAAGCGGTTGCAATTTTCAGTGCTGCTTGCATTTGCATGACGATAACTAAATAGCAAGGACAGTCGTTGAACATTTGTGGGATCAATCTTGATAATGCATGTTTTCCACATGGTCATTGTAGCCTGTTCCGTGTTAAAATCATCATTATTTATTTATGGGCCCGAAAACGAAACAAAACATGTTGGATATCAAAAAGTATTTCAATGATCGCTATGCTCTTCAGACAGGTAATTATTATTTATTGCAGATTTAAGTTCAATTTCAATATTCATAGCTAAGACAGGACAGCGTCTGTCGAGTCAGCTAGTCCATAATAGTTTTCCACCCTCGCCACGGTAATAATACGACAGTATTACTTCATGTCATTAAAATCAAACTAATAGTTTCCACGTTACACTTGCTGTAATAGGCAAGGCAATGTTCGGATGGACCTAAACAGTGTATTATGACGCTAGGTCTTTTTTCACAGGATAGTGGACAGCCTATTATGAATACAACAAATTTTTTAGTTTTTCAACCCAACCAACCCCAAACCACCCCAATTTCACCCACACCCAAAAAAACGTAGAGAAAGTAACCCTCACCCCCCAATCACCCCAACTTCACCACCTCTCAAAAAAGAAAAAAAACGTTCTTGTGTATATTGCAGGTTCTATTCAGCTACATTGCAACTGATGAAAGTTGGTGTCAGTGAAAGTTTGGATAGATCGGACCATGTGGCAAGTGTTATGATAGCCAGCCAATCCTTGGTGATCGGCTGGATACTAGATATCTGTCTGATGGCGCTGGTAAGTCAGGAACATTAATTATTTTAGAGTACAGTAGTTTGCACCGATCATATTAGTTGACTTTTGGCTTAACTAACTAATGGTTTACTTTATCTAAAGGCCTATATCCACCTTGTAGTAAGCAACTGGTCACTGTCAAAACCGATACCAATCTAGAAATAGACAAAGTGATCAAGACGTCTAGTGGTGGAATCCAGAACCCAATGTTGTATGTGTGCCCGTGGTAACCAGATTCTCCCAGCATGCATGTGTACCAACTCAGAGAGAATGAAATCAAAACACAGAAATGTTATGATATGGTTCCTCCATTATTTGCTTCTTAACATCTGTTTTGCATCCATCAATCATGAGTGCCGAGTGTTTATGTCATGACCCTACTACCCGACTCTTGCATCCATCAAATCATGAGTGCTCTGCATTTCACACATTTTACTGGTGAAGCATCTACATTCATATGTCAAAATATACGATTCAAAATGTCTCAACAATAGCGGTAAACCGGCTCTTGTTATTGACACTGTATAACAAAGAAATGGTTATAAACATTCGCAGTCCAAATGACAAATAATAGTTAGAATACATGGCGGGCCAGGCCTCTGCTCAACGTCAGGGAGAGAACTATGGACAGAATGTGGAAAAATGCAAAATATCAGTATATATAAACAAACAAATATAACCAACACACAAAGGAACAAATAAAGGGTGCAAATGGTATAGGCCACATAAAACACTGATAAGAGGAAACGTATGGTTCGTGTGAACGCGTGATCGTAACCCACTTCCACCTTCGGTAAGTGACAAGTCGCCCCGGGGACAGTCACCCTGGTCTCCACAACCACAAAATAGATATTGTATATACATAAAGAGGATCAGTAAGGGTCGAAATAGATACATCCAAATAAGACAGAGCTATCTCTGTTCACCATCAGCCCGCAATCTATCAGGACCCAACAGTACCTAGAGTAGACGTAAATCAGAGACCCAACACCATATAAAGTCGTCTTAAAAAAACCCGGAGATATAGTATACATTGTGAAACACTTTACAAACCGTAGTCAGATCACACTAGCTAATAATACAAACTCAAAAGACAACATACTCGCAGACTCAAAAACCCTTTCTTTTGGTCTCCCGCTTGTTACGTTTTTTAAAAACAATCCCCGCTCGTAATTCATAAACAAACTATCAACAAAACTATGGCAACGATTATCACAACCACCGAATCACAACCCACTACTTTATCCGTGACAAAACCCAAAAGCATCACAAAACAGTATCTTTAGCTGTGAACACGGATTGAAAATTGACACGGAATTAGCTGCTCTATGAAAAATCACTCATGATCTGACAGATGACAAAATATCTGAACAATATATGATATAGTAATAATCATATAAATTACCTGTCTGAACTTCATCAAATAACTGCGCTCATACACTTTAAGAAATTTTAATTGATTTTCCTTCTATCATCTGACACTGTCGTCAATGTCAAACTTTGGCAGCCTGACAGCTAAAGGTGCGTTCTAACGTATGACAGCCAGGAGCGCGTTCCGGATCACCACAACCTTTATTAGTGATTAATGCAGGTGATTACCACCGCCTTTAATATTTATTTCAGTACTGCTCAGTACTGCTTTCATTTTATTGCAAGCGCGTTTTTGAATGTTTGTCCATATTTGCTCGTTGAAGGCCAACAACTGAACTTACTGATCAGAATCACCAACAAAAAAAAAAATGGAGTCAAGTGTATTGATTATGATGATTATGGTATTTGATGAGTATTTCTCAAGGGATGACTATGAATACGGCCCTAAGCTGCGCGGCCACCCCCACTCCTAATCCAGGGTATATATGTAAGTACTCAACCCTCAACCCGATCACCCATGCTCAGTTTCTCGGAACACGACGAAAAGGTAACAGCTTCTGAGGGTGCAAACTATTCGTGTTGGCGAAACGTCAAGCAGCGAAGCGCGCCGCCGCCAAGTGTGTCGACGCCGGCCGAACAGCCCAAGAGCCAACAGTTCATTTTTTGACTTTCTTATTTTCCTTTAATAGGCGCTACAATTGTGGAAACAATATTCAAGTGGTATGAACAGCAACGATGTTGTACGCAAACAATTTATGCACTACGTCAGCTACAAGCGACTTCCGCCTACGTTGAGAAAAAAGGTCTTCGAATTTTATGATTTTAAGATCAGAAACGGGGTGTACAGAGAACATCGTATATACAACAATGCCTCGCTCATCCTGCAGCAACAGATACAGGTAGAATTTCTTCTACATCTCTTGATTATCTGATCCTTTTAAGCATAGCCTAAAATGGAATGTGGTGGCTTATGTGTTCTGAATTGAGGTTTTGAATAAAATTTTTTTGTCATAAATGGAAAGATCATATATAAGTTTTATTGTTCTATAACAAAACTGTTTTCGTTTTCTTTTTTTTCGCAATAATTCAAAAGTTATATGAAAACAAAAATGGGTTTTTGGATCCAGTACCGAAAACACGCCGACGACTCCCGACCGGGGACCATGGCGGTCGGGATGCTCCTTTGACCAACGACGTCCTACTCCGATACTAGATTCTAGATTCCCAACCAATCGCGAAAATACGTACTGGTAAACTGGTAACTAGTGGATATTTGTTGCAATACAGTCGATAAATGAAGCTTGCAGCTCGAGACGAAGTCTAAGATCAAAATAAATATATTTTTGAATGTTTGAGGTCAGATTACAGATTCCAGTAAGTAAGTACCTAATCAAATATGTTTCGTTGAAAAGATCTCCTCAATTAAAGGATGGCCCAGTGGTTAGAGAGTCCGGTAGTGGATCTCAGGGCCTTTGGATCGAAACCCAGGCCTTCCAACTTCTTTTTTATTATTTTTTTTATCAAAAAATTTAATGATGTGCTTTTGCACTTGCTGCGCACGTTTTTTCTACGATCAACATAAATATGTTTTTGAATCAAATTTTGTTAGACATATTACTTGCATTGCACAGTGCTTGTTAAATTTTTGTGAAAATTTAATTGTTAAGCTTCATTGCCCAAAGTTAAATAAATAATAATACAAAGTGATAAACAGAATGTGATTACGAGTTTGAGTTACTTTTTTACATTAAAAAACTTAAAAGAGAATGAATTGAATGGATGAAGGGATTTTGTTTTATTAACCAACTATTACATTTAAAAAAATTAATGGCGATTGATATTGACGGACAAACCTATTTCCACTGATTTTTTGAATTGTCCACCGCCTCCTGTACTTAGTATTTGCACTGTGCAGTGCAAGCAATATGTCTAACAAAATTTGATTCAAACACATATTTATGTTGATCGTAGCAAAAATGTGCGTAACAAGTGCAAAAAGCACATCAATAAATTTTTTGCTGCTGCAAGCTTCATTTATGGACTGCATTGCAACAAATATCCACTAGTTACTAGTTTACCAGTACGTATTTTCGCGATTGGTTGGGAATCTAGAATCTAGTATCGCAGTAGGACGTCGTTGGTCAAAGGAGCATCCTAACCGCCATGGTGACGTCACACGGGTTCGGGAGCTGTCCCATTTTTATTTTGATATAACTTTTGAATTATTGCGAAAAAAGAAAACAAAAACAGTTTTGTTATAAAACTTATATACGATCTTTCCATTTATCACAAAAAAAATTTCTTAATTTAAAACCTCAATTGAAGATCACAGCCCTTAGGCTCCAGTGCATCTTTCTTCTGCTATTTGTTTTTTTTCATGGCCTGCTGGGTTGCTGGCAATTAGAAAAATTCGAGATACACCGACTTGACTGAAATTTTGGAATAAAATGGAAACTACAAGAGATCAATATCGACAATCCTATATCGTTATAAAGGCTATTAAATTTTACATTTAACAGTATACAAAAATTAGGCATCGCGTTTAATTAAATCAAGTGACCTATGACTGAACTTTCCTTAATTATTACTCTACCGATTTCACCAGGTACAAAAAGAATTGCAAATTTGACAGTAGTACCTAAGCTGACACATTACATGCTTAGTAACATCGCATACGTGCCAACCTTCTAAGTTTTATAGACGCTGCGATTTTAAAACTTTTTAAAACGTGAATTTGTACAAAAATGATCATTTGCGCCTAAACGCTTCATTTTGATACATAAAATGACACCAGAATCGACCAAGGACCCCAGATATTCAATAACATACAGGGGCTTCTGTTCAAAAGAAATCTAACTCGGATAAGTCACACATTTATTGGACACCCTGCACAATGGTATAGATTTTTAAATCTACATTTTATTGCCTTCTACATTTTTCATTTGATGAATTTTTTCAAATAGGGAAGCAGCTATTGACCATACCTATTTTTATAATATTCATTTTCATAGGCCTTCAGGAGGTACTGTTTAGACATGTGGTGAATGGTTTGGTCGTTGGTTTCCATATCGCGAATAACTTTTTCTAGGTGTACACGACAAGATACCACATCGCGCGCGTGGAGTTCTTTCACATTCTCCCTGAAAGTCTGCTGCTGACGCTGTCAAACAAACTTAAGACGGAAGTGTATCTGACAAATGACGTCATTGTAAGCACTGGAGAAATCGGACTCAACATGTACTTCATAAATTACGGTACTGTGGCAGTTTATACGCCATCTGGCAAAGAAATGTGCCATCTAGATGACGGCGCTCATTTTGGAGAGATTTCTGTCTTGTTCAAAGAAAGGAGACTCGGATCGGTACTTGCGGTAAGACATGTTATTCAGGGAACAGTAATAATTGTCCTACTCAGAAAATAACGGGAATTTAGGTTTTTTGAGAACATATTTTTTTGCTCCTTTATTGAAACTCAAAAAATGAACAATCTTCTTAACACGCTTTTATTACCTTCACCTGTATGTGGATTTGTGAGCTGTAACAACTCCTTTGAATTAAGACCAACTTGGATGTTCCATCTCTATTCACAAAACAATTTGTTACATTTAACGAAAAATCAATTAAGTTGGTATTACTCCGTTGTTATTGTTAAAGTTGTCAACAACTCAGTATCTCAGTTCGTAGCTGTTTTTTTCAGTTTTTGATCTGGTAATTCTTTTTAATTTCAGGCAACACCCTGCGAGTTGTTTGCCCTCAGCAAGTCTGATTTCGAGAAGCTTTTAGCTCCATATCCGGAAATCGAAAACAGGATCAAAGACCTAGCTCGTGATAGATACATGGTGCTCAATAAAGTTATATATGATAGAATCAGGGAACTGAATGCAAAACAATGAGGATAAGAAATGCACAGCCATCATATTTAATCACAACATTTTAATATGGTTATTTTAGCCGTTTTGGCTATTGTTTTTGTATTTTTATTATAACTATATATTAAATTTGTATTTAAGATGATACAAAAGTTGTCTGTATTAAGAAAGTAATTTCAGTTTTTGTTAAAAATACCTAACTAATTCAAAATATACATCAGATTTAGAAAAATGAGTTACTGAAGACAGAAAACAAAATAATAAAAAAATATACACCTACTGCATGCATTGGCGTAGTTGCGAGACGCAATCGCCTGCTTGGCTATTACTGGTACCATGTAATACCAATGGTACCAATACTGGCCATAGAGGCCCTCATAAACTTAACCCCTCTACACATTCAGGTAGAGAAAGGCACCAGAATAGTCGCCTATAGACTGCTATCAACTGACACACAGGATCTAGCGCCATTCACGGATGGCTTCAACCCAGAATTGTGGACAGGAACGGGAGTAGCTGGTACTAGTACTAGGTAATAGTTGAAACCACAGTAACCTTGGGCATGCCTGGACTAACCATGAGGCTAAAAGGGCTGGAGCCCTGGGCCCCGCGATTCAGAGGGGTACCGCAGGAGCCCTACTCTTACTTAATGTGACAGAGCAAATGCTGGGTCAATAGATGAACAATAAAATCAGTAGATCTACTGAAAACTTAATTTCGAGATTTCAATCAAAACGGTATTTTTCAGTTTCCGTATCTATAAGCAAACTAGCAGGCCATGAAATATAAACAAAAACATGTTCAGATAGAAGAAAACAGAAAGAGGTTATAAAAATTCCCTACAACCAATGAACTCTAACTAGAAACAACGCTGATAAGATATCTAAGGTCAAAGAGACACTGTATAATACGACAGAAATGGATAATTTTTATCGCTTACTAGCTACTGCAATGTATTAGAGATTGAAAATTTCCAAAACCATTAAACTTTCAGCGATAGTTACTAGCAATCTCTAATATCTTCAGCACAAAATTTCACATATAATGACATAAAATAATAATCATTTCAGTCAAAGTCAAAGGTAACGTTACCTCTGACTGTCCCACTGTAGCCCTTCTAATTTTTCAGTATCTATTAGCATGATCGCAAAAAAAAAGAATACTGACAAATCTCGTTAAAGGCAAAAAAACAAATATATACTGCTTTTTTCTTATCGAATTTGCGATATCCAATACCTATGTGGGGAACTTGTGGAAAAATGAATTTTAATCAAATTAACATTTTACAAAACAGATATTTAAAAATTTTATACAACTATGAATATCTCACACCAACAAATACTTTGTATCATGAACTAAATGTACCTAAATTAGAGAACCTATTGCAATTAGAACAGTGCAAACTGATATACAAAATACTCAATAACTTACAAAAATCACACACAAATTTACAAACTATTAGTGAGATTGACAATCACGATACAAGAAGACTGACAAATTTATACCTAGCACAGGGCAGAACCAACGTAGGACTAAATAATCCAGGGCAGCTTGCATCAAAATGTTACAATAATTTAAGCCATAACATTAGGTCAACCATTACTTATCCACTTTTTGTTAAAAAATGCAAAGACCACCTCAATATTCATTGAAACGAAATTGTTACTTTAAAATAACTAAGAATATTAGTACGACTTACCAATTAGTCAACGTATTACTGTTAGTTTATTGGATAAGTCTCGAGGCCAGGGCTGTTGAAGCACTGATTTGAGATTTAAAAATATATTATTATTGTGATAATTTTGAATTAATAAATTTGTTGTTTCGAAAAAAAATATATAACAAAATATTCAAGCAAAACAACATTACCCTGTAAAACACCCTGTATTTTGTGTCCTTTGTGCCGGACGTAACAGTGACACTAGCCACCAAATGTACTTTTTACACACTGAGAATGGCAGAAACATTACACCTAACATTATCCTTATACGGTTACTTGTGTCGGCTCTCTACAATCACCGGATTAGCAGTACAAATTACGGTAGCGAGCTACCCGTCAAAACTTGCCATTCAAGTCACTTGACAGCAACTGGAGCCTAATCCTGTTCCACTACATTTTCATTATAGCTCAGTTCCGTTAAACATTTCATGGTAAGGAAACTGACAAAGTTTATGTAGAAGATGTATGAATGCCAAGCAGTCATTTATTCAGTGACGTATTGATAAATTAAAGGGTAAATATGTGATGCATATGGACTTTGAACTGCAGTATACGAGCTGCATTTTGCAGTCAGGCGCTCGCAATATTCCAGTTGCGTTCCAGCGGAAACGAAATCTCCACAAGAAGTTCAAACTGATTGCTAGCTACTTCTGATCAGCATCATAGTCATAATGTCTTAACCTCAGAGTAACAACTGAACATAGAGGTAGTAAACAAACCACTTGGCGTGCTCAAAGCCATCATCTTTTGACACTTCCGACCCAAACATTGCCAACTAACCTGAAAATTCTTCCAATGCAATCCAAGTTACAAACACTGCTCTGCACTGTCCCATCTCGAAAAACTTAAACTACACTCGAATATAGCACAGCAAGTCCGTAAAGGTTCACTGCAGTTACCAACAAATAGAGAATTCGATTTTACTGACCAAGCATAAAAGACGCACAAACAAAACAAACGTTTGACAGTCGGAGGTTACGGTAAACAAATCGCAGGAAAAATACATAGGCGTTGCGTTGCGTTAATGATGAAGAAGCATGCAGTAATGCAGTAGGGGTCAACATTTCTATTGATTTTGCTGTAATCATTTCTGAACCATCAAAATACCGTCTTTTTTAACGTAGAATGGAATATTTCTGGATACCATACAATTAAGACGATAGTAAACAACTATGATTGCCGTATCTGGTGGTCGATATGACAACGTAATAAAAGATGTTGGCCTATTAGAATTAGTTGTTTACTACCTCTATGTTCAGTTGTTACTCTGAGGTCTTAACAGACATGTTGGGAACTCGTAAAATGCATTAAGTCGGAGCTAGTGTATTGCCGACACGAATATTATCAATAGTTTTGAAAACTGTAGCTAGCCATCGTTCGCGATTTACTGCCAGTTCAGTGGCGCTCTTGATACTCATATCCAGTAACTGTCGTCGAATCCACCCAGCGTGTAAGGGAACGGCCATGGTGCCGCCCACTCGGGGCATGACACTGAACTACAAGTTATTCCATATGATCGCTTCTGTGAATATGCCTGATGAATGTAAGCATTCTCGTCGACACAGTGGAGGATGGTCTCTTTGGATTGCCGAGCTCATCCAGTATGAAAACGTTAGTTCGATGGGCGGTATAAGGGACTCTCAGCATTCTCCTCCGCATCCACATTTCAAAAGCATCTATGCGAGCATTGCGAGCTCGATCTGCCTTTAACAGTTCGAGCTTCCGAGGCATACAAAAATATGGAGAACACACGACAGCGACAGCGACATTTTGGTAGCTTTAGTGATGTTATGTTCACGCCATATTTTAGTAAACTTTATCATCCCCACACGTGCCTGTTGAATGCGCCGTCGAATCTTATTTTCACAACCACCCGAATACAGAAGGCTTTGAACTACATCACAACGGCCTACTGAGTCTATTTCTCAATGATTAACGTGCTTGCTCTCTATCTACGATTATAACCTTGGTCTTGTTGTAGTTAATACCAAGACCATACGCTGTACTATGTTGTTCTATGATGTTTAATAGAGCTACTAGTTGTTCCTGAGAAACAGCAATTAGGGTTGTCTGACCAAACCTACACCGGTTGATATTCGAACCGTATGAGCCAAAAAAACTAGTATTTTGCTCCACTCAGATAACTTTTAAGCCAGCTCCACACACGGGAGCCAATAGTGGCCGTAATATTGATGAGGCATTGGTTTCATGTTCTTTGTAGCGTCCAAACACAGCGTTGCCAGGTCGAATTTTAAAAAAGCAGTAGGTTACAGATTAAAAAAATCAGTAGATTTTGCAAAAAAACAGTAGATTTTTTTTGTAAATAAACAGTGTAACAACAAACGACAAAACAAACATTCTTAGCAAATTTTTTATTACAAAACCACAAAAAACATTATAGAGCACAGAACTCTCAATATGGCTTACCTAATCAAACTTAAAAATAATAAACAACAATACACGCCTTCATTGATCTAGATCTGAATCTGACAAGTCTGCATTTCTTTGGTACATGGTACATATTATATTTGTTATGTAGTTTAATACAATTATTTAAATCCCCATCAAAGCAACTTCGGCTTCTCGTTTTCATTTTGTATGCAAAATGCCACACACATACCTACACTTGACGTGGATAGATAATAGATAGCGTATATGCATCTGTTTTTTGAGGAATAGCATCTGAGAAAAATCTTTCCACGTTTGCGGATGAATGTGGCAAAAACTTCAACATAAATTATAATACTAAAAACATGGGACTATCATCTCCAAAAGAGACGTGTTTTTTACTTTTATCCAAAACTCAGTTGCACTTTTGCTTTGTTTCCACGTGAGGTCACAATTTTGTAGAATTCGCCACTCATTATCAAGCTATTGAAATTTATTAGGATTGACTGAATTTGGAAAATGTTTGGCAAGCGGCATCACTGAAGGATATACCAAAGCTGCTGAGGGCTTAACCAATGATACGTTCTTCAGAACATCGCTTTGGAAATCAAACCTGTTATACCTGTTGTACCGAAAAAAATCAGTAGATTCCGCCGTAAAAACGGTATTCAGTAGACAAAGACCCAAAAGCAGTAGATCTACTGAAAAATCAGTAGACCTGGCAACGCTGTCCACACATCAAATGGACAGAATGGAGACGGTCGAAGGTCAGAAAAAAATTGTGTGTGATGTGTATAGGGTGATAAAAAGGTGCTAGAGTTCTTGGAGCTGTAAGAAGCAGCCACGGCAAACATACCCGCAGATGTTGACGCTGGCTTTGACAGAAATGGACTCACATTACATTGCATCAATTCCTCCCCAATTTGTGAAACCTACCAGACAAAGGCTGCGCACTGCACATCATGACTTTTTGTAAAGAGAGAAAAGGCTGTGAGTTTGTAAAACAGCGCCCTGTTGCCAGTTTTCAATATCATACTTAATTCCAGGAACAGTATTAGCTGCCATGACTAAAATAATCAATAACTGATTCAAACAGTTTTTAATGTAATAGTATAAACTACATATTCTAAAGAATATTTTTAAATATCATCTGTTTTGTTTTGACTACTAAAACATACTTATCGCGTGTTGTTAAAATTCTGATCTTTTTTCGTTAATAGCTGTCTGGAATGATCAATAAGATGTTTTCAGAGTAGATGCAATTTATCAAAATTGAAAAAAAATTAATTTCATCTACCAACACTAATATAACCGGCCTATTACATCGGCAACGTTGTTACACCCGGGGCGGTCTTTAGAGACATATTGTACTCTTGTTACCCAATAGACAGTGTTGCTCGGGATGGATATGTTAATTTTATTTTGTTGCATGTGGGGGACCTAACCTCCATCATGGCGGCATGTCTATAAAACGATAAGTTGTTACCTAGAGGGTACATATTTATTGTTATGTTAATTTGATTGCGAAAAAGGGGGTATTTTTTTTTATAAGTCTTACTGTAAGCTTGTCTTTCATGATTTAATTGTTTACATGTTCCCCCGTCTTTTGATCAATAGGTCATTTTATTCTATTTGTAACATCACTCTAAGCATCCTATTTATATCTACCTACTTCATAAAACTTATGACTATAACTGGCAACAAAAGGTTTTATTCCCCACTCTAAAGTCGGTCCAGCATCGGGTTTGGATAAAACCTGCAGACGATATTTAATGTCCCTGTTTTACTTACGTTTTCTATCCCTTCCTAGACTCGACATGATAATGACGATCATTACCTGAGGGAGCCTCATGCCGCGCTGGTCAATTTACGATGGCCACATAGTACAACGACACAGTACATGTGATTTTTACTAATTGCTTCCTAAGATATTATAGTACAGAATCCTACTGCTCAATCTTGCAGGTATCTGTTTTTTTTTTGATAAAATTAATTTCAAATGAATGTTGAGAAAATAAAGAACGCCTTTTTCAAAATTAGCTGCAGTTAACTGTAATTAATTTTAGTGTAATTAATTCGCTAATACAGGTAGCAACTAGCTTTCTTCCTTAGCCAAATTTATGTCATTAAAAAAAATGATATGAAGAATTGAAAAAAATGTTGTCAGCTCTCTTTATTCAGCAATCATCAATGACGACATACGACGAGTCAAAATTGTAAATAAATATAAAAGTATAGTGTACATACGTGTTTAAATTTAGATAAGAAAATCTTGGGGTTGTGGCCAAAATTTTGAAAAAAGAGTCGTTTGCACTCAATGCAATTGCTGTTCTTTAAATTGGCAAACCTCAACGTTAAAGCCCTGAACATTGCCGAAAGCTTGGCTGTTAGCACCAGAGTCTCCTCTATGCTGAGACCCAGTCTCATTTTTCAAAATTTTGGCCACAACCCCAAGATTTTCTCATTTAAATTAAGTTTTTTGGCCATAAGCTTCCTTCGTATTACATGTTTAAAATATAATCAGATGATCGTTTGATACTACTCAAATAGAAGGTGGTTACATAACAACATACACAAAAAAAAACAATAATATACATTCACAAAGAAAAGTAAAGACGAAATGAACTTGAGTCATCACAGAGGTAATCATTGACAGATTAGTAAGCTTTTCTTAGACGTAGTGACTTTATATTTCTTTTGAATTCTTGGAGATTAGCTTGTTTCAAGCAACTGGGTAATTTATTATATAATGTAGTGCCCATATATTTGGGACTATTTTCGGTTAGTAACAATCTATGTGCTGGGATATGTAAAGTTGAGTCACCTAAGTTTGCCAGGTGTGAACAGGTATATTACTATCAAAATTATCTGCACACACCTGTTTAAATAAAATGTTACAAAATTAAAGTTCCATCCATAGTAAGTACAAAAATCCATGAGTACCAATTGAAAAATGGCTGCAAACAGAGGCTGCCATTACTTTCATGAGCGATTCTCGCTTCACGTAAGTGGAAGCGCAAGGGAAAAGATATTCCACTATTTTTTCCTTATTATTAGACAAAGTGGAGGGTTTACTTTTCGTAAGCAGGGAAATACGCATATTACTTATAAACTGTCGCGATAGTGTAAGTGTCACGCTTTGTCCTTATTTATCGCTTATAACCGTGGCACCCTATGTTTGTGGTCATTTTCCAACTGGCATTCATCAATTTTTTTAAATAATATGGATGAAGTAGCAGGCGACAGAAAGGTTCTGCCGGTGTACCATCTGGTACCCGAAGGTAACCGCAAACCAAGGAAATCGCTGCTGAACAGCAGTAGATTTCTTGGTGGGATGCCACGGCGCGTCTGCTTGCCCACCAGAGAGCGCGGGTTCTATATGCTGCTGCATATGAAAGCCGATATACGGGCAGAACCTTTCTGTGGCCTGCTACAACATGCCTCACATGTCTGGTAGACATGCAGGAATTTATGCGTCCCACCAAGAAATCTACTGCTGTTCAGCAGCGATTTCCTTGGCTTGCCGTTACCTTCGGGTACCAGATGGCGCACCGGCAGAACCTTTCTGTCGCCTGCTACAACATGCTTCACATGTCTGGTAGATATGAAAGAATTCATGCTCTCTATTTCCGTCAATCGACCTATGGCGTACTGATGATCGCTAATAAGCGTGAAACAGCTGTCTGCGTGCTGGTGGATTGACGGAGGTATACAGCAACCCTCGAATATGGATGAAGCTTTAATTTTGATTTGAAATTAAAAAAAACATGTGAGTGCAGACAATTAACCTGTTCACACATAGCAATCATAACGCTGCGACTGACTGGGAGCTGGCGACTATTTTTTTATTTTTTACATTTTTTCCTTCAAATGACGTAAAAATTGACTAAGAAAACATATATATAATTAAAAGTTATATTAGCAAATTAATCACACTAAAATTAATTACAGGTAATTGCGGCTAATTTTTAAAAGGTAACCTATCTTTAATCCATTCCATACTCCCTCAAGGTTCATTTGAAATTCATTATATATAAAAAAGGTTCCTGCAGGAGCGAGCAGTGATTTATCATCAAAATTATGATTTTAACGCGTATCTGTATTTTGTAGATAGGATTTGCTCCAAATATGTTAAACAGATAGCAAGGTATAATGAAAGGAAATATAACAGATTTCATATTTTACATATTTCTATCTCTCAAGTTTTTAATTTACCTACAGAAGCCTAATAGAATTTAGAACTTCAGATGATGAATAGGATTCTCTGGAACATCAATTAGATATTCAATTTGTATGTAGAGCATAAAGCAGAATTAACATCTTCGGAATTAGTATACACACATAAAATCTAATTTTACGGAACAGGAGCTGGCAGTTTCCAGCAGGAGAATCTAAGGAGCTGGAACTCCAGTGGCGACTCGTCTCAAAATGACACTATGAAAGATGTCAAGAGCACACTATTATCCGTTTATTGTACCGAGATTCAGCCAAAAAACGACCTGACAGGTACGATGGCCGTCTACCTACCAATAAGCAAATAGCTGGGCAATAAAAAGAGAAGTATGTCTGCCGTAGTACACGCCTTGGTCAAAATCAGTGGCGTCTCTACCAGTTTTATGCTATAAGCTATAAACTAATAGGTATTTGTACAAGTCAGAAACATACGAGTATGTTTACATTTTTTGCGAGCAAGGTAAAAAACCCACAAAAACTGAACACCTGCAATCGGCAAGGCAGTCAACAGTCAAAATGAGATCAATAGTTTTTTATTTTACGCCTATAAAATACCGAGGAATCTATCGCCACTACTGGTTTGCGAACCACGCCCGGTGACTTATGTTCCACGACTGAGGCAGGTAGCAGGCAGGCGGACCCAGACGACCCAGGGGGAAATGATTTATGGCTTTTAAATCTTGGTAGAGTAACACGTCTGTACTATATTTCGGTTGGGTTGTTTATTTTTTTCGGATTGGGTCAGAATTAAAACAAAAACTTCTTATTATTCTTCATGCGACGTTTCGACTAATAGGTATTCATCATTAGGCATCTAGAAACAGTTGATGGTGCACACAGAAAAATCTGTCGTTTTGTCAAAGACTTACGCTTGGATTCAATGGGACGTTACACTCAGCATTCCTCAAATACAGCGATGTTTTCTCCAACGGGAAGTGTATAGTTGGTAGCGGATTATATCGTATTGTCGATTCAACTACAAGATGTTATTGGATTCCAATGAATGATTCAATCGCAGCCTGTCGTTGAATCGAATTTGTGTTTGGTAATTGATTCTAAACTACTTTTTTTCCTTGGACCAACAAATTTTATTTTGAGGACAGCTGATTGATTTGTTTGGATGTTTAATGGTGTGATTTTGTGCGAAGTTATAATGAGCATGTTATAAGAATTAGACATAAGCCTGCACCAACTGTTGCATTATTACCTGAAATATAACTGTCTGACTAATCTAAATACCTACATTCAAATGTGGGTGTTAGCTCTTCTAAGTCCCAATTTCTCAGTAGGTCCTCCATTTAATATATAACTGGACACATTTAAATCACACAATTGCTGATGCAATACGCAAAACCACGAGATGACGCAACACGGCTAACACCGAAACAACAGAACGGAACAACTTCATCCATGTTGACGAGTTTGCGGCGATAGTAGCACTGAGATCATCCCCCTGCTTCTTTATTCTTACCTTCATTGAATCGGGACATCAGTTCCGCCGAATACTGATTATAGTTCAGCGAACGAAAAGGCCCATTGAAACAAAATTAATTTTTATCAGATGAGTTATCACGAACTGCTGTTGCAGTAATAATTTTTGTACACTGAATAGATTGTATGCTTTGCTTAATGAAACATAGGGTAAATTTTGAAAACAAAAGGATATTTTGATTGCCTTATATGTCAATACTGGTATTAGAACGATTATACATATCGTTATAACGAATATAAAATTATTTTGAATTTATTGGCGTACCTGTGATTACTTCGAATATAAGGATTGAATGACATGGATTTGGAACAACTGTAAATATATTTAAAGCGATGGAAAACATCCAAATACTGACAATTAATTGGAAACGCAACAGTATTTTTTTCTGTGTGTAGGCTTTACAGCAACTAAAATTGAAACAAATTTCGTTCAAATTAGCACAGGAAGAAATAAGCTAGCAGTAGCTACTCGATTGATAATGCTAGATACCACTTGACAAAACGCACAAACAATAAATTTTGCCCGTAGTACTAAAACTCAACGAAAATGAACAGCAGAGAGACATACAATTAAAATTTGACTTAAAAAATGAAAAAAAATTAAATAAATCAAATTTTAATTATAATATGTGTCTCTGCTGTTGATTTTTGTGAAGTTTTATTGCTGTGGGCAGTGTTTTTACCTGTATCTAGTCATACTCTTGCCATGTTCTTCAATACAAAGAACACTTCGACTTTCTAGTAAGTGTAGTGGAAATAATAGTTTTTAGATTGTTCTTATCCTTGATACAATGGAAAACCTACGTTAAAAATCAGTAACTTGTTCACTTATTTTCGTTCAATACACTTACACTAATTCAATACCATCATAAGTAGGTGATAAGGTACGATAGAAAAAAGCAGATATTGAGAAAAATAAAATAATTCTCACTTTCGTTTTGGTCTCAACAAAATCATATCTAGCTTAAAATATTGCCAAGACAGCATAGGAACCCCTGGAAAAACTTACCAAAAATCTCAGTTTCTCAAAAAGGCATAAATTTAATATCGATTTGAAAACCCACATTTTGGCCGCATGTATACACACCCTGTATATGATGTATTACACTCCCCCAGAAAAATATGTATCACCATAAAGATGATAGGTGGACGATGACCCAACCGCTAGACTCAATCCCTCAAATTTAAAAAATTGAAAGTTTTTCCAGTCCAGTGGTTTGTATGCGCAGTGTCTTGTCAATATTTTGAGCTAGATATAATTCTGTTGAAAAGAAAACAAAAATGAGAATTATTTTAGTTTCTTCAACATTTGTTTTTTCTAAAGTATCGTCACCTATCTATGATGGTCGGCAGTCTCAGGAAAACACACAGTAGGTAAATGAAAAAAAAAATATATTCTGAGAAATTGGGTGTGAAAGTTTCTTCCTTATAACGATCACAATTGAGTTTATACTTAATATATTAATTTAAGTGAAATAAAAGAGTAATGCCTTGATTTGGTTATATTAGACCTCTAAGATGAATGGACTTCAAAGAGAAATAAACAAGTTTTTAGGAAGAAATGCATATACTGTGTTTTGGTCTTAATAATTTTTTAGATAACATAATTAACGAAGACAGTAAGTACATGCTGTGTTTTTACTAAATTGCATGTATGCATGCATGGAAAGTTAATAGCATCATTAACACAGTAAAGTACCACAATGTTTATTCGAAATGGACATTTATTGCACAGGTAATCTCACAGGCAGTTACAAAACATATAATCACCTTTATAATAATTTTAATAATGGTGCAGAAAGTAAAAACTGGTGACGAGAGTAACAGTGTGTTAAAAAAAAGTTTTTGATAAAATACATACTATGGAACAATAAGTACATAATATGGAACAATAAGTAAAATTAAATTCTAACGCTGGCTGCTGCTACTACCTGGCTCCCCCCGTATGGGGGCGAGTTAGAACATCTCCCATCGTATATCCTGTGTGTTTCAAAAGGCGACTAAAAGGAACCAAACAACTGTCGGTATAAGCAGTAACCTCTTCTCAACCAACAGCTTTGGGGTGGACGAGTTGACAAGAGTTCTTGTCCTTGGGTTGAGAAGTTGTCCCTAAAGGCGGATGAACCAAAGCAAATTGGAAACTACTGCATTAAACATCTTTAAGATATCCCAAGAGAAACTCGTAAAATGAGTAACGTGAAAAACTATTGATAATATTAGTGTCGGCAACACTCTAGCTGACTTAATGCATTTTACTAGTTTACAACATGTCTGACAAGACGTTATGACTATGATGATGATGATTCAGATCACACGATTGCTCAGTTTCAAGAAGATTTAGCCAAAATGCACGACGATTAATGTTTCTCATTTTAGATACTAGACCCCTGATTAGAGTAGATTTTTTCTCTGCATTTATACCGCGGTGGGCACCTTTAATTGTCTATTGTGTCCAAGTTAGCCTCTCAAAAACACTTTCGTTTAAGCCGCCAAAATAAACTAAAAGCCTACTAAAACAAATGTCAAAACACAGCATCTAAATGGCAGTTACAAAATGATGATCTCTGATTGGTTGGTGCATTTACTGTGTTTTAATATCTAGCTGGCACGCAGATGCTGTGGTTTGGAATTTTGATAATTATTGTTGTTGTGTAGATACTGGGTTTTGTCAGTCAAAATCTCCGTTATTTCGGTACATATTGAAGTTTTGACTGTTTAAACAGATAGATCATGGCCCAGTATGTACAAATTCGTCAAAACCTCAATATATGCAAAAATGCATATACTGTATTTTTCCTTGGGACAGCCGTGGTGCTGTCTTAATGAGAGGAAATTGAACTAAAGTAAGTGAACATCTTACTGATTTTTAACGTTGATGAATGAAACCATTGCTTAGGCAAAAATGCCGGACTAGGGTAATTACTACAATTCCGTTAAAATTAAAAAATCTCAAAAACTTTGATTTTTGTTCATACCTATGTTAAGTCGAATTTGTTGCATTTTAGCTTTCCTACCATGCCGCGACAGGAACCCGTCGAATGCATTAAACCTTGTACAATTTGCCCCTGACGAGTCACCCATGCTATAGCGATCACTTAGCAATTTAAATTTGGGAGTCGTACATGTATATTAGTCGAGGCCGAATTTGAAATTTGAGGAGAGGAACAGATCGAAGCGAGAAGGAGACGATAGGTGTAAGATGGTAGCGGGCTCGTTCCATTCCATCGTTGTAATTCTTGGGATTCTCCGCAAGACCCTTTCCGTATTGCAATATATATTCAAGATCGGTGGCGAATTGAAAATTGTAAACCACCCTAACCGCCAAGTCGCATTCCGTGCAGGGATCGGGGCACCTTTCCCAATATCCAATATTCGGCTACGTGCTCAAGATGAAGCCGATCTGGAAGCAGAGAGACGTTTTAAGAACTGGTGTCCTGAGAAAGCACCCGTGTGGGGGCGGGTTAGAATATCTCCCAGCGTATATCCTGCGTGTCGTAAAAGGCGACTAAAAGGAACCGAACTACTGTCGGTATAAGCAGTAACCTCTACTCAACCAACAGCTTTGGTTGGATGAGTTGAGAAGAGTCAGGACACCTTCTTAACCTCGGGGGGTTCTTGTCCCTAAAGGCGGATGAACCGGTGGATAGATCTGGTCAATGGCATGAGGTTGCAGAAAGCAAATGTGAAACTACTGCATTAAAGATCTTTAAGATATCCCAAGAGAAGCTCGTGAAATGAGTAATGCATTTTACGAGTTCACAACATGTCTGTTAGGACATTGTGACTATGATGATGATGATGATGTCCTGAGAAAGTAGGTATTTGATGTAGGGAATCTACAATAATATTTGAGAGATTTTCGAGTCCAGCTTTGTCAGAATGACTGTCCTGTATAAGTTTTTCTTGATCTGAAACGCGCTTTTGCAACCATAAATAGGAATATATTGTTAGCTAAGCTTAAAGTATATGGTTTTGAGGGTAAGATTTACAAATGGTTTGAAAATTATCTAAATGGAAGACAACAAAGTATAAAAATAGGTGACGTCGTATCAGATACATGCTATATCAATGTTGGTGCACCTCAAGGGAGTGTGTTAGGACCTATCCTTTTTATTTTGTACCTTAATGACATACCTTTATTTGTAGATTGTGATTTTATAAATCTGTTTGCAGATAATACTGTACTTGCATGTACACTGCTATTGAAAAAATTAATTATGCCTTAAGTGGTGCTGACAATTACTTGAAATTAAACAAGCTCAAATTAAATGTCCTTAAGACTAAAGCCATGATCATTACCTCAAAACATAAATACAAACAGATAGATTTTTCGAATTTAAAAATTACTACTGATAGTCAAAACATTAAAATCGTTACTTTCGTTAAAGTACTAGGTATACAACTTGATAGCTTCTTATTATTTGATAAACATTTTGATTATGTACACAAGAAAATCTCTAAAAAGCTATTCCTTTTCACAAGAATTTCTAATTTTCTGTCTGCCGAGATGAGGTTAAAAGTATATCAGTCCATTATACAACCCCACTTTGACTATTGTTCTTCTATACTATACCTTTTTAGCTCAAATCAGCTGTCATAGTTACAAAAGATCCAAAATCGTGAGATGAGAATTATCTTAAGGACGAATCGATATACACCTATTCAATTGATGCTGTCAACCCTTAATTGGTTATCTTTATCACAAAAACTATATTATCTTACCATGGTATTTGTTTTTAAAATGGTGTCAGGTATGGCACCAACGTATTTGCAATGCTTCAGCTATAATAGTGATATACATGCACATCAGACTAGAAAACAAACTATTTATATTTCTAAAACTAACAAGAAAAGTAGCATGATTTCTTTATTTTTTAAAGGATTCAATGATTACAATAATCTTCCAAATACAATAAAACAAAGTTCGTCGCTTAGAATATTTAAACAACAATTATTAAAGTACATAAGAGCCATCTGAGCATCTTTAGACTCACAGTTAACTTCTCTCTATTATTGAGGTTTCTAATATTGGCACTGTAGATTGGCGCAGTATCAGCATTAATTTAATTATTTCTTAGTGTTAATTTTATTATTTTGGAATAACCAATTTGTATTTTTTAGGTATCACTACTTTATTTTGTATCAGGGTAATCCTATTTTGAAATAAAGCTTCTCCTTCTAATTGTGTCCAGCTTTTTCAGAAATAGTGCCTTGAATAAACTGATATTTATTGTAGAGAACTTATTATAACGGTTGACTATGATTCAGCATTTTTGTATTCTTTAATGTTTTTCTTACAGTTATAATCTAGGAGTCTTATGGATGCTTCACCGGCTTGCATAAATGAGGCTTAGGCTCGTTTGCACCGGTTACACTTAGGTGAACCTTAACTTTAAGTAGCGCTTAAACTGTCAAATTCGTTTGCACGGTCCACAAAATCTGTTTTAAGTCTTACTTAGAGTGACATCAAACTAAGCCGAAGATTTCTTTGGCTTAAGGTGATACTTAGTGATATAACCTGAAAAGCTGACAGCTTCCAGCTTATTTTTTTTCGATATACGACAGGCAAAGTAGGGTAGAAGTGAAATTAATTTTTTTTAGTTTGGCACTGGAGTGTTCCTGATGGGATTAATGTGAGTATGTTTCTTCAGATGTTTTGTTTATAGGGTTATATATATCGAATATATGGTATGTTTATAGTGTACATGTATGGGTTCAATGGTGCTGTATAGCACTTTTTCTTCATTATATTTTTTTTCTGTCATAGTCATGTTTTTTTTTCCACAAACAAGGGCTGTGACCCTTATGTGGCTGTCCTATGTATTTATGGGTATGAAAAATTATTATTTGTTATTTGCTTATATTGAATAAATACATTTTTCTATTCTATTCTATTCTAATTATTTCAGGGATACCTAGGTATATTAAAGAACGACTGAATCATTTCAATATGCTGGATGATTTAATTTTTTTCAAAGACTCAGAGCGACGAAGCGCACTGCCATGCACATTTTGGGGCTGATTTCTCTTTTTCTGTGTAATTTGGCCCCCTTTTCTTATCTTTGTCCTCCATTTTTTGTTCAAATAATGCAATAATTTTTGGGGAGACAGTTAATACAGTTATTCAGCGGAGCCCTGCAATCAACGACTTTGTGTCTTGCAAATTGCGAACTCAGTGTTGCGAACACAAAACATATAGATTGCGAGACCGTAGGATGGACGGGATCACAATACATAGCTGGACCTGCGGCATAGGACCAACAAATGTCAAATTTTAGAAGTACAAATTAAAATTCCCTAGAATTCTGGCGATGCCAAATTGTAAGCTCGCTTAGCTAAAACTATGTTAAAAGGAACTCCAGCAAGCCGCTTTAATCTAAGGTTCAGATTAACTCTAAGGTACACCATAGGTAAACTGCAGATTTAAGAGTGAGCGGTGCAAATGGCCCTTAATCGCCTTAATCTTAGGTGGACCTTATCTCAAAACTTTGAATCGCACCGCTGTCATTCGTAACTTTAACTGAAGCTTAAAGGCAAAAAATCTAAGGTGAAGATTTCTTTGACTTAAGGAGCACTTAACCTATAAATGCTGTGGTTTATACTCACATGTCAGTTGGTCACATCTCTGGGGCTTGTGGTCTAAGAAAAGACTAAATAAGCCGTTTTTCGAACGTTAAGAAAGTTTTAAACGAGGTGGTCGAACCAAATCTCTTTTTGTATAGAATTGCGAGAAGAATATACCAAAGAATGGACCATTTTTATAGTTTTGACAACCGCACATTTTTTCAACGGCTCAGGATGATTAAAGAACCTGCCTTAATTATATTAGATGTTTTCGCGGATCACGTCCTGTGGACTGGTTCGGAACTAGTTCGGATAAAAAGCGCATGCAAGGGCGCGCCGTATGTAAATACTTTTACGTCCCGAACCAGTCCGGGATATGCACTGGCTCATCGTACATCCTCAGGTCATCGTTTATCCTGCCAATTTTTGGGAAGGTGGGCAAGTCGCTAGGAGACATCTCCTTTATGTGGCAAGAGTAGGCCAAAACTCGCCGAACGCACACTCTATAATAGAAGATCACTCTGGGAACTTACATATGACGCGTTCCATAGTTTCCTCTTTGGTTTCATACATTTTCCATATCGATGTGTCACTTAACCCCACAATGTAGAGATATTTCTTACTATGAGTCGTAGGTTTGATCTGGTCATCGCCAAGTACTTCTTGGATATTGCCATGCCAAAACCTGCAATGCTGCCCTTGGTAAATCGGTATCCTTGTCCAGATCTATGCAATATGGTACTTTTTGCATCTATTTATAATAGAAAACATCTCATAGATTTATCTCAGACAGTGTTTGTCGAAAACAATCTCGATATTCCAATCTTGGAAATGATGTCATTCACTTTTGCGGAAGAAAATTTAAAAATGGTCATTTGTCAAAATGTTTGTAAAACCTCAAGTTCCGATGAAATCCCTATTGTTTTGGAACAATATCACTTTGGAAAAAAAGATTTACATCGCGGAATAAACGAAACAATCTGAAGAATTCGAGCCAAATATAATTGGCCAGGTTTAACAAAAGATGTAGAAAAGTTTATTAGAAGTTGTGATATCTGTCAAAAAGCCAAAATTTGTAGAAAGAACCTTAGTACTCCTTTAGTTGTGATAGAAAGTCCAAAAACCCCCTTGAAAGAGTAAGCATAGATATTTTAGAAGTACCTACGGAAAATTATGCATTAATCTTGAGAGATGAAATGAGTCGTTTTACTCAAGCATATGTTCTTCCTGATAAGTCAGCTAAATCTGTTGTAAATTCATTACTAGTATTTTTCCAACATTATGGAACTCCGCTACGAATCCATTGCGATTGTGGGCGTGAATTTGATAATGCTACATTAAGAGATCTTTGTGCATTATATGATATAAAATTATCCTTTTCAAGTGTAAAACATCCCCAATCTAACGGTTCAGTTGGAAGATTCAATGCTACCTTGTTAGAAATGATAAGAACACATACTTTAGAATACCCAACAGAACATCCCTTTAATATTTTACCGTATGCAATCGTATGCTATAATACGACAAAGAATAAGACACACGGATTTGTCCTTCCCATTGTTTTTTATGGCTATTTCCGCAATTGTGGTTATGGACATTTTAGAAAGGTCACATGGTCCTAAAATTAGTTGGTCAGCAGCCGTCCTGGCTAGACCCTCCGATGTACGGTTGTCTTTGTTGTTGTTGTGCCCTTTAACCCAAAGGACAATATTGTTGTTGTCTGAAGCATGGGTTAAGGATTGGTGGCAGCCCTGATGTTATGTGAGGTCTTTTTAGGGTTAGAAGTGCTTGTCTGAAGTCGGTGTAAATTACTACAGTCTTGCCAGATACATATCTCCTGGTTAGTTCGTTAGCAGCTATCGATATGCCATCCAGTTCCGTTTGAACGACACTGGCATTTTTACCTATAGCCCACTTTGTCCTTAAGCTTAGAGACCTGGAGTACACACTATACCCAGTGCTTTCCCTTGTTTTGGAGCCATCTCTATATGCAAATTGAATTTGTCACATTTGGCTCAGCATTCTGTTTAATTTCTTTTTTGTAGGGTATAGCGAATAATAAGAAAAAGTTTGTCGAAATCCCGAACCATTTTTTTCTAGATTCTCCAGTATCGTAAACATTTAGTGGCCAGTGAACATCGTAAGACAGTAGTCGATACTGCTTAACCACCATAATTATGATATATGCGGTTCAGATTTTTAGCGGTGCCGACGAGCAGACGATTGCTCAACTTTTCTAACAGGGCTGAAAGAGAACATCGAAAGAGTGAAGAAGAATGAACCGTATTTACACCATCGAGGAAAATAATCGACTCCCTCTGGATCTGGAAGAAAGCGTTTCATTATTATTTCTCGAGTATGTGTTTCGTTCGCTGGCGTCGGATGAAATCACTAAGGCAGTGGCGAAGCCGCGAAGGGGATGTTAGGCAGAAGGCGGGGTTGTACAAAAAATCACTATCCACAGATCACACAGGGGAGACGATGATTATAGTTTAGAAGAATGACGTTTAAAGCAGCGAATACTTTAAACATTCTTGCGATAGCTTCTTTTAGTGTTCTGCATTCTGTACTGGAAGGAGGGTGATCTACCAAGGTCACAGTCCTTAAGGCCCATTTCGCACCAAATCAATCAGCAACAGTCAAGTCTAGTCAAGTCACATTCAATCAAGTCACCGAAATAAATTGCTTTCACATGAAGTAAGTCATGCAAACAAAATCGATGTTGGCAATGAGAATAGAACCGTTATGATTTTAGTAGCAATAATACTTACTTTGTGGTTCATCATTGTAGAAAATGATCAGGTTTTCTTCCATCAGTTTTTATTTGACAGTATTTTCCAATAAAAGCTACAAAATTAGACGTTTCCGCTGTTTCCGGCAACATCGCGTTAGCATCACGGAACTGAACCATGAGAGCAAAATGTCATGCTTCGGTGGTTCTGCAAAACCTATATATTAGGTGTTTATTTGTTTATGATCACGTCCAATATGCCGCCGACGTCTCAAAACGACATCTAAAGCTTATTCCATTCTGAGCGTTTGCAATACAAAGTCTGTAAAAATAATAAAAAATAACACAGAAAGCTTAGAGCACGAACCTCACTTATTCTACGCTACGTTAAACAAAGGTGCATGCAAAAAGTCAAAATTGTGTACTCTACATAGCGTAACGTTAGAATCTTTGATGACGTTAATACCTGTTAACGTTTTACTACGACACTTTGGAAAGCGTCCTGCAAGAGGTCCCTATAAGGTCATTTTTTTTAATGTGGTGTTCGGTCAAAGCGTCTCAGATCGCTGAATGTTGAGTGGGTGCTCCTTAATTCTTGCTCCTAGAGGGCTTTTCGTTTTTCCTATGTTTATGTTCTTGATGTTCATCCTTGGGATTTGTTTTTATCAATAGACTTCGGAGAGTGGAGCTTCTTGAGAATCGTGTTTGGATATTGTTGCTCTATTCTTCTGACTGTTTCTGATAATAATCTTTTCTCGTACCCTATATTGAGTAGAGAGGGACTCAGTGTTCTTCAGGACCTATATTTCTGCTAGTACTATTCCCTTGTATTGTTGCTTCCACTAGCCTCTTGGGATATGCGTGCTTTGACAGATCTTCTTTAATTTGACGTAGTTCCTCTTCTAGTCCCTGTTGTGTGTTACACATATCCTTGGCTCGATCGACCATCAAGGTTCGAAAAGCTCGTTGATGTTGGATGGTTTGAGGCATAATGCAGGTACTGTCCTGTGTGTAATGGTTTTCTGTACACTTTGGTTTCATTCGAGGATTTTTTCTAATAGAATGACTGGTAAAAACACTTTTTGATAGAAAGCGAAGTAAAAACATAAGAAGAAAGTGCAAGGTAGAGAATATCAACGAATGGGTACAAGGTAGAAGAAAGGAATGGAACGAACACATAAGTAGAATGGACGAAAGAAGACTAGTCAGATTTGCACGCGACAAGTCTCCATTAGGTGGAAAAAGTCCAGGACGTCCCCGAAAAAGATGGAGCGACAACTTAGCAGCGCAGGCAGAGATACAAAGAAAAGAAACAGGCGATTTGTTTAACATAAAGAAGGAAGAAGAAGAAGAAGAAAACGAAGAAGAATTGAATGCTCATAAAAGGAAATTGTTGTTCTCTTCTCCTTTTGTGAACTTTGTTTCATATTGTTGAGATGCGAAAAGAATGTTTCCAGTTGTTCGTCTCCACGGTTCTAGTTTATGAACTTGTTATCAACAATGCGGCAGTTGATTGAAAGCATTCCATGCAAAAGTTGGATATGACTGGAGGTAGCGGTGATCCCAAGGGTAACTCTCCTTCTTGTATGTAAAATATGTCCATTTCTTCAAAATAGTTGTACTTTAGACATAATCTTTATAGCTCCACTCTCTGGACGATTCGTTCTGTCTTTCATTGCTGGATCTTCTTGTAACCTCTTCTGGATTATCCAAAGTGCCTCTTTAACCGGCACATTTGTGTACAGGCTATCGATGTCGAAACCTATAAACCGATCTTCTGCATCTAGCTTTGTTTGTGCAATCGATGAAGTGTTTGGAGTTATCTACAAAAGATGACGTCTTCCCTTCTAGTGGTTGTATGATGTTCGGTAGATGTTTTGCAATTTTATACGTGGGTAGAGCTTCTTGAACTTGTTATCGGTCGCAGTGGCATGCTATATCATTGTGTATTTTCGGTAAGCCGTAGAGTTGTGGTGGTTTGCTGTGGTGCGGCGTAGGAGTTGTCATCTCATGGTCGGTTCTTGTTCCCCTCATGTTCTTTGTACTTCTGTATAGACGTCCTTCGATTCTGTTTGTCACATCACTTGATCAATTAGAACAAGCCACGGAAAACGACATGTCAGCTATTAGATGAGAATAAACAGGTACGTGTTCGACAGTTCACATGAAGACGGCTGAAGGTAGCAGATCAATCGAAACTTTGTACTCAAAAATTGTATAGACAATCGATAGACTACCAAAAGGCATTTGATAAAGTCAAACGTAACAAAATGATAGAGGCTCTGAGAACAATCGGCATTGACGAGAAAGACCTACGTCTTATAGTAAATTTGTACTGGCATCAAACAGTAAATATAAGAAGGGAGACTGACTATCCAGAAGATATCAACATAAGGAGCGGTGTCAGGCAGGGGTGTGTCTTGTCCACTACTCTGTTTAACCTCTACTCTGAACATATATTCAACATGACACTGGACAGTGTGGACGCCGGGGTTTTGATCAACGGAGAGAGATTGAACAATAAATGCTATGCGGATGATACTGTCGTGTTTGCCGTTGAGGGTCTCCAGAAACTGATGAACAGCATCGTTAAACGCCAGCACTGAGTACGGACTATCCCTTAATATTAAGAAAACCAAGTTCATGGTAATAAGCAAGCGCAGCCCAAATCCCGGGCAACTAGTAATTAATAATCAACCAGTTGAAAGAGTAACCAGCTATACTTATATGGGCATAACGACTAACGAGCAATGGGACCACTCTACAGAAATAAAATGCCGCATAGAGAAAGCAAGAGCCACCTTCGTTAGAATAGGAAACTTGTTCAGGAATAGAGATCTTAATTTACAAACCAAATTGAGACTACTCAAATGCTATGTCTGGTCTGTGCTCTTGTGTGGTGCTGAGTCCTGGACGTTAACGGAAACGTCCACAAGGTAAATTGAGGCTTTGAAGATGTGGCTATACAGGCGAATTCTCAGAATTTCCTGGGTTGACCACGTGTCCAACAACAGAATTTTAGAAAGGCTTCAAAAAGAGACCGAACTCGTGGGCATTATTAAAAAACGCAAATTGGAATACCTGGGTCACATAATGAGGAACCAAAAGAGATACGGTCTGCTCCAGCTGATACTTCAGGAAAAGGTCTTCGGAAGAAGAGGACCCGGCAGGCGCAGAATCTCCTGGCTGAAAAACCTTAGAACTTGGTTCTCCTTGTCCACACGAGGATTGTTCAGAGCTGTAGCAAGTAAAGTTCAAATTGCTTTGCTTATCGCCAACGTCCGGAACGGATCCCACATAGCACCGGATGATATGAGAATATTCTGTTCACATTCGCTACAGATATTATGAATATTCTGGGAAAACTCCATGGATAATTGGAATATTTACAGAATATTCTGTAAAAGTTCGAAATGGGAAAAACACGCTATATTCCTAGAATATTCCGCCGAATATTCCGCACGGATATTACATGAACAATCGTGGTAGAATGTTTTTGAATATGCTAGGAACATTTTGTCTAAATTACTTCATATACGGAACATTTTTAGGGAATTATGGATACTGTTCCAAAAATAATGGCACCTACTAGTGGCAGATGGTCACAAAAGTTAAGTGGTTAGACATCTCAGTCCAGATGCCTAAATAAAATGTAAAAATGTAAACTTGTTGCATTTAACCTCAAAATTCTACTCACATTATATAATGAACGCTAACCCATAGTAGGTGACCATAATTTGGAACACTTACACACTTTATAACAACCAGCAACTTTATTGTACAAAATGGGGTATAAATGCAGGCCTTTCAGGAATAAATCTCGTGAATTCGTGAAGTGCTAAAATGCCGACATCCACATGTTGAAGCACAGAATGACAGAACACTTGAAGCGAGTGACAACCAGACAAGATTGACAAGTGACGACACCACACACATACATCAGCATAAGATGCACTTTATCGTCGGTGGATGGCGTATCTGTATGCAATGGCTAATGACTAATAAACTTTTGAAAATTGCACATAATACTTATTAGGTATATTTAGGATGAACGCAAAACGAATGAAGGTTTTTTAATTCACTAAGAAACTTGCAAATATAAATTAATAATACCTCATATTGAATATTTGCCTACATACAGATATTTCTATTACAAATATTACTAAATGTTCGTCAGAAAATAGCTACATCTTGTTCTTAGTAGACTATTAAGATAATATTCTATGAAGAATATTACTGGTATATTCTGGAATAATTCAGACATTAAACGAATAATCACTGATTATCCTTAGTGGATAAAATAATAATATTCTATAAAGAATATTATGTTAATAATCCAGAATAATTAAGAGAAATAACGAATATTCTATGATTCTACTGAATATTCATGGAACATATAGGAGATTTAAAGAATATTCAGAAAATATCCAGTGCTATGTGGGATAGGCATACTAAGAAGAAGATCTATGCCTATGCGTACGCCACTGGAACCACTTAATTGATCTCGTTATTTGTACATTGTGGAATGCTTGGAACCGATTCCAGGCGTTGGCGTTGGCGTTGCCGGCACAAGAGGTTCGTTATTTTACACCAGCAATTTGTTTTGGGCCGCCGTTTGAGGCTCTAAACGCACGGAAATACAACTGGCACGTTGCACAAATAAAGGGCCTCGGCGTACCTCCACCGCAACGCCGCGCTGCGTCGATCTCTCTAACCTTATATCAATTAAAATTATTACGTTCGAATGTTCTGTTCGGTCGTGTCGAGGTTTTCCGCCACGACGGGTATTATTTTTCGTTTTTCCGAGTGGTTAGAGGAGGTACAGCATACCGGGTGCTTCACTTTAGTGCTCCTATGCCGGCAGTTCATTTGGCATTGCGTATTGAACATAGTTGATGATGTTATCGGTGCAATAGGTAAATGATCAAGTTATGGCTCTTATATTACAGTAAAGCATTCGATGTTTTCATATGCTTCATCGACTATGAGAAAGCATTTGACAACGTCAAACATGACCTCCTCATATCATATCTTAAAGATATAGGGTTAGACGGAAAAGACATACGATTTATAGGTAATCTGTACTGGAACCAAAAAGCAGAGATCCGACTAAACAACGCGGGTACAACACAAGAGTTTCAAATAAGAAAAGGTGTTAGACAGGGATGCATCTTATCCCCAATCTTATTCAACTTATATGTAGAAAGAATATTTACGGAGGCAGTTTCAAACAACTCAATTGGCATAAGAGTAAACGGAATTCCCATAAACAACATTCGGTATGCAGATGACACTGCCATAATAGCAGATAATGCAGGTGATCTCCAGATCCTACTAAATCGAGTCACTGAGGCGAGCAGAAATCTAGGCCTTAAAATTAATATTGGCAAAACAAAGATTATGGTGATCAGTAGAAATAACACAACAAACACCCAGATACAAATAAACGGAAAAAAACATTGAAAGAGTTTCACAGTTTAAATATCTAGGATGCATGGTCAATGAAACATGGGATCCAGACCAAGAAATAAAGTGCAGAATAGAACAAGCACGAATAACGTTTTTAAAACTTAAAAAATTTCTCACTGACAAAAACTTAAACTTCAGCCTCAGATACAGAATGGTAAAATGTTATGTCTGGTCAGTTCTGCTCTACGGAATGGAGGCGTGGACATTGAAAGCAACTACGATCAACAAAATTGAAGCTTTCGAGATGTGGATCTTAAGACGGATGCTAAAAATACCCTGGGTAGACCATGTAACAAATGAAGAAGTTCTCCGAAGAGCTGAACTAACAGATGGACAGCTCTTTGACACCATTAAAAAAAGAAAAATAGCCTACCTGGGACACGTAATACGGGGAGAACGTTATCAGTTACAACGCCTGGTACTTCAAGGTAAAATCGAAGGAGGAAAAAGAGGAATAGGAAGAAAAAACTATCCTGGCTCACAAACATTCGGCAGTGGGCAGGAATGAGAAGCCTCGGAGAGATACAAAATGCAGCTGTGAATAGAGAAATTTGATAGGAAGAGGTTGGACGCCTACGCAGGAATCTGCACGGCACTCTAAGAAGAAGAAGATTCGATAGAATTACTCACTCCTTGCTGCTTGCAATACTTCAGCACATTGATGGTTTTGCAGAAAGCTCAGTTGGTCTTATGCGTAGTTATTTGAGTGACAGGAGTCAGATTGTTGAAATAAACCACCGGCTATCATCTCCAGTAGTAGTATACCTTGCGGTGTGCCCCAAGGTTCCATAGTGGGCTCATTCATACTTTGTATCTGGGTATACTTCTCACTTGCCCAACTGTTTGAGATACTCTAATGTACATTTATATGCAGATGCCACTCAACTATACTACTCTTTTCTGTATAAAGAGTCTGCCAATGCGTGTATCCTTCTTACCAGATATTTGAATACCCTGTTTTGTATCTCTAAGGATCACTGCTTGAAGCTAAATCCTAAGAAGTGCTCTGTTCTGATATTTGGAACAATACGGTCTAAGAAAAGAAGTTTCAGATAACAATCTTCTAATTAATGTCCATGGTGAGGGGGTGGGCTGGCTCAGGAAGGTCCCGGGTTGGATTCTTCTTAGAGGCAGACATCTATTTCTGGTTTTGTCAATCAAAAACAAATATCCATAAAAGCCCAGCGAGAATCCCCACCTGAGCATCCACTGTTGGCTTTTAATTAACGGTGCTGTTCTTAGAGTGGCGCTGGGAAACAGTAACAAAGCCTACACAGAACACTAGGGTAATGTTTGAGTGTTCAGATCCCCCATACGCGGAAAAACCTAAATTAACTCCCTCAAAAAAAAAAATTGTTAGAAAACCCTGAAACGCCTAAATTTAATTTTTTCTTTTTCACCAATTTTTCGGCCACCAATGTATAGATTGTTAAAATTATAGCAGCATTACCTACTACGACCCCACAGAATAGGCCATCCAAATTACACAATCCAAGCAGCGTTTACTGAAATGACGCAGCTAGAAAAACGCCAATAGACAGACAGACCGACGAAAATGGGTCATGTGAATTATCGTTATGTTTTTAACTTTTACGATCACAATACTGCCCTCACCTATCGATGTGGGAAGTAAAATGTACATATACAGAACGAATATTCGGGTGATTTAATGTGTGTTCATTTTCCGAAAACAGAGGGAAAACATTCGTGTTCGGGCGAACATGCCGAATATTCAACAACGGACATGAATATCTCATCGACACATACGGTGTTTGCCCCGAATACCGATTATTCATGGGCGAACAACGCATGTTTGGAGCCGGGGTAGAAAGCATTTTTTGCTAAATAAAATATGTATGCTATATCATTGAAGCAATGAATAACTTTTTAAAAGCTTTTATTAGCGGCACAAGCTTGTGTCGCTCTTTCAAGTTACAATTTACAATAATTTACTTACGATTACTTGACATTATGGAGTCTAGCCTCCTTTGGAGGTAACTTTGCAACAAAGTTGCCAACAATAGATTCATTGTTTGAAACTATCACAATAAGGCTCATTATCAAAGGGCCATATAACTAGGGATTCATCAAGCCAAGTAGCTTGAGTTTTTTCTTAAATACTTGACTTGAAAGCTCAAGCTTTAGAAAATTTGATATCTGACTTGATTTTCGATCTGAACTACTTGACTTGATATCAAGTAAAATCAAACTACTTGATATTACTTGATATCGATCTGTAAAATTCGAATCGAAGCGTTAAAATAGGGGAATCACCGAGGTTACGACAGCGAGCAGGCACCCGATGACTTTAAAGCTTCAAAATCCAACCGACACAGAATGGTCGTCAATTGAACGAATTTGCCAGTACCTTAATGTTTTTAAGAGTATATCCATCATTTTTGCATTAATAGGCTGCTCGATAGACTAGATTGGTGGGCTGTGGAACTTGACAATAAATCTGATCGAGATGAAACTGACGAACAGATTATAAATAGTATTCAAGCGGCAGTACTGAAGATATTTTAGGATAGTGGAACAGACACGAATATATTTTGCCAAACCTGGCCGCAATGGCCAAAGACTTTTTGGCAACGCCAGCTTCTTCAGCTCCAGTTGAAAGGCAGTTCTCTAGAGCTGCCTTAACTCTTACCAAAACAAGAAATCGATTAGGTGATAACTCCGTTAGAAGTCTTATGTGTCTCAAATCATGGATGGCAAATGAGGATTTAAATTTTGTTTTGTTACTTCTGTGTCATCGGCATCGATTGCTCTGGTCATTAGCCTCGTGCTCTGTGTAGGCTCTGTTATGATACTGTTTCCCGGCGCCACTCTAGGAACAGCCCTTTTAATTAGAAGCCAACAGTGTAGGTTCTTCGCTGAGCTTCTTTTATGGATATTTATTTTTGATTGAAAAAAACCAGAAATATATTTCCCCCTGTAACAAGAATCGAATCCGGGACCTTCCAGTCACGAGCCCTCGACTCTACTGAGCCAACCCACCCCCATTTGAGTTTGTTGTTTTCTATGTATTATTGTCAGAATTCAGAATATTTCGTATTTTTATTTCATATTATTACATTCATTATTTAACTAAGTTTGGATGTCTTTTTTAAATAAAAGATTACATCTTTATATACATAGATTTTTATTCTTATTGCGTTTTGGCAGTAATCAGATTAATATCAAAAATTAATTATTTTTTCAAGAAAAATCAAGTAGTTAGCTTGAAAAACTTGATTTTCAAGTTGCTTGATGTGTAACTACTTGACTTGAATTTCGAAAACAAATACTTGACTTGATCTTGACTTGATATCAAGTCAAGTCAAGTAGCTTGAAAATCAAGTCAAGTCGTGAATCTCTACGATACGACATGTATAATAAATTGGTCGAAGGACGGAGGTATGTAAACGGTGCTGTTGGAAAATTTATTAGAAATGTAGAATATGTCACCCTGTACGGGATTATGCAATTGCACCCGATTTTTCTACTAACGCGAGCAAATATTCAAATGAACTGTAAAATTAGTACAACCAGCACATGTAAAATCGGATTAAAATAGATTCTGGTGTATTAAATGAGTTGGCCAACTGGAAAACGAGGCCAGGTACAGGGTACAGGATATCCGGAAGTACACACTCGTTGTGCAGAAAGTAATATGATTCCTTATAAAGGAATGTCAACAAAAAGCCATGTAAGATGAAGAGACCGGAAATATGCCGTATCATAACCTTCATAGGTATATGCTGAAAGATGGATTCGTATTATGCAACGAGAAACTGGGCTCATATACTGACACAGAAAAATATTTTATACGTAAAATTATAAACTTTGAAAGTCAACCTACTGGACATTAGTATCATGAATTGGTTATTGTTAGAACGATTTATGGCGATCGATTAATATATAAATACATTGAAACAGTGAACGATAAAATATGGAACAGTGATTGGAGAACACAAACATTTACTTACTTTTAGTTTTTTGATTATTGCTACGCTGCCACTGACACTGTAACAAACATACGCGTTTTCCATACTCACCACGGTGATAATACTGTGTCAAAATTTCATTAGAATCAATTTAATAGTTGGTCGGATGGACCTAAAAAGGTCGCTAGGTCTTCCGTTACAGGCTAGTGGACAGCCTATTATGATTACAACAAATTTTTCAGTTTTTCAAACCCCCACCCTACAACCCCAACTTAACTGAAAACTGAAAAAATTTTTATATTCATAAAAATTGTCCACTAACCTGTGAAGGAAGACTAGCGACATAAATCACCTTTTTAGGTCAATCCGAACATTGTCTAGCCTATTACGGAAACTAAGGGACACTATTAAATTGATTCTAATGAAATTTTCACACAATATTATTAGCATGGTGAGGATGAAAGACGCGTATGTTTGTTAAAAATCGTGTTAGTGGCAGCGTAGCAATAATAAAAAAACTAAAAACATGAAAACAACTGAAGCTTCGTTTTTAGATGTTTTGGGGGTTCCTGATCATTTCCTACATTTATTTTGGGTGGGAGTGAAATCAGGGTGGTTGGGGGTGGGGCGTTGTAAAACTGAAAAGTTTGTAGTATCGGTAATAGGCTGTCCATTGTCCTGTGAAGGAAAGACCTAGAGACATAAAACAATTTTAGGAGGGGGCTGGAGATTATTTGGTTGCAAGGGATCTCAGACTAAAGCTTCATGCTTTGGGAAAATAATAAACTGGTATCAGCGTAATATGCGGGAAGTACTGAGTCAATCAGCTTGACTCCATTTTTTTAAATCCACCCGAACACGGCCTTGCTTATTACAGAAACCATGGAAATTTAAGTAGTATTGCTTTAGATCGTTCTGTATTGACATTGATTTGATTTTGCTGAGATTTGGACTGTGCCGAGGGTGGAAAACGCGTATTGCTTTTAGAAATCGCGTCAGTGGAGGTGCAGCAATAATAAAAAAACAAAAAATATAAAAACAGCTCAAACTTGGTTTTTAGGCGTTTTAACGGTTTTCATCATTTTCTACTTTTTTTGGGTGGAGGTGCAGTTGGGGTGGCTCAACTACCGTAGCTGGGGAGTGGGAGGCTGTAAAACTGAAAAACTTGTTGTGTTCACAATAGGCTATCCATTGATCCGTGAAAGAAACACTTATAGCAGAATAAGACACTCTTTTTGCGGGCGGTGGGAGACTAGGTATTTGGGTGCAAGGGATCTCCTACTATAGTTTAACGCCATGAAAGAATAGTGAACTGGTGGGTATCACCATAATGTGTGGGAGGTACTGAGTCAATCAACTTGACTTCATTTTTTTTCTAGTTGTTCGGATTTCACTTGCGAGTAGTCTAATAATTGGTCAGCAAATCTAATGTTATCTAAATAATTCTACCGCGCCTGGTCCTGGAGAGTTGAAAGTATTCAGTTCTAAAAGTCAATTGGATCATTATTCTAGTTTCGAGATCACCTTTACATCTTTTCTGACCGGAAAATGGTGTAACGAAGGGCCTAATTTCTGAATAGACCCATAAGGTTAAGTACGTAACCTGATATTTTTGTGCAACTGCACGGCCACTCAATATTCTGCTCCAGATTCCATTCCAGAACAAAACCACAGTATACGCAAACAGAATTAAGGATAATGTTACGAAATAAAAAAGAGATCTCTTTCTCAATGTCAAGCATTGTCCCCAAACCGCTCAATTTTGTCGGTCGTTGTTCTTTTTGTGAATGAATTAGGAGCAGGTCAGTTTATCCTTTCATTGTTAGGGATGATGAAAGAAAATTGGATAATGTCTAGAGTTGAGACCATTTCAGAGAGCGGAAAGTATTGTGTTACCGGTAGAAAGAAAAGGGGTGTTTTGGTAACGGTATATACCATTTGTCAGTTGTTATCATACATTTTGGACCTAGTTAAGCAATCGCTTCAATGGAATACAGCATTCGATTGTAATACAGTGAATTTGTGAATTTGATAGGTAGGGAATTTATTAGGATGCTTCTCTTAAGGAAACTTTGATATTATATTTTATGAATTGTATCTTTATATTTCTAATTTTTATTTTATTTTGGGATATACATATACTCTTTTTATTTTTTTCTTTTACAATGAGACAGATCTTTAATACTTGATAGAAACAAGTAGAAATTCCTACCTCCTTGGTGTCGGTCAAACTGCAACGACAAAAGGAGTTCGTCAGGGATGTGTATTATCCCCGATGTTATCTAATATTTACTTGTGATGAGACTTTTAAGAGAAAGGTGGCAACGCCGCATTCTGTGGCAGATGACAGTTTTTGACGTGATTTTGACGGCGAGAAGGAGGGGACCGGAAGAAAAGACGACGGCGCCATTCTGCTCCCGAACAACGACAACGCTATGCGACAACCTGAACTAACGCTAAATTGTTATTCACAAAATTTGATATGTTGTTCTATTTTTGAATACATTACTTTATAAAACAGTCCACTATACTGAAGAGGTGATCAACACCAGCCCCAACAGGGACAGGTATTGAACAACTATTGGCGGAAGCAAAATATCCAACTTAAGATTTGCTGACGATACAACTCTTGTTGCTGCTTCTCAGGAAGAACCAGTGGCTCTATATTAAACATCTTAGAACAACACAGTGCAGCATATGGTCTTGGTATTAACTACAACAAGACAAAGGTTATGATCGTAGATAGAGAGCACGATAATCATCAAGCAATAAAGTCAGTAGGCCGTTGTGAAGTAGTTCAAAGTTTTGCGGTTATTTGATCGACAATTCGAGTAGCTGTGAAAATGAGATTCGACGGCGCATTCAACAGGCACGTGTGGCCATGATAAAGCTTACTAAAATATGGCGTGACTATAACATCATTAAAGCTATCAAAATGTTGCTGGTACAGTCTCCATATTTTCGTATGCCTCGGAAACTTGGATTGGTAAAAAAGCAGATCGAGCTCCCATAGATGCATTTGAAATGTGGACGTGGAGGAGAATGCTGAGAGTTCCTTATACCGCCCATCGAACTAACGTTTCCATACTGGATGAGCTCGGTAATCCAAAGAGACTATCCTTCATTGTGTCGACGAGAATGCTTACATTCTTCGGACATGTACACAGAAGCGACAATATCGAGAAACTTGTATTTCAGGGTCACGCCCCGAGTGGGCGGCGCCGTGGCCATTCCTCTACACGCTGGGTGGATACGACGAACCAGTTGCTGGATATAAGTATCGAGCTACAGTTCTTCAAACTATTGATAATATTCGTGTCGGCAATACTCTAGCTCCGACTTAATGCATTTTACACAACATGTCTGTTGAGACATTGTGACTATGATGATGATACCCTTGAAGTAATATCGTAGGACACAACCGATTGTCAGTCTCAAATAAATTGCTTTTGTACAAATCTATCATCAGGCCTACAATGACTGAATGACGTACGCTTGTGCGGCTTGGTGTTTTGTCGCCAAGACGTATATGCATGCTCTTGACGTCATACAGCACAGAACTCTTAGGTCAATTGTGGGCTCTATGGTACGTTTCGAATCATACACTTCATACAGATTTAAATGTTCATCCACTTAGTGAATTTATCAAAGAGCTTGCAACGAAGGCATATGCAAGAGCCCAAAACCATTCCAACGCGCTAGTCAGGGAGGCCGTAAACTACACTGTGGCTGATGTTCACAAATATAAAAGACCGAGGCTTGCACTTCAATAACAAAACCAATTCATTTTTACTATCTCATCACATTTCATAAAAAGTTGTGTTTGGCATTTACTAATCTGTTCCCCACAGGTTAGGTCTACGCTGGTCCCGTAAGGGCTCTTTCATCTAGACTTACGAGCTAAAGACCTATGGTTTGCTCGGTGAAATCGATGTCAGGTGTCGACTTGTATGTCGAATGGTCAAGAGTTCTACAGTGGACACCCACTCAAAAGAAAAGGAGAGGTAGACCTAGGAAAAGTTGGAGACAACATGCTGATGAGGAAGCCATTCAAGTCGTAAGATTATGATGATGAATACTGTAGACATATGTCAGACCTGTAGATTGACGAAAATGAGTGACATTAGTCTTCTTTTCTTGTTTTACTTTTGTGTCATCGGCATCGACTGCTCTGGTCATTAGCCTCGTGTTCTGTGTAGGCTTTGTTACTGTTTCTTGGCGCCACTCTAGGAACAGCAGCCAACAGTGAAAGCTTAGGTGGGGATTCTTCGCTGAGCTTTCTTTTATGGATATTTATTTTAGATTGAAAAAACCAGAAATAAATTTCCGTCCTTAAGGAGAATCGAACTCGGTACCTTCCTTCTTGTTCTTAAATACTTTAAATCATCTGAAAACCGCATCATCTTAAATTCGAAAGTTTTTCCAACTAAAATACTTCCTCTGCAAGCAAAGTAATATGTAAGGCAGAAATAATATCTTACAACTTCAAGGCAATTTCTTCTTCGAGCAATGTGCTAGTAATAATACATCAATTAGTGAGAACAAAAAGTTATAGACGCTATATTACTTGACTAACATCGAGCCCCAATACAATACGTTCACCCTTCAGAATTTCGATGATTGTTTTAAGGGGTGTAATGGAGTAATCTGTAGAAAATAGGAGCACAATGGCTTCGAACAATAAAATATCACAGTTTGGACGATATAAAAACGGTTTATACCCATGCGTACGCAGTGCTTTCGAATAATTTAAACAAAGAGCAAAAGCAGTGGGAGGCATCTCGAGTACACATGCTGTGACAATACCCCTGCTATTATACTATTATTTTTCAATGAGGGGATCGTATTGAACGCATGCACAGCGAACTGCTACTGAAAAGGTACACTCGACTTCCAAAGATTTCGGACGTGAACGTTGAAAGGCCAGGGAACAGGGAGAAACTTGGAAATAATTGCATTTTAACAGACCGGAAGAGGTCTGTTAATGTGATACCCTCCTTTTATTTTATTCCTTTTTGTGTAGGGGGAGCTCCAGGGTTATTGCTCGGTGCTCGAACTCAAGACGGTATCGTTTTTTGTCCTTAGAGTATTTTTTTACTGAACCGGGTTTTTACCTTTCCTTATTCGTCCACCCTGATCCATATAGACCAGGTTGGTAAAGGGAAAGCATGAGTAAATGCATGATAAATTCTTGTACAGGGTGACCTAATAAGAATGGACGCCGGCAATAGCTCGGTAACCGTTAATCGTATAACTTCGGGCAAAAAATATTATTGGGTAAATCGGCTAAGAGAAATTGCTGAAAATTATTTTCAAGTTCCGCAAGTAGCCGCTAGGGGTGTAACTGTTACGGTCAATTAAAAAAACGGTTTTTTCTCGAAAAATATGCAAATAAAGGTATATTATAAATTCTACCGTCATGTAGACTGAACAATTCTCGATTTTTTTTGTTAATCGTTTTTGCTCTATCGTGTAAGATGTAGTGGTGGGGGAATGTCAAAGAAGTTTTCCTTTAAATGGCCATAACTTTGACATAATGTACCGGAATTAAACAATCTAGGTCTCGTTTGAAAGAGCTCTTCTTACCTAATAATTTGTTGCATAAAAATTGTCCAAGCCTGTCTTGACTCAGTAGCTACAGGGCGGTATTTGACATCATAACAATTATTACGCATTATTACGAAAATTTTAAATAGTATGCTATATCTCTTTTAACATAAACATATAAAGGACAAAATTCTTAAAGAGTCAGCAAAAGATTCAACTTCCTAGCTATTTTCAAACCGGAGATATCAGTAAAACAAGTATTCTGACAAATGTGCTGTGAGTTTCGGAAACAATTGCCACCCTATAGGGATATAGCCTCCGTCTAATCGGTTTAGTAATCATTTTATAGATGATACTCAAGTAAACACACTACAAACCGTATTTTGACTTTCTGAAACAACCACCAGGTGGCGTAGTAGGCGCCAATAGCTGCTGTATTCTATTTTCATAATAATGGAACTTTTAGAAGAAGCAATCAAAAACAAATTACAGTATAAAATTGATTATCATTTTTATCATTATTAAACGTCAGTTTGAGCTGATCAAAAAGTATTATATGAATTCGATAGCAAAGATAGTAAGAAAAAATCAATGTGAATAGATCTTAAAAATTAAGGACAATTAACAACAAAATAAGGTTATATAATAACAATTTTAATAGACAAAATACATAAACCTAAATCATATGCGTATACCGTACCTATTTTCAGTGTTGCTCTAGATGCTCAAACTGGCAGCTTTATCTACGCTAGAATGGATGCAGAAGTGCATCTTAAACGATAGACGCCATCGAACACTGGCAACACTGACAATAGGTATAGTATGTGCATGTGAATTACGTGTGTGCATCATTTGTTTGTTATCCTTGTTATATGCCACGTTATTTTGCTGTTAATTGGTCTTAATTGTTCAAGATCTATTCACATTGTTTTTTTTAGTAGTAGTAGTAGTGCTTGTTGAGTTCATATAACACTTTGTGATCAGCTCAAATGAACTTTTAATAGTGATCAAAATAATAATCAATTTTATACTGTAATTTATTTTTATTTGTTCCTTTTAGAAGTTCCATTATCATAAAAATTGAATACGCACTTATTGGCGCTTACTACGCCACCTGGTGATTGTTTCAGAAAGTCAAAATATGATTTGTGATGTTTTTACTTCAGTATTATCTACAAAACGATTACCAAAACGATTAGCCGCAGGCCATAACCCTATAGGGCGACGATTGTTTCTGAAACTCACAGCACACTTGTCAGAATACTTGTTTTATTGATATCTCCGGTTTAAAAATCGCTAGGAAGTTGATTCTTTCGCTCACTTTTCAAGAATTTTGTCCTCTATTTATCTATGTCAAAAGAGATATAGCATACTATTTAAAACTTTCGCAATAATGCGTAATAATTGTTATTATGTCAAATACCGCCCTGTAGCTACTAAGTTAAGATAAACTTGGTCAATTTTTACATAACAGATTATTAGGCAAGAAAAGCTCTTTCAAATAAGATCTAGCTTGTTTAATTCCGTTAACTTATACCAAAGTTATGGCCATTTAAATAAAAAGCTTTATGACATTGCCCCACCACTACGTCTTACAACATAGAGCAAAACACGATTAACAAAAAAAATCGACAATTGCTCAGTCTACATCTTGGTAAAATTTATAATATACCTTCATTTGCATATTTTTTGAGAAAAAGCGGTTTTTCTGGTCGACCGTAACAGTTACGCCCCCTAGCGGCTACTTGCGGAACTCGAAAATAATTTCCAGTGATTTCTCTTAGCCGATTTACCTAATAATATTTTTTGCTCGAATTTATACAATTAACGGGTACCGAGATATTGCCGGCTTCCAGTCTTATTAGGTCACCCTGTACATATACCGGGTGTCCCAGAATTTCCTTGATACGTGATATTCTCGTAACAAAAAAGTTCAAACGAAAACTAAGTGATATTTTTGAAAGTACTATAGGGTCCGCCATACCATGCTTACAAAACATTTTTTTTACTTACAGCCTTCCACATGCAGCATAAATTAAAAAATCCATTCTTCCAACAGGATCGCCTATATTCAGAATATGTACTGGGGTGTAATGGTACGGATACAGACTAGTCGTGTGCGCAGTGAACCACACCTTCCACTGCGAAATACCGTATTGGGGCAATTTGCAACAGTGTAGGTGGATGCTGTAGGATCTTGTTCCCAATTTCGAAGAATTTGATACCCATCATCGGAACCACCTAGACGAGGCCTACCAGCATCAGTGAGGCGTCGTCATCGAAAGGTTCCTGACTCGCGTTGACGTCAAAAAGTTCCAGAAAAAAAAGCTTTGGTTGAGCTGACTGCGAGCAACCGCTACACTTCCACTGCATATTTATTTAGCGTATGGCATACAACACATCATTAAAATTAGAAAGAAAGAAAAATTAAATTTGACTTTCAACATTCACTTTGACAATAACATTATGTATAATATGAAACGAAAGGACATAGAAAATTACAAACAAACATTTAATTTCCGCATATTCTTCATTTGTAAACATAATGACCACTAGCAAGCACTGTATATCGATCATGAACGTACGTACGCTAAACCTGAAACTGTTGATAACTTCCGTAGACACGTGAATACCGGCGGCGTTGCCTGTTCTAAAAGTAGAGATGCAGTTGTCACAGCCCATTGGAGCTTGCGCAGGCATACGTTCATTATTGTCAATCTACAGCAAAAATCTACAGTTTGAGCTTTAGTGTCCGTACGTCCATGATCGATTCATAGAGTGTTCGCAAGAGATATCATGCTTAATTTTAGACCTACTTCGTTCTGGACGATTTACGACCTCTCATTTGTAAATCTACGGTCTCACTAAGGTGGCTTGCATGTTCTGTTTGAGTACCTAACAACTTTAAAGAGATTATATATTCTTTAAAATTATACAATTTTGCAACCCTATACCGAAGTTTTGCTGAACCGATAACTTTTTATAGCTAATCATGGTGTAGAAGCACATTATTCAAGAAACCATGACAAAAATTAGGAATCTGATGACGTTTTCGCCAAGCGGTCTGTTGAAACTTGTACTCTCAGAGATCCATTAAGCTTTTAGAGCTTAAATGCAATCTTATTGCCTGTGTTTACCATATTTATAACAAGTTTATGGTACCAATAGATAACTAGACAGATGGGCATGTTCTCACTGTGAACCGTGAAGTGCACAGTTAGTTATTTGGTGACATTTAAAATAAATTCATTTTTTGTAACGTTTCTTGGAGTCACTTCTTAAAACATGCTGATTTTGACACTATCTCGTGAAGTGTTTGATATATCATCACTTCTTTTTTGACAATAATGACGTAGTACCATATTTTCTAAGTAATAACACCAAAAATTGGAAAATCCGACAATAAAATTTTGTTTATGGAGGTCTGCATTTTAATGAAAATCTTTAAAATTTAATTTATCTCGGAAACTGGACATGATGTTATATAGTCAATTTAATGGCTTACCATCTCTACTATCACAACCCCAAATTACTGTATCGTAACGTATACCAATCACCCTGTATGTATTTCTTTTTTTTCTGTGAATACCAGAGTTTCCGGAAGTGCGTTACGGACCGAAGTAAGGTCAATTTTTTTTGCTTTACGAAAGTTAACATTGTGTTATAAGAAAGGTTTTTCAATAATTCTGTGGCATGTCTAAGTCTATATATTAAATTACCTATTAAGCTTCAAGCACGAGAAATATCCGTCTAAAAATATGGCAGCCAATGCATACATTTCATCCCTTTTATTGTTTAGCGTTTAGATCACACGAATTTATTAATCCACCCTTTGATTAAACCAGTGTCAAAGCCACCACTACAACACAGACGAGCCCCCTATGAATCCAAATCCCTAACACGCGGCATGTCAAAATGACACCTTGAAAAGCTTAAAGCAACTTTAAAATTCAAAATCTGCTACTGACAGTGGTTAATGTAGTTTTGCTAATCTGTGGTTTCACACATTGGTCCCAACTCGTTAGGAATAATTGTCTGGTACGTAAAAATTAAATCAATAGATTTAAAGGGGTGAATCATATTATTTTCGGTTTAATTGGACTGTAACGTAATGCAAAGCTGGTTACTCGACGATTCTAGATAAAGCCTATTCACACACTTTTTGTCTCCTTTATTATTTCTTTTTATGGTCAGCCTCCCACAAAGGCCGAAAACCTATGGTGCTGTAGAAGCGCTGCGAGAGGATAAGTGGCGGTGCACGTTAGATTTGAAACGCTGCAGGTTATAGACGACGGGAAACAAATTCTTAGGCAGCACATTCCACAGCGTCCAAGTTCTCTAAAAGAAGGAATGCTGGAGGAGACTGGTTCGGGGAGTAGGCACCTCGACCTGGTAAGGATGAGCTCGCAGAGCCTCTTAAGTGTTCCTCGTTCGGACGGCCTTTGGTGTTATTATCTAGGAGAGCTCACTCGAACATCTTCCGTGATAGAATCTCTGAAACAGGGAGAGGTCAGCCACCCTTCTTCGATGTTCCAAGCTGTGGAGGTCCTTTGTGAGGTTAGGATTATCGATTAGTCTACTTGCTCTCTTCTGGATAGTATCCAGAGGCTTTAGAGAGTGCTTCGGAGCGCATCCCCATATATGGGAGCAATACTCCAGCGATGGTCGGATCTGTGGCTTGTAGAGCAGCAGCAGTTGCTTTGGTGTATACAGCTTCCTACAGCGGAACAAAACTCCCAGCTGCTGGGATGCCGTTTTAGCAATATTGACGACGTGGTGGTGCTAGGACATGTTATTGTTGATCCCCAAAAGCTTGACGGAAAGTTTCTCGACTACGGGATGACCCTCCATTTGCACAGTTGGTAACACAACGTGAGACTTCTTGAACTGTACTTTATTTACTAATCCCCACTCGACAATTGTTCTGACATCTACGTTGATATGTGAGGCATGCTGCTGTCGCTGATGTACCGTCTCCTGGTTTGGTAGTGGCTTGCTTGGTTCCATGCACGATATTAATGTACTGTCGTCTGCGAAGCTGCATTGGCTCTTATTTCCAGCAGCTCGTTGATGTACAGCAGAAACAGTGTAGGGGATAGGACAGATTCCTGAGGAACACCGGCGTTTACTGAGAATACGTCTGATGAACAGCCTTCGATTACAACAAAGTTCGGCAGTTCAAAAAGCTATTCAGCCACTGGTGCAGGCCAGGTGGTATGGTAGTCCATAGCTTGACCAGAAGTCCCTCATGCCACACTCTATCGAAGGCTTTCGATATATCAAGCGCAACAACACAGGATTCGCCATAATCTTCAATTGCTCTGTTCCACAAGTGAGTGACGTAGACCAGGAGGTCACCCGTAGGTCTATGCTTAGGGAAGCCATAATGGCGATCGTTTATACTGTTATTGTTGTCCAGATATCTCAGGAACTGTGTGCTAGTGACAGTCTCCATAACCTTAGACATGATGCTGAGAAGAGCCACAGGTCTATAGTTGGTGGGATCGGTTTTTTGCACTTCTTAGGGGTATGCAGCTAATTTTCCATGAAGCGGGAAACACGCCTCGCTGATACGATAGTTAAAGAATAAGTGCAAGCTCAGCGGCACAGCGCTTGAAGACAATGGCTGGAATTTATTCAGGACCCAGTAGCTTTATGCGTGTTCAGTTTTTGGAGGATGCTTTTTACATCTTGGTGTTGAAATTTGATCTCTGCCATTCTCGAGCTCATGTTTATGGTGGTGATCGGAGTACTTCCTTGGAAGTCTACAGTAGAATTGGCTGCGAAAAGCCTCCCTAAGATGTCTGCCTTTTTTAGGAGTAGATGTGATGTACTTGTCTCCTCTGGTCAAGGGTGGTATCGACCAATAGGAAAGGTTCTGACTAACAGCCTTAGTTACAGACCAGAATGCTCTGGACGAGCTGTAGAACATGAGAGGAGCTTGTTCTTAATTTTTTGGATGTGTTCCTCCTTGCGGCTGTCAATCACGCGTTTACAGTGATTTCTAGGGTCAATAAAACTGTGGTGGTTCTCAATATTTGGAGAAATTATACTAGAATCCAGTTGTTATTGTGATTCGGTTTCAAATGTTCCCAATTTTTAATTGTTTATAATTATTTGAAAAAAAGTATTTTCAAGCTTTTCGCATTAAATATCAATAATATTAATACATAAAAAAATCAATAACATATGTTTTTTCAAAATACTAATTAGGTATGGACTTTTTTGCAGTAGTTATACGAATAATTAAATTTTACAATACCCCTTAACCTTTTTGGTTCATCTCTTTTTCTTTGCGAACGAACTAAAATAAATTCACGTTTCCCACAAATTGATTTCAAATAAATTATAGAATGGAAGCTTCGGCTTTTGAGGAGTAAAATCCGTTGGAGTCACGATCGCGACGACAGATCCGATTGTGTTTGTAGAAACTGCTTTCGGAAGAGCGGAAATCCCAATTTAAGAAGTTAATTGCAAAAAATCTGGAAAGGACTGCTGCCAGAAGTATTTACAAAGAGAATACTAATAGTATTTCAATTAACTTTTCTCACTTCTGAAGGAAGTTCTCTGGAAGAGTGTCTGGTCTGCTTGTGACACCCGTTGTGACCAGCGACGGCGTTCAGCTAGAAGCGCAAGCATTTCTTTTTACTAAAATCATGATTGATCCTATTTTTTAAGTTAAGTACGCACTTAAGCTTCGGGATAGTTGTAGATATATTTTTCAGGAATACAACTCATTGGCACTGCCTTGTACATATATTTTAGGATATATCACTTTCGCTAAGCTAATGCGGTGCAAAGTCATTCTTCTAGATGTTTCAAGTAGTTACCTTTTTATAATTGTGTCATCCTCAGAGTAACAACTGAACATAGAGGTAGTAAACAACTAATTCTAATAGGCCGACATCTTTTCTTACGTTGTCATATTGATCACCACATACGGCAATCATAATTATTCACTATCGTCTTAATTGTAATAATGGTTGAGGCGAGAATGGGCTACTCTAGACTACAAACCCTACCAAGAGGAATTTACAAGGATCTTGGACACAACCAAATCGCAGAATATGTGGGGCACACCATAATGGATGCTAGAAAGGACCACATAACTCCGAAATACATCTTCAACAAGAAATTCGAAACTATAATAAGAGATCGAGAACTCTGTGAAGTAAACAACCTGCATCGGGAAATAGTCTGGTACACAGATGGATCAAAGACCGAGCAAGGCACAGGAGCGGGAATCTTTGGAAGAGGAACTAGACAGAGCATTCCGCTAGGAAAATACGCCTCGGTATTTCAGTCAGAGGTGTACGCCATCCTGCAATGTGCAAGGATCAATAATGAACGATCCTACAGAAACAAGAGGATCGCAATACTTACGGACAGTCAGGCTACACTTAGGGCACTAGAAGCGCCCAAAGTTACATCTGCTCTAGTCTGGGAATGCTTACAGGAACTGGGAAGACTGGCAGAACACAACAAAGTAACTTTGGAGTGGGTGCCTGGACACTCAGGTATAAGAGGCAATGAAAGAGCGGACGAGCTAGCAAGACTAGGCTCGTCTGCCCTATACATTGGAGCAGAACCTGCCCTGGGGGTGCCTAAAAGCACAATCAGACACCAGGTGGGAGAATGGGTGAAACATCAGCACAAGGAGCAGTGGAACTTGTTGCCAGGATGTGTTCATGGAAAATCATTCATTAAAGCTCCATGCAAGAAGATAGCTGAAACACTGCTCTCCTTGAGTAGAAATCAGCTCCGAATAACGACGGGTCTCCTCACAGGACATTGTGGCCTGAAGGAACACCTGAATAAAATGGGACTCTACAATGGAGACCTCAACTGCAGATTGTGTGGAAGAGGAACCGAGTCAGCCCTACATGTGCTCTGTGAGTGCGAAGCGCTAGATCACAAGAGACAACAGCTCTTTGGGAAGACCAAGCTAGAACCAATGGAGTACGGCTCAGCACCAGGACCAGTAGGTAAACTGCATAAACTTATGCAGGGATCCAGATTGCTGGAGTGGATACTGTAAAAGAGAGGAGCAATAATACAATAGGCCTTAAGGCTTAAGTATTGACGGGGACAGCAATGTCGGACGGCTCCTGGAAAAAAAAAATTGTATAGTATCCAGAAATATTCCATTCTACGTTAAAATAGACGGTATTTTCATGGTCCAGGAATGATTACAGCATAATCAATAGATATGTTGTCCTCTACTGCGTTACTGCATATTTCTTCATCATAAACGCACATTCTGAAGTCTTGCATAATTTTGAGGAGCTGGCAACGCCGCATGCCCTCAACTGTCAAACGTTTGCTTTGTTTATTGTTTGTGCGTCTTTGACGCTTGGTCAGTAAAATCGAATTTGCTATTTGTTGGTAACTCTAGTGAAGATTCACGGACTTGCTGTGCTATATTCGAGTGTAATTAATAGTTTTTCGAGATGGAACTCTAAAAGTGCAGTGTTTGTAATATGGTTTGCATTGGGAGAATTTTCAGGTTCAGCATTGTTTACAATTGGAAGTGTCACTGCGAGGTCACAGCTGATCAATATTTGGTGGCTGAAGTGTCAAAGATGATGGCCATGCTGAAGTGGTTTGTTTACTACCTCTATATTCAGCTGTTACTCTGAGGTGTCATCTTATATAACCATCTTCCTGACTCAGTAAAAAAATACCACAAATTCAAATCAAAAGCCTCCGGTATATACAGGGTGTCCCAGAATTTCCTTGATACGTGATATTCTGGTAACAAAAAAACTGCAAACGTAAACTGAATGGAATTTTTTTCATACAATGCATTTTTTTGTACTTCAACCCTTACAACTCACCCTCAACTTTTGTCTTTCAAATAGCACCAAATAGTTTTTTCTAAAGAAATTAAGTCCTTATATTATTTAAAATCTTTCCTAAAATCAAACATATCATAAATAAAATAAGAAATTGCCTGACGCAAAAAAACGGATAAAAATAATGCGAATCGGGTTCCTAAGGGTACTGAATGACCTATAATAGATGCTTTTAAAAACAGTTGTCTATTTCATGCTTTTTCATTACAAAAAAAGTCTCGTCAAACAAATTCTCATTTTATTTACCTTATGTTAATGAATGAAAAAATTTGGTTTGTGTACGAAGTCAAAGGCACTACTGAATATTAAATAAAATAATGACCTCCTTAATGTAGGAAAAACTGTGGGGCGTGATTTGGAAAAAAGTAGGGAGTAAGTTTTAGGGGTTGAAGTAAATTTTTTTTTCGACAGCATGGTATGATAGGTCATTTAGTACCGTTGAAAAGTCCACTTCCCATATTTTTATATCATTTAATTTCTTACGAAAGTATTACGCCTTTATTTATTTTATACTTATGTCGAAAAAAATAGGTTTTCGTATAAAATCAAAGGTACTACAAGATTTTACACAACTTAAGGACTTAATTTTGTATAGGAAAAATTATTGGGTGCTATTTGAAGAACCAAAGTTGGGAGTGAGTTTTAAGGGTTGAAGTATAATTTTTCTTTGCAAGCATGGTATGATAGACCCTGTAGCATTTTCAAACATCCCACTCAGTTATTGTTTGAAAATTTTTTGTTACGAAAACGTCACGTGTCAATTAAATTCAGGGACACCCTATATATAAATTGCAATTGGTAGTTTGGTGATAAATGTATAGGTATAGTATAGCTTAGGAAGTTATATGGAGAATAATACTATGTACAATATAATACTCACTGATGAGATGTTCCATATACATGAGGTGCCTTTGGGAACAGTAACTTATTATTATTACTTTAAGAGTGTGACTTTTGATATCAATGAAAGAATATATCAAATCAACGAATGTGAGCATTAATTTTTAGGTGACGGTAAGGGCTCTTAATACAATGAAAGCCGGTATATCAATTTTCTTCTTCAAGTTATCATTGCTTTACATTAAGTCACTTACTACTGCGAATGGACCTATGTCTGCTGATTATTAACACGATTAGCTGACATACATCAGCTTACGGTTGCTGTGCGTTAAATCTATAAGCAGTGTCCATGAATCTATGATTGCCTGTGATTAATACTAATATAAATAATAATATTGATCTATGGCCTGTCTCTATCAACTCTAGCACGCCTACTGAATGTGGTTGACTATATTAATTGCAACAACGTATACGGTTTATTGTTTTTGTGTGCTGTTCAAGAATTAGTGGCAACAGGATTATTGTTATAATGGTAGAAAGACAAGCATTGATTCAGTGAATGGAGATGGAGATTGTGATTTCTTGTGTTATGTATACATGGCTTATGTTGGTTCTTTTACTATTCCAACGTATTCCGTCATTGATATATGATCATAGATCATTGCAACAACAACAGATTTGCAGAATTTATATGCAAAAAGTTGCTGATGATGATCAATCGACGGCGACGCTCTATACCGAATATTTTCTTTGTAGAAACATTGGTATCACCTATTTATTCACTTTTAGACTGAGATATATAGAGAGCGGTTTGTTACTTCATTATACTATTGTACTCTTAATAGTAATGCTTTGATCTACTATGATATATCCATGAGAGACTATTTCTTAAAAATATATTGATTGTTTATCAGCCTCATTTTAGCTGCATTTGAAAAAACCTATGGTTGTAAACACGACACCACTGGACCAACTACATTTGATAAAATGTAATAGTCATTTGTTGTGTACAAAATTAGGACACATTGTTGCATTCAGGTTCAGTTGCTGTTTGAGGAACATAAATATTCTGGGGCTGAAAAAAGTCAATTACTAAACATTACATTCGAAGTGTTTCTGTATGGCAATGCATCTTGAATGGACGTATTTCTTTGTCGTCTTTTAAAACGGTTAAGTTGCAAAAACGTACTAGATGGATCTTCAAAAACTGTAAAGCTCTGTGTCTGGTTGCGGAAGAAAAGAAGACTTCTAGAAAAAAGCTCGCATCTCTGTGGCTAAGATATCATTTCCAATTTTATATCCGCATTCGCGGCATTCAATAAAGTCTCAACACCATCGGCAACCCTTATACAAATAGAACCGTGAGGCAGTGTCGTTCGAAAGATCAATATTCTAGCATATACAGGGTGATGTGAACAGATGAACAAAGGGCAGGTCGACGTTGAAATGAAATAAAACAAACTGTGTGTGAGTTATCAAAGAATTTTTGTGTTTATTTGAAAGGCCCATGTATGCCATTACGTGTGGAATATTACATCGTTCATATATCTGCGCTTCTCACGAGGGCACGGATCCGGATGGTCCAATTTTGAATGACTCATGCCGCATAAATCTAGTTGAATTTGGGGCCATGGCCTGGATTATATTGACTTTAAGGCCATCGGTAGTTTTTGGCTTACTGGTATAGACCTGTGACCTCAGAGGGGGGGTCCAAATTAGAGTTGCCACATTAAATTTGCTTTGGGGTGAGGGGGGGGGGTTGTGCAAAAACTTTTTAGACCGCATTATATAAAGTTTCGGGGGGGGGGGGGTCCGGACCTCCTGGACCCCCTGGACCCCCCCGTGCCTGGCAGTGCCCATACCTCAATATCATCGCTCTGTATCGCTCGTCAATGGCGTTGATGACTAAACTACACCAACGCCGTTTTGGAAAAAGTACGGGCCAATAACGCTGCCGACCCAGAATCTGCACCAAACAGTAACTTTTTTGTGGATGCACTTTTACCTGGTGAATCTCATGAGGGTTGGCATTGTCCCATATGCGGCAATTTTGTTTATTCACATAGCCATTCGTCCGAAAATTAAAACAAATGCGCCACGTCATTCAAGATGAAATTAGGGTCCTCTTACAAATGCTCCAGAGTCCAGTCAACGAACAGAGTTCTAGTTCCGGCATTTTCCCGAAAGACTGGAAAACAGCTAGCATCCTGCCGGTGCCAAAAAAGGGATTCAAAATCTGATCCAACCAACTAGAGACCAAATGCGTCAACCAAAATCTCATGAAATACCTAGAGCTCCATCACTTAATCAACGACAGACAATATGGATTCCGACACCAAAGATCAACTGGAGATCTCCTGGCTTACGTCATACATGTGTGGAGTAAACTCATCCAGTCATTTGGCGAGGCTCATGTCGTTGCTCTCGATATTTCAAAGGCATTCGATCAACTGTGGCATGCAGCTCTCCTAAACAAGCTCCCCTCTTACGGGCTCTCTGTTAAGCTCTGCGGTTGGCTCGCAGACTTCCTCTCAGGTGGAAAATTTCTGTCACGGTAGACGGCTTTTCCTATTCTTTCCAGAGCATCAATGCTGAGGTTCCCCAGGGATCGGTATAAGCTACGACATTGTTTCTGCTTCACATTAACGATCTACTCTCTAGCACTACGAATCCAATCCACAGCTTTGCAGATGACAGTACGCTGCATGCAGGCATCATGAGCAATAGACCAATCTCTGTGGTCGAGCTGGAATGCAGAAGACTGACAGTGGCAGCTTTACTTTCAAAGGATCTCGATACCATTACCGCTTGGGGACTCCAGAATATGGTAAAATTCAATGCTTCCAATACCCAGCATTATACGCTATCAAACAAGAAGTACCCAAGCCAACACCAGGTTCTAATGAACCACCGGGCCTGCCAAGGAGTCACTCCTTCAAGCTGTTAGGAGTTCACATTACAGAAAATCTGATCTGGCACGAACACGTTGCGTCAATTGCAACAGCTGCTGGTAAAAAGTGTGGGTATCTATCTAGAGCCAGAAAAACTTCTCACCACGTAACCTCCTCACGCTATATAAAGTCCAGATAAGACCTTGCCTGGAGTATTGCTCTCATGTCTGGGGAGCTGCTGCCCCTACTACCCTGTCTATACTTGATGCCGTCCAGAGAAGGGCAATTCGACTAATTGGCGACCCGGCATTAACGCGCCACCTCCAGCCACTTTCTCACCGGCGTGTTGTTGGTGACCTCTCGACCTTCTATCGATATTCAAACGGAATCTGCTCCTATGAGCTATCCTCTATCGTTCCGCCGCTCACCGCTCCTATCAGATGCACCCGCGCGACCGCTGCACCTCATCCCAAGGCGGTCGTTCTTCATACATCAAGAACCGAGCAGTACAACCGCACATTCATTCCCAGGGTACCCAAGGCTTGGAATGGGCTGCCAAGAGATGTATTTATTGGGCCTGCGGGTATTGGCCCATTCAAATCGCGCGTTAACTTCCCCTACCATAACCCTTTCACAGCAGCCGCGGTACTCTGGTATTTAGGCTCTGCCTACGCGGTCTGCTCAGTTATACAGGGTTGGGATAAGGTATGGAACCAAGCAAATAACGGAACGGAAAGAAAGATATGGCTGAAAATTTGCAGGCAAGTGTAGTGACATATAATGCATCCGAAGACATTATGCTAGCTATCATGTACTTCAGGTTTAACCGGAAGCACCGTCAACTTTTTACACCCTGTATATTTTTGCAGATTTTCATACATCTTTTTTTTTCCGAATATGTCCGTAGTAGATTTAGTATCAGTTTATGTAAAAACGGGAAAGATAAAGCTTCTTTATCATTTCAGATGTTTAAAATGCCGGCCATTTAAAGTCTTAATGATCATCGGTTTTGGCGATCACCTGAGAACTCGCACGGTGACTGAAACACTAAAAAGTTTTAGTTTAACTGGGAATATTAAAAATTTACCTAAAACGGGAAGACCGCAGACCGCCACGGACGAATTTGTGAGACAAATAAAAAAGCTTTATCTTTCCCGTTTTTACAGGAACAAATACTAAACCCACTATGGACGTATTCGGAAAAAAAGATGTATTAAAATATGCAAAAACATACAGGTGTCCCATTTAAATTAAAAAAGTTGACGGTACTTCCGGTTAGACCGGAAGTACATTAATAGCTAACATAATGTCTTCGGATGCATTATGAGTCACTACATTTACCTGCAAATTTTCAGCAATATCACCCTTTCCGTTTCAAAGATATTTGCTTGGTTCCATAATTTATCCCAACCCTGTATATAAAAAAACAGTACACGGCGAGGAATTGACAGTCTTGGCCTCTTCTGGATACTTTTACGGACAGCGGCGATGCTTTTGGCTGATTTGGAACTGCTTTCACCCTCATGTAACTTGAAAGTGTATGGGAAGTACCGAGTCACACTACGTGACGAGGTTTTACGCACACATCTTATATAGTTTGAAACGAAAAGTAAGTAGTCAAATGCAATACCTTCTAATCTATAAAACAGTAAAATGTAATCCGGGATACCGCTCAGCCTCTGCATGATATATAAACTCCTTTGTGCAGGCAAAGGTTCATTATTATAAAACCGAGAGAATAATATCAAGTTCCTTCTGGCGATTTCAAAACACTGAAGCTGAATACAACTCTAACAAAGATTCTCCTGGAAACATTTTTTTCTTCGTCTTTTATTTGTTAAATGCGTGGGAACACCTACCCGATTGTTTGTATTGTGCGGTATTATGTACGCGTCAGCTAAAAAGTTATATGTATTGAATTATGCTTGGCAAAAAAAGCAGGAAGCCGGTGGTTACCGGTAAAAGAAGGTAATTTAATATTTTAGTGATGAAACTATGGGTATGGGGTCTGAAACTAAGGATCGGTCTGTTGTTCTAACTCAAATGGTCTTCAAATGAGAATAGCATTCATGGCATTTTGCATCTTAACTATACAAAGCTATACTATACTAATTTTACTTTCCACACTGATAGGTGGCGGCGCAGTAACAATAAAAGAACAAAAAAAAAAAATAGAAACAGCTCAAACTTCATTTTTTGGCGTTTTAGGGGTTCCTGATCATTTTTAGTTTTTTTTTGGGTGGGGGTGAAATTGGGGTGGTTGGAGGGTGGGGGGCTGTAAAACTGAAAAAATTGTTGTACTCATAATGGGTTATCCATTGATCTTTGAATGAAAAACCTAGCGGCATAATACAGCTTTTACGTACATCCGAACATTGCATTGCTTGGTATAAAAACCAAGGGACTTGTGATGTACATATACATACGAGTATTGTTTTAGATCGTTCTATATTACGTAATGCGAAAATTATCGAATGAAATTTTGACACAGTATTACTACCGCGGCGAGGGTGGAAAACGCGTATGTTTTGGAAAAATTGGGTCAGTTGCGGCGCAGCAATAATAAAAAAACTAAAAATATAAAAATAGCTCAAACTTTGTTTTTAGGCGTTTTACGGATTCCTGATCATTTTCAATTTCTTTTTGGGTGGGGTGAAATCGGGGCGGTTGGGGGGTGGGAGGTTGTAAAACTGAAAAATTTGTTGTACTCATAATAGTCTGTCCATTGACCTGTACAAGAAACACCTAGCGGCATATTACACTTTTTTGGGTCCATCTGAACATTGGCTTGCCTATTACAGAAAGCAATCTTGTGATCTGTACATACGAGTTTTGCTTTATTTCGTTCTATGTATATTGCGTAAAGCGAAAATTATTGAATTGATTTTAATAAAATTTTGACACAGAATTTACTACCGCGGCGAGAATGGAAAACGACTGTTTTTGAAAAACCGTGCCAGTGGCGGCGCAGCAATAATCAAAAAACCAAACATATAAAATCAGCTCAAACTTCGTTTCTAGACAGGTTGGAGGCTCTTGATCGTTTCGCATCGTCCAGTTGATGCATGCAGAAAAAAACTGTGGCGTCCTAGTTCCTAAGGAGGGAGACGCAAGAAAGTATTTACCAGGGTTTTTGTGTTGGATGTTGTTTTTGCGGGTGGGTGGGCGATAATTTAGTTGCAAGGGGATTTCAGACTATAGCTTCATGCAATGAGAAATAATAAAATGGTATCATCATTATGTGTGGGAAGTACTGAGTCAATCAACTTGACTGCATTTTTTTATCCAAACTGGACTTTTCTCATAAACTCATTACGTATTTAATGAACTAATCAAATCTATGTACGTTATATTTATTTGAATTTTGTATTAGCCACAGGCTATAGATGCAACTTAATCTGAGGCTTGGGACGTAGTGAGGGAATGACTTTAAGGTTGTCGTAGGGACCATATTTCTTTTATTCACATCCATGGTTTGGAGATTATAACTGGTAGGAAGAGTAATATAGATTACACAGAAGCAGTATTTGTCGTTGTCTCTTTGTAAAATCTCTGCTGAAACTGAAAGGAGACGAATTTCTGGATTTCCTGAGAACTACCCAAATGCGCAGGTCTAAAACTTGAACAGACATAGAATATTTTCCCCTTAAGTTTTGTTTAAAATTTTGTTTAAGAAATACTGTAGTTTAAAACAGTCTTAACAAATCATTTAACTTGCTCCTTACGTCACCAAGGATAATACGAAGGATATACGTAGCAAAAGAAAAATATCTTAACGAGGCATTTTATCTAAACACAAAAGCAGTTAGAAACCGATAAGTGTACTTACTTTCATCAGCATACGCATGTATAAAATAAACCAATCGGTGTGTGACATACACAGTATTATGTTACACATGCATTTAATGGATTGGTCAACAGTGTCGTGTTGATATTGCCTCACTCTTCAGCTGTGAACCGGTCAAAGAGAGCCGAAACCTTAAAAAATACATTTTTATTTTCAGAACAAATTGTTTAATATTGTAACCGTTGGCAGATGCTCCTAAGATTATTTTTATATTTTTTCAAAAAGCGGTGACTGGCTTCACACATAATGTATTCGATGGGTGACTTGTTTAGAGAGGATCGGGTTAGTCGTGATATGGAATTTTAAGTAGGGACATGCCGTGTTTTGGAGATTTTTACGTTTTACACGTCCAATTTGTAAACATGAAGGGGAACATACAATCGAGCATGGCCGACTCTACACTAGGCCGGAGCCTTAGATGTGGCAACGTGGCTTGGCTGTCAAATAGTGGGCCTACAGTTTCAGAATAATTATTACATTTTATATGTAATAGAGTTCATCTCGGTTCATAAATTAAGAAAAATACTTTTTAGAACTACTACCATTAACGCCACGTACATCTGATGTCTGGTTCGTCGTAGTCAAACACTACAAAATAAAAACAAACGCAACCTGTTTCCTGCTGCCACTTCCACTTAAATGAACACTCAACTTACTTTGTAAATTGTCACTTGGGCTAGAAAAATTCACTATTAGGTCACTGTGAAGCCATTCTTGCTGGTGTTGATTCCCTCTCACTATCAAATCTTTTCGTAGGTATGCCGAGATGCATGCCCAGATGAGTTCTACTAACTGTATTTTTCTGTGATATTTGGGAGGTCCAGAAAACATTGTAGGTATCACATTGTGCTTTAAAATAGGTCTTATCCTTTGAAATGCTTGTAAATTATTGTCTTTATTCTTATAAATATAACCAGCTCTTACGAGGAATACATTTCACCCACTTCTGTTTATGTGCTTTATTGGAAGCACAATGGCTAGTGCAACCTGGTACTACACACTTTGCAGGCATCTTTTTATCTTTATAGTTTCGTTTGTGCAGGTAAATAATTAGAAACACATTAAAAATCACCTTCCACTCTTCTTTGTTACTCTGGAAGGTTATGTTGGTATGTCCTTTATTGGAAGCACAGTTGCTATTGCAACCTGGTACTACACACTTTGCAGGCATCTTTTTATCTTTATAGTTCCGTTTGTGCAGGTAAATAATTAAAAACACATTAAAAAACACCTTCCAATCTTCTTTTTCACTCTAGAATATTACACTAATGACTTAACAACAAATAAAAGCTCGACCCGATATTCAGTGTTGCCATATTTCAATGCTCCGGCCTAGTGAGTAGAGTCGGCCATGAATCGAGTCTTCAGTTCCTGAATGCTTGATAATTATCAGCGTTTTCGACTTATTGCCCTATTACTGCACCAATAGGTACTGAGTGTCAAAATTATATTCGTCTTACATTATTGAGTGAAAAACTAGTTTTTTGTTTTAGACTTATCCGCTTAATTGCACTTAAGTGCACATTATCGCCAGGGACTTTCTGGCGCTCGTGGCGATTTCAGTGCATTTTTGACATCTATATTAATCATAACCTATTTTATTTCTCAAAGAAAATACTTTTTTGAATCCAGAACTGGGTAGTAGGGTAGTATACATAGTAGCATGGATGATAGAATAGGTTACGGAAGAACTGCGACTACCGTCATCATGTATCTGTAGGATCTATAGTTGTGGATGCACTAATAAATGGCATTCACAACCGTGAAGTCTTCATTTCTAGCGATTTTTATGCCAAAAGCTGTAAACGAGCATACGTGGAGCATACTTTTTACCTGGCAAAATGGGATACTCGCTTTTAGTAAAGGCTGGCCCAAATGCTACGTTTTTCACCACGTTTTGTCTTTGTAGTTTTGAAACTGAATGAAAACGTTGCAAAAATAGAGCATCCACATCAGGAACGTATCTAGGATTTAGTTTTATGGGGGGTCCAGACATCCTTTTGCTTGAATGAAGTACTACTCTGGTCAATTTTTGCATGTTGTCTTGTGAAGAAAGGAAAAAAAATGAAATGCTTAAAAGTGTCCGGTGTTCAAGGTAGTGTGGTGATCCGGAACGCGCTCCTGGCTGCCAGACGTTAGAACGCACCTTTAGCGGTCACGTGACCGAAGTTTGACATTGACGGCATCGACGGATGATTTTAAAAATTGTAAGGTCTAAGTGTATGAGGGCCGGTTTCTCAATGTCCAGTTAAAGTGTCAGATAGGTATCTGCCAGATAGCGTTGCTATGGATCCAACTGTCAGATAAGATTTTCGTGACTTCGTAAGTTTAAACAATTTATCTGACAGTTGCCGTTATCTTGCAGATAAATATTTAACTGGACATTGAGAAACCGGTCCTGAGTGTAGTCATTTGATGAAGTTCAGATAAGTAATTTATTTGATTATTGCTACATCATATATTGTTCAGATATTTTGGTATTTGTCAGATCATGAGTGACTTTCCACAGAGCAGGCAATTCCGTAACACTTACGTGTTCATTTTCGTGACTAAACAAAAAGATACTGTTCTGTAACGTTTTTGTGTCTTGCCACTTGGATAAAGTAGGGAGTCCTTGGAGACTCGTTGCCATAGTTTTGTTTATTTATTACGGGCGGAGGTTGCTTTTGAAAAACGTAACAAGCGAGAGACCAAAATTTCAACAAAGGGGTTTTTTGAGTCTTTTTCACGAATATCTGTAGGTATGTTGTCTTTTGACTTTGTATTTTCAACTAATGTAGTCTGGCTACAATATTTAAAGTATTTCACAACGTATACTGTACATCCTGCTTTTGAGACGATACTATATGGCGTTGGGTCTCTGATTTCCGTCTACTCTAGGTATTAGGTCCTGGAGCTTGCAACTTGGTGTTGCTTGGGTTTATTTATTTAAATCCTTACTGATTTCTCTTTATTTATATATGATATTTATTTACGGAAGGTCGATAGCCTGGCAATGACCCAGGTTGGGCCTATTCCAATTATCTCCTTTATTTACTCCTTTATATGTTGGTTACATTTATTTATTCATATATGCTGATATTTTACATTTTTCCACATCCTATCCATATTTCTCTCCCTGACGTTGAACAGAGACCTAGCCCACCATGTATTATTATTATTATTTATCATTTAGATTGTTAATGTTTATAACAATTTCTCTATTATACAATATCAATAACAAGAGCCAGCTTATCACTATTATTAAGACATTTTTGAATCGTATATTCCAACATATCAATATAAATACTTCACCAGTAAAATATATGAAATACAAAGCACTCATGATTTGATAAATACAAGAATCAAGTAATAAAACCATACCATAAACACTCAGCACTCATGATTAGTAAATACAAAACAAATGTTAAGAAACAAATAATAAAAAACCAATATCATAACATTTCTGTGTTTTGATTTCATTCTCTCTGAGTTGGTACACACGCATGCTTAAAGAATCTGGTTACCACGGGCACACATACAACATTGGGTTCTAAATTTCACCACTAGACATCTTGATCACTTTGGCTATTTCTAAATTTGGTATCGGTTCTGACAGTGACCTGTAGCTCACTACAGTAGTCGACAAAAAGGCTCCTTAGCGATACAAAACTTCACCCACGTCAGATTCTGCGTGAATTACGAGATCAACATAATGATTGGCAAAACTATTTAATTGATACAACAAAACGAAATAGCACAAATATGGCTTGTAGATATTGTAGTGTCAAGTCCCAAATCGACGAAACTTATTTTTGTTAACCTTTTTACGTAAACACTCCTTTAAGCATTAATTTTGTATCTGCGTTCAACAATTTTTTTGAATTCTTCTACCAAAATCTAATATGCCTGCTTGTTTTTGACTCTGTGACTATATTTGTTGGATTTGATACGCCAAATTCATTGGAAACTTTCATAAAACGCGATTAACACAGTCAAAAGCTCCCAGGAAATTGTCGAAGGTGTGTCATTCTCGTTAAAATAGAGAACAAAATGTATCGAAAGACGGCGCCAATGTCTACACGCACCGACTTGTGTGTGCAGTTCATGGATAACTGTGCTTACCAGCTCAGTTATCGCTGCAACTGTACCGTCTCTGAGCAGTTCTCAAAAATGCACCGTTTTTCTATCCACATGCAACATTTTGTCTGCAACGTTTTGAACTTGCTGACAAAATGTTGTGGAAAACGTAGATTCTGGACCAGGCTCAAGATATCAACGTGCTCCACCGAAACTGCTTTCTCACTGCGCCTGGCTGTGAATGTAGTTAGAATGTGGGATGTATGAGAGGTTAGGTGTCCCATTTTGACTGATGGCTGTGCCCGTATGTACCTTCTCTGTTAGTATATATGTATATACATGCGAGTTTTTCTACGGCTGTCGCCGTTTCTCGCTTCCCTTTTTCCACCGTTGTCTATTGTTCCAGTGTCTTTTCTGAAGACCTCTCGCGGCCATAGCTTCATCGATATTATTTTTCCAACTTCTTGGTGGTCTGCCGCATTTTCTCCGTTCAGGGGGTGTCCATTTCCATACTCTTTTAGGTCATCTGTGGTCATCCATTCTTTCCAAGTGCCCATACCACAGCAATTGCTTCATTTCGATCGTATCTATTATAGTGCTCTCAACATTCATTCTCCAACACTTCTTGGTTGCGCACATGCTCGAGTCTGGAGATACCACTACTTCTCCTCCAGAAGTCCATTTCTACAGCAAGTAGCCTTTCTTTATCTCTCTTAGTAAGCTCCCAAGTTTCCGATCCATAGGTACATATACTTTCTACAATGGTTTTGTATATAGTGTGCTTTGTCGTTTTTGTAACACTATCATCCCAAAGTACAGAATGTAGCTGACGAACAACACGTTTACCCTGATTCACTTTGTTCGTGATTTCCTTCTTACTCCTACCATTTTTCGCTAGTGTTATTCCTAGGTATTTGAAGGATTGACAATGTTTTATTGTCTGTTCGCCGATATCAAGGTCCTGCTTATACTGTTATCTCCTACGACCAGATATTCGGTTTTGTCTATATTTTTAGTGAGTCCCCATTCTTTATACTCTTTCTGGAGAGTCTTCAACATGTAAGCAGAATCTTCTTCGTCAGCCGCAATTACGACTTGGTCGTCTGCAAATAGGAGGGTGAATAGAGTCTCTTCTCCTATAGGAATACCCAATCCACTACATTTACGCTTCCAGAATATCAATGTCACTTCTATGTTAGTTGCATTGAATATTTACAGTAGAACCCCTCTAATCCGTCGCCTTCGGGACTAGGGGTATGGTCGGAACGCAAAAAAGGTCGGATTATCCAAATAGCCTTTATTTATTGTATGAACATGTTTTGCATTGCAATAAGTGATGTACGAAGTTTGTAAACATTGTTTAAAAGCAATAAATAAATTTAGTTTAGTAGTTTAGTAAAAAAATAAGAAAATCAGTCATAGATTTTTGTTTAAAACACGAAATTCTAGAGATAGCTGCAGTGTCTCTCCATTCCTAGATCCACAAAATGTCACTGAAGCAAGGTCGGACTAACCGGAGCGTCGGACCAGCGAAGGGCGGATTAGAGGGGTTCTACTGTATATATTAATAATAATTGTCTACGATATGCTTTAATAATTTTGGATAAGACTGTACAACCTCCTTGGCAAAAAGGGTTGAACATTTGGTACTGACAACAACTGATAAAACCGCACGTTAGACCCTATACTTTTTAATTCTCCGAGCTTAATAATGTCTTCACGATCCATTTCCATTCTTAAACTTTTCTCTTTCAAAGAGGGAGAGAAGACAATGCGTCGAGTTAGCAGAAGTAAAATTTCTCCTGAATGCCGGTTATAAAATATGATTTCTAACGGTTTCCACCTACCTGAAATCTTTTATACTAGCGGATAAACGGAGGTATTCAATGCATCACGTGCCCACTTTTTGGGTTTATCGAGCTAATGAGGTGTGAAGTGGTGAGAATGGAGCGCGAGGATTGTTAATTGTCCATTAACAAGATCTTTACACGTGGCTGAACGTGAAAATATCTTCTTAAAAAGTTGATGATTATTATGCTATGAACCTATAATAAATCCCTTCGTGTTTGTGTTGGAGAACTTTGTTGTTATTCGTTTTGCTTTTAGTCTTTTTAAGAGATTTGCTAGAAACCGTATAATGCACAATGGAAATGAATGGTTTTGAAGCTACAATAATGACTCTTACCAATTTAGTTAGATGAATGTGTGGAATTTTATTGTATTTCTGATAGTTGAAAGGAATAATTAGAGATAAGAATGTTTAGGGTACTTGAACGAAATCTGCCGAATGCTTTAATAATACCTTGTCAATAATATTTTCATTGTTGTCCAATGCGATTACCGGGAAGCTAACAGAGAACTGTTGGTACTTATGAGAAGTGTGTTTGCGTATACCTATATACTGTTTAATTCTGTACCGACTAAATATACGTTTTTGAAACTTACAGACTTAGCTAGGTACCACGCTTGACTCGCCCCGTGTACTTGACGCTTTAAAATATCTCCTTAAGGGTCTAGGGTATAGTGCGCGACATTGAGAATCTAAGAAAAGACGTATTCCCGTTTTAACGAGGAGGCGTGGCCGCCTGTTCCCTTTCTCCAGTGTGTGTGTCTAAGATGAGGGGAGATAAGTCAAAAAATACAAAGGTAAGGTCAAAAGGTCCAAAGCTAAAGTCCGAAGGTCACTTTAAAAATAAATTTCGCATTTCCAAGCTCCTGACGTTACCTTTAAACGTACAGTAATGATTCAAAAAGCAAATTGAAGAAGAAAGCTTGCGCTTTGTCACCTATTTGGCCTTTTTTCGATATCGTGTTTGGTTCTTAAATTACAGACATTTGAAGAATGTATGATTTTGCATTACGAGATTTTTTGCACACTAAAAAACTTGTTTGAGAAAATCGCAAATAGTTGTCATTTATTAAGGTTTTAAGTATCACCTTCTGAAATACTATGAATGTAGTTTGAAAAACAAGTGAGTTCTATTCGAAAGGGAATCCGTGTTTTAACATGGCAAATACATATGTGTAACTGTGTATACCCAGGCGCATTAAGAAGCCGATGATTATTTATTATGCCATGAACCTACAACAGATCCCTGATCCCTGCGTATTTGTGTTGTAATTCGTTTTGCTTTTAGTCTTTTTTAGAGATCTTTTGGTAAATGTATGAGTATAAAATTGAATGGTTTTGACGCTACAATGGTAACCCTTATCAACTTATTTGAATGTGTGGAATTTTATTGTATCACTGATAGTTGAAAGGAAGAATTCCTAGAGTACTTGAAGAGAATAGCTACCAAAAAAACCTAACTGAATGCTTTAATGACATTTTGTCAACAACACTTTCATTCTATTCCTTTTACTGGGAAGCTAAAAGTCCTTTGGTTTCTGTAATCGGCAAGGCGATGTTCAGATGGACCTAAAAGGTATATCATATCGGTAGGTCCTTCTTTGGCAGGTTATTGGAGATCCCGTTATAGATACAAAACCTTTTTCAGTTTTACAACCGCCCACCCTCCAACCATCCCACTTTCACCCCCACTCAAAAAAGTAGCAAATGATCAAGGCCCCTAAAATCCCGAAAAACGAAGTTTGAGCTGTTTTTGTATTTTTAGTTTTTTATTGTTGCTGCGCCGCCACTAACACGATTTCTAAAAATCATTCGGGTTTTCTATCTTCGCCACGGTAGTAATACTGTGTCAAAGTTTCATTAAAATCGATTCACTAGCTCGACGCTACACAATACAGAAGTATCTAACGCAATATTCGTATGTATTGTAAATATGCATGTATACATGAGGCAGTGTTTCTGGTAGAATAGATGTCGTATATTATAAAATTCTTGAGGAATCTTGAATTGTTATCTATAAAAAATCTACAATCGAACAGTAAAACAGTGAGGTGCCTCTTTTGATTTGCTACAAGGTTTGTCTTTTTTTATTAATCTGGGTCAATATTTTCATAAAAATAATTTTGTGGCGAAGGTCACCACTAAGGTTAGATTATTTTTTACCCCATTTTACTACCCACACCGATATGTGAGGGGAGTATTGTGATCACAAAAATTTTCGATTTTGAGATAACACACTTTTTGGGCATCTTAAGACATCTATTTATATAACGAAAATCCACGTCGCACATTTCCGCCCGTCTATCTGTCTGTTGGTCCGTCAGTCTGTCGATCTATCTGTTAGCCTATTTTCTCGCCTCGTAATCTCTATAACCTCTGCATGGTTTGTAGTGTGGTGGAAATCGGTGCATAGGGGGCGGAGTAATTATAGCAAAAAACAAAAAATTCCCGGGAATGCATTTCTAAAGGCATTAGTGAAAGTTGCAGGATGGAGTATCTCAGACATTTTTTGCGGTTATATAAAATAATAAATAAATAAATTTGATCTGTTCAAATAAAAAATGAAATTTCACAGAAATTGCTACAGATCAAAAAAGTTATCGAATACTTCAACCTTTTTGTACCGCCAAAAGCAGCACGTGTCCAGTTGGTGCGTTAGTGCGTTTATTGAGTTAACGAGGTGTCAATTGGTTAAGATTGTGCGCCATTTCTGGTAATTGTACGTTAACAATAACTTTATACATGATGGTGTGAAAACATTTCGGTAAAAAGATATAATACGGCAAAATTTTTATCAGGTGATTCACTCATTTGTTGCTTTATGAATAAGTCCTCTGATTATTATTTGAAGAGCTTTTATAGTATATTCAAAGATGAAACTATGATATAGGTCACTGAGCCTTTGTTGGCACAGAGATTCTAATAAATGTATTTAAACTGCATGTCTAGATACGTAGATAGTCTGGAGCAAAATGGAGTGATTATCGCATTTTCAAATTAAGTATAGCGGTTATCCCAGAATTTTCTTGTCACGTGATATTCTTGTGTGGTATTTTTGAAAGTACTATAGGGTCTGTCATACCATGCTTTCAAAATATTTTTTGTACTTCAACCCTTAAAACTCCACCAACTTTTATTTCAAATAGCACCCAATAGTTTTTCCTACACAAATTGTCATTATTTTATGTAAAATGTTGTAGTACCTTTGATTTTATATGAAAACCTATTTTTCTCTGGACCTAGATTATCTGTTCAGGCAAGCCATGCTGTTCTAGACGTTTGTGGAAGATTCCTTGCACTGGCTTACGTTTATGAAGTCTTAAAAGAAAGTCGACTTCGGCAGATTTAATGTGGGCCTTTAATTTATTATTATTGTTATTGAATCATCCAACTAAATTGTAGGGGGCTTTTCAGGAGCATGGTTGACCCACATTGATTGATTGACAAGATAGTGATGATGACACTGCTATAGCGTAAAGACCTTAGATAAGGAAAGAGAGGGGATACCGCACGCCCATTTGATTCTATTTGAATTAGCTGTCATTAGCTGTTACCGAAAATGAATAGCCACCAAAATATTTTTTTATGATATTTACCGTTTTTAAGACCAATCGTTGTAAAATATTGTGGTGTGCATAATGGTAGGGTGTGCAGCTTACGGTTGCAAAAGCCACAGCAGCAGGAAAGAGCCAGGAATCACTTATCACAGGTAAATTTTGGTAGTTTTTTGGTGCCAATTGGTAACAGAAATGTCAGTCGCGCCTTCCGTCCTCTTTCTTTCCTTGTCTAAGGTAAAGACCTTAGATAAGGAAAGAGAGGGGATACCGCACGCCCATTTGATGCTATATGGCTTAGCTGATACCGAAAATGAATAGCTGTCAAAATGTTGGTGGAAAACTGACGGTAGTGTCAAGGTGGTGTTTTTTGCGATATTTAACGTTTTTAAGACCAATCATTGTGGAATATTGTGGTGAGCGTAATGGTGGGGTGTGCAGCTTACCGTTGTAAAAGCCACAGCAGCAGGAAGGAGCCAGGAATCACTTTTCACAGGTAAATTTATGTTCATATTTTTTGGTGTATCCGAAATTCATGCAGATATCTCGATATCTAGTTCAAAGATATATGTGTATCCGAAATATAATTTGGAATGTACCACTAATATGCGAATCATAATGTTTTTGAGTACGTAAAGTCTAAAAATTATGTTTTTAAGGGATTTTTTGGTTCAAATACAATCAGTTTTCCAGTGGCGTATCTATTATAGCTTACATTTTGAATAGAAATATTATGACTTTGCATTGTAATATATAATATACCAATACCCTTATACAAGGTGTGCATTTCAAGGGTGGCCTTTATTTGTAGTTGTATGAATAATAAAATTAATTTTCTTTCTTCCTCGACAGGTTTCCCAAAGATCTTCCTAGACATGATTTGTGGATCAAAAATATGAGGATCGAAGGTTGGAAGCCTACAAGCAACGATAGGCTTTGTTCTAAGCATTTTGAACAGAATTTCCTTCATCAAACAAATCAGAAAGTATATCTTCTGAAAGGAGCAGTCCCCACCATATTTGACGAGCTTCCGGAATACTTGCGTCCAAAAATTGTAAGTTATAATTCCTAGCTTACATTGTTTACGCTTAATCAATATTAAAATAATAAACATCCTAGGATTATGATAGATGGATAGATGGATAGATGGATAGATGGATAGATGGATAGATAGATAGATATACTTTATAGTCTAAGAATTTACAAGATTCTTATTGACAAAGCTATATAATAACAAACAAAACTTTTGGGATATTCACTAAAACCTGTGAGGAGGAAGTTTGTTATAAATCTTCACTCCATTGTATATAATTGGATCATTAATGAGTTATGATTTGGGTGTGATATTAATTTAAAATCATTCTTATGCCTTATGCCTATATTCTATATTTATGGTCTCAAATTTGGTTTTATATTTGAGTATTAGTGATGACGTTTCCAAAATAAACAGTGCAATAAAGTAAGGAGAAATACGATTACGAATGGCTGAATAACCATTTAAAAATTGATAGCTATGAAGATCAAAAGGCAGCTAACCTCAAAAATGTAATAATTTCTTGTGTTACAGTTACATTATTAAACAACTATATTTAGGTGTGTTTACTCGATACGAAATCAAAACAAAATGTTACTGTCACTTTTCCTATAAGATTCAGTCACTCATTCACATCTAATTAAATCATAAATTAATTTGTTCTGTCTTTCTTTCGGAAATAATGTTTCAAACATTGTCTAATATACAGCTCGGTTATTTTAGGCAAAAGAAAGAAAAAGACCCCGTGAACGTGATGTTCATCCAGAACCATCGCCATCAACCTCAGCTCTGGCTGCACAGGACGACTCTCCCCGGAAAAAGAAACTTAGAAGAGAACTGCTGCTGCAAAAAGATAAGAATAAGGAAAAAACGAAAAAAATCCGTGCCCTTGGTCAGTCACTGAAAAGAGCACACAAAAAAGTAGCCTCTTTAAAAATAATTGCTGAGGAATTAGAGCGACAAAATTTACTATCTCAAGAAAATTTAGTTTTAGTTCAAAATATGAGCAAGGTTAATATAGAAATATTGAACAGAAAAATGGGGAGAAATGTTCAATATTCACCTGAACTTAGGAAATTTGCCCTGACATTAAATTTTTTTTACCAAAGGCATACAACTATGTGAGAGATGTTTTTGACACTTGTCTCCCGCATAGCAAAACTATTGCTAAATGGTTTCAGAATGTGGATGCTGAGCCTGGTTTTACCAAGGAATCAATAAATACCTTAAGAAATAAGGTTCAATCATCTGACAGGCCAATAATTTGTTCATTAATTATCGATGAAATAGCCATACGGAAACATTTAGAATGGGATGGAAAAAAATTCCATGGTTATGTGAACTGTGGTACAAATTTAAACGATGACTCTAATGCTTTAGCCAAAGAAGCTTTTGTTATAATGTTGGTTTGCATCAATGGAACTTGGAAATTACCTGTCGGTTACTTTCTTACAGATTCTTTGAATGGCAGTCAAAAACATTCAATTGTATCTCAATGCATCCATCTGATTGAAGGTACGGGAGCCAAAGTTATGTCAATCACATTCGATGCTGCTCCATCTAATACCGCTATGTGTCATAACTTTGGATTCTTATTTAACATTTCAAATATACAGACAAGTTTCAGAGTTACAGATCACAATGTATATATTTTTTATGATCCATGTCATATGATAAAACTTGTTCGCAATGCATTTGGTGAAAAGAAAATCCTAATTGATTGTGATAACAATTTTATTCAATGGAAATACATAGCGCTTATAGAGAAGCTGCAAACTAGCGAGGGCTTACATTTAGGGAATAAGTTACGTCGCGCTCATATTATTTTTTTCAAACAAAAAATGAAGGTTCGGCTTGCAGTTCAGTTACTTAGTGCATCAGTAGCCGATGCTATTGAGTATTGCGAAAAAAAGCTGAATCTTGAGGATTTTAAAGGTAGTCAGGCAACAGTTAAATTTATTAGAATTGTAAATAGCATTTTCGATATTTTAAACAGCAGAAACCTAGTAGCACCAGGTTATAAAAAAGCATTATGTCAAAAAAACTTAGATCGATCTGCGGAATTTATCAATAGTGCAATTTTTTATCTTTCAAAGTTGAAATTATCTAATAATGAGCAAGTAATCATGTCTAACAGAAAAACTGGGTTTATTGGATTAATAATTTCATTATCAAGTTCTTTAGGATTGTACAAAGAACTTGTTTCTGAGAGAAAAACATTACTGTACCTTCCGTTGTATAAGATTAGTCAAGATCATTTAGAATTATTCTTTTCGTCAATTAGATCAAGAGGTGGCTGGAATAATAACCCAACCGCTCGACAGTTTCTAGCTGCTTACAAAAGGCTTCTGGCTCGAGCAGAAATTGAGAGGGCGGTACGGGTAACTGTATTCCATTAGATCAAATCCCTATTCTAAGTAGTTCTACAAAAAATGTAAGGTCTGAAGATGTAATTAATAGTAGTTTATCGAACCATAGTTTAATAGACATAAATGAGCCTTCTGATGATCTAGAAACTATTTGGAAGGATCATGACTACATCATGAATGCACCTGTGATAAGTGAATGTTCATCCCAAATTGTGCAATATATTGCTGGTTATGTTTCGCACCAATTACAAAAAACAATAAAATGTGAAACATGTGTCACAGCATTGATTGGTACTAGAGATCGGTTTCTCAATTCCCTAATTGAATTTAAAAGCCACGGCGGTCTGACTTACCCATCAAATGATGTTATCAAGATATGTTTGAAATCGGAACATTTTCTGAGAGTTAATGAAAATTGTATTCACACCAAACATTTTGTACCTTTGCTGATAAGCAAAATAATATCAAGTTTTCTAGGCACCCCTATTTTCAGCTGCTTAGAACGTCACGTATTAGAAAATGATGTAAATCATATATATTTTTTAATAAAAGCTGTATGCACAAAATACTTAAATATCAGAATCCATTTTATTGTAAAATCTCGATCACAACAGGACAATCCAGTTCGGAGCCAATTAACAAAAATGATTCTGTTTAAAGGGCAGTAAAATATTGGTAGTTTTTGACCTTCATGACTGTAATATTGACTGCCATCAATTGTAGGAGCAAGCGAAATGCCACGTTCCTACAAAAAATTTATTTTTGTTGAAGCACACAATACTGAGTTTCACCCAAACTTCCCCATAAGTAAATACATAACTGCAATAAATTAGAACTTACTGGAAGCAAGGGGTTAAGTGATAAAATAGAGTTGTAATTTCTATGTAAGTTATAGGACCTCACCTATATTGAATGAATTGTTCGTTTTTATTTACTACTAGCTAATCTAGGGGTCATTTTCTAATTTTGTAAATGTTTTGATTTTGGATAAGATTAAAGGACCTTTGTATTTCTAGCCCAAAACTTACTTTATTTCATGTCTGAGATAATTTTTATGTTTAACCCTCCAGCTTTTTCATTAATTATTGCCACCGTCGCAAAAAGAAGTTAAGTATAAAAAAGCCTCGTTGGAGTAATTAAAAATACTGCTCTTCATTACACACTACAAACAGCAAGTAACAGCGTAACAGCAAGTAGATTTTTTTACTGCATATGGGGACTTCGAGATTGAAGGCATCAAATTCCTCAATCTCGTAAGCTAATCTATAATAATAAAAATTTTTTATTGCTGCTTCTGTTTACAGTATGTAATAGACAGTATTTTATATATAAACATAATGTCAATAAATATAAATATACTATAGGTATTATGTGTTCTTTAATAATAAAAAATTGATTTACTACAAACTACAAGCAGTTTTTTTCTTTCTGGGTAGAAGTATAATCGTGTCTTTCATCAGTCATATACTGCAAATGAACATAACATGTTCATGACTGAATAAAATATATACATTATCAATTTTTATATATTATTGGCCACAAAACAGCAGTCGAATGAAAATCACGGTTACAGTAATGTTAGTCACTTAAATTTTAATTGTGGATGGCGAAATTGGCCATATAGAAACCCTGAATAACAATATTTCATTAAATTTTATTTGAAAAAGATTATTTCTACAAATAGCTCAACCATAACGTTAATCCCATTAGTTACGCCACTGGGAATAGCGCTTTGGTGCCATTTGGTATCAGAAATGTCAGTCGCGGGTTCCGTCCTCTCTCTTTCCTTGTCTAAGGTAAAGACATATAAGGCTTTTACGGAAACAGTGATTTGGATCCGGATCGATTACTTATATGTCAAACAGCTGTCAAGTGACATTTATGATTCCATGGATTTAACGGACATCCGACAATGAAAGAGTTCGAAAAATCGCAGTAAATGATCAGGAACCCCTAATACGCTTAAAAACGAGGTTTGATCTGCTTTTATATTTTTATTTTTTTTGCTATTTCTACGCCGCCACTGGCATCATTCATAAACCATACGCGTTTTCCATTCTCCATACGGTAGTAATACTGTGTCAAAATTTTACTAGAATCAATTCAACAGTTTCCTTGTTACACAATATAGAACGATCTAAAGCAATACTTTCGTATGATTATATCAGAAAGTCCTTTGGTTTCTGTAATAGGCAAGGAAATGTTCGGATGGACCTAAAAAAGTTATTTATGTCGCTAAGTCTTCCTTCAATCCTTCATAGGTCAGTCTATTATGAAAGCAACAAACTTTTCAATTTTACAACCCCCACCCCCAACTACCCCAATTTCACCCCACCCAAAAAAAAGTAGAAAATGATCGGGAAACCCTAAAATGCCTGCCTGAGCAATATTTATATTTTTTTGTTTTTTGCTAATTACTCCGATTTTCAAAACTATAGGAACATTACCAACTGCGACCCCACAGCATACCGCTGCCCAAATTTGATCACAATCCATGCAGCGGTTGCTGAGATTACGAGGCTAGAATAAAGCGACAGACAGACAGACAGACCGACAGACAGACCGACAAACAAACCGACAGACAGGCAGACCGACGGAAATGAGTGACGTGGATTTTCGTTATGTAGACTGTTTATGATTAAAACGCCCAAAAACCGTATTATCTCAAAATCGAAAATTTTCGCGATCACAATACTCCCCTCACCTAGCGGTGTGGGAAGTAAAAGTGTATTCAATCAATAGACTTGACATAAGCGATATATTTTCTATTTATATTATTTCAAGGAGTCAGTTTATGAAGTTTCTGGAGTATTCAGAGTATTCAGAGCACGACACCAAACATCAAAGTGGACTAGAGGGGGCTTTTCTGGAGCACAATTGACCCACATACATATATTGACATGATTTGATGATGATGATGATGATGACACTGCTGCTATCGCGTACATACATATAATATGGTCGGACAATCGGCGGGTCTCTCTATCGCCGCCATGCCCCGCTCTTCGGCTCACAATGCGGAGACAAAGCCCGAATATCCACTCGCCGAGGATGATTTGAGGCTACTTTCATCTGGCCGTACACCACATACTCGTACATGTACGATAGCCCGGGAATTTTAGCGATAAGGATGTACAATGCCCAAAAACACAGGGTTCCCTGAAAAAGGACTACTATTACAACTACTTGACCTTTCTGCCCCATAATCTCACACCAAAATATTTAGGTGCCACACTTGAAAAACATATTCAGTTCATCGTGGCCAAAGTAATCAGTATCCTGCAAAAATTATGTGGAATCTCTTGGGGCGCCTCCGCTTCTACGTCGGCCCTGAGCCCCAGTTTCTTTCCGGCTGAATTTTGCTCCTCACATATTGGACTCATAAACTCCCAGTTAAATTCTTCTACAGGGTGTCTCACGGCAGATTTAGGACTTTCATTTGGAATTAAAAAAAATTGGCATAGTATAGAAAACATATTTTAATTGAAAATTATACAACGCAAATGCGGATTTTACTTTTTAAAGATAACGTCGTCCAGATGCCCTCCATTCCGTTGCAGGCACTCATGGAATCTGCTCATCGTGTTTCCCATACAACGCTGAAGCATAGCGAGCTCAATGTTGCTTACTACACGGCAGATATTCTCTTTCAACTCCCCGATATTACTTGGAGCATTGATGTAAACCTTGCTTTTGAGATACCCCTACAGAAAGAAGTCCATGGGCGTCAAATCTGGTGATCGCGGAGCCCATGAGATGTCACCATTGCGAGATATCAATTTTTGTGGAAACAACTCGCGAAGTTGATCCATAGTGTCTCTTGCAGTGTGGGACGTTGCTCCATCTTGCTGAAACCACATTTGGGAATCATCTCAATGATGTTCTTGAAGTTGGACTATGAAATATCTGGCTATCATTTGTCGATATGCAGCGCCAGTAACAGTAATTGTTGAACCTCTGGCACTTTCAAAAAATACGGCTCAATTGTTCCTCTCACAGACAGAGCACACCACACTGTTACTTTTGGGCTGTGCAGTTTTGTTTGGTGTTTCTGTCTAGGATTAGTAAGTGACCAGTAGTGGCAGTTTTGCTTATTTACATAACCATTCAAATGGAAATGTGCTTCATCATTCCAAATGATGTTGTCCAGAGTATGATGTCTCTCAATAATTGTCTGACAAAAATGTTTCCGCAAAATATAATCGTTTCCGTTATTGCCTGCGCAATCTGGATTTTATATGGGTAGAACTTCAGATCCCGCCTTAAAATTCGCTGAACAGTTGATCTGCTCACATTTAATGACGCTGCTCTTTTGCGAATTGATATGCGAGGTCTGCGATTAACACTAACCTCCACTGCATTTATTGTTTCTGGTGTTTTTGCAGTTCTGCTCGGATCTGGACGTGGCTGATTTATTGCAGAACCTGTAGCTCTAAACTTCTCCACCCATACACGAATGAAATTTTCGCTTGGTCCATCTCGTACACGTCTGATGTTATAGCGTAAACAAAATTCCCGCCGAGCTCTGACATACGATTCTTCCCTTTGAGAAACGCTTCGATAGCAAATGCACGTTGCGCACCCGACCACTGCGACATGATGACTGATGAATCCGCACGATGTGTGAATCTAATGCGCCCCTCCACTTGCGTTCAGTTCTAACAGTGTTTTAGGTATTTAGTTTTAAAATCCTAAATCTGCCGTGAGACACCCTGTATAAGAATTAACATGATGGATTAAGTCAATCCCAACTTATTGGCTACCAACAGTCACCCATCCGTCGAGAAAATACCCTTCTGAAAAAATATAACAAAACAAATTCCTCACTGCCAATCTACGAAGATCTTATCTTATCTCTCCTTGCACAGATTACGGTCCCGAAAATTCCCAATTACAAATGCAGCTTTCCAACTTGAGTCTAATGCTTTAACCCTGTAGTTAAACATCAGAAGAAGTGAACAGTAATCTAACTGTTGGTCAAGAACCCCCTGGGTTTGAGCTCCACCGAAAGAAATGGTCGACCCTAAATAGTTGTTTAAATGGAACAAGCGCGGATCTCCACGATGCGACTGTGGAGCGGAACGCCAGACTGTCAGGCGTATAGTGCAAGAATGTGGCCTTAGAGCATATTCAGGAAACAACAAGGACTTCTTCCAAGCCAAGTTATGAGCCGTAGAATAAATTTCAAGCTCGATATTAGTTTATAGCCTAGTCACAATTTAGATCGCAACTTTTCACTTTTTTTATTTTGTGTAGTTTGTATTATCTGTTTTACTTTCTTATGACTTTTTTTCATGTGTTCTATAATTAGACGCTAAATAGCATTCAGTCCAATACAGAGCTTCGCAGACGGCAGTACGTTATTAACGTGTATGAAATTAGGCAAGCTGCTATCATCCCAGGAGACGGCATGTTGGCGACAGTAACATGCCTCACAGAGTGGGGATTTGTAAATAAAGTACAGTTTAACGTACCGAAAGCTCCGGCAACAACACTGACAAAGAAGTCTCTCATTGACTTGCCAACTGTGGAAATGGAGGGTCACCCAATAGTCGAGTCACCTTCCGTCAAGCTTTTGGGGGGATCAACATCAACAATAACATGTCCTGGCACGACCACGTCGTCAGCATTGCTAAAACGGCATCCCAGAGGCTTGGAGTTTTGTTCTGTTGTAGGAAGCTGTATATATCAGAGCAACTACTGCTGCTCTACACAGCACAAATCCGACCATCGTTGGAGTATTGCTTCCATGCGAGCACCACACAAAGGACCGCCACAGTCTGGATCATCGAAGAAGGGTAGTTGACCTGTCCCTGTTTTACAGGTTCTATTGAGTGAGCTCTCCCTGATAATAACACCGAAGGCCGTCGGAACGAGGAACATAAGGAAGTCTCTGCGAGCTCATCCTTACCAGGTCGAGGCCCTTACTCCCCGAACCAGTCCCCTCCAGCATTTCTTCTTTTGGAGAACTTCGACGCTGTGAATGAGCTGCCGGGGAATTTGTTTCCCGATGGGGACTTCGATTGTGATGTGTACCCATCATGTTTCCTAGATTTTAAGAAGGCTTTCGGTATGGTGAAACATGATAAACTAATGGAAATTTTAAAATCCTGTAACATTGACGACTAAAATTTAAGAATTATCTCAGACCTCTATCAATAACAAAAATAAAAAATTAGAATTGTTTAACGTCTATTCAGGAAAGCTTTGGTTATAAATGGGAATTCATTAACAATCTGAGTTACGCTGACGACACGGTTATACTAGCAGATAGTGCTGAAGCACCGCAACGACTAATGAACCGAATATCAACAGCATGTGAAGAGTTTGGGATCGAACTAAACACAAAGAAAACAAAAACGATGGTTATCAGCAAACATCAGGACAAGACAGTCAAAATTAACGTAAACGGAAGAAAGCTGGAAAGAGTAAGAATAATAAATTACCTTGGAAGTAATCTAGATGAATCTTGGGATCATTCACTAAAGATAAGAATACCCATAAAAAAAGCACATAACGCATTTTATATTATGCCAAAGGTACTATACAGCCGCCTACTTAATATCCCATTATGAGCTCGAATACTGAAATGCCATGTTTTTTCCACTGTACTGTACGGTGCTGAGGCTTGGACAATAACAGAAGCAACACAAAAAAAGAATACAAGCTTTCGAACTCTGGTGCTACCGTAAAATGCTTCGAATATCTTACGTAAGTCATACGACAAACGAGGAAGTGCTGCGGAAAATGAACAAGACAACAGAGCTTATGAATCTCATAAAAGAAAGAAAAACACAATATTTTGGCCACATTATGAGAAACCAAAAATACGAACTGCTCCGTCTTATCATCGAAGGCAAAATCAATAGTAATAGGGGACCAGGAAGAAGACGCAACTCCTGCGACAATGGTCCAATATGACTTCCATTGAATTATTTAGAGCCGCCACAAATAAAAAATGATCTCCAACAAATCCAGACAATTATCGCCTACCTTCGTTAATCTCAGTAGTAGCAAATTATAATTATGGGGGTGTAAATTAGAGCAAATATAGTATCTTTTCTGGTCGCCCAATGAGGTATTTGTTTTTGGTCACGTGACGTTCGATTCAAAAATTTTAATGGGACACCCTGTATATTTGTGACTTTTTGTGTTCGTCTCGATAAGGCCATTCCAACAAACTAGCATACTTGGGGTCTAAAGTGATTAGTTCAAGAGTTCAAGAGCTACAGGTACATACGACGAAACAGTTGCTGGATATGGGTATCAAGAGCGCCACTAAACTGACAGTAAATCGCGAACGATGGCGAGCTACAGTGCTCAAAACTATTGATAATATTCGTGTCGGAAATACTCTAGCTCCGACTTAATGCATTTTACGAGTTCACAACATGTCTGTTAAGACATTGTGACTATGATGATGCCACAAATAAGATTAAATGGGCAAGTGTAATAGCCAACGTCCTCAAGGATAAGGCACCTTAAGAATGAGAAGAAGATGGGGTCAACCTACACCGTTTCAAAATAAAAAAAGATCTGTTCGACTCTTAACACTTGGTCAAAAGTCCAGAGGGCCTGGACTACATGGCACACAGTATGTGCGCGGAAACAATACCGACAATACGGACAATGGGGCCGTGAAGTGACGTGTATATAACATTGATAGACAACTGTGACGCGCCGACATGTCAGGCCAATACGGTCAGGCCGGCCTTTGTGTCCTCTCTGTACTTCGGGAGCGCGTTAGCCTTGCATTTGACACATTATTAGGAGGCCCACGTTTGATTACCGGCGCAAGTATAATCATCGATTCAGCCTGTACGTAGGTAGTGGTGAGCGCACTTCCATTATTCGGTTGGATACGTTGGAGAAAGCTGAGCAAGTAGGAGTGGAGACAAAAATATTTATATTCAGATGGTCATCGAAACGATGACTCTGAATGTGTCATATTTATAGAAGAAATCATTAGCTATTAAACAGAATCATAATAAACAGCACTATATACGGGGTGAGTCAAGCTCAACGCCTCGGACTATTGTGATCAAACGATATCTCTTACGTCGAGTTGGACTATATTTTAAAACTGATGACTTTTATACATCTAATAAATGCGTGATATATCAAAGTTATGTTTTTTGAACGGAACACCCTGTCCGATATTGCATATTTAAATTCCTGGGTCAATTGTAGTGCAACTTTATGTATCACACATGGGGCTTAAAGCGAACCGTTTAGGTACTAATTACCATTTTTGGTATTAGTATCAGAAAAAATTGAATGTCACAGCTATTATAAAACATAGAAGGCTGTTACTTTGGCATATGACAATGTATGAAATGCATCCGCTTAGGTTAGACGGTAAAATTTGTATTACTCTTCAGTTGATTAATTAAAGAAAGTTCAATCACAGATAACTTGGTTTTTTCAAACGGGAATGCTTAATTTCTTTTAGGACCGGTTTCTCAATGTCCAGTTAAATATTTATCTGCAAGATAACAGCAACTGTTAGATGAATGGTTTAAACAATTGAAGGCTAAACTTACGAAGTCACACGTAAATCTTATCTGACAGTTGTATCCATAGCAACGCTATCTGGCAGATACCTAATTGACACTTTAACTGGACATTGAGAAACCGGTCCTCATACGTTCGAATGCAAATTTGAAAACCTTTCTAATAATATACGGTTGTGGACATCAGTCTCTGGTAGTTTACATTTATCTTCAAATTTTCAATTAAAACGGTTTTTCCCCAATTTTACTACCTATAAACAACTTAGCAAGTTATGATATATAAAAAAAACTGTTCAGATGGAAGAAAACCACAAAGATACAAACGAACTAAAGTAAATAGATAGGATTATAAAAATTACTTACAACAAATGGACCATAAAATATCTAAGGTTAAAGAGAAGCTGGAGTACGACAAAGATGGATATTTCTCACAGCCTACTATCTATTGCAATGTACTAGGAATAGAAAATTCCCAAAACCATTAAAAATTTCGAAATAAAAGAAAAACTACCAGCGTGTGTTGACTGTTGCTGTTGAAATTTCTGTAGATATCTAAACAAAAATGAGTACTACTACTAATTCCACAATTTTAAGTAGGTTGTGGGGGCTTTGACAAATGTTGTTTGTTATTTGTTGCATACTATCAGATACAGTGATGTTAATATATATCTTACGGATAAAGTGTTACTTGGATAGTTTGAACACTAGCTGGATAGTATACAAACTATCCAAATGCCTGGTTATTTTGATGGAAAATCATATTTCTACTAAAATAGCTATGAATATTGGTTGGTTTCTATACTATCCAGCTAGTTTACAAACTATACAAGATATGCCGCTAAAGTATATACCAGAAAGATATCACACACATTAACCAGTTTTTCTGGTTAGTTTACAAACTATCCATATCATTTGGATAAGGTACGCACCTAATATCTCTAGTACTACATAAACACCAACTCGTTGGTTACTATGTAAACTAACCAATCCTCTTTGGTTATTTAGTTTAAAACAATAATTTTTAATCAAAATTGAAGTTTATTCATAGATAAAACATACAATTGCAATTCGATTCGATTCTCTGTAAATCATGTGACAATCATTCTTGTTATTAGTGTTAGGTCCTTGTTCTCGAATTCTCTTTATATGTTCCAGAAGTACATTGTAATCACTGTCATTCATTAATTTGAATTTTGGGCCTTTTTTTCGTAACATGCTAATAGTAACTTGTCAAATTGCTGTTGCTGATCCATTTTTGATAACTAGATACCTATTCCTAGACAAATTTTACAAGGCACGGCAGTAAACAATACCAACACGTCACACTTGCACTTGCCATAAACATAAACTCACTTTTCTGTTAAATTGGCCAAAGAAAATCAGTTAGTTTACATACTAACTAAGAAGTTGATTAATTTACATACTAACCAACAAGTTGGTTATTATGTATTACTAGAGATATTAGGTGCATACCTTATACAAATGATGTGGGTAGTTTGCAAACTGACCAGAAACATTGGTTAATATGTGTGATACCTTTGTGGTCTATACTTTCGCGGCAGATTTTGTATAGTTTGTAAACTAGCTGGATAGTATACAAACCAAACAACATCCATAGCTATTTTAGTTGAAATATGATTTTCCTCCAAAATAACGAGACATTTGGATAGTCTGTATAATATCCAGCTAGTGTATAAACTATCAAAGTAAACACTTTAACCGTAACATATACATGATATTCATTTGAAAACTTCCCACTACGGATTTATCGAAAACCACCGATTAAAAGAAAAACACGGCGAGACATATCAAAATATTTGTCAAAGGAGACAACCTCTTTACCAAAAACTACTTCTCCCCCTTATATGCTCTGTCTCTCATCGTAATTCCCATAAACATTTTATATGACAAGGGGTATCGAGTAGTATCTTGTTTCAAAGGTATGTTGAAGTCATTATTTTGATATTTGATTCGTTTTCGAAAAAATTATAAACATCTTTATGTATCTTAATCTGTTCAAACAGAAAACAAAAATACACCTTTAATTGCAATAAGTGTTCAAAATGTTGCGCGCTATTGGCTAAAAACAGTTGGACAGTTGCAAAACCATGATGTGGGATATCACTGCAGCTTTCAATTATGCGTTGACGAAGGTCATCCAAACTTTTAGGTTAGGACTAAGCACAATATATTTCAAACGGCCGCATAGAAAAAAGTCTAATGGCGTCAAATCAGGAGACCTAGCAGGCCATTTTATAGGCCCTGTTCGCCCTATCCATTTATCTGTAAACGTCTAGCCATTGCCGAACCAGAAGAACGTATAGCGAGTAGTGCCGTCTTGCTGGAAGTAGATTTCAGCCTCATCTTCGATTTGGTTTTTAATCATTTCAGTGATAAGTGTTCATATGGTATTTCCCGCCGGGTACAAGGGGGGAAGGGAAAGTAGCTTTTGGTTAAAAAGTTGTCCCCTTGAGAAGTCTTTTGACGTGTCTCGGCGTTTTCCCTTTTAATCAGCGAAAAAAGTTTTTATGGCATAATAGTAATAAATTGTCCTGAATTTTCAATCTCAGTGTGTGGAGAATAACCTTCCATGATGTGATCAAAATTTTTCGTATATTACGGTTGTTCAATATCAAAAACATCATCCCACAGTAATGCAAATTAACCGATATGATAAATGCAAACACATACTCGAAAATAAATAATCAACTTTAATTCCATTTTGTAATGTGTAATAAACAACGGACACCAAAATAATTTTCCGCGTTTATCCATAGAACGGTAAATCAAAACTCGAGTACGCGTATTATACAAGTCGATATAAATTATAAGCCCTGTATTGTTATGCGATCCGAAAACAATTGCAAAATAATAATAATGATATGGATGCACGTAAATCGCGAGCTTCACAATGGCAGTTTTTACATTAGATTTCAATAACAAATCAGTTGCACGGTGTTAGTGATGAATGATGTCATGGATATTGTCGACATTCGGAGCTCTCAATGTTCGTTGAATTATTATTTGAAATTTGTGTATTTTTCATTTAGAGAGAAATATGGCTGATGTAGCGAGATCTGTGTTTATAAATACGTACAAAAATGTCGCTGGTTCAGTCTCTTGTGTTCTCCATATTTTTGTATGCCTCGGAAACTTGGACTGTTAAAAAGGCAGATCGAGCTCGCATAGAGGCTTTTGAAATGCGGACGTGGGGGAGAATGCTGGGAGGTCCTTATACCGCCCATCGAACTAACGTTTCCATACTGGATGAGCTCGGTAATCTAAAGAGACTATCCTCCATTGTGTCGACGAGAATGCTTACTTTCTTCGGACATTATACCCAGAAGCGATGATATGGAGAAATTTGTAGTTCAGGGTCATGCCCCAAGTGGGCGGCACCGTGGCCATCCCCCTACACGCTGGGTGGATACGACGAAATAGTTGCTGGACATGAGTATCAAGAGCGCCAATAAACTGACAGTAAATCGTGAACGATGGCGAGCTACAGTTCTCAAAACTATTGACAATATTCGTGTCGGCAAAATACTCTAGCTCCGACTTAAAGCTTTTTACGAGTTCACAACATGTCTGTTAAGACATTGTGACTATAATGATGGCGCTGTTCAGCAAATATAAAAAAATCTGTGATAGACATCAATGTTGCCAAGTGTATTTTCCTGTTTTCGTCAACAAAAGTCAGTAGAAATCAGTAGAGTTATCAGGATTAAAGGATCATTTTCATTTGACATAAGTGACGCGACAATAAAGTGCCATGGTACTAAAAGTCGTGACATTTTAAAACATGCAAACCTCAAAGGCATAGCAACAACTTGAAGTCGTTGCATTAGTGATGTGGTATCAGAATCATCAGAATCAAACAACCACCTAGAAATGTCACATTATCATGACTAAAGACGGGTTCTCACGATTCGGTTTTGCTGAATCAGTTTGACTGTACTTTCCGTCAAAGTGAAAGCTAGTCCTACTTTTCATTCATTTTGACTGAATCAGTATTGAAAAATGAATACAGACGTCAAACTGACGTGCGAAAATCTTTTCCGTCATCATGAGAGTCATCAGTTTTAGCACTCCAAGGTTATGAAAACGTCGTTTTCATAAATGCTAAATCAGTTAAAATGATTCACTAAAACTGAACAGTGAGAACAAACGTCGCTTTCATTAATGCTGAATCAGTCAAACTGATTCAGTGAAACTGAACAGTCAGAACCCGCCTTAAGGTCGTATTCATAGTCAATGCTTAAGGGTCGATTAATACTTGAGGGTCCCCTAAGTAAGGTTTTGTGTTTCGAAAATTTCCTGTGGGTCCCTTACGTAAGGCTCTCTTGAGTAATACATGGTCTATGAGTAATACTAAAGTAACGAAATATAAACATCACATGTCAAGATGACATTTCGTTGCAGCCAAGGCGATTTTGTAGGTTAATTTTGATGTACGGTGTTGGCAGTTTCTGTCACATCCAGAAAAAATGTCCGGCACAAGACACTACATAGTGGCATAAAACAAAAAGACATAACAGAAAATATCAAAATGCGTAGACATTGACATAGCAAATTGACTTATATTTGAAATACGACAACGTCGCCAAATGAATCCCGCCATATCGTAAAAGTTGTCTAGGAAACATATACACAAGGAAAGTCACACTTGAGGGTTCCTCAAGTATCCCTTGAGTGTTACCATTGATTAACACATTTATACGGATGTTACTTAAGGGAACCTAAGTGTCATGACATTTATTGTCGCACGAAAACGAGCCTTAGGAAAACAGCGCTTTTTTATAGCACTGGCGAAGTCATGAATTCAAATAGAATCTTCTTGAGGTACCAACTCCATTCAATGAAGATCGGCAACAATTTTGGCGAACGCTTGTCTATGTTGTGCTCTCCTGAGTAGAGTATCAGTATCCAGACCTGTCCAAGCGTCCAGTCTCTGACGTTTTTCAGCGTTCTGGCCCCCTTTGGCCGTAGATTTTGTTTTCTATCATCAGCTTCAAAATGGCATATTTATCATTCTTCATTATACAGGGTGTTCATTTAGTGCGTAATTCTTCCATATCTCGCAACGAATACCTGAAAGAAAAAAAGTCAAATACAGAAGTTATTTGGTTGCTAAGATGCATATTCTTAAAAATATTTTGAAATATACAGGGTGTTGAGGGAAAGTAGGATAGTAATCAACTTAATTTTTTTATACGGAACTATAACCTTTTCTTTTCTTCTAGTTTCCATCATTGATCTCAGAACTATAACCTTTTTTTATTCTTCTAGTTTCCATCATTGATCTCCATTTAAACCTAAAATATTTTTGGGATCGGTTGCGATGTTGCGATGTTGCCAAGTTATAATTCATTTCCTATTGATTTCCGGACTTGCAAGGTCGCATATTGATATATTCCTTTAACTTTTCTCAATAATATGATACAGCGAGTTACTTGAATAGTAGGTGAATATTATTTTGGATGTTACCAGCAATGTGAATCTGCAGGGTGTTTTTGGCAGAATTTTAAATTACGGCAATCTGGAAGTCATTTTACTTTCCTTTTTAAATATAACACCCTGTATGCTTTATTTTGAATCGAAGTATCTACTATTACCCTATCTTGCCATGTCTTTTTTTTCGCGTTTGCGATGTTGCCAAGTTATAAATTATTTCTTCAAAATTTCAAACAAACATATCCCCGATTTTTATATTTTATTCAACATAGAAGTAGTCCCTAGTAATGACTTACGGCGTGAACAAGTTTACTGGTGTCCCTAAAATAATAAAACCGTTTTCCTTGCTCATACTATCTATCAGGTCAGTAAAAGGTAAAGGAACGCTTAAATATCTCCAAAACTTGCATATCCAAAATAGGCGGTTTTTCTCTTCTTTATGGTGGCCAATAGATCATGCTCCTTGTTCATTCGCCGCAGAACTTCGATACTTATAACGCGCTCTGTCCAAGGTATCCTCAACATTCGGTATACCCACGCGTCTCACACCTCAAAAGCCTCCATTCTGTTAATTGTATTAATCTTCATTGTCCTCGCTTCGACTCCATACAGCAGCCCTGGGAAAACATAACATTTGAGGAAATTATACATATCTTATTTGAACATTGAGATTTTTATCGCTTAGCAGACTACGCATTTTCAAGAATGCTGTTCATGCCAACTCGATTCTTGTTCTTACTTCCACATCTAGATTCAAGTCCTCTGTAACCTAGCTTCCTCAATATTTAAAATTTCAAATCCTTAATATAGACGTCCCGTGAACTTTTATATCTAGCATCTGATTTGAATTCTGCTTATCTTTCGTTCATTTATAGTTAGTCCTATCTGATCACCTACTGAAGATATTCTGTTCTGTACAAACTTCGATGGTCTTAAAACGGTACAAATCAATGCTATAAAAAGAATAAACAAAATGACTAAAACCTCTTTGATAGAAACAGCTTCTCCGAATCTAACTTTTTTCTTTTCCACTTTAGGTCCAATGAGATGAATTAACATTCGCTGCTTGACGTTTAGCTAATACAAATGATTGACATCCTCAGAAGCTGTTACCGTGTTGATGAACCGTCAGGCAGCGAAGCGTGCCGTCGCCAACGCGGCGGAGCGTTTCGACGCCGGCCGAACAGCCCAATATCCAACAGTTCATCTTATGATGACATGCGGGCGAAGTTTTTGAATTGACGTGTCGATCCTTCGAACCGCAGGTAACTTAAGGGGCCTAGGTATACACAGAATTATGTATTTGCCATGTTAAGACTGTTAAGACACGGATTCCTATTTCGAACAGAACTCACTTGTTTTTCAAACCATATACAGGGTTATTCACGTTATCCGACACGCAGAATTATGGCTAAAGTATTTGATAAAAAGAAAAAAATAATAATTTCGGATGGATAGTGACCCATGAAGGCTACATTTTAAAAATATTCTCATATTATACAGGATGTCCCAAAAGCACGAAATGTATCAAAGTTGTGTCTTTTTAAATAGAAAACCCCGTATATTATTGCACATTCAGATTCCCTGGTGAATTCTATTGTGACTTTATGTATCATACATGGGACTTAAAGCGAACCGTTTAGGTGTAAATCACCATTTTCGGTATAAGTAGATATCAGGAGAAAATTGAATATCGCAGAGATTATAAAATTTGGAGGGCTGTGACTTTGCCATATTACTAAGCATAAAATGCGTCAGCTTTGATGAAACTGTCAAATTTAGATTACGTTTATGCTTGGAGAAATCGGTCGATTAATTAAGGAAACTTCGATCAGCGAGAACTTGATTTTTTCAAATTGGAAAGCCTAATTTTTTTTTATACAGTTAAACGTAAAATTTGATAGCCTTTCTAATGATAACTTAGCTGAAAAATACACACGAACTAGACTAAAGGGACAAGATTATAAAAATTACTCACAACAAACAAAGTCTAACCAGAAACAACGGTGGTAACATACCGTTGGTCAAAGAGAAGCTGGAGTATGGCAGAAATGGATTTTTTCACTGCCTACTAGCTACTGCAAAGTACTACAGATTGGCAAATTCCAAAACCCTTAAAAATTTTGAAATAAAATAAAAACTACTAGAGAATTTGTAAGCAGTTTATTATTTTCATAATAAAATTTCACATTTAATGTTATAAAAAAGTATGCAATTCTGTCAAAGCTCAAGCTCAAGACCTCTGACTGGAGTTCTGAAAATTCTTCAGTACCTATTAGCAAGATCAAAGAAAATGAAGAATGAATTAAAATTTGTTCGAATTATAAAACATACCTTAAATGGTCGAAAATTTAAATCTGATTTGTCAGTATTCCTTTTTTGCAATATTGCTAATATATACATAAGCATTCACAAGCCGTTTAGGCCCATAGCTTTAGCATTTGCTAATAGATATTGAAAAATAGAAGGGCTCCAGTCAGAGGTATCGATTTCGACGCAAATTAGTACTTTTTTACACCATTACATATGATTGATAGTTGCGTGCTGGAGCAACAGTCGCTGGTTGTTTTTCTTTCATATCAGGGTTTTTAATTGTTTTGGAAATTTTTCACCTCTAGTAAATTGCGGTAGCCAGTAGACTGTAAAAAATGTCTATTACTGCCATACTCTAGCTTCTCGTTGATCTTAGAGATGTCATCGCAGTTGTTTCTGGGAGGGGATTTGTTCTAAGGAATTTTTATAATCTTGTCCCTGTAGTCTAGTTAGTGTGTATTTTTCAGCCAAGTTAGTTGTTTTCTTCTACCTGAACAGGATTTTGTTTATATTTCATGGCCTTCTACGTTGTTTATAGGTAGGAAAATTGAAAATCGCCGACTTGTTTGAAAATTTAAAATTAAATGAAAACTACCAGAGGTTGATATTCACAACCTTATATCATTAGAAATGTTATCAAATTCTACGTTTAACCGTATAAAAAAAATGAGCATTCCCATTTTAAAAAATCAATTTATCGGTGATCGGAGTTTCCTTAATTGATCGACCGATTTCTCCAAGCATAAAAGTAATTTAAATTTGACAGTCTCATCAAAGCTGACACATTTTATGCTTAGTAATACGGCAAAGTCACAGCCTTCTATATTTTATAATCTCTGCAATATTCATTTTTTCCCTGATATCTACTTATACCGAAATTGGTGATTTACACCTAAACGGTTCGCTTTAGGTCCCATGTATGATACATAAAGTCACACTAGAATTCACCAAGAAATCTGAATATGCAATAATATATGGGGTGTTCCATTCAAAAAAACACAACTTTGATACATTTCGTGTTTTTGGGACACCCTGTATATCATGAAAATATTTTTAAAATGTAGCCTGTATGGGTCTCTATCCATCCGAAATTATTATTTTCTTTTTTATCAAATACTTTAGGCATAATGCTCCGTGTCGAATAACGTGAATAACCCTGTATACAGTATTTCCGAAGGTGATAGCTTAGTGAATGACAACTATTTCCGATTTTATCAAAAAAGTATTTTAGTGTGCAAAAAAACTCGCAATGCAAAATCATACATTCCTCAAATGTCTGTAATTTAACAAGCAAACAGGATATCGAAAAAGGCCAAATAGGTGATAAAGCGCAAGCTTTCCTCTTCAATTTGCTTTTTGAATCATTACTGGAAGTTTAAGGAGTAACGCCAGGAGCGTGGAAATGCGAAATTCATTTTTATGGCGACCTTTGGACCTTACCTTAAGACCTTTCGACCTTACCTTTGGATTTTTGGACTTATCTCCCCTCATATTGGACATACACATTGGAGAAAGGGAACAGGCGGCCACGCCTCCTCGCTAACACGGGAATACGCCTTTTCTCGGATTCTTAATTTCGCGTGCTATATACCCTAGACCCTTAATACTTAATTCTTCTACATTTTTGTTATCCATCACCATACTAGACGTCTTGAGCTATCTGGTTTTAGCTTCGGAAGTTACATTTCACAGTACATACCACCCATCTCCACCTCAAAGCTGGTTATAACACTGCCGCTTAATTGAAGTGGTTTTCCAGGTTGTTTTGCGTTTGCGGCAACTTGTAACGGGGTGCCTTGCTCAGAGCAACACACATAACGTAACTTCGAATGAAAACGCCGTAAAAGCTTCAAAGGTGTCATGAACGATTGCAAGTTTACAGAAACTAATTGGATTGTACTTTGTGCGGGACAAACAAAAGACGCACGAACGTTTCATGGACGCCTTGCTTTTTCAAAACAGTTTGCAATTTTACGAGCTGTGCTTTGAAACGCCAACCTGCCTTTGCCTTTTTCTTCACGTGACCTTTCTCGTGTATACAGGGTGGAACATACCTTAGGAGAAGACTGTACAGGCGTATTTCTAACAAAAAGGGTCATATAAAGTTGTTTTACAGATTCTATCACGGAATATGTTGGAGTGAGCTCTCCCAAATAATAACACCAAAGGCCGTCCGAATGAGGAACACTAGAGAGGTTCGGCGACCTCATCTTTACCAGGTGGAGGTCCCTACTCCCAGACCAGTATCCTCCAGCATTCCTTCTTTTGGAGAAGTTCGACGCTGTGGAATGAGCTGCCGGGGAATTTGTTTCCCAACAGCTACAACCTGCAGCGTTTCAAATCTAACGTGTACCGACACTTATCCTCTCGCTGCGCTTCTACAGCGCCATAGGCTTTGAGCCTTTGCGGGAGGCTGGCCATAAAAAAAGGGTTCGATTTTCAACCGTTTCAAGGATATATTAATTTTTATTTATTTTTGCAACACCTTGGCGCGTACTTGTCATCTAAAATGTTATCAGGCGCAAACTACCAGAAGCAGTTATTCGTCAGTTCAAAATCTTGAAATACGATTCTCAAACGAAGCTACAGTGCTACGACAGTACCGTTTAATGATAAATTTTATCTTTTTGCACACTGTGTATTTAGTATTTTGCTATATAACATCTAGCGGCCTTAGATTTATCAACCACGTGTTAAAATCGCTGGAAATCAAATAATAATCTAGAACACTAAATATCTCTGAAATAGTTGAAAATTCGGACCCTACTTTCATATGACCTTTCTTTTGTTGAAAATAAACTATACAGTCCTCTCCTAAAGTATCTTCTACTCATCATAGAACACCCTGTATATACGATAGTGATAAAAATTATAGCGACTATTGGGAAGATATTTAGCAGTTTCAAAATTAAAATTTTTGCGCATATCTAAGCGTGTCGAAGACCTTTATGAGGACATTTGTTAGTTTCAAATTGAAACTGCAATTAAAATTATGCCTTGAAATATTTCCAAATAAAATATTTTCAAGTAATTGTTACTTTATTCGAAAGGGTACAACTAATTAATAATAAATCAATAAAAGACGATTATTATTATTATTCACAAACACAAAAAATGCAGCCCGGGCTCCGACACACTGAGCTGCTGTTCCATTACCCAATGACTACTCCTCACACCGTGAGGTGAGCAATCACTGGGTCCGCGAATCGTGCGCCCTAAGTAGACAAAGGGACCCAAGGATGACTGCCTTCTGCATTCTGGCGGCTAAGATGTGCGCCGCCGCACGGCACACCGGTATTTTGCGCAGTGCAGAGAGCAGCGTATTCCTCATTCCACCTAGGGATCCAATGACCATAACCAGCAGACTTACAGTGTAGTCTGGCCAGAGCCTGCGAAGTTGTCTGAGCAACTCCTGATATTTGGTCCGCTTTTCCTCCTCCTTAGAGACGATGTTCACCTCGGCAGGCGCCGAAAACTCAATAACGAACATCGTCTTCTGTTGGTGGTCGAGAAGGACTATGTCGGGCTTGTTTGCCTGTACAAGCTCGAGCGTGGGGAACGAGTAGTTCCAGTAAATCCGGCATCTCTCGTTCTCCACAACGGACTCTATATCCCCTGGAGCGTATGGCAGCACCGGTGTCTCATCGATACCGTATGAGTGCCTCAAATGATAGTAGAGCACTCGTAGAGCCCCGTTGTGCCGATGGACGTAAGCCGTCCCAGCGTACGAAAGACGATTTATTATTATTATTATGCATGTCTCATTTTTTCTCGCATGGTTGCGGTAGTAACAAGTATTGACGGGCTGTGCCAAGTCAATACCTGACCTATTATTATTCTGAATTCAGGAAGGACCGTACAATGCTACAGGTCTTGAGGATTACAGACTTTTGGAAGGTTTTATGTAACTTTTCATCCAGGCCCAATTGTTGCAGGTGTGGCGTAAATGTATTTGGAGTAAGGCCTGAGACCGACATAATGAGGGGGACAATGACAACTTTGTTTTGTTTCCATAGTCGTTTTATTTCTATGGCGAGATCGGTGTATTTAGGTATCTTCCCCGCGTAGGTGTTTTGGATGTTCATATCATTGGGAATCGCAATATCTATTAAGTAGGTCACTTTGTCTGTCTTTGACTGGAAAACTATATCTGGTCTGTTTGCTGGGATGGTTTTATCTGTATGTATTTCAATGTCCCAGTATAGTTTGAATTGATTGTTCTCTAGTACTGAGGTCGGTGTGTAGTTATAATATGGATCTGTGTGTTCAATTAGCTTGTTTGTTGTGGCTAGTGCTTGGTGTATGACTTTGGCTGCAGAGTTATGTCTGGCTGTATACTCAGTTCCAGCGAGAGTTTTGCATCCACTAGTTATGTGTTCTATTGTTTCCTTCTGTTGGTGGCATTTTCTGCAATTGTCATCAGAGATGGATGGATCTTTCATTATGTACTTCCTGTAATTTCGTGTCGCAATCACTTGGTCCTGGATAGCAAGCATAAAACCTTCCGTTTCCGGAAAGAGCTGGCCATCGTGCAGCCAGGTGTATGACTGCTTTTCATTAATGTGGTCTTGTGTAACACGGTATCTATGTTTGCCGTGGAGTGCCTTCTGCGACCAGGTGTTTATTTTTTCTTGTTGTGCTTGTATGTGGTTGTGTGCATCTGCTGCGTGGTCTGGACAAGAAAGGGCGAGTGGTGTGTAGTTTTTGTCTGCTTTTACTATTGCTTTATGCAAGTTTGTTTGTTTACTGTGGAAAAAATGTCTGAGTGATTTTATTTGTTTTGCATGAAGTGACTGTATATCGATAATTCCTCCTTATTATTGTTATTATTATTATTATTAATTTAATTGTATTTTATTTTTGAAAACAGCTTTTATCTAAGGTCCTTACCCCGAAGTAATACTGGAGCGAATGGTAATTTTACTTTAACCCCTGACTGAGTTGTACCTTGTAAGCAAATAATCCGAGTCTTTATACACTTGAAAACCTCCCATCACGGATTTATCCAAAACGACTGATTAGAAGAAGAAATGCCGAGACACGTCAAAAAATTTGTTAAAGGGGACACTTTTTAACCAAAACTACTTCACCTTTATCCTTTGTCCCCCAAAGTTATCCCCTTAAAAAAATTAAATGACAAGAGGTATCGAGTAATATCTTGTTTCAAACGTATGTCGAAGTCCTTTGTTTTGACGTTTAATTTTTATAAATCAGTCGATTCGTTTTCTAAAAAATTAGAAAAATACATATGTATATTAACTTGTCCAAACATAAAAGAACACAAAAATATAACTTTTTTTTTGTAAGAAGTGTTTAAAATGTTTGCTGTTATTGGCCAAACAATGATATAGTAATGTTCAAATTTCTGGCAGACAGTTGCAAAAACATGTTGTGGGATATCACATCATGGCAGCTTTCTAGGATGGGTTGACGACGTCATCCAAACTTTCAGGTTGGATAGTAACGACAATAGATTTTAAATAGCCCAAGAGAAAAAACTCTAATTGCGAGATCTTACATAATTGGCAGATACAGACAGTACAGTATAGACTAGGTATTGGGATTTGATGTTGATATGCATACTATAATAACTATATAACTAACAAAGAACAAAGTTTTAATTTTCAACGACAGTATCTATACGAGTGACAATGACGTGTTAGAACGATGCCTGACATTTTGTTCCTTATTATGTATTTTCCTCATTTTGTTTCACTTTCCTTTTATCGTTCCACTAATGATTAGCTTTGTTATTTCAAGTTTAGTTCATTTATAGAATACACTATGTAAATAGGGTTAACACGACACTCAGATTTAGGTCAAATTCGCTAGTGTTTCAAAAACTGTATTTTTACATTTTTGTGTTTAATGTTGAGGTGCTCCTTAGGATTTTGAAATATCTGTACATAAGTTCTAGATATTACGTTACAAGCAGTTTGTTTTTTATTGATTTTATTGACTAATTTGTGCCAAAGAACAAAATTTTACTTTTCAATAACTTAGCAGTACATATAAGAGTTACAATGACGTGATATAACGATGCTTGGCATTTTATTCCAAATTATGTATTTTCCTATTTTTTTCTTTTCTTTTACCGTTCCATTATTACTTATTAACTTTATTATTTCCAGCTTAGTTCATTTCCAGAATGAACATGTTAAAATATCAGCTGGACAAAAAAAAAATGTTTAGATGGCAGTAGTATGGTTTTTCTTGGTTGGCGATCAAATAAAACATTGTTTGCTTGTTTTGGTTTATGTGAAGTTCAACCGTCTTCAAGTATTGTAGTGTCTAAAAGACGATATGTTTTTCCATAGTATGTTGTATGATAATGTAACTTTGGTATTAGTTTCCATAGACTATACTAAAATAGAATTAATTTTTAATATTTTAAATGGTTTAAATTCATTAAACCGAAACCTTCGAAACGTAGTAAAACCAGAAGATAATGTTTTGCTTGACCGTCAACCAAGAATCATCATCATAGTCACAATGTCTTAACAGACATGTTGTGAACTCGTAAAATGTACTCATTTTACGAGTTTCTCTTGGGACATATTTAAGATCCTTAATGCAGTAGTTTCCCATTTGCTTTCTGCATCCTCATGCCGTTGACCAGATGTATCTACTGGTTCATTCGCCTTTAGGGACAATTTCTCACCCCAAGGACAAGAAGGTGTCCAGACTCTTCTCAACTCGTCGACCCAAAGCTGTTGGTTGAGAAGAGGTTACAGCTTATACCGACAGTAGTTCGGTTCCTTTTAGTCGCCTTTTACGACACGCAGGATATACGATGGGAGATATTCTAACCCGCCCCCACACGGGGGCAACCAAGAATAGTCAAGAGTAAAATAAAAAGGTACGTTTCCACGCTTGCCAAGGCTTGACAAGCATCCAAAAGCCACAAGCGTTCACAAATGTCGCTTGGCATTTGGAAGTCGTTTACACGCTTGCGAATGCGTCAGTGTGCTACGGTCAGCCAAGCATGGCGGGCACTGATTCCAAGCATCTGCAACTTTCCTTTTATCTTTATGATGATTAATGTCTTTGGGATTCCAGATACGCGTTTCGCTCTGGTAATTTTCCAAGAACATTATAACTCTCTTCGTTCGACCAGCCACGCATTTTGAATAGAAAACTATACGTCCGCTCATCATGCAATCACAGCGGCTACTAAACGCGCACCAACGTGTAAATACGTCGCAAGCGCTTGCCGCAAACGCCCTTTGATTTGTGTCAAGCCGCATTTCCACGCTTGCCAAGCCTCGATTATCATCAATGTCCACTCATCAATCATCCACAAGCACAAGCGTGTAAAGGTAAAAGCGCGTATCTGGAATCCCAAAGCCGTTAATCATAAAGATAAAAAGAAAGTTGCAGATGCTTGGAGTCAGTGTCCGCCATGCTTGGATGTCCGTAGCACACTGACGCAGTCGCAAGCGTGTAAACGACTTCCAAATGACAAGCGACATTTGTGAACGCTTGGAGCTTGTGAATGCTTGTCAAGCATGGGAAGCGTGGAAACGTACCTTCAAAAAACCGACACCAGTCCCGATGGGATACAAGCGTCCGCAAGTTCACGCAAGCCAAGTCAAACGGCCTCTTTACACGCTTGTGCTTGTGGTCGATTGTCGAGCCTTGGCAAGCGTGGAAATGCGACATAATACAACCCTGTGTAACCAGTCAATCGATCACGTATCGGAAAGATATCAGATGCTTGGCAAGGCAATAAAACGCAGTCAGACAGTGGAATTGAACAATTTGAAACACCCCTTCACCACCCAAGCGAAGGGTTTCGGTCATAAGAAAAGGGTACAATGTGAACCCTGTTTCTTTTGTGGTGTCTGTGCCATGCTTTTTTTATTCCGTGCGGTTTGATATATAGCCCGCGGGGGTAGTGTGTAGATGTTGTGTGATAACATACTTTCCATGGTTTTCTTGCGTCATAGATTCTAATTTTATTAAACAGTTCAGTGCACACATTTCTGTATCTGAAGAATGTTCAGACTACAATATTTCTTGAACAAGTACAAGATTTGGTTTACCTGTATAACATTCACACAATTTATTATTCAAGAAATAGTTCAAGAATCTTCGTATAAAGATGGAGTTTTTCGAAAGTCAGGTTTGAGATATCAAAACTGTCAATGTCGATAACCGCATCATATAGGTTAATGTCCTATGATACACAAAATAGGTTTTAAAATGTCAACAACAGAAATAACTGTTTTTGAGTTTATATGCTGTGGTTTTTGTGATATTTATAATCCACAAATTTATACTATAGAGAGAAATATTGCATTAAAATGTACATCTACGTAATCACCCATGCATACATACCTATGTTGTGACTTTCTTTGTTTACCTATTCCATGGCTAATGGTAAAGTATTTTACATCATGGTCGTGTCTTTGACATTGTTTGACTCCTGGATTACCACACCTGACAGACTGATGAACTGATACTATGACACAAGAACTTATATCCCATGGACCGCTCTGATAAGCAACAATGACTTGACTTGATCATGGTTAAGGTAGCTGTCCATTTGAGAGAAAAGAGTAATTATCGCAGATGGACACAGTTACGCGAGCTACTTTCCGACAGCACTGATGCACTCTCAGACAGCGGACAAGTTGAGACCTGCTCGCAAGTGGGCGGCGTGATTCTCTGTAATCTGAGAGCAACTATCATAATTGGAATGAAATTCTTATTGTGAGAGTGCTCGCAAGATGGAAGGAAAGAAAGATGTCCTATTCTGCCTATATGGTACAAACAGGTTTCCGAAATAACTATTGCAAACTGCTATAGGAATCTCCTGCAAAATATAAGCATATGTAAAGTATATTCACACAAGGCACCTATCTTTTTATAATACCTGACGCTAAAAATCGTAATGTGACCATTATGCGTTCGTAGACGGAAATAGCTTCTCGCATTTTCGTATCCCTTTTCGCTATTGATGGTCCAACTTGGTCTATTAAATATTGAACCTGCACTGCATTCATACGGACAAAATTGCGAAATTGTTGTGCATCCTCGATTTGCAAATTCCTTGCTAGTTGAAAGCATGCACCTAACTCTACTCTACGCCGAATCCAAGGTTTGATCCAGCACTTCGTTTTCGCTATTTGTTTTTTCTTCCTCTTAAGTAGAATTTTGTAACAAACGATAGCAGCCGCAAGTTTTTCAACATCCATATTCTGCAAATATTTATCTCAACGCGTAGGAATTCACCTGCTGTGGACACGGTTTTGAGAGCACTGTTGCTATAACTCTCAGCGAGTCCCTCCCGTGGAGCTTTCTGGGAGTAAAAAGTCGTTAAAGTACTCTCAAATGCACAAGCAACTGAGATCAGCTATCGAGAGTAGCTCTCGTGAGTAACTCTCCAGTGGACACCTACCATTACGCTGTTCGAATGGTAAGACGCACCGCGATGGAAAGACAATTATGTTTCAAATGCGCATCCGCCCATCCTAAAACTGAACTGTACTTTTCTCTCAATATTTGGTTCAAAATTTAAGTTTTTAAAAGAATTCGCTGTCTATGATACTAACCAAATTTTCAAGCTTACTGAAAAACAGCGGTCCTACTGATTTATTGCTGCTAATTTTAATTTAAAATAAACTGAAATCTGGATCTGAGCATTTTGCCACTTCCATCCATCCCATCTACTATTTGGGATGTAGCGCCATCAAATTGCGAGCTATGGTAGCATATTTCCAGATGTTGATTTGATCCACCATTCAGGTCTTGAGTTATCCAGAATCCTAAATCTTCAAATTTGTCCACTTGTTCTATTGCTTTCTTGTTTATACTTATGTGGACATGCCAATTTGTTTTTTGTTATTCTTGTATTTATTTTAAGGCAGAAATTATTTCCCTGTTCTGTTATAGAATTAATCAGATTTTGGAGCCCTTCTGGGCTACTGGCTACGATGGTCGTATGATCTGCATACCTTATATTATTTATAAGTCATCCGTTTACTTTTATATCATTCTGGGTGTTTTCTAGTGCTCTCTTAAAAATGTTTTCGGAATACATGTCGAAGAGGGCTGGGGAGAGTACATGCAACCCTGTATTACATCTCTTCTTATGGGAAAGCAGTAGTCAAATTACCTTCTAATGGTATAGATGCTTTTAGTTCCCAGAATAGATTTTTAATTAAGTTTATGTCGCTGTGATCTAATTCTTGTAGTAAATTAATCAATTCATTATGCTTCACCCGGTCGAAGGTTTTTTCATAATCTATAAAGCAAATATGAACGTCTTGTGCTTGGTATCTACATTTTTGAAGCAATTTGAAGCAATTACTAAGCCCAAACAGGGCTTTTCTAGTTCCAAAAGCAGAGCGATAGCCAAATTATTATTCCTGCCCTACATATTGTTGTACTGTAATGTATTGTGTGGTTATCATAAATGGCACAACTCTTTATAATTGATCCTATTTCCTTTTTTCCGTCTTGTTTTATTCTATATATAAATAATTTATATTCACTTAGTATCTTATTTATCTGCTTCATAAAAGTTATAACTATACAACTGGCAACAGCAGATTTTATTCCCCACCTTAAACAGGGTCTAGCATCGGGATTAGTTAATCGCAGCAGACGATATTTAATATCCCTCTTCTACTTATTTTTTCTATCCCTTTTTAGACTCGACATGATAATGACGATTGCTTCCTGAGGGAACCTTCCGCTCATTTTACCTCATGCCGCGCTGGTCAACTTACGATGGCCACACAGTACTTTGGATAAGCAAACGTACTACCAATACTACTACAACTACTACTATCTTCCATAGGATGGCCGCTGGCCTTTTGTATTGATTTTACAGGACATATATTATCGTATCGCCCTTATTGAGGGATATCCTGTAAAATATGGGTCAATTATTCACCCTAACTTACCATGCTTTTCTCTCTGTCACAGCTTACCAAACGTATCTCATCTATTAGCCCGATACGAATCTATCAAACAATTAAACCGTCATTTTTTGTTATACCCTTAAAAACACCAGGTATTATACCAATAGAATGATCGGGCTCAATGCAAATTACATCTGACCGATTTCTGTTTGAGATAACAAACAGTCGGCGGACCACGAAAATCAACAATATAGGTACATAATATTCACACGGGCGACCTCATCGGCGAACGTCGGTTTGAACAGTGGTTAAACATCCTCCTTCTATCCCATCAGATAGGATTCAATTCTGCACTTATGAATGGCGGTGTATGTTCACATTCATTCGGCGCGAATGCGCCTTTGTGAATGACCCACTGCTGCACTGTTGTGCTTGCCGTAAAGTCAGAGGCGTCACTAGGCTAGGTTGCACTTAACGGATACAACTTGTACAATGCCAATGCCAATGCTCAGACATCTGTCGTAGGGCCGATTTTATCAATACGCGGATTTTAACAAAGATTTTGACCAATCAGAGCAGCCCATTCAAGAACATGCATCTGTCAAAGTACTCTGAAAATTATCGATTTCTCTTGAAATTTACCTCAAAAAGGTTAAAAATGACATGCTTTATATACAATCGACCATTGTGAACCATTTAGTATCTTTTCCGATCTGATTTTCCATCCCAACTGGGTGCAAAGTTGCATTTTCATGTCTAACAAAGAGTTTAGCAATTGCTAATTTCAACCAGTCAGATTCCAGAGAATCTGTACATTTGACCACTGGTTTCTTGGTGTATCAGATGATATAATGATGACAAGAAATTCATATTGCTGCATTATTTTTATAAAATGATAATTCACAATCGATAATGATGATAAATATCTGCAATATACCTATGTGTTATAATAAAAAGGGGGAAAATAACATTTTATTGCATTTCGCAAATAGGCACATACGATTTCACAAGTGTGCGTGACTGGTTGCCTATCCTTCTTAACCCTAACAGCAAAGCTTGCGATCTGGCAAAAGTATAACTATAACCTTATTTTTCCTAAACTAGAAACCTTTTGTATAGTCAGAAAGTAAATAAGGTGGTTTATAAATGTGTTTCTGCACTACGGTGCCTTTTACGTAGTGCCTTCACAATCTTTACATCCTCTATGAATATTTCTATAAGAAGATCTATAACAAACATGCATCCAGTCTATAATCAATCTGACTGCAACTGCAATTGGTAACTATACAATGATTTTAAGGGAAACATTAGAAATCTAGCATTCATTTGCAAATCAATCGCTTTGTTCTGATTTTCTGCTATGATTTTGATCCATGAATTCTAAAATATTTTGATAAAAGTGTCATCCAGCTTTGACGTTTTGTTTCCAATATTGATAAAATACTATTGGATAATACTGACTAACATAGCCCTCAATACCCAATAGAAAGCTTTTGCTAAACAACATCCAATAGAAAAGGTTTGTCAAAATCTTTGTTAAATATGCATGTTGATAAAATCGGGCCTTAAATTACTACCCTGTACCTGTCATAAGGAAGGTTTCCTATGCCATGTGGTAGTAACATATTATAGCATTCTATTGACCAAAGCCCTGGGCCATCCTAACATTTTCACAATCGCCTATAAGAAGGCACCATATCGTTACTGGATCGAGCTTTATAGTCATGAAGGTTCCCATTGGTTCTAAATGATCCCAGATTACGTTCAACAAGCAGAAGATTCTCCAGAAAAGACAGACCTTGGCAAAGTGAGTATCCCCAATTTCTCAAAAGAACTTCCAGAATCCTCTCCATATGCAACGCTATTTACCAGCCTTATCACTTTCCGCTAGAACAATAAGTTCTCATCCAGCTTGTCATTATCTGCCACTTATATATGTGCAACCCACTGTCGCCTTGGGCCTAGGTATATACCCAAAAACTTCATCGAATCTCCACCCTAGTCTGCATCTGCAAGGTCTCGCTTGAAAAAGACAATTCTTTTTGTTTCATCTTTATTGAGAAGCAGTTTGTTTAATCAGAACCATTCTTCTGCTCTGTTCTGGGCCACTCGTCAGCCATTCCATGGCTATTAGAAGTAAAGAACACAATTATGTCATCAGCAAAGGGAGTGCAGTCCGCTCCAGAAGCTGGCAAATCGTTGATGTATACCAGAAACACTATTGGCTCCAGTATTGACCCTTGTGGAACCCCAAAATCCAATTTTCTTTCCGCTGACCTCACTCCTGTCTTTACACCCATAACAAGGGTCTTAAATATTTACAAGTTACACTGGATTCAGCACTCTTTTTTAAACAACATTAAACATATGGTACCTACTTCTAAACTTACATAAAACGATAAATATAACATAATTTACAAGCTGTGCGATACTACTTGGGATGTTTCATATTCCTCCGCCACATCTATCCAAGTTAAATGCAATATTACTGACTCTTCATGTTCATGATGCTCTTACTGAAAAAAACATCGACAAACTCTGTCCCTCCCTTCACCCTTTTTTTAGAGGTATAAAACAGTTGCATCATGTACTCTCAAACAAATCTGTGTTATTCAAGAACGTACAATCTCTGACTTCAGAAATCAGTTCCTAAAAAACAAAACGAACCTCCTAGTGCAGCTATCAGTAAATCCAAATTAAAATTTATAAAGCACTTCGTACTGCTATAAAGGCTACAAATCTAGCCGAAGCGTTAGTATTATATTTCAACAGATTTTATTTTAATTATCGGTTCGCGAAGCGCCACGAAAGCCTATTTAGTAGACTACGCCCATGGAAAATTTGATTATATCAATACCTATCCATGTAGTTTCTATAAATCCCACTGAACATGAACCCTGTCTTTATGCTTGGATAAATATCATATCTGTGCCTGCTTTGATGAGTTTTTTATATAGTAAAGGGTTTGTTTGCACATAAATTATACATAATCAAACTAGCGTATCTTAAAAAAATAGATTCGTCGAACAAAAATGGTTTAGATATAGATATTTTTATATGGCGTAATGTAATATACTTACGTTTGGAACCGAATCTGTGTTCATAGGACCAGAATAAATCCACATTATGCACAAATTGCTGGCGAATCCGGAATTGCCCATTACGAATTGCGAACACACGCATAGTCTGTAGCGATCTTAACCGTCTACTATACTACTCAAGAAGATATACCTACATACATTAACTCGATATACAGGGTGGGCCAATAGTGCGTGGACGGAGGATTGTGGGCTTAGTTAGAGATATCTTCACTTTTGACTTTGAAATAGAAATGACTAGTTTTTTTAACCCATTAAATGAGAAATTTCATTCTAAACATGTTGGTCTGTAAGCATTTAAAAATCGCTGTTAGTTTTCTTTTTCTTTCAAAATTTTTAATCGTTTTGGAAAGTTGTCAAGCTCGAGTACACCTCAATAGCTAGTAGGCTGTGAAAAACAAACACTTCTGTCATACCCCAGCTACTTATTGACATTAGATATCTTGCCGCTGTTGTATCCGGTTAGAGTTAATATGTTGTAAGGAATTTTCTTAATCTTGCCTCGTTACTCTAGTTAGTTTGCATCTTTCTACTAAGTTAGTTGGTTTCTTCCATATTAACGGGCTTTTGTTTATTTTTTATGGCCTGCTAGGATGCTTGTACACTGGAAAATTGAAAAACACCCATTTGACTGAAAATTTAAAGTAAAATGAAAACCAAAAGAGATTGATATCGAAAATGCTATATTGTTAGAAAGGTAATCAAATTCTACATTTGATTCTTTAAACCAAAATAGGCATTCCCATTTGAAAAAATCAAGTAATCTGTGATTGAAGTTTCGTTAATTCATTTACTAATTTCTCCAAGTACAAAAAGAATTCAAATTTAGCCGTCTGATCTTAGGTGACGCATTTCATGCTTAGTCATACCGCAAAGTCACGGCCTTCCAAGTTTTATAATCGCTGCGATATTCAATTTTTTTCTGATACCTACTTATACCAAAAATGGTGATGATTTGCGCCTAAACGGTTCGTTTAAAGTTCCATGTGTGATACATAAAAGCACACTAGAATTGACCAAGGAATCCAAATATGCAATAATATATAGGGGGTTCCATTAAAAAAATGTAAGTTTCCCTCAAGGGTCCCTATCATTATCAAGTGACAGATTTTTGAAATATTTTTTAGTAAGCCCACAATCCTCCATCCACGCACTATTGGCCCACCCTGTATATTGAATGTATTTCATATAAGCCAAAAAGTGTTTATCATGGTTTACTAAATGTGAAAGACATCATATATTATTAGCACACGTTTAAACAATAATAATGTGAGTCAAAGATCAAGCACCATACACCATAGAAATGAGCATGTTTCTTGTAAGCAGCTCAGTTGTTTAGAGCAAAGGATCACAAAGGGGAAATACTTCTCTCAACTATAACCGGATTCTCCTTAGCCCCGGAGTTTCTCGCTGACATTCTATTAAGGAAAGGAAATTAATTCTATCTCCTGTTTCTGCGTAAAAACCGTTGCCGTTTCTTGTTATCAGTTGCCAACAAATTATACACTCGCTCGGATTTATCCAGTGTTGCCGCTACAGCTTCATCTCTTCCATTTTTTATGGTCAGCCTCTCGTAAGGGCTGAAAGCCTATGGTGCAGTAGAAGCGCTGCGAGAGGATAAGTGTCGGTGCACGTTATATTTGAAACGTTGCAAATTCCCCGGCAGTTTATTCCACAGCATCGAAGCTCTCCAAAAAAAATGCTGGCGGAGACTGGTTCGAGGAGTAAGGAACTCGACCGGGACCATCGAGAGTTTTCGTTTGGACGTTTTCTGTTAGGAGAATAATATCACGTGTCAAGGAAAATTATGGCACACCCTGTATACTACAACTCCTATATCCTCTTTTGCTACTACTGCTACTGCAATCATGATAGCTATAGTAGCATATCATTTGGGTGCATTTAAGTCCAACTTTTAACCTTCTCACGTCCAAACGGTTCTAGCTAAATAGATATCAACTGGCTCCATTCATCACAAATTCAATTTCCTATAAATTCATTCTTATACATTACTTTTGTACACTTGACCGTTTTCTCACTATTTCAAGAAAATGCTCGTAGCGCCGGAACTTCTCTATCAATCCCTGCAGATACCTGCGGCGACTGGTGTGACGTCACACGCAGCACCATCAGGCCCAATAGCTCTCGATGGTCCCGCCTCGACCTGGTAGAGCGTCTCTAGTATTTCTCGTTCGGATGGCGTTATTATGGTATTATTAACTGGGACAGCTCACTCGAACATGTTTTGTAATAGAATCTGTAAAACAGGGCCAGGTCAGTCACCCTTCCTCGATGTTCCAGGTTGTGGAGGTCGTTTGTGTTTGAGAGGCTAGGCGTATCGATTAGTCCAATTGCTCTATTCTGGGTAGTACTTCCGCACTGCTGCGGAGCGCATCCTCACACATGGGAGCAATACTCCAACGATGGTACCTTGCAGAGCAGCAGTACTTCCTCTGGTGTATACAGCTTACTACAGCGAAACAAAACTCCAAGGTTCTGGGAGGTCATACTGATGTTGTGGTCGTACCACGGCATGACATTGGTGATGTTAATCCCCAAAAGCTTGACGGAAGGTGACTCGACTATTGAGTGACCATTTCCACAGTTGGTAAGCCAACTTGAGACTTCTTTGTCAGTGTTGTTGCCTGAGTTTTCTGTACGTTAAACTGTACTTTGTTCACCAATCTCCACTCGACAATTGTTTTGATATAAACGTTGATCTATGAGTGCAAGAACTGCATTTGTAAAACTAAAGAAAGTTCTTTGCAGTAGAGATATAAACCTGAAACTTAGACTACGAATGCCGAAGATACATCTTTTCGACTCTGCTATATGGTGCCGAGGCTACTGGAGGCTTTCGAAAGATGGTGTTATAGAAGAATGCTGAGGATCTCTTGGACTGGTAGGGTCTCAAACGTGCAACTATGGCAGAGAATCCAAAAAGAGGAAGAAATAATTAACACCCTCAAAACAAAAAAACTAGAGTACCTTGGTCATGTCATAAGAGGACCCAAATACACTCTACTACAAAACATTATGGAAGGGAAGATCAAGGGCAAGAGAAGCCAAGAAAGAAGAAGAACCTTTTGGCTGAAAAACTTGAGGGATTGGTTTGGAATGACATCTAATCAACTATTTAGAACAGCGGCAAATAAAGTTAGAATTGCCATGATAATATCCAACGTCCGCTAGGAGATGGAACTTGAAGAAGAAGAAGATGAGGCATGTTGCTTTCGCCGACGCGACGTTTCGTCTCCTGGGATGATAGTGGCTTACCCGCTTCCATGCACGGTATTAATGTACTGTCGTATGCGAAGCTGTATATTGGATTGAATGTTATTTCCAGCAGCTAGTTGATGTACAGCAGAAACAGTGTAGGAGATAGGACAGATCGTTGAGGAACACCGGCGTTTTTTGGAAATACACATTTGAGGAAATGCCTTCGACTACAACAAACCTTAGACATGATGCTGAGAAGAGCCACTGGTCTATAATTGAGGGGATGGGTTTTTTTGCCTTGGGTTGTGCGCAGTCAATCTTCTATACAGCGGGACGCTGATACGATATTTTGAAGAGCGTGCAAAGAATAGGTACAAGCTCAGCGGCCTAGCGTTTAAGGACAATGGCAGGTCGTAGCCCTTTGGCGGAATAAACATTGGGAAAAGCATGCCCAGTAGGGGAACGCAGTCTTTCTGAAGCCTTGCAAATTTGAAAAAGTTCTAAAAATCAGACTGATCTACTGCGGTTTTCAGAGCAGTTCAGGAGTACTGGTTTTAATTTTTTGCGATTAAATCTATACAACAATGTATTATAGACTACGATTTTATCTACAGAAGTCACAAAAAGCTCTTTAGATGTATAGATTTGTCAGCGAGACACCATACCTTTTTAGGCTATAATAATTAAATGCACATACAGTTATTTTATAATTTTTTCTTGCTGATTTCTGAGTTTCTGTACTGTGTATACGTGTGCATGTACAGCGCTGCTGATTCAGTACTAATGTACCTATTCAGTATGCAGATATAACAAATACGAAACTGTTAAAATCTAGAAAACAGATTTAATATCCTCTTAGCCTAAAGTATACCGGGATGATATATTTTAAAACGCTTTTTAGAACGTTGTTCTGGAATTCAGTGCACATTTTGGATCCATCTCAGTACACTTCAAAACACGAGGCGCTGTGCATGTCGAAAAACGTAGGTGCCTACTGATATTCTTGACAATTAAAACAGGTTTTTCATTTTTTTTTTTGCAAAATATCGAGTATATAATATACCTATTTATTATTTCATCTGACATATTTGAATAACAACATAAAAATAATATACAAACTTTTAATATTTACATTACTGTATCGAGTATTTTTGTCATCGATACTTTTTGAGGCATTCCAAGCTACTATCGAAAGTAATAATATTTAATATTGAGGGGTGTAATCAATTGCAAAAAATTCTCTGTACGAACCAAACGTGTCTTCATTGGCGTGTACAGCTCTATACTTGGACAAAAAATATCGAATTGGTACCGGTATCGATAGTTTTTATTTTTGGATCTCTACCCAGACCATAATCACCCATAATGGTGTCGTCAAGGTCAAATTCTGTAGGAACCATTTTTATACAGAAAATCCTCAGAGATATTCTGCTGGTTGTTTAGTATGCTGTGATATAAGCTTTATGTTGTTATATGGACACAAGCTTACCGTCGCAGATGCAACCTCTTGGTGTTAGAAAGGGATGTGACAACAGCGCAAGAGAAGCGTTAACGCACAGTTTACCCTGAAAAGAGGATGTCCAGCAGCCGTGAAATGTTCGGTAACTTGAGGCAAATTATTTTCCCGCATCAAAGGTGGCTTAGAAATTGTTTTAACACGCTCCCCCCTTTTGGGTTACACACTCGAATGGCTCCGTCCAACAGTCTGCCATGCCCCTCCGTCTCTTTTGCAGTTTCCTTTTTCATTTTTGCCTGTGACAGAACGAGAAACGTTTGTAATTGGTTGTCTTGCCTCTTTGTTTCCAGGGGGATGTTCTCTGTCTGACGAGCTTACAAGAGATGTGATGTATAAGACTCTTTTTTTTTGTTTATAACGCTGTATAGTCGAACCTTACAAATCCTTCGGATACACGGTAATTTGTTGGAAATAGTACATTCTGTAACGAGGTTAGAATAAAAATTTGATACAAGGAGATTTCACGTAAGGAACTTCGAATAGATCCGTTGAGCATGGGATTTAAAAAATGATGTCCTAACAATTAGTGTACCATTTCACTCAGAAATATACAGGGTGCCCAGAAGTCAACGTCAAGCCGCAACAGGGTGACAGGATTGGTTGTAACTATCATGAGAAAAATCAGAAAAAAAATCTATCCCATGCAGTTTGGAAATTATGGGCATTTAAAAAAACCTAAAATTTGGCCAAATTATAACAATTTTTCGGTTATTGTGGTTAACTTTTATTATTTTTGTTCATTTAAGCTTTGGAACCGTAACCCTAAATAACAACAAAAATAATGACACAATTGCCCCAAGTTTTCTAGAATAAAGACTATTTATTAAACTATGAATTTAAAATTTTCAATGTTTGCCGACTTTGAAAAGCCCTCCTTTTAAAAAAAATGTACTAAAGTGCATTGGCAAGCACCATTAAAAGTTGGCGCCTTTAACCAGGATTGTAAAATGGTACAATACTTGTTAGTTTCATACTAAAAAAATGAGTAAAAAAAGGAAAACCTCAAGTAACCCGATTTTTGCTAACCCATTTCACTCAGATCAGATGTTCTTTATTCGCACAAGCTTCTGGTAGGTTCTTAGTTTTATTTATTTTTTTTATTAAATGAAGAGAGAGGTGGATATTGGACATGTTTGCCATAAGTGAGCAAGACAGATAGTGACGCGACTTCTAGCAAAGTCAACAAAAACAATCAATAAAATAATGAAAAATCTTGACCTAGCTTAGTATAGGTTTATTGTATTAGAAGTCAGATAGGAAAATATCATTTTGTATTACAATAAAAGTTCAAATTGCGTACCATCAGCCTCAAAACATGCCCTACATTTTCTTAAAAAAAGATCTACTTATTAGCCAGGCACATTTAATGCGATAAGACGGATCCCAGTATCGCTTTAAAGTAAGCTGCGATTCCTCAATCGACTCATGTTTTCATGAAACTTGCATCAGTTGCATAAATTCCTACTCAAATCGAAACCTGTTGCGATGCCTGAATCGACTTAATATTTCATGCACGATTCATGCACCACAAGAATAGTGGGGTGGGCTTATTTCTTATTCCTTTGCATCGAAGCAATATTATACACGTTGAAACCTGCATCACCGTCACCGGCTCGGCGACATGGCTCACCGTCCGTAATAGGATTCCAGAATCTGCATCGCTGCAAGCCGCAACTGATACCAAATTTGTGATTTAGCATGCATCAACGTCTGTAGACCGCTTAACAGATCGTCGCCACATGAGGTATGAACAAGATGGCTGCCCAGCGCATTACGTAGTGCAAATAATAGGTTTTCTTGACCAAAAATATCCGGAAGGTGGAGGTGGACGTTCAGGCATCTCGTGGCCAGCCCGTTCCCCAGATTTAAGTCCCCTGGAATTTTGTTATCGGGGTGTTCTCAAAGAAAAAGTTTATTCATAGCCCATTGAGAGCATAGCCGAGCTGCGTAAACGAATTTCTCAAGCTGTTAAGGACCTCAACTCTCGAGGATATGCCTGGCTAGTAAGTAGATCTTTTTTAAGAAGATGTACTCGTAGGGCGTGTATTGAGGCTGATGGTAAACAATTTGAATATTTATTGCCTGACCTTTATTCCAATAAACCTAAACTAAACTAGGTCAAAATGTTTCATTATTTTATTAATTTTACTTATTTTTGTTGACTTTGCTAAAAGCGGCGTCACTATCTGTCTCGCTCACTCATAGCAAATATGTTCATGATCCATCTCTCTTATCATTTTGCCGTAAAATTAAGAACCTACCAAAAACTTGTGCCAATAAAGGACATCTGACCTTAGTGAAATGGGTTAGCAAAAATCGGGTTACTTGAGGTTTTAATTTTTTTAAATGCGCCAAATTTTAATGGCACTTGCCAAGGCACTTTAGTACATTTTTTTTAAAGGAGGGCCTTTCAAAGTCAGCAAACTCTGAAAATTTAAAATTCATAGTTTAATAAATAGTCTTCATTCTAGAAAACTTGGGTCAACTGTGTCATTATTTTTGACTGTGCTTCTAGAAATGTCATTTAGGGTTACGGTTCCAAAGTTTAAACGAAAAAAAATAATAAAATTTAACCACAATAACCGAAAAATTGTTACAATTTGACCAAATTGATAGATTTTTTTAAATGCCCATAATTTTCAAACTACATGGGATAGATTTTTTTCGGATTTTTCTCATGATAGTTACAACCAAACCTGTCACCCCGTTGCGGCTTGACGTTGACTCCTGGGACACCCTGTATAAAAGTAGTTTTACGTAGACCATTTCTCAAAAATACCTTAGTAGAATCAATTGATGATTTACCAATGCACTTGACCTCGCGGTTTTTAATACGCTTTTATTTATTTCACCTGTATGTTCGTTTGTTTATATGTATATGAGCTTGTAACTCTCCTTTGGATTAAGAGGTCGGACCGAACATTGAACGCTCCAAATTTGCCGCGAAATCAGCAGTAGTAGTATCCGCCGACTAAGAGATGGCGCAGACACCTTAAAGTTTTTCAGTAGTACACATCAGAAGCGTAGCGACAAGAGCTTAAAAAAGGCGTGACATCCAACTGTTTGGGAATTGGTGTTTCTGTCAAATTTATTCAGATTATATTATCTACAAAATTTATAAATATTGATAAAAAATAATTGTTCATCTTCATTACTCATAGCATTAATAAATGCAGTTTAAAAAAAACACGCTTTAATAATAGAGTTAACTAAAAAAATAAAAACAAATATGGTTTAAAAAAATTAAAAACATGCATTTAAAGAAGCCGGCGGCTTTTTTCACAATCATACAGTACAAGCAAAACGGGAAATTATAAAGGAGATGTCAACGTCCAGCAAAGTATTTATGGTATTTCATAGGATAACGAAGGCTGAAATGGAAAATATAGAATAGAATCTTTTCACGTGGTAATTTGATGGTCTGAATTTGTTGTACAATGTAATGTCTTTTACAGAATAAAGGACACTGCAGTTTACAAACTAAACATATATAGTTCGAAAAAACTGAATAAAAACAAGATTTCAAAGCACTTAGGACTAAAAAGTTCAAAATAATTTTTAAAATAACCTTGAAACAACAATGAACGGGAAATATGTACTAGTGTGATTGTGCAAAAAGCTTGGGCGCTTTGTGCCATATTATTCGTAAATCGAGCGCCCCGTGATTTTTTCGCAAGCATAGCAGTAGTTTTCGTTCATTGTTTTTAGTTTTTTTAAACTATATTTATTTTTAATTCTTCAGTTAATTTTATCATTAAATCTTTTTTTTAAGTTTTTTAGTACCTATTTTTCGTTCATAATTGTTTTAAGCTTATTTTAAAAATAACTTTCAAATTTTTAATCCGATGTTCTTTAAAAGCATGTTTTTGAATTTTTTCTATTGACGAAGTAAAAGCTGGTATTTCAGTTGTACGTATTAACTTGATGTGCCTTACTACCAGCCAAAATGATTTAAGGCATTTCTTACTATACCGTTCTATTTTTGAACCTAGCTTGGTTATATCATTCTATAAATTCAGCATAATAGAGGCTGCATACATATTTCTCTCCCCTTTTTCTCGTAGGGACATTAGAGCATCCTGAAGGCAGTTAAACGGACACTTACAGTTAGCGCGACAATAAAAAAGTCACCGCAGTATGACTCTAACAACCCCATCAGCAAGCGGAATATTTACATTTTTAGTTTTCCTTCCAACCCTCGAGCTTGGTCACGCCCAACTGTTGTGCTGTAGAGGATACAGAGACGGCCTGAAAAACCAAGATTTTCAGCCCGAACGTTTCCAGTAATCCAGAGGCTAGTGACCTTACCGCTTAATTTTGTCTTTTAGGGACCAGTGACTGTAATACATATACTTAATTTTGTAGCGATGGAATCATAATTTTCCAAAATTAAATTAAATATATTTTTGCCATATTTTGCCTTTTCAGGACTTATTTTAGGGCAAAATTCGACATCTCGATGACGTAGTCGAACGTAGAATTCAAAACGGCATGTTTAAGTGCAGCGTTACACTGTCGCGATGCGTATCTGTGCCAACGAATTCGAATAGGTTATAGAAAAATGCTCTAACAGACATGTGTGTGTTCCCAAAACCCCTTTGTAATTATCCAGAAACACGATGTTATTTTTCATAGAAATCTGCAGTATTTAAATCTTACGGAATCATTTAGAATAGTCTTATAACCTCTGCACTGTTCAAACCCTAAATTTACTCAAAACTATAACAATAAACCCGACACGATCTACCAAAACAAGGTTTGCTATTCATATTATTCCAGTATTCATGCCATTATTTTTAGAGCTCTTTACCTGCTGTCTCGAAGAAGGTGTACTGTCATCAAGCTGCCGCTGAATCACTACTTTGGATTGTTTACTTCCTCTAACCTATTCGAATTCGTTGGTGCCGACAAGTTATTTCTGGGAATCCCAGACAGTCGATGCCGATACATTGGCGCTCACGTTCGGCTCAAGCAGAGCGATCATTTTCAAAACTAAAACTAATAAAAACTTTTGCAGGATCGACAATGGGTGAATCGACCTTTGGCATTAATTTCTATAGAAACTCAATGAGCAGAAGGCATAGACTTAGTCCAAATAGTTGATACATTTGTTGCTTTACATACAAAAAAGGTAGTTTTTTCTTTACATGACATGCAAGTCAAATTATTATGATAAAATTTTAGAGTTAAGGTGTTTTATTTGTTTATTTTTGATTTTGTTATAGTGTTGTGTTGCGTGTTACTTATATCTATTAAATATAGTTATATCTCAAACTCTGCAGTTTTCTGAACCTAAAACTCATAGTGGCCACATAATATACAGGGTGTCCCAGAAGTCAACATCAAGCCGCTACGGGGTGACAGGATTAGTTGTAACTATCATGAGAAAAATCACAAAAAAAATCTATCCCATACAATTTGAAAATTATGGGCATTTAAAGAAAACCTAGAAATTTTCTCAAATTATAACAATTTTTCGGTTATTGTGGTTAACTTTTATTATTTTTGTTGGGTTGGGTTAGCAAAAATCGGGTTACTTGAGGTTTTTATTTTTTTACTTGTTTTTTTAGTATGAAACTAACAAGTATTGTACCATTTTACAATCCTGGTTAAATGCGCCAACTTTTAAAGGTACTTGCCAAGGCACCTTAGTACATTTTTTTTAAAGGAGGGTCTTTCAAAGTTGGCAAACTTTGAAAATCTTAAATTCATCGTTTAATCAATAGTCTTCATTCGAGAAAACTTGGGGCAATTGTGTCATTATTTTTGACTCTGCTTCTAGAAATGTTATTTAGGGTTATGGTTCCAAAGTTTAAATGAACAAAAATAATAAAAGTTAACCACAATAACCAATAAATTGCTACAATTTGAGAAAATTTCTAGGTTTTTTTAAATGCCCATAATTTTCAAACTGCATGGGATAGATTTTTTTTCTGACTTTTCTCATGATAGTTACAACCAATCCTGTCACCCCGTAGCGGCTTGACGTTGACTTCTGGGACACCCTGTATATGGAGTTTGTTACATTATTGTGATTAATAGATCTATTGTACCTAAGGTCTATGAATTTTATTCTTCAAAAACTCGAAAGAAAAAAATATAAATTTCAGATCATACCAATTTTTTTCTATCTATAAACCGATTTGAAATATTATTCTCTTATATAGAGGCGGGCTCCGTGAAAAAAATTGCGGGAGGGCCCCCGAGGACCTTGGCATGAAACTGTTAGGGACGCTATTGGCTCCTAGATTGTTTGTGCTTCACATCAATAAACTACTTTCTAGCACTACAAACCCAATCAACAGTTTTTCGAATGACAGTACTTTGTACGTAGGCATGATGAGTAATAGACCGATCTCTGTGGTCGAGCTGGAACGCAGAAGGGTGGTAGCGGCTGCTTCGCTGTGAAAGGGTCTGGGGGCTCAAGAATATGATAAAATTCAAACACAGCAGACTAAAAAAATCATCAGAATATCTCTGAGGATTTCCTTTATAAAAATGGTTCCTACAGAAGTTGTCCGCCATTATGGATTAGAAGTCTGGGCAGGGATGCGAAAATAACAGAGTATCGCTACCGTTATACCAATTCACGGGCCCGATGCAAGTAGTGCCTAGGTCACATTTTTTCTGTTTTTGAGAAAAACGCATTTGATTTGTTATAATCTTATTCTTTATTACTGAGCGACATTAAGTAAACGCTAGTTTAGTGCTCTACTTTCCCAGATTTTGTTTTTTTTTTCAAAAATGGACTTAGGCAGTTTTTCCTTTGGGTTTCAAAAGGGTCATTAAAACCTACCTGTACATACTTCAAGGTACTTTTATTTTATAATGTATGATATTACAGAATACATTACAAATAGGTACAAAAGTTCATAAATGTCTATTGCTGCAACAAGAACTTCATTTGCTGAACCAGGACGCATATCGGATGTATTATTATCTCTAGGTCAGATATGTGATATCAATAAGAGATACATGTGATAAAATTAATAAGAGTTTTGCTTTATATGACGAAATTTTTAGGCTATATCAGCATGAAACTCAATATGGACAATATTAAAAAACCTCAGAGTAAAAAATCCACTTACCTGTATTTTTTGTACTATTTCTCCAGAATTTTTCAACTATAAACGATTAGACAAATTGAGTGAAATAATAACTAGGAGCATCTTTCTATCAGTGAATGGAAAAACGAATGGTAAACCACAAACTAAGCATAAATAACATACTATAGTGGACTAACGCAGTTTTTGCGTTGAAGTGGACATTCTTAGTGACTAACAGCCATGCACTTAGGCTCATCTTCCATTGAAGATATTTTATCTAATATTTGGTTCGACTTAGGCACATGTTGTACTGAATTGAGAACTATTTTTAGAGAACTCATATGCTCATATAATTACTTAGGTACATCATACCACAATTTTATATTATACTACCAGAAAGCTAACAGAAAGTTCGCATAAATGGCACTGACTTCATCAAATACCGTCATGACCTTATAATTCAGTTGTTCGTTGAATAAAAAACAAATTCGATAGTACTTTCTCAAAATAAATAAATTTCAGTACACAAATAGAAGCTATATTTCAAATTTACCGAAAAATCGAAATATCTCGGAAACTGATGGACAACAAGTGCTATACAAACATGAAAGAGCATATTAAAAGCAATTCTTTGGTATAATAAAATATTGGGGGTCACATAAAAAAAGAGAAACCTAGATTTTACATTCTACATCACCCTGTATACGAATATGCATCGCGAGATTTTTTTATAGCCGATTTTAAAACTAGAGGATATTTTTAATCTTTTCAATTTTTGTTTTTTTATTGGTTTGCCTTTCGCAAAGGCTGGAAGTATATGGTGCTGTAGAAGTGCTGCGAGGGGATATGTATAGGTGCACTTTAGATTTGAAACGCTGCAGGTTGTAGCCGTCCTAAAACAAATTCCCCGGTAGCTCAATCCACAGCGTCGAAGTTCTCCAAAAGAAGGAATGCTGGAGGAGACTGGTTCGGCTAGTAGGGACCTCGACCTGGCAACGATGTGTTCGCATAGCTTCTCTAATGTTCCTTGTTCGAAAGGCATTTGGTGTTATTATCTGGGAGAGCTCACTCGCACATCTTGCGTGATAGAATCTGTAAAATAGGGACATATCGACCATCCTTCTCCGATGTTCCAGGCTGTGGAGGTCCTTTGTGAGGTTAGGCGTATCGATTAGTCAAACTGCTCTCTTCTGGATAGTGTTCAGAAGCTCAGGAGCACATCCCCACACATGGGAGCAATACTCCAACGATGGTCGGATATGTGCCTTGTAGAGCATCAGTAATAGTTGCTCTGTATACAGCTTCCTACAGCGGAACAAAACTCTAAGCTTCTGGGATGCCGTCTGAGCAATACTGAGGACGTGGTCGTACCAGGGCATGTTATTGTTGTCAGTGCTGTTGCTTGAGTTTTTTGTATACGTTAAACTGTACTGTATTTACTAATCCCCACATGACAATAATTGTTTTGATATCTACGCCGATCTGTGAGACACGCTGCTGTCGCCAACGTACCGTCTCCTGGGATGACAGTGGCTTTCCTGGTTTCATGCTGTCATCCGCGAAGCTGTCGATTGGATTGGATGTTATTTCCAGCAGTAAGCTTGACCAGAAGTCCCCTATGCCACACTCTGTCAAAGGATTTCGATATGTCAAATGCAACAATATGGGATTCGCCATGATTTTCAGTTGTTGTGCTCCAAGTGAGTGACGTAGGTCAGGAGGTCACCCGTAGACCCATGCTTACGGAAGCCATACTGGCGATCATTTATGATGTTATTGTTGTTAGCAATTACTAAAAAACATAAAGGCATCTATAAAATTCAGCTCAAAAGTGTGCTGGTTAATTAGCCGTTATCTTTCAAATCATTTAAGTCGACTCAATCGATCCGTAAAAGTTGTGTCCTTACATTTTTGAGTACATATTTTATTTATACTTTACGAGATCTTTCGGAAATAAAAAAAATTTTTTTCTGCAATTATACTACTTATCTCTGCAATGTTTAGCAGCACACACATTTCCAGCACATTGTTTATCCACTTCACAGCTTACATCTATGCATTTTATGTCAGTAAATATGAGCATCGAAAGTCGACCTTGCGTCAATAGTGTCTACTGTCCATCGATGTATAATATGCTCCTTTTGACAGATTCTAATCCAAAATGGCGGGACGCACGTATGGTTGCCGCCAATCCGAAGATATTCTGCTAATCATTTAGCATGCTGTGGTATTTCATGTGAACGCCATAACCTTAGCCATAATATAACATTTTCTGATGTTTACTGACATTTTGCTATTTTTGAGTTGACAAATTACTTACGTATTTAATCTCTCTGTAACCATAGGCAGGGCAGTCTAAAATGACATGTAAAAAGCAGTCCAATGGATTTAGAAAGGCAATCAGGGAGAGGGTATCATTTGTGATATTCCCGTTATACGCCACAACAACAAAAGAACGACTGCGGACGCACCAAACCGTATAAGGGGAATCAAATTCCATCCGAAAATAAACTCCGACGTTTATTTGAAGTAGATCCATTTCAGAACCTTTAACTGTTGAAAAAGACAACTTCACCTTAAGCCCGTTCGCTCTAAGGTCGAAAATATCCGTGTGGCAGCATCCGTTGGTCAGGATGAGTTTCTGTGTATGGCCACTAAAGGACTCTTCAGACGTGAAAGCAGACTGAATAGGCCGCATCCTGAAACCTATACAAGTATCTCGTTATCCCATACGGCGGTATCTGCGGTCTCTGGCATATTGTGCCCGATGTATTTCTCAATGCGGATGATTTGGCGTCCCTCGTACGTCGTTCGTCGCTTTGAAAAGCTTCGATATTTTTGTCACCGGATAGGTTCGCCACCGTTTTATCTGAATGTACAAAGTACAAAATCATATGCTGGTTGGATATCCTATAGAAAGTCTTCGTGGGTAGATATACATACTTTGACCTGTCAGATTTATTACGATTATAGTGTGATCTGAATCCAAGTAATTTTATTGAGGTTGTGGTGATCCGGAACGCGTTCCTGGCTGCCAGACGTTAGAACGCACCTTTAGCGGTCACCTGACCGAAGTTTGACATTGATATCATCGACGGATGATTTATAAAAAAAAAGTAAGATCTGAGTATGAGTGTAATTAGTCGATGAAGTTCAGATAAGTAATGTATTTGATTATTACTACATCATATATTGTTCAGATATTTTGTTATTTGTCAGATCATGAGTGACTTTTCATAGAGCAACCAATTCCGTAACAGTTGCGCGTTCACAGTAAAAGATACTGTTCTGTGGTGTTTTTGGGTTTTGTCACTTGAATAAAGTAGTGGGTCGTGGTAATGGTTGCCATAGTTTGTTTATTAATTACGAGAGGGGATTGTTTTTGAAAAACGCAATAAGTTGGAGACCAGCTGGAGGCATTTTGGAGTATTTTTCACGAAAATTTGCAGGTATGTTGTCTTTTGAGTTTGTATTATTAAATAATGTGGACTGGCTACGATATTTAAAGTGTTTCACCAGGAACTCTACAACATCCTGCTTTTGAGACGATACTATATGGCGTCGGATCTCTGATTTCCGTCTACTCTAGGTATTAGGTCCCGGAGCTTGCAGCTTGATGGTGTTTAGGTGTATTTATTTAAATCTTTACTGATTTCTCTTTATTTATATATGATATTTATTTACGGAAGGTCGATAGCCTGGCAACAACCCAGGTTGCACCTATTCCAAGTATCTCCTTTATTTACTCCTTTATATGGTTGGTTATATTTATTTATTTAACAAAATTTAAGCTAATAGCTGGGTAGCGGCAAATAAATTATTATAGCAGCAAATAAATTATTATTTGCCGCTACTCAGCTATTAGCTTTAGTTTTGTTTCTTAACTAATCGGCAACGATTACCCGGTTTTATTTATTTATACATGCTGATATTTTACATTTTTCCACATCCTATCCATATTTCTCCATCTGACGTCGAACAGAGACCTAGCCCACCATGTACTATTATTATTATTTATCATTTAGACTGTGAATGTTTATAACCATTTCTTTATTATACAATATCAATAACAAGAGCCAGTTTATCACTATTATTTATTTGAATCGTATATTTCAACATATCAATATCAATATCAATACTTCACCAGTAAAATATATGCAATACAAAGCACTCATGATTAATAAATACAATAATAGAAAACCATATCATAACATTTCTGTGTTTTGATTTCTGATTTGATAATTTTGATTCTCTCTGAGTTGGTACACATGCATGCTAAAAGAATCAGGTTACCATGGGCACACATACAACGGTTCTAAATTCCACCACTAGACGTCTTGATCACTTTGGCTGTTTCTGAATTTGGTATCGGTTTCGACAGTGACCAGTTGCTCACTACAAGGTTAAAAACAAAAGAAAATTTCGTCTCAAACACACTTGTCAGCTATAGTTCTATTTTTTATTTTATCTTCTTTTTCGTCAGTAGAGATAATGTGAAATTCAACTGTCATTGTGTAAAAAAAAGTAGAAAACATTTACTTGAGTAAATTCAAACGGCGCTCTCGCTGTGGAAGTTTTTTCTAAACCGGAAGCGATATCGACAATGGCGGATTTTTCCCGGACTAGTTTTTTCATGCTGATTTCGAATCTGTATTTAGTTTTTCTATAGCCCCTGTAGTTTTGGCTACCTTTTGTATACGGACAGACGGACGGACGGACAGACAGAGGCTCTGCAGAAGCTCTCTTCAGTGACTTCAGTGAGTAAGTGAGAGCAAAAATGGTTCCCACAGAATTTGACCTTGGCGGCGCCATTTTGGATAATTATGGGGTGTGAAGTCTGGGTAGAGATGCGACAATAAAAATATCAATACCGGTACCAATTCGATATTTTTTGGCCAAGTACACGCCAATGAAGGCGCGTTTGGTTCGTACAGAGAATTTTGTGCAATTGATTACACCCCTCCAATAATTATATAATTATTTTTGATACCGATAACCCTACAAAAGTATCGATACCAGCTTGGATTGCCTCAAAAAGTATTACTCGATACCGTAATGTATATATTAAAAGTTTGTTTATTATTTTTATGTTGGTAGTGTCTGTATATTTTTGAGTACATATTTTATTTGTAGGTTATATCATTGATTAACGTATTTAGGTTAATCAATGGTTATATCTCGTCCTTTGAGAGCAAAACTATGCTATGTCCAAATGTCGTATTTTGCGGTTTAAACGCCTACGTATACATTCTCTTTTCAGTGAGAGATAAAATTCATTTAAGTTTAGGTTAAGTTAGTACGCTGTAGTCAAATAACTATGTTGCTCTGTAAATGGTTATATCACTGTTGAGCAATAAATGCTTTATTATTATTCTTATCCTGATGCTCCAAGATTATCTCGCATGACTGCGGTAGCAACAAATGTGGGCTATGCCAAGTCAACACTTGAAGTATTACTGATCTGAATTTAGGAAAGACCGTACAATATTACAGATCTTCAGGATTACAGACTTTTGGAATATTTTGTGTAACCTTTCGTCCAGGCCTAACTATTGTAGATGTGGTGTAAATGTGTTTGATGTAAGGCCTGGGAGCGACATAATTAGGGAGGCAATAGCAAATTTGTTTTGCTGCCAGAGTCGTTTTATTTCTATCGCAAGGTCAATGCATTTAGATATCTTCCCAGCGCCAGCGTAGGTGTTTTGGATATTCGTATCGTTGGGAATAGCAATATATATCAAAGAGGTAACTTTGTCTGCCTTTGACTCAAAAGCTATATCTGGCTGATTTGCTGGGACAGTCTTATCTGTACGTATTTCAACGTCCCAGTATAGTTTGTATTAATTGTTCTCGAGTGCTGATGTCGGTGTGTAATTATTATAATATGGATTAGCCTGTTTGTTGTGGCCAGTGCTTGGTATATGACTTTGGCTGCAGAGTTAAGTCTAGCTGTATACTCGGTTCCAGCGAGAGTTTCGCATGCGCTTATTATGTGGTCTATTGTTTCTTCTGTTGGTGGCACTATCTGCAATTGGTGTCGGTTATGGGTGTATCTTTAATTATGTATTTCATGTAGTTCCTTGTCGCAATCACTTCATCCTAGATAGCAAGCTTGAAACCCTCAGTCTCTGGAAAGAGCTGGCCATCCTGCAGTCATGTGTACGACTGTCCTTCATTAATGTGCTTTTGTGTAATTCGGTATCTGTGTTTACCTTGGAATGCTTTTTGTGATCAGGTGTTTATCTCTTCTTGCTATAATTCTACGTGGTTGTGTGCGTCTTATTATTATTATGTATTATTATCAATATAATTGAAGTACGACGAAAGACGTTACGCTACTGTAATATTCCTATTATCCAAAATTAAATATTATTTTTGCTTTCAACGAACGAACTGGTAATTTACACATCCGTTTACTTTACGTCACTTCAAGTATTTGTATTGAGATCGCAAAGGAATTTCTCTGTAGAGATATCATATCTATCTACCCCCAGTAAACTTATACACCGATCACGAAACTAGTTCTGAACAGATAATACTACCCACAAACAAACACAGTAAACTATTTTTCATAACTTAAACTCCAGCCTCGAGCTATGAATGACACCTACTCAATTCGTTGCATCTACTAGATACCGATACCACAGCACCAATATCGGTCTTTTAAGGCTCACTTAGTCTATATGCAGCAAGCTGTAAGACAAAATCTTCTGAAACAAGTTGTAAATCCTAATGAAAAATATTTTAATACAATTTTCGTACCTTATAATTATGTTTTCTTTGTCGCCTTAACGTTTTGCAATCTTTTGATTTTTCCTTCGCCACTGGCAAGAATTCAAGAACGCTACACTGTTACCATTTTCTCCATGGTAGTAATACGGTGTACGTTATAGGATAATAATATGCATGTATCAAATTATTACACATATATAAAATTCGAAGGTAACATTCGGATAGATCTAAAAAGCACACGTTATCATCAAAGTCAAACTTTTTTCAGCGCAATGTAGATTATTTTATGAATACAACAAATGTTCTCAAATCCTCCACCCGCCCCTCCATCCCAATTTCACTTTCTCCAAAAACAAAAATGGAAAAGAGTTGGGAAAACTGAAAACGAGGTTTGGAGAGGTTCTGATAACAATGCAACGATTTTAAAAATTATAGCAGCATTACCTACTACGGCCCCAAATTTTATCATAATTCTAGCAGCGGTTACTGAGATTACGCGCCTAGGCAATAGATAGACAGACCGACAAATTGACAGACCGACGGAAATGAGTGACGTAGGTTTCCGTTATCTAGATATCATCATCATCATCATCATAGTCACAATGTCGTAACAGACATGTTGTGAACTCGTAAAATGCAAGTCGGAGCTAGAGTATTGCCGACACGAATATCATCAATAGTTTTGAGAACTCTGGCTTGCCATCGTTCGCGATTTACTGTCAGTTCAGTGGCGCTCTTGATACTCATATCTAGCAACTGTTCCGTCGTATCCCGAATTGTCGATCAAAGAACCGAGGAACACAAAACTTTGAACTACTTCACAACGGCCTATTGACTTTATTTCTCGATGATTGTCATGCTCTCTATCTACGATAATAACCTTGGTCTTGTTGTAGTTAATACCAAGACCATATGCTGCACTGTGTTGTTCTAAAACGTTCAGTAGAGCTACTAGTTCTTCCTGAGAAGCAGCAATAAGGGTTGTATCGTCAACAAATCTTAAGTTAGATATTTTGCTTCCGCCAATAGTTATACCGCCATTCCAGCTGTCCGATACCTGTCTCATCACAAATTCAGAGTAAATGTTAAATAACATCGGAGATAATACGCATCCCTGACGAACTCCTTTTCTGATTGCTGTATGACCAGACAGGTTACCATCTAGATATCATAGAACGCACAAAAAGCGTATTACCTCAAAATCTAAAATTTTCGAGGTCACAATACTCTCCTGTTCCCTTATCGATGTGGGAAGTAAAATGTGGAAAACGATCAGGAAACTCCAAATCGCTTAAGAACGAAGTTTGAAATGATTTTGTATTTTTAGGTATTTGATTATTTCTGCGCCGCCACACGATTTCATATGAATTTTTCATCCTCGCCACAGTAGTAGTACCTTTAAATTTCCAGTAAAATCAATTCAATTTCTGGGTTACACATCAATAAAGATCAATCTAAAGCAATAGTCGTATGTATACATCAGAAAGTTCCCTTAGTTTCTGTATTAGGCAAGGCAATGTTCGGATGGACCTAAAAAAGTGTATTATGTGTTTCGTTTACAGGTCAAGCTACAGAGTATTATGAATACAACACATTTATCAGTTTCAGATTCCCCACCCGCCAACCACCTCAATTTTACCACCAAGCAAAAAAAGTAGAAAATGATCAGGAACCCCTAAAACGCCTAAAAACTAAGTGTTTGTTTTTTACTAATAGCTCTGCAGCATGTCACTACACTGCTACACAAATATCATCATAATCCATGTAGCGGTTACTGAGATTGCGGGGCTAGAAAAATACCAACAGACAGAGAGACAAACAGGTTGACAGACAGATCGACAGACCAACAGAAATGAGTGACGTGGATGTTCGTTATGTATACATCAAAACACCCAAAAGGTGTATTATTCCAAAATCGAAAATTTTTGCGGTGATAATACTCCCCTCACCTACCAGTGTGGGAGGAACAGTCCATTTGTTAACAAATACTCTGCGAAAATAAGGCACACGAAAATGATAATACGTGAAAAATACGTTTCATACAATCTAAATTGTAACGTGCAACTCCCAATTAAAACTGTATCCGCAGCTCGTGCAAACCACAATCTACCATTTCAAATGTCAAGCTGCGGGTGACGAATGCTATACAGTGTCCCCCGACAATGTACTCGAAAATAGCATTTTAAATGCAAATCACCCTTTCTTTCTGCAATTTTATTAACTTAAGTAGTGGGTCTACAAACAGCCGCTAAGGGAGCTGCAAGTGACAGGCATCGCCTGGGGTAAATCCCTCTCCTTTCCAGATCCGGACTGTATCCTGATCGTGACGCACCTTTGGATTAAAGAGACCAGACTGTCTCTTCTTTGTTACATACATGACTTGTTGTCGTATAACACTCTTCAGAAAGGGATTTGTCTTGTTTTGGCTGTATTTTTTACTGAATTTGGTGGTTTGTTTCAACGAATTCGAATATATTAGAAGCCTATACTCTATCAGATCTTAAACTTAAGACAGATTATTGAAAAAGCCAGAGAGCATTATTTTCCCGTTTTTATCTGGTTTGTGGACTATTCTAAGACGTTTGATAATGTAAAGTGGCCTAAGCTGTGGGAAATCCTTATCTCCATGGGAGTCCCTTACCACTTAGTATTTCTCATACAGCAACTCTATGAGTCTAGCTCAGCTCGTGTAAGAATTGATGGTAACCTGTCTGGTCAAACAGCAACCAGAAAAGGAGTTCGTCAGGGATACGTATTATCTCCGATGTTATTTAACATTTACTTTGAATTTGTGATGAGACAGGTATTGGACAACTGGAATGGCGGTATAACTATTGGCGGAAGCAAAATATTTAACTTAAGATTTGCTGACGATACAACCCTTATTGCTGCGTCTCAGGAAGAACTAGTAGCTCTATTGTTTTTAGATATTAGAACAACACAGTGCGGCATATGGTTTTGGTATGAACTACAACAAGACCAAGGTTATTATCGTAGATAGAGAGCATGACAACCATCGAGAAATAAAGTCAATAGGTCGGTGTGAGGTAGTTCAAAGTTTTGTGTACCTCGGTTCGTTGATCGACAATTCAGGTAGCTGATTCAACGGCGCATTCAACAGGCACGGGTGGACATGACAAAGCTTACTAAAATATGGCGTCACCATAACATCACTAAAGCTACCAAAATGTCACTGGTTCAGTCTCTTGTGTTCTCCATATTTTTGTATGCCTCGGAAACTTGGACTGTTAAAAAGGCAGATCGAGCTCGCATAGATGCTTTCGAAATATGGACGTGGAGGAGAATGCTGAGAATTCCTTATAACGCCCATCGAACTAATGTTTCCATATTGGATGAGGTCGGTAATTAAAGAGACTATTCTCCATTGTGTCGATGAGAATACTTATATTCTTCGGACATATTCACAGAAGCGATAATATGGAGGAACCTGTAATTCAGGGTCACGCCCCGAGTGGGCGGCGCCGTGGCCGTTCCCCTACACGCTGGGTGGATACGACGAAACAGTTGCTAGATATGAGTATCAAGAGCGCCACCGAACTGACAGTAAATCGCGAACGATGGCGAGCTACAGTTCTCAAAACTATTGCTAATATTCGTGTCGGCAATACTCTAGCTCCGACTTAATGCGGTTTACGAGTTCACAACATGTCTGTTAAGAGATTGTGACTATGATGATAATACTGTATCAGGCATATATACGTGTTTACATTTTCACTGGTCAGTGCAGTGTTGGTGCGCACTGAAGAAGGACCGGCAACACCTCGAAAAGACAAGGCGCATCGAAGCATCGCCGGGATGCACACGTAAATTTTTGTTCTCCATAAAGACTGTCAAGTTGCATCTATAAGTCACTATTCGTAATATATGTTTTTAAAATACAGTCCCATCACGTTTCATAGATCCGTACACTCACCAATGATAAGTTTCTTCACTCATCACGCTCCAATTATCTCTTGTAAATCACACACTTCGCCATTTTGCGAAACTGTCTGAGATAGTCTATTCTCTACTAATGCCCAGATAAAGGTGACCCTGTTATGGGTCCCCGGGCACATTGGTGTACCGGGTAACGAGAGAGCGGACCGATCAGCTAGGATAGGGGTCGGCAGCCCCTGCATCGGCCCAGAACCTATGCTTGGAATTAGCAGGCGCCATGTCAGTGTTGCCCCAGACGACTGGGCCTACAAGGAAATGGCGAAGGCCTGGTTAGAAAGAGACGACTGCAGGTAAGTTAGAAGATTCATATCGGGCCCTGATTAGGTGCAAAGGCTATGGTCTCTGAGTATGAGTACCTTGTCGTATGAGTTCTCAATAGTCATTCTCAGCTGAATGGACATTTGTCACTCATGAGAGTGAGAGAGTGAGAGGAGTCACTTTATTCGGCGAGATGGTTCGACGTACTGACTTTCGTAAGGTCGTCTGGTAGAATCGACAAAAGGGCCTTCTATGACGTGGGATTTTAGTGTTTTCAGTGTTGAGATTGGCAAAAAAGGCTAAAGTAGGCCTATTTGCCTTTTTTTTTTTTTTTTTTTTTTTTTTTTTTTTTTTTTTTTTTTTGGGGGGGGCGTTGCTGGCGCCGTAGCTAACCAGAGCAAGTGGCCCCTCTGACACCAGCTCTATCCTGGCACTATCGTTAAGACATATCTTCTCGAATAGAGCTGTTAACCTTGACCTCCGTTCACTGTTCTTCGTATTTCTTTCCTACTCCCCCGTCCACCATTGGTGATTAGGGGTTCGGAGTGGATACACCTGGATCTTCAGTGTTACCGTTATTTCTATTACTTCGCTCATCTTTCTCTTTCTGGGTCATAATCTTTTTAACCATTTTGTTAAGTATTCTCCAACTTGATCTGTGTTTTAGTAGTAATACTGTGAAGTTACTTATGTTTACTGTAGCTCCTAATTCTAGTTGTGCCTCTAATCGTGCATCGGCCCACCTATCACAGTAAAACATCGTATGTTCCACGGTGTCAGCTAGTCCGCAGTATATACAATTTTCATCTTCTGTTTTTCCTATTCTTTTTGTGTAACTTCGGAAGGAGCCATGTCCGGTAAGTATTTGCGTCAGGAAATAGTTTGCCTCTCTGAAGGGGCAGTTAACCCATTCTGACAGAGTTGGGATTAGCTTTTTGGTCCACTGGCCCACCTCGGTTGTGTCATCCCACATCCGTTGCCATAGCTGAAGGGTTCTCAGTCTTGCAATTCTCTTGCATTCAGGGAGGTTACCAGTGTCGCTGTGGTACATATATCGCCGCTCCTCTACCGTCAACTCTATTGGAATACTTCCAGTGATGACCTGGAGGGCTCGGGCGGAGACCGTACGATACGCAGACGCAACTCTGAGCAGCATACGTCTCTGCATTCTTTCCGCCATTACTCTATACTTCTTCATCTCCAATGCCTTGTACCAAATGGGGGCTCCGTAGAGTGCTATGAAGTAGACCGCTCCGCTTAGCGTTTCACGCTTTTTGCTACGTGGCCCTCCTATGTTTGGCATCAATCTTGACAATGCCGCCCCCCTCTTTTCGGCCTTTTCCATAGCATATTTGACGTGAGGTCCGAATGTGCTCTGAGAGTCTATTATTATGCCCAGGTACTTTATAGCACTCTTAGGCCTAATATGGCCACCAGCTAATTCGAACCTAGGTCTTCTGCTTTTCTTCTGGCGCCAGCAAGAAGCACCGCTTCAGACTTCTGTGGGGCTAGTTCTAGGTTATGCGCCTGCATCCAGTCATTAATGAGTTCTAGTGCCCAGTTTGCTATGTGTTTGAGGCCGGCTTCGTCATTTTCACAAACTATGAGTGCCAGGTCATCCGCAAAACCCACGGTCCTGGCCCCTTCTGGTAGCTTTATCCTGAATACTCCGTCGTAATAAATATTCCAGAGTATCGGTCGTAATACCGAACCCTGCGGTACTCCAGCATAGACCTCAATATCCTCTTTGTCTAATCTAATTATCCTATGATTAAAATAACTTATAATAAAATTGACTAGATAATCTGATATGTTCCTTCTACGTAGCTCCTGAACTATACCACTCCACACGGCGGAATTGAATGCATTCCTCACGTCTAGTGTTATAAGCACACACCATTTGCTATTCGCTGTTTTTGCTATATGCATAGCTTCTTCCACAGCTTGGATCGTGGACTTTCCTTTGCGGAATCCAAACTGCATTGCAGATAGCCCTATTCCGTCCTCCAACTCGGATTCGATGCGTCGCCTCAGCAACAACTCGAGCAACTTGCATAGCGTGTTTAGCAAACATATTGGCCTATACGAGGAAGGTTCATTCATTGGTTTGCCTGTTTTCCTTATCAATATCACCTTGGCGATCTTCCATGGATCCGGAAATTTTTGTTTGCTGAGCAGGGTATTCATAAAGCTCAGAAGAAATTCCGGAGCAGCCTCTACCGTGCATCTGATTACTTCAGGCGGAATAAAGTCAATTCCAGGGGCAGTTCCGTCCTTGAGACAATCTGCAGCTGCCCTGAGTTCACTGATGCTGAAGGGCTCTACATCCTGTAATACTTCAGTACCTTTTATCTCTTTATCCTGATATGGTGGAAATAGTCCCTCCACTACCTTACGCCTATTTTCTGCGGTCATTTCCGGATGTGAGGCATTAACTAGTCGCTTGCTGACGATTCTATAGCCATCTCCCCATACATCGTTGTTCAGATCTTCACAAAGGTCATTCCACAGTTTCTTTTTTGCCTGGAATATAAGCTTTTTTAACTCCTTTTTTTTCACTTTGTAGTCAGCGTCAGCATCTTCAGTCAGAGGTCTGCTACTTCTGTGTCTTCTTGTAGCCTTTCTTCTAGCTGTTATACACTCCACACGTTTCGATTCTATCTCTTCAGTCCACCAAAAAGGTACTAATGTTGTTCCATTATTCCTTCATCTAGTTGTACTGAGATCATAAGCGTGCTTCAGTGTCTCAGTAAGCTGCATCGGAGTTAATTCGTGATTACCGAAAATCTCTGCATTTGCCTTCACTTCCGCCATTAACCTATTTTTATCAAGAAGTACTTTCTGCTTCTGTGTAATTTTAGCTTTAGATTTTCCTTTGCTTTGAACTTCAAATAGTATGTGTCGGTGATCGCTCATCGTCTCGTTCTCCAATACGTTCCAGCTGACAAACTGTCTTGCCACTCCTGGACTTGCCAGTGTAATATCAATATATGAGGAGCTGGATCTCCTAGAGAATGTAGGCGTTATACCATCATTCAAGATCGTTAAATCCATTTCGGCTATTAGATCACATAACAATGCCCCTCTTCTATCAGTAATCGGTGAGCCCCACTGAGATGACTTTGCGTTAAGATCTCCTAGTATAATATTTTCTCCCATAGAATCGTTAGCGGCGTCTCTGAGCCTGTTGAGGTAGAGCTCGAATTGTTCTGTAGATATGTTTGGCGAGCAATAGGTACAAAAGATACTGAAGTCTTCGAATTGTAAACATAGGATACCTTCCATAGAATGTATGTTATGCACTTTGATCCTCTTGTTGCAGAAATATACAGCAACATCGTAATTACTATCTGTAAACCAGCCTGATTTCCTAGAGGTGGCTATGTTAGGTTCTGCTGAGATAATTATATCTACGTTTTTTTCCAATGCAGTCGCAAATGCCATGTCATGTGCTACTCTAGATCTATTGAGGTTTGTCTGGAGTACTTTCATGATTATCTTCTATTGGTACCCCTTCTTATTGTCTCTGCTATAATTCTTCTGAAAAGGTAACATTTTGTAGAGTTTGCTCTATGTCCCTTTTTCTTGCACAGTGTACAGCTTTCTTCATTTTCACAATCTCTAGCCATATGGCCTGTTTGACCGCACTTAAGACAGTCTCTGCTCCTATCGGTTCCTGTACATTCCTGTCCCCTGTGACCGAACTCTAGACACCTGTAACATCTGGTGACATTTACCCTTTCTCTCACCGCGCAATACAGCCAGCTTATTTTGATTGATCCCTTCCTTAGGATATCCGCAGCAGTACCCCTGTTTGCTGTTACTGTAGCTGTTAGATTACCTGATTTAGTTTCTTTCAAGGCTGCTATCTGGAAGTATTCTGTGCTATCCTCCGGACAGCCAGCAGCTTTATTAAGCGCTTTCAATATCTGATTTTCTGTGATATCACCCTCTATGTCAGATATGAAAAATGTTGTTTCCACCTTCCTTGTTGAGACGTGTATATCTTTGATATTGTCTTCTAGCGCTTTTCTCAATTTACTTGACTGCTGGCTCCCACCCTGTACAACAACCAGAAGATCTCCTTTATTTGTTTTCTTCATATTCTTAACTTGTATTCCTATTTCGTCTATATTTACTTTCGACTTCATTTCGCGTAGTAGCTCAGAATATGATTTTCCTCCAGCTTTCACCACCATCTCTCCTGTATTTTGGTTGAGAGTTTTTGGTTGGTCTATCTTTCCGCCTTCCCTTTTCTTGCCCTTTATTTGCTGCTCATGTAAGATCTTTACACTCATTTTTTTGTCCTTACATTGAAACTCTAGGATCTTCCTTACATAATCCTTACTGACACCTTCTGCTACTATGAAATTTAGGACACTTCTGTTGTGTTCCTCAGCCAGTTTCTTGCATCTTTCTATCTTGTCATACAGCAGAGGTATGTTATTTACACCATTTTTATCTACGTCGAATGGTATCGTGTAGATGTACTTGGATATCTCTTTTTGGCTCTCTTCCTTGCTTGATTTTATCCTGGTTATGTTCACCATGTATTCTACCCTGCCTTCTGGCTCCTCGCAATTCAGTAGCTCTCTTATATCCGGGAATAAGTCGATTACTTTTTTCATAGCTCCTCTTTGTTCCAGTTCATCAGGATTTGCGATCACAGCCAGATCTCCATCCATGTCATGTTTTATTCTTACATTTTCTAGTCGCGTAGCAGCAAATACTTCCTCCGGCCATTCTTCGTCTAGTATCGCTTCTAAATCGACGAAACTTTCACCCTTCTTTATTACATCACATAAAAACGCTAACTTCTGTCTCTCCTTGTCTTCCAACTCATCAACGATATCCTTAACATCGGCTTGGACACCGACACTAACAACCTCCCTGCTTGTCCTACTCCCTTCTCTCTCCACCATGTCGACTTGAGTGCCAACAGTGGCAACCTCCCTGCTTGTCTGGCTCTTCTCTTGCCCCACATTTCCAATTGCAAGTTTCTGTATTTTTCTCTCTAAATTTTCCGTTTGCCTACCTATTTCTAAAATTCCCTTTTTAATATCCCCCTTGGTGTTTGGGATGGTTTTAACTAAAACCTTCAAATCCCTCGCAGTCTCTGTTAGCCTACTCATGTACAGCTTGATTTCTGTTAACGCCTTTTGTTGCCCTTCTTGTTCTGATTTTGAATCCTTAGGTGACTCAATCCGTTTTCGTTTTGACATGGGCTTATCCTCAAAACCTAAACAGCTTTCAAAGGAGTTAGCTCTGCCTCTCGATTCTAGTTGTGGCATCAACACCTGAGCTTCCCCCGACTTCTCCTGAGCTTCAGCTTGATTTCTCCCGCTTCTTTGGTAACCTACTCCTTGACCGGGTGGTGGTGACCTATTTAATGCACTTCTCCTCAACGATGGATCTGGTGCATCCTCCCACTTATACTCCACTTTCTTTCCTTCTTCTTCGTTATCTAACGACTGCCGTTCGGCCGATCTAGCCGTCGACATTTTCTCTCTATTTGCCTAGCTTTGCCTCCCCGTCGCTACTACTACTGCTGCTACTACTATTATGCTCTGGAAAAATTTTGAGTAAAAGTAAGTTCACAAAGGTAAGTTATATTTGAAAGAACTTCAATGGTTGAATATAAAGAATTTTATATTGCATATAGTTCTCATTTTCAATTTAGATTAAAAAATCATTTAATGCCGGAAATTTTAGATAATTTTATAGAATTAAACAATCACTATCATAACTATTCGACTAGAGGAAATATACATTTTCACCTATAAATTTACAATAGCAATGTGATAAATAAATCGGTTTTCGAAAAAGGGTTATACGAAGTTAATTAGCTGGACAATAATATTAAATGAAATACCAATTTGAAAGTATTCAAGACAAGATTTAAAAAGTATTTCTTAGATCTCTAGCACTACATACCCGATCCACAGTTTTGCGGATGACAGTACGCTGCATGCAGGCATCATGAGCAATAGACCGATCTCTGTGGTCGAGCTGGAACGCAGAAGACTGGCAGTGGCAGCTTCACTTTCAAAGGATCTCGATACCATTACCGCTTGGGGGCTTAATAATATGGTTAAATCTAATGCCTCCAAGACCCAGTATTGTACGCTATCAAACAAGAAGTGCCCAAGCCAACACCAGGTTCTAATGAACAACCATAGTCTGCCAAGGAGTCACTCATTCAAGCTGTTAGGAGTCAACATTACAGAAAATCTGATCTGGCACGAACACGTCGCAACCTCCTCACGCTATATAAAGCCCAGATAAGATCTTGCCTGGAATATTGCTCTCATGTATGGGGAGCTGCTGCCCCTACTATCCTGTCTATACTAGATGCCGTCCAGAGAAGGGCAATTCGACTAATTGGCGATCCGGCCTTAACTCGCCACCTCCAGTCACTTTCTCACCGGCGTGTTGTTGGTGACCTCTCACTCTTCTACCGATATTCCAATGGAATCTGTCCTCTGAACTATCCTCTAACGTTCCGCCGCTCTCTGCTCCTATCAGATGTACCCGTGCGATCGCTGCATCTCATCCTAAGACGGTCGTTCTTCATGCATCAGGAAGTGAGCGGTACAACCGCACATTTATTCCCAGGGTGTCCAAGGCTTGGAATGGACTGCCAAAAGACGTATTTATTAGGCCTGCGGGTATTGGCCCATTCAAATCTCGCGTTAACGAACTTCCCCTAACATAACCGTTTCACAGCAGCCGCGGTACTCTGGTATTTAGGCTCGGCCTGCGTGGTCTGCTCAGTTATAAAAAAAATGTACAAAATTTATGATGATGCAAGCTTGTATCCTTCGTAACAGTTACATTGTAGCAGTGATCCTAAATAAATCTATACTACTATACTGCTATTAAAAATAAGCGTATTTATTCCATCAAATTCAGCGTAGAAATCAGACACTTAAACTTTTAAACGGAAATCTAAAAGGGCCAAGGTTGTTTCTATTCAAAAATCTGCACATCCCTATTAGGTTCGAAAGATATGACCTCTTGATCATTTAACAGATCCATTTTTAACTTTCCCTTCAAGATTGACCTTGTACACTTTTCAAGCGACGTTTGGCTTGCCAATGTATAGCGTGTCATACCAATTCCAACCATCGTCGTTATCGTCAATCTCGACTGTTGACGTCTGATCGGCTTGATTCAGCCCCTCTTCTCCCCTAGCCAAACATTGTATCGGCAACAATGATATCGTATGTCAGTAATTAATTTGTGGAGTGGCCCGTAATGAAAGGCCGACCTGCCACAGTGGTTGTAACAAACATGCCGGCGATGCTGAGAGCCCTTCACCAGTAATTGTAATTCATTTAGAAGTGTGGCCACCAAACTCAGTGTAGAGAATTGTTTTGCAGGTCAGGGCTCTGGGGTGGATTCAAAATGGAATATAGTACAACCTTAGTTGGATAGCATGAGCTGGAGTTCGCCATTATTCTGGTAGGCTATAGTCATAATTCTATTTTCAAAAATGTGCTACTCGGGCTCTGTCACACAGAGCTGCTGTTCTATTACCCAGTGACTACACCTCATACTGTGAGCTGAGCAATCACTGGGTCCGCTAATCGTGCGCCCTAAGCAGACGAAGTTACCCAAGGATGACTGCCTTCTGCATTATGGCGGCTAAGATGTGCGCCGCCGCACGGCACACCGGTATTTTGCGTAATGCAGAGAGCAGTGTATTCCTCATTTCACCCAGTGATTCAATAACCACAACTAGCAGACTTGTAGCCTGGCCAGAGCCTGCGAAGTTGTCCAAGCAATTCCTAATATTTGGTCAACATCATCTTCCTTTGGTGGTCCAGGTGGACTATGTCGGGCTTGTTTGCCTGTACAAGTTCGACCGTGGGGAACGAGTAGTTCCATCTCTCGTTCTCAACAATGGACTCTTCATCCCCTGGAGCATATGACAGCACCGGTCTTTCATCTATACCGTATGCATTTATACATTCCCTACATGTATACAGCACCTAGCATGATCCCATTGGTCAGATTTGAATTTTGAACCAATCAAGCTCTGAGTGCCATACGCGAGTATGGAATGTAGAGTGCTATATGCACTTACGGAATGTAGTACTTAATGCAGCTCAAAATTTACAAAGAGGAAAGCGATTTAAGCGAAAACCATTTTCCAACTATGTATTAAACTGCAGTAAACTTTATTGCATTTTTACTTTTTTTTTACTTTATTATAGTAGGGTGTATAATTTTTGTGCTATTGCTGTGCTATTTATGCGAAATATTAAATGTAATAATTGCAAACATCTGGTGTATTAAGTTAACTAAGTATTAATCTTAAGTGGGCAAAGAAAACATATATTACTTACAAGATTAAAGACATTAAAGAATATAGCAGAACAAAAAAGAACGTTATATAAAATCAGTGGGATGAACCATGCATTGGGTTTATTTGTTTCAATATTTTGGGATAGATTAGGTACGTTTTTTCTTTGGCCTCAGTCAATAGGTTTGATCTATATTTGCCAAAATATTTATAATTAGGAGGGAATTTTGCCCCAACATGCGTGGCGATTCCAAGCATATACGAGTATAACATATATAATCACCCTCTCTCGCTGCAATCGCAAAAATTAAAACAAGAGTCCAGCCATAGCTATACGTTTGACTTGCATATAACTATATTACATTCCGTAAGTGCATATGGCACTGATTTACATTTCGTACACGCGTACGGTACTCGAAATTTGATTGGTTTAAAATTCAAATCTGACTAATGGGATTATACTAGGTGCTATATACATATACGGAATGTATAAATGCATACCATATGGGTGCCTTGAGTGATAGTAAAGCACTTTGTAGAGCCGCGTTATGCCGATATGGACGTAAGCTTTCCCAGCGGACGTCTCATACGACGACAAGAGATGCATAAGCGTCTTTGGCGCGTGTCAACAAGCTCTACAACGAGTGTCTGGTACATGTACACCCATAACCTTACAGTGATATCCCAAGGTGTTAAAGACATCGTCTTGGCAACCCACTATAAAGCCCCCAGTCTCCGACTTCACCTACTGGACCTTAGGAAAGAGAAGCTCAACTGCTCGGACAAGTCATGCTCTTAAAGATGTTTGGCTTATCTTTATTAAATCTAAAAAAAATTTACTTCTGCAGCTTTACCATGGGCTTTTAATTATGCGGGAGCAAGTTCTGTAATGGACTGCTGACTCCTTTGCTTGAAGTCGAGTGTGAGGCTGAGTTCCTCGGCTGCTCGTAATGCTATTCTGAATTTACCGTTCTGAATCTAGGAAGGGCCGTACAATACCTTGAGTAACTTTTTGTTTAAGTCCAACTGTTGCAGGTGTGGTGTAAATGTGTTTGGTGTAAGGCCTGAGGCAGTCTAATGAGATGGACATTAATAATTTTGTCTTATTGCCGGAGTCATTTTAATTCTATGACAAGGTCTGTGTATTTAGATCTGCACTTTCTATTGTGTTACTCCTTGGTTCGATGCATGTTTTCATCAGGAGCAGATTTATTACAAGGTGACATCCGTCAAATAAAAATTAAATGATTTTCTTGTTTTTATAGTCACCTTGTAATTTACACTCACCACTACTGTGATGCTGGTAATGATTCTATTTGTTGACATTTTAGTTGGCACTTTCGGTATAACGTATTGATTTTTTACACTCAGTAATATTTGAACAATTTTAAATGTCCTAATTCCTGAACAATGCAAAAGGTAACTATACTTATTGGAACCCAAATAAACATATAAAGAAAAAATTGCATGCAATACAGTAGTGCTGCTGAATGGGCTATTTTAACTTTTATCTGCCTACAAGCAGATACTTATACAGGGTTACTGGTAACTCGACCACTTTCTTGCAAGAGGTGATAGAGGGACTCAAATGCAATAGATTTAACCCCCCATACGTAATTCTGAAAACCAATAGTTTTCGAGATAATTAAAATTTAATGTTTTTCAACCAAATGTCCAAATTTCCACACTAGATCCTAAACTAAGAAAAAAAACCTTTTGTTGATTCTAATAATTTTTATTCTAGTACTTAACTAACACATACACAAAGCCAACTAAGTATTGAAATGCTTAAAGACACTAAACAGTTACAAACTAAATACAAATATTTAGAAAATAATCAACAAAATTTTTACATTCACAGTGAAACAAAATTACCTAGCTCAAAAGAATTATATAAACGGTTGAACAAATCGCCAAAAAAACTTTCCTACCTAATAACCCTTTCAGAAAGATTATAAACAGCATTGAATAAAAATCACCTATTTAAAAAGAAAGAATGACAGTACAGTCATTATTGATAACTCAGTTACATACTCGAATGTTTGCAAATGCGGTCGATGATTTTATCCAAGTAAAACAAGCTAAATGCACTCAAAGTTTCTAGAGATCTTGCTACTTGCTCCCTGTGTATCTTTTTTTGAGCTAGACAATTTTCTTTCACGGTGAATGTAAAAATTTTGTTCTTTATTTTTTAAATAATTGTATGCAGTTTGAAACTGTTTAATATTTTTACACATTTAAATACTAAATTAGATTTGCGTATTTGTCAGTAAAAAACCAAATTGAAAGTTACTAAAATCGACAGCAGGGTTTTTTCTAAATTTGGGATGTAGTGGAAATTTTGACATATCGTTGAAAAACATTAAATGTTAATTATCTCGAAAACTATCAGTTTTCAGAATTACATATGGGGGGTTAAATCTATTGCATTTGAGTCCCTCTATCACTTCCTGCAGGAAAGTGGTCGAGTTACCAGTAACCCTGTATAACCCATCGACGACAAATATATTAGACCATTAATGTTTGAGGGTTGGACTTAGACCCTTCATCCCATTCATGGTTATACATTTGTTTATGTTGGAACATTATAACCTCAGATTCTGATTGAATCTTACTTTATCCTAATTAATAAAGGTGTGTGATCCAGGCTGGCGGGTATATATTTTACATCTGATAAGTGGATAAATTAGATTTGAAACGCTGCAGGTTGTTGCTGGCGGGAAACAAATTCCCCGGCAGCTCGTTCCACAGCGTCGAAGTTCTCCAAAAGCAGGAATGCTGGAATAGACTGGTTCGTGGAGTAGGGACCTCGACCTGGTAAGGATGAGCTCGCAGAGCCTCTCTGGTGTTCCTCGTTCGGACGGCCTTTGCTGTTATTACCTGGGAGAGCTTACTCGAACATCTTCCGTGATAGAATCTGTAGAACAGGAACAGGTCAGCCACCCTTCTTCGATGTTCCAGGCTATGGTGGTCCTTTGTGAGGTTAGGCGTATCGATTAGTCTAATTGCTCTCTTCTGGATGGTGTCCAGAAGCTTTAGAGAGTGCTTCGGAGCACATCCCCACACATGGGAGCAATACTCTAGCGATGGTCGGATCTGTGCCTTGTAGAGCAGCAGTAGTTGCTCTGGTGTGTACAGCTTCCTACAGCGGAACAAAACTCCAAGCTTCTGGAATGCCGTTTTAGCAATACTGACGACGCGGTCGTGCCAGGACATGTTGTTGTTGATGTTGAATTATAAATACGAAAATGATGTTAACGCAAATGGAACTGGCTGGAGACGTTGCTAAGTCCAAAATACATCCCCGACGTGTGTATTACAAGCTACACTCTTTAAATTTTCACAAGTTCTTCAGTGTTGATGACTTTTACAGGGTGTTTCCTAAATTGAGACTTCTTTTCATGGGGCATATAGTACTTGCCAAGAGGAGTGATTTTTCTCAGTAACATATAACCAAAATCTTTAGGGATATCAAGATATTGACCGATAATGAAATCCTGTTTCTTAGTTCCGTTCCTGCGCAATTAGATCAAAACAGAGGCAAAAAACGAAAAAACCCAGTTTACCATGCAGCATAGATGTAAGCAGCAGCGCTCATCACACGTCTTTTGAGTTGTTGACGTGCTACATCGAACATTAAAAACAACAAAAATGATATAACTATAAATGGTGGATAAAAGTTTAGTGTACGGTGAATGTAGCCGAAATCAATGTATTCACCCTGCACCCCGTCGTTTTGTCTCGTGCAAAGAGCTTGAGGTACAGACAATCCACATCATCAGGCTTGGGGCGCGAACTTCGAACCATATCTATGTGACAGTACTGCACTTAAAACATTGCAGCGAGCGAAGCTTAAGTATTTTCTTACACTTTTTTATATTCTTTTGCTGCTGATTCATCGTACATTAGCTTGGTCATTTCAAAGGCAGTTTGGTTCTCCTACATTGTATTCGGACCACAGTATGCTTCAATGTTCCGATCAGAGAATTTTGTGAACAAAGGTGTCCAGTCAGATCTAATGCCAGCGCTATAACCTAATATCTGAAATATATCTCAAACATCAATATGAGATACTTAACAATAAACAGTGGCGTACATAGAAATCGATTTCGGGGGGGGGGGGGTGCATCGGAAAAATTTTCATACGTTATAATATTGACTTATTATAATCCTAACTTCAGACTCTTCCAGACGTCAAAACTGAATGCGTGGCTGGTTTAGGGGCCACTGCCAATAAAGCACCTTTCTTTCATCGCTTTGATCCTCTAGAGGCCATTGCTAATCTATCAGGACAAATTCATTCATCGACTTTTATACCATAATACTTATCCTTGCTGCGTTCCCATACACCGATTGCCTTTGATCTGAACTCTGCTCCATTCTCTCTGTTTGCATCGTTTTGTTGTTGTGTACTATGACGCCTCAAACAAAGCTCTAAAGATAATTCTAGATAGAAGTCGTTCATAAATACCCGACATTAGATAGATAGATGGTTTATTAATACAAATACCAAAATTAGATTACACGCGTCAACAGTAGTAGTAGAAGAGATAATTTTCATATTAATAAAATAACAAAGACAATCATACATATTAAAAGACATGAATCACTTTTACATTTAAAAGCACTAAAAATGTATACATAATATATCACAGCACACTAAAATCAGACTAAAAAATCAGTAAAGGAATAAAAGGCCTGTTTCATTAGACAACTTTCAAAGCTTTTTCTAGAACATTCAGGAAGAGCATCAAAAAATTTTATGCTCCAGTATCCTGAGCCATCCTGACAACTCCCTACCTGCCAATACGCAGAAATTAAATGTTTCGGTTAGAGCTGTTAGAAGTATGAACGTTTTCATAAGTTTGGTACAGATCATAGTTCTGTCTCACATAATGTAATTACTGACATCTTTTCACGCTTAAATCGATATATTTTGCCACAAGATACTAGATAACTAACAATGTTGGAATTTTAGAAAATTTATCTATTTGTCGTCTCCCAGAAAAAAAGAAGCTTTAAGGGGCCCGGTTACACACATTTATACATACGTATTTGCCATGTAAAACACGGACTCACAATTTCTCGCATAACTCCCTCTATTTTCAAACTACATATGTAATATTTCAGAAGGCGATAGTTAAGACATGAATGACAACTATTTTCGATTTTCTCAAAAAAGTTTTTTTTATGTGCAAAAAAACTCGCAATGCAAAATCATACATTCTATAAATGCCTGTAATTTAACAACCAAACACGATATCAAAAAAAGGCTAAATAGTTGCACAAGCGCAAGCTTTTTTTTTCAATATGCTCTTTGATTCATTACTGTAAGTTTAAAGGTAACGTCAGGAGCCTGGAAATGCGAAATTCGTTTTTATGGTGACCTTTGGACCTTTTGACCTTACCTTTGGATGTTTAGACTTATCTCCCCTCACTTTAGACACACACACTGGAGAAAGGGAACAGGCGGCCACGCCTCCTCGCTAACACGGGAATACGTCTTTTCTTTGATTCTCAATTTCGCGCGCTATACCCCGGGCCCTTAAGAAAACCAGAAACAGTTCATTCTGGTATCTTCATTTAAAACTTCAACATCACTTAAAACCCAATAATTTGTGAAAGGACCCCATTTAACCAACATTGACGCACGTTTCAACTGTTTACATATCTTTCCTATTATCACTTCGATTATCTGCGGCAATCCAGCTCTCAAGAACGTCAAATGAATAATAAATTTACCACAAAATTAACACCTCAACAGGTATAAGTATCTAATCGTTCCATCTCGGTATTATTTCTGTTTTATTCGTGAAACGTGTTATATCTAGTGCGATATACGGTAGGTGCTTCGAAAATGAAATTCTTCTTCATCGTAGCTGCCTTAGCAGTAACTGTAGCAGCAACACCGACTGAGAAGCAAAGATCAAGAAGATCTTTGTTCACACCAAACGACTATGACTTGACCGCCGTAGAGAAGATTTCCAAAAGGTCCGTGGAGGACAGAAACAAGAGATCGCTGTATACCAACGCTGAGATGGACCTCACTGGGATAGAAAAAATCTCCAAAAGGTCTTTGTACACTTCAAACGACATGGACTTGACTGGAATGGAGAGGATATCGAAAAGGTCTGCTGACGGAGATGTGGACGTGACACTGTTCGCAAATCCAAGAGCTAGAAGAGCTGCAGCTGATCCTGAGGCAGATATGGAGGTAGCAGAGACTCACGCTTTTCTCCCAGCATTTGCTAGAAGAGGATTCAGAGGAAAGCGGTCTGCTAGCAATGCAGAAGATGCTGATATGGAAGTAGCGGAAACGCATGCTTTTCTGCCAGCGTTTGCAAGAAGAGGGTTCAGAGGGAGGAGATCTGTTAGCAACCTAGAGGAACCTGATATGGAAGTAGCTGAGACACACGCATTTCTGCCTTCATTCGCTAGGAAAGGAATCAGGAGGAGCAGAAGGTCTGCTGATATGGAGAAGGATGACATGGATGTAGCGGCAACGAATGCATTTTTGCCTGCTTTCGCTTTCAGGAGAGGAAACTAGGTTTGGTCATGAACACTCACTGGTAGGTGGACCTATATACTATCTAGAAGACTCATAATGGATGGCAAAGTTTTCGTATTAGAATGTTTAGGCAACTGACTTTATGTATTGGCTCACTTTAGATAAATAGAAATCTGTTTCATTTTATTCACGTAGTTTTTAGAGAAAATCTGTTGGTTTAGTATTACCTAAGTATTATTTATTATGTGATTATTTGTAATATGGTGATATAAATATATATTAAGACAATTATTTGAAACCTTTTATTCTAATCGTTTGAAGAATGTATGTACCTATTATCTGAAAACTGTTGATATCGATAATTAGTTTGCTTTCCTTTCACTTAGAATAAATTAATATAATTTTTCTTAAATAAATTTTAGCACGCTTAATGTTTCTCAAATAAGTATACTCACATTTTTTTGTTGTGAAATCAACTGATCTAGTTACACAATTTCAATATGTATGATTGTTAATTATTGTTTGACTCAACAGGACTTTTTATTAGAATTTTAAAATATTTTGAAATATAAATGCAATGGGTTTTTGATACATTATAATTACTTATGTGAGTAATATCTGACATAGTGACCTTATGAGGTTTTTGCAAAAACTTCTCTTAGTAATTAGTATTTATAGGTCATTGATAACATAAGTGGAAGAAAAAAGATGGACATATTGTTTTTTTTGAACGGCCGACTATTTAGAATTATTGTGTATTATTATTTGGAATGAAGGACATTATAAGGAATTTTCAGGACGAGTTTCCATATCTAAATTCATTTTATTGCAATCTGAAAAAGATTGCACATTATGCATATTTGTTAACTACAAAAAGCGCTCAATTACTCATTCCAGTGTCTTCAGAATAAACTCTTAAGGTATTTGGAATTGGCGTTCTATTTTTTTTTTGTTGCATTGTCATCACCACCAATGTACTTAGCTGCTAATTAGATTGAGAAATATGGTTAAAAAAAATAAAAAACCACTGTTTTGTGGAAGTGAGAAATAATTCTTAATATATGCTGACCAAAAAAGCGTCCTTTGCTCAATATACGAATATATAGCAAAGCGCTCCACAGTTTTTTCACAATAATACTAGTATTTTTCGTTTATTGTTTTTTCAGCTTATATTAAGAATTATTTTTCAATTTTTAGTTCCGAATATTGAGACAAACTTATAAAATCACTGCATTGTCACCGGTTCTTGATACGTGCTCAAAGTTTGAATCAAATCTGTTCGTTTAAATTGTTATCCTGCCATGTCCAGGCCATATTGGCGATAAATTGATCTATCTCATTCACCATTTCTTAAAAAATGTATAGGTTGTTTAACTGACACTTTCACCACTATATCCACTCTTCAAATAATGTTCACTCATAAATTATTCAATACTATCGATCATGAGCATCATAATGAGACAAACTTATTCAATCATTGTACTGTCATCAGTTCTTGATAAGTGTACAAATTTTAAATCAAATCTGTTCGTTTTAAGCGGGTCAACATCGAGTTCACAGGTGTCGGTTTCAAGCAAACAAACATACAAACATACAGAAGAAGCTAATAAAACCGTGTTAAAAAATCCAATAAATGTTTCAGCTTACCTGAACTCGTTGTCTTGTTTTATGTTTAAATGTGTACAAAAAGAAAACCATTCTAAAAGAACATTTAGTTTATTTTCCTTGATTAGACCATCATATACATTGCGTAATATTTGTTATCAATCAATAAATTTAAATATTTTTCTACTTTGTATACATTTGTAGCTAACATCTACGATATTACATAATATGAATATAAATACGTAAAGTGTAATATCTACATAAACTATACTAATGTTTCACAACAATTGTTTTCTAGATATACACAAATATTTACAGAAAGTAAGATTTATTCAAGAAAATCCTATTATAAAAATTAAAGCATTCGCAAAAATATATACAGCCATAGATTAGACATAATATTTAGTGTTGGAAGAGAGTCCGTAAAGTTATAATATGATTACATCCCTAGATTTTGTAATACAAAAGTTTCATTTCGTCCTTCATCGGTTCTTATAATCGTTTTTAAAAACATTACTTTAAGTAAAAACTGTTTGTTACGATAAATATCTGTCGTTTGATAAAACTGCATCGAAAGATCGAAAGGTGGAAGAAAACAATGTAGAAAAGCCATCAGATATTTTATTACCGCTTTACATGATCAGGAAACCCATCAAATTTATGGCCTTGAAGAAATTCTTGAAGGAATTGACAAATTAGAATATGTTATAATTTATTTATTTTTTTGGGAAATTCTAGGGATATTTGAGTTTGCTGATGATACCAACTTCGTAATAAAAGGTCTTGATTTGCGTCTATTATAGTATTCAGATTAACACCTAACAAAAGCGGTTTGCATTATTATAAATTTCCTACATATTATATTGGTGGAACTTTATAAATCACAATAAACTAGGATTCTTGCTGTCAATTTCTTAAAATTTCTTCAAGGTCACAAATTTGTTCGATTTCTTGACCATGTGAGTAGCTTTTAGAAACAAATCCAAATTATATCAAGAACACTAAACTTCAGTTTAGTAAACCTTTATTGCATTCAGTGTAAGATGTGGGGCAGGGGATCTTTTTAATAAAAATGAGTTTCTTTCCATTCCGATTTATTCTATTATAACATCGCCATTAACAAGCCGTTGAAGCTACTTCCGCCAAAAGCCGTGACATATCTGGTGGCAACAATTAACGCTTTCTCAATACTTCCCCAAGGCTTGAAAGGTTGCCGAGGTCACTATGATCTCAAAGAAAGCGGGTTCTATATTTCCCCAGGATGATCGTCCCATTAGTCTGCGGTCAGTACCTTGAAAGTTCGCTGAGAAGGTGACACTCCGTCACCTTGAGAATTTTTCGTTGAAACATAACGTAATTCCTGACGTTCAATTCGGACTTCGGTACGAATAGTGTCTCACCGAACATTCGGTTTCGGTCTAGTTGCGGCAAAAAAAGGGTTTCGGTTTAGTTTCGGTTTCGGCTGCCATCCAGCCGAAACTACGGTCGAAATCGAAATTGAATTCGATTGATTTCGTACTGCGATCGGACGCTCTCGGAGCACTGATCTGCAAGCGAAGAAGTGTCATTTTGCTGTGTAGATGATGGTAATAATTTATCACGAGTTAAGAAGCCTACTTATCGGAGGCAAGCTTGTAGAGAAACGCAGATGTTACTCTTACTAGAATTTCAGTCCATTTCTGTCTTTGACAAAGGTTCCTATAAAATTCATGACTGCCTTACCAACGACTGTTTCCACTGATCAACTATTTAATGCTGCTGGTGAAATTTATTCAGACTGAAGAAGTAATTTGCTGAGCAAGATGGTTGATAAATTTTGTCTCTCGCTTACAATATTGCAGCATTAGACTGTTCAGTCATGAATACTGACAATCAACAATAGTTGTAGCTCAACGAAGCTAATTTTAAGGCAGATAATTGATACGAGTGTCATAAAGAATGACCAAAGTTTAGAAAGTTATCTAGTTACGAAGATAGAAAATATAATATGATTATAAAATAGTTGATATTTGTTTCAGATTAACTTCTTAGTTCAAACAGTATAAATAATAGATTGATTTGAAATAAGGTATGATAATGCTGATGATACGTTATTCATTTTTATACACACGAAAAGATTACTGACTTTATATTTCGGTTTCGGCTGAAACTGAGACGGAAGCCGAAATTCGGTTCCGGTTTCGGCGGTAAAAAGTAGTTTCGGTCGGACACTAGCAGGCACGCATCCAGGATTTGGTTTTGGGGGGTCCAGATTATGGATGTCACTTGCTTGACCTTTCGAGGGGGGGGATTTGTGGATTCCATTTTTTAGACAGCACTATATATCGTTTCGGTGGGGGTCCGGATCCCCTGGACCCCCTCTAAATACGCGCCTGGACACTAGTACGAACATAGCACTTATCTGGATGTAGTCAGGTTGGTAGAGCATATAACCAGGCGATGCAGGCTATGTATGTACCTTCTAGACGTGAGTCTTTGACAAAGGACATTGGCATGAAAGCCTCCTCTATAAATTAATCCAAAAGGATTTTCCTTTTTGCTCATAAAACTTTTGAAATCCTTTCTAGAAGGAAGGAAATTTCGGATCAATTAACAATCTATTGTCGACAATACGGCCTATCAAGCCTTTGGTTCCTTCTCAGTTCAGTGTAGCTGTTAAAATATGTGTAGATCAATATTATTACTTGTTCAAATTTTTTTCTCCTAGGTTTCAAGGTTTAGCTGGTACCTGATTGTTAATTTTTTAAATTTTTTATCACTTTGTGTATATAAAACAAATAAAACTGAACAGTAGCTTTTTGAAAACCTAAAAATGGTGTTGAAGTGGTTTATAACCGTGTCCCTGGACGAATCCCGAAAAAAAAATCACACTTAGGTTTCGGAATATGAAATATCGATATATCAAAAGGAATTATTCTGAAATTTGCATTTTTTACAGAGAAATCAACGTTTGAAGTTTGGTTGTAAAGATAACTGACACGTGTGTGGCCCACATTCACCTTCGAGAAATCCTTGAAAAAAACGGAGATCGTCGAATTTCACTAATGGGTATTTTAAATGTTTTTACTTCCCACACCGAAAGGTGATCGGAGTATTGTGATCGAGAAAATTTTCGATTTTGAGATAATATACTTTTTGGGCGTTTCATGACGCCTACATAACGAAAATCCACGTCACTCATTTCCGTCGGTCTGTCTGTCAGTCTGTCTGTCTGTTGGCGTTTTTCTAGCCTCCTAATCTCTGTAACCGCTGCATAGATTTTGATGAAATTTGGGCAACGATATAGTGTAGAGTCGTAGTAGGTGATGTTGCTACAATTTTGAAAATCGGTACATGGGCGGCATGGGCAGCGGAGTAATTAGCAAAAAACTTCGTTTTTAGGGGTTCCTAATCATTTTCTACTTTTTTTGGAGTGGAAGTGAAATTGGGATGATTAAGGGGTGGGGGTAGTAAAACTGAACTTTTTTGTATTCATAATAGGCTGCCCATTGACCTGTGAAAGTGGCATAATACGCTTTTTTAGGTCAATCCGAATATTGCATTGCCGATTACAGAAACCAAAGGACTTAGGGCCGATTTTATCAACATGCATATTCTGACGAAGGGTTAGACCAATCAGAGCAGCCCATTCAAAAACATGCATCTGTCAAAGTTCTCTGAAAATTATTGATTTCTCTTGAAATTTACCGCAAAAAGGTGAAAAAAAAACGTGCTTTATATGCAATCGACCATTATTAACCATCTAGTATCTTTTCCAGTCTGATTTTCCATCCTAAATGGGTGAAAAATTGCATATTGGTGTTTGACAGTCTCTCTGACGACTCGTTTAGCACAGCGAATCAGAAGCCAGGAAACCAGAACTTTTGATCACTGGTTTGATGAACAATTAATAATGAAGAGAAGGCATTCAATTGCTGCATTATTTTGAAAAAAAAATGTTACTAACTATAATAATTTATAAATGCTTGCAGTACACCCTTGTATTATAGTAATAAGGGTTAAAAATAACATTTTGTTGCACTTCACAAAGCTAAACACATGATTTAACTATTTGCCGGCCCAGAAAAGTAGTACAATTTGATATAACTTTCATATGAACAATAATTACTGCACCATCCTGACAAAAACAAGATTGTTACTATCTATAATAATTATAAAAATAATTATAAATACCTGTGATATATAATACCTTTGTATTATAATAAAAAAGGATATATGGAGGTAGTTCACCAATTTCCGTTTTTCGTATTATATCTAACAGCCTACTTTTGTACCATCAATTTGGTTTGGTTTACCCAAAATAATATTTATGTTGAGAGGGTGTTGACATCTCAATAGGTAATCCGTGGATATGCAAAGCACTGCTGAAAACTTATACATATACGAGTAGCTGTAGCTGTTTTTAATTTGAAAAAATAACTACCTAAATAAAAAGAATATAGATCAATGTAAATTGTAAGTGTAAACAAATGAAGACGTGAATGCCACCTTGACCTTGCCACCACAAAACACATCTTGAAACCACAAAATAGGTAGGATGGTAGGGGTAGGCACCTGTCTCAGACTCGGACCGCAAAACTAGAGATGGGATGTTATCGATATATACGGTAGAGAATCAGAGCGACAAGAATTGAACTAAATATAAATTAATAAAATAAAATAAATCATGACGGTATTATTTGTTATAAACAACAAATTCATATATCACAAAGTTGGTAATGAATATTCCAAAGAGAACCAAAGAATATACATACTGGTACTGAAGATCCCGTTACTTATTTACAGCTCCCACTTCGATAAAAAAATGTAACTAGTAGTTATGAGTGTATGAACTAAATAGCCCGATGTCGATGCTTTACAGATCAATTTTCCCTATCCTAAAAAAATAAGACTTGCTCAAGATACTACAGCTTATAACAAATATGATAGAAACTGGAAAAACAAAATATATGTGGGTCAAATAAAGCGATTTCGTATTTTAATCTTATATAACAATCCATAAAATTCAATTACATGAAAAAGTAGTTACAAAGTAGTATTATAGAGTAGGTGAGTAGGGCATAAATAGCTACTAATAAAAATAATATAATTATTCTGAAGCAAGTAAATAATGAAACCTGAAGAATAAAATTTAGAAAAACATCTCCATAATAATATTACTGAAGCAGCCATGCTTCCGCTATAGATATGGCATGACAAGTATATATTGGTTTCAAACACTTCACCTAACTAGATCGTTGCACAATAAAAAATACGAAAGAATAATCATGCTACCAATTAGGAACTTATTTCCCTAACCCATCACTACTGCCATCAGCTGTTTCTCGGTGATCGTGACGAGCGTCTAGCGACAGTAAAAGTTTGGCTGTATGGATCATGCGCACAAAAACTTTTACGTCAGAGAGAGTCAACGTTGCCATCTTTGGTGCTACGCGTATATGCATAGATAAATACTGATCAACTGATCACAAAATCTCAGAGGATTGCAATGCCTCATTGTGCCGAACATTTCCAGATTTTAACATCGGTAGCTTTTTACTTTGCAAAGTAATATTACTTGATAATACTATGTATAGTGCCATTAATCCACAGCTAAATGCATAGTGGGTTTCTAGTACCTTACAAAATAATTAGGTATGATTTATTTCTACCACCCTGGTCATATTTCTAGTTGCATTACACCTCTGTAAGGTTTAAAAATGTTGCTTATTTGAATCGGAAAAAAAAGTGTGGGTCCAAGACTACAAATTTTATGGGATTGACAAGAATGTACAGAAATATGTATGTCCATTTCCAATAAAGTCTTTCTAGTTGTATTTATTGATTCACAATAAGAGTCACAGTCCTAGGTAACATGCTTTGTCTGCAAGTTATTTAGAGGATAGTGGATTATTATCCAACTATTACAATTAAACTTCATAAAAAACAAAATGGGTAAAATTGATTGAAACAATTATTCCTCCAGCTCAATTTCAACAGAATGATACTTGAGATGCAAATATAGATTTCTATAATTCGGAACAAATTCAAAGCAGCCATGATAAGAATATGCAGAATAATTATGGAGATCTGAATACGAATTTTGCTCCTCAGGGTGTTCTTTTTCTTCGATTTAATTTTTTTTAGCGGTAGCATTTTCGAGAGGCTATCTGTTATGCACTTTGCGAATATGAGCATACAAATTTTTCCTCTCCTGAAAGAAAGAGCGGCACTCTGTACAACGGATCCATTCCATGTTTGCTTAAATAGCGTAAATTCAAAGCAAAAATCACAACTGATAACTGATCACAACAAAACCAAAAAGGAAAGGCTTGGCTTGGGTTAGTTCACAATGGTGGTGAGATCAACCGTGGCTGTCGGTCAACACAGTCCACAGTGTTCACACATATACGAGGTACGGCAACATCGCAATATAAGGAGCAGCTGGGATGACGCGTTCTGCGCATGATCCACGCAGCCAAGCTTTCACTGTCGCGAGACACTCGTGTGATCGTGTACCACCACCACCACCACAGAACTACTAACACCGGCTCATAACGTTTTGTGGCGGCTCATAACGTTTCTTGGCGGCTCAGTGCTCGCAGTTGTGGCTCCCGGCGTTGCCTGATGTGCCATTTCAAGGGGTATCTGCTATTTTTAGCACCCAGCTTTTTGCACTGAAATTTTTTGTCGCAACTACCTACCTATTAAATATTGTTTTCACACCTTCCACCTTTTTGAAACCAGCAAGTCTCATATGATCCCAAATTTGTCTGATTTTTATTACACACTTGCTTCATTCGTTTGCTAACATTGAATATTTTCTCAAATGAAGTTGCTGTAAACGCACCAGCGGTATTGCTTAACGTTTTGCAGTACTGCACTGTTGCTTTGCTTCATAGTAAGGCTTTTGTTTGCGCCCGAAAGAAAAATTACGTAGGTATGCCATTGCTTCGATTCCACAAAGTTGTTGAAGCTACATAATTCAAAAATGTACTAGAAAAATTCAGACCTAACGGATTCAGAATCGAAATAATAAAGTTCGTATATAGCTTCATTACAACAGTTGATTTGATTTGTATACAGCCGCAAGCGCACTTGTTTTAATAGTAATATTTTATGTGATTATTGTTGTGTTATACTTTGTCTGCATCTTGAATAAACACATTCAATAAAAACTGCTGTTGGGATGGTTGAGATCAAAAAATCTCTTGTTTTTGTCTGCTCTGCACTGCTGCCGTTTTAGTTCATTTGTACTATTTCCAATTTCTAGTACATATTCGACGTCAAAAGTACAGTACATGAAGGCCGAATTCTAGTTCATTTTCTTCATTTCATACGTTGTAGCTTCTCAAATGGATGTATAATGCAAGCACGCACAGGTTTGAGAGTTTTTTTTTGTTTTTTTGCTCTTCACAAAATGATAGAGCGTACATCATGTGTTGTAAATTGTCAGTTCATAAAGAAATTTACGGGTCACGGGTTTTAGTACAATTTAGTACAATCTCGTATATTTTATTACTTTCAACCAGTACATTTCAGAAACGCAGCACTGTTGCTCTGTTCTACGAGTAAAATATTCATCCGGCAACACGGCACCGGCAACACGGCACCGCCAACTTGACAGTTGGTTTTATTTTATGCAGACAGAAATAGTGATGGGGAAAACCTACCAATTTCTATAATCAAGTGATCACTCGAGTTAAGTTCCAATCAATATGAACAGAAGGAACTTGTCAGTACTCAGTACTAGTAGTGAATATTTATGCGTGCCAAGTACGTAGGTAGCATCGAAAACACTTTTTTCTGGAGCAGCTCAACTCTCTAATTTAAGAAGTAAACAGAGACTATCACCTAAAAATCTGGTAATTATTGTTTTTACAAATTCTTTTCTGCGAGTTTCTATCATTTGATATTTTGGTCAAAGTTACCTAGTATCTAGAATGAGAGGTTTAATTTTTGTTAATAATGTATAATTTTTGTAATCCTCTTTCTGTGTATTTTTTATTTTATTCCAAGTTACCTTGTTTGTACAACGAGTTTTAATTTTTATTTATTATAGTATTTTATTTTGCTCAAATAATGCGAAAATATTATATCTCATTAATATCATTTTGAAATGTTCAGTTTGTGGTAAGTTTTCAATTATTATTCTATTTATGTTTACTGTTTTACCCTACCAATTATTTTTAATTTGAAGTTACTTGTTTGTGTGTGCAGTTTGTCGAAGAATTTTTGTTAATTAAAAAATATGGTTACGTTATTTTTTCCTCAACGACTCACAACTAAATTGAAATATTATTACATATATATTTATATTTAATTTGTTTCTTTGTTAATCCATATTTTTTAACTACGATTCTTACATCACTGTCTACTGTCTAGCAGATTCTGTTTCATTCGCTTGTCGCTCGACTCGGCGCGGCAGCGACGGAACGATACTTGCCGTTGGTACAGAATTTAGTTCAGAATGAATAAAAATGTTTCAGTTTCACGTTTTGGTTGCTGCTTGCACTCGTAAATCACATCGTTCGCTGATTATCGAGTGACGTCGGTTAATCGGTTATATCAATAATCGACTACTCCAGTACATTTTCACTCGAGTTATCCCATCACTAGACAGAAACCAAAGGAGAAAAAAGGTGGAAAAAAGAAAACAACTGTTTTGTGTTTGTGCGTTTGTGGTTGTGGTAAACAAAACAATATGCAATGTGAATTTACTATAACTAGTGGTATTAATACTAATTTCATTATTAATTTTTCTAGGCAAAAGTGTGGATAAAGCCAAATACCGTTCCTGGTTTTGACGGGAACAGATGATTACAGAAAATACACTGGAAATTGACTTATTTATGAATAAATCTAGACCTTACATGGAGGAAGGAATAATTTCATATAAACCTGAAATATAGGATGAATGATATCAGCAGCACCCATACCTACTTTGTGAATATTTCTATAAGATGGTCTATAACAAACATATGCATCGTAGTTGGAAGTTTCAAGTATGTATGTGTCTATAATCAATTTCTGACTGACTGAAGTAGTAACTAGTGAGGTTGTATTATTGATTATTAATTAAGGTGGCTGTGATGATACCACTTTTATGATTGTGTTACAAACCAGCGCAGTTCGCAATTAGTAATTATACAATAATTATAAAAGTAAACATGGAAAATCTGGCATTAATTTGCAAATCAATCGCTTTGCTTTGATTTTGTGGTATGATTTTGATACATGAATTCTAAAATATTTTTGACAAAAGTGTCATCCAGCTTTGACGTTTTGTTTCCAATATTGATAAAATACTATTGGATGATACTTATTAACTATAGACCTCAATGTCAAATAGAAAGTCTTCGTTAAACCTCCACCAATAGAATGCATTCGTTAGACTGTTCGTCAGAATACGCATATTGATAAAATCGGGCCTTAGACTTTCTGATGCATACAAAATACATACGAGATTACATTGGATTGTTCTGGGTTGTGTACGTGGAAATTTCTGAATTGACTTTAATGACATTTTGATACAGATTTATTACCGCTACCGACGAGTATGGAAAGCGCGTATGGTTTTTGGAAATCATTTCAGTGGCGGCGCCGTAATAATAAAAAAACTAAAAATATAAAAAGCACCACAAACTTCGTTTTAGACGTTTTAAGGTTTCCTGGTCATTTAATTTTTTTTGGTTGGGGGTGAAATTGGGATGGTTCGGGGTTGGGGGTTTGTAAAACTCAAAAATGTGTTGTACTCATAATGATTGTCCATTGACCTGTGAAAGAAGCACCTAGTAGAATAAAACGCTTTTTTGCGGTCGGGCGAGCGATGACTTGGTTGCAGGGGCATCTAGACTATAATTTCATGCTGTAGGAAAATAATAAAACTGGTATCATCGGAATGTGTGGGAAGTACTGACTCAATCAGCTTGACTATTTTTGTCGATTGTTTTCAGCAAATATCGTATGTTGCTTGTAGGGTATGAATATGATAAAGGGGCCCACACATTAACCATTTCGGGATCTAGTTAAGGGAATTTCAACTTTTTTGCTGTGATGAATAAACATATAATTTAATCATATTGTATCATAAGTCGGTGCCAGACATCATCCCTTAAAGTTTTCGGGATTCGTCCTGGGACACGGTGATTGTTTTATACATATAAGGTTTTCGGGGCTATGTTCTACACAATTTGAATAGTCGACTAAATACAGTGCCTTAATTCGGATAAAGGGATGGAAATACCAAACAGTTCATCCTTTTGAACGCACCTTTCCTCTGTATAATTTGCATTTTCATTTTGAAACGGTGCCCGGCCACGCAGAAAGAGAGAATATCTTGAACACAATGACAAAAATTATTAAAACGAAGTAGGAAGAGGCACAATTAAAGGAGGAGAGCGAGGAGCTATTGGAGTTTCCGCGCGAACAATCACATCAGAATTTAATTATAAAATACATATGAATCCAGTTCCATCCCTCTATTATCCGCGAAGGGGGTTCTAACCCCCGACCCCGGTCATATTGAATACATGAAGCCAGTTATTAGGTTCCCATTGTTAGCCTGTAGCTACCAGATCGTATAAATTATATTGTAAACAGTGGCGTGTGTGTCTGTGGTGATTTTCCCCTCGTTTGAGACAGCCGTAGGGTTGATTTATATCATGGCATTATGGGCAGAGCTCAATTGTGCGTGGATTTTCAACAGTGGGTATCTAGGAATAATTATTAGGTTTTATCTCATTTTGCTATTACGATCGTAGCATATTACTACAGCTCGCCACCTAGCTTACGTCAGACATTTATGAAGTAAGCTTATCTATTTGGATATTCTCACGTCGTTTGATACTGATGCTTCGTTATAGTCCATTATGGACATTCAAGATTTATAACTTTAATTTTAGGGCCGTATAACATTATACCTAACTTGTCTGGTAAACAGCAACCAGAAAAGGAGTTCGTCAGGGATGCGTATTATCTCCGATGTTATTTAACATTTACTCTGAATTTGTGATGAGACAGGTATTGGACAACTGGAATGGCGGTATAACTATTGGCGGAAGCAAAATATCTAACTTAAGATTTGCTGACGATACAACCCTTATTGCTGCTTCTCAGGAAGAACTAGTAGCTGTATTGAACGTTTTAGAACAACACAGTGCAGCATATGGTCTTGGTATTAACTACAACAAGACCAAGGTTATTATCGTAGATAGAGAGCATGGCAGTCATCAAGAAATAAAGTCAATAGGCTGTTGTGAGGTAGTTCAAAGTTTTGTCTACCTCGGTTCTTTGATCGACAATTCAGGTAGCTGAGAGAATGAGATTCGACGGCGCATTCAACAGGCACGGGTGGCCATGACAAAGCTTACTAAAATATGGCGTGACCATAACATCACTAAAGCTACCAAAATGTCACTGGTTCAGTCTTTTGTGTTCTCCATATTTTTGTATGCCTCGGAAACTTGGACTGTTAAAAAGGCAGATCGAGCTCGCATAGATGCTTTTGAAATGTGGACGTGGAGGAGAATGCTGAGAATTCCTTATACCGCCCATCGGACTACTGTTTCCATATTGGATGAGCTCGGTAATCCAAAGATACTATCCACCATTGTGTCGATGAGAATGCTTACATTCTTCGGACATATTCACAGAAGCGGTAATATGGAGAAACTTGTAGTTCAGGGTCACGCCCCGAGTGGGCGGCGCCGTGGCTGTTCCCCTACACGCTGGGTGGATACGACGAAACAGCTGCTAGATATGAGTATCAAGAGCGCCACTGAACTGACGGTAAATCGCGAACGATGGCGAGCTACAGTTCTCAAAACTATTGATAATATTCGGGTCGGCAATACTCTAACTCCGACTTAATACATTTTACGAGTTCACAACATATCTGTTAAGACATTGTGAGTATGATGATGATAAGATTATAAGAAATTTGTACTAAACCTTGAATGTAGCAAAAATCAATTGCTTCTACGCGCACTTTTTGCTAAAGATTGTATTGTATTTGATACTCGATATTTACGCTGGGTTTAGCGATGTCGTATTTCTGATTTAAACTGTAATAGATTGAACAAGTAACGATCTAGACTTTGCCTATAGGAGATGATTTTATTGTAAATGCTTTTTTCCTCAAGACATTCTATTGTTATTTCCAAAAAAAAAAAAAAATTGCAGTCCGGGTTCCGAGCAACGGGCTGTAGTGTGACTGTTTCACACCTTGAGTTGAGCAATCACTGGGTCCGCCAATTGTGTGCCCTGAGTAGGCGAAGGGACTGAAGGATGCCTGCCTTCTGAATTCTTGCGGCTAAGATGTGCGCCGCCGCACGGTATACTGCCATTTCGCGCAGTGCAGAGAGCAGCGTACGTCTCATTTCACCATAGGATCCAACGATCATAACCAGCAAACTATCAGTGTAGGCTTGCCAGAGCTGTGTGAGAGACTCCTGACATATTCACTTCACTTTTCCTCCTCCTTAGAGATGACTTTCATTTTGCCAAGTGCCGAAAAATCTAAAACGAGCATCATCTTTTGTTAGTGATTGAGGAGGAGTATGTCAGGCTTGTTACACCGGTAATACCGGTGTCTTTTCTATACTGAATCAGTGCATTAAATGGTATTATCAATGGCATCGGTCCCATTAGTTGCTAGATGTTTTTTTAACTGTTGTTGTTGCATTTTCAATACATTTTTCTAGTTTTATTTTGAACACAAATTCACAAATTAGGCACCGATTTTCGATTAAATGGCAATGTTTGCAATTCAATTGAAACGGTCAAAGATACGAGAATCGTGCAAGAGATCTGAAAACTAAGGAAATGAGTAGAGAGTTCAAGTTTCATACGGGAATTCAGGTGCTTCAAAAAACTTCCGGAAGGTAAAATTGCAGCCGATTCAAAAAATATAACACCCTTTATACTGCGATCGACAATTTTAATACTTTACAATGGAAAAACAATGGAACCAGACCACTCTGTATAAAGAAAACGTTTCAGACCATGGATATATTGGCATTTTTTCCTTATTTTGACGAGTCCTATCGCTCTCTGGATACCATGAACAGACTTGAAGCTTTTGAAATGTGGACATTCCGTGGGTTATTAAAAATATCATGGACTCAACACATATCTAATGATGAAGTGCTTAGACGTATGAGAAGGGAAAGAGAGTTACTTACTACAATAAAACGAAGAAAGACTGCTTATCTGGGCCACATATACCGGAATAACAAATATGATATACAAAAACTAATTATAGAAAGAAAAATCGAAGGTAAACGTGCTCCTGGTCGCAGACAACATTCATGGTTAAAAAACATACGCCATTGGACTGGTATGAACACATCATCTTTAACTCTTACCACTCAAGACCGAAATAAATACGCCGAAATTGTCGCCAACCTTCATTGAATGGAGATGGCACCTGAAGAAGAAGAAGATCGCTCTCTTAAATTTGCATTTCATTAGTTAATATTCTGTGTATTGAATTAAGTTTAGAGTTGCTGAAAATGTTCCATCAGTGTCTTTCTTTGGAAGCAAATAACAACATATCTCGCTTGATTGAAGAACTGAAATCAGAACGATTAAAGTGAATATGGATGGAGCATTACTCCCATGAAAAAAAAGATCGGTTCAGTTCCTTTTACATTGAAGTCAGGTCGCAGATGCATCATTTGTCACCGATATTAGCTACTAAAGAGTTCAAAAGATCTGTTGTACACACTGCTTCTGCCAGGGATGTCATTATCTAAACATGCCTAATTTAAACACGTCCTAAACTTGACAAAACTGTCCTAGTGGTAATTACACCCTCCACAACTATCATAAAACGTTGGCTATTCCGAGTAGCTAGTCTTGTCCGATCCAGTATTGGATCCGGGCGATGACGCGGTTGTGTTCTCGCTTTTATAGATATCGTGCACAGCCCCGCCCACCAGAGAGAGGTAGTCGGGAGGGGGCCGAATCACAGTGGGCAGATAGCCCGTCCCCGCGTAAGGGGCGGATAGGAACCGCCGGGAGGGGCTGTACCGATGGTAGTTGGCCGGAGGGCCTAGGGGGGAGAACGCCGACGGGGCGGAGACTTCTTCTTGGGCTGCACCGCTCACCATCAGCTCCATGGCTTGCAAAACGTCACCTTTGCATCTGCAACAAATGACTCTCATCAGTATATTTGATAGGTAATGTTTTAATTCAGGTACTATAGACAGACTTTGAGCGGAGCATAGTATACGCATAAATTGGGGACTTCACTGACCGAAACAGAACCAGATACACAGATACACTGTAGTTCATTACCCAGTACGTGGCCAGCTCTCATCGCAGGAAGATCTAGGGGGCCTATGTACAAACATTAGAGATCATAGTACAAAACATGAAGAATAATAGAAGCCCTGGAGAAAGCAATATAACAGCAGAAATGTTAAAAGTTGGAGGAGAAAAGCTTAAAAGAAATATCCACGAAATGATGAGAGAAATATGGCTAAAAGAACCAATGCCGGTAGACTGGTCAAATGCTTTAATATGTCCAATATATAAGAAGGGTGACCCAACAATATGCGAAAATTATAGAGGTATCGCCCTTTTAGGCACATGCTACAAGTTAGTGGGACAGATAATAAGAAAGAGGCTGGACGGTTATGCAGAAACAATTTTAGGGGAATATCAGGCTGGATTCAGAAGCGGCAGGAGTACGACAGATCAAACATTCGTTCTCATGGAACTACAGATAACAAGCTATGAATATAAAATGTAACGACACGTGCTTTTCATAGAATTTAAACAAGCCTATGATAGTATAAACAGAGAGAGAATATATGAAGCCATGGTGCAGCTAGGAATTCCAGGAAAACTCATAAGGCTAATAAAAATGACATTATAAAAAACCAAGAACAAAATTACATGGATGAGAAGTGAGTCGCAGGAATTTGAAGTGAGGAAGGGACTCAGACAAGGCGATCCTCTATCAACGATTTTTTTAACTTGACGCTTGAAGCAATAATTAGAAAAAGCAAAATCAAGACAAATGGAACCATATTTAATAACGAACACCAATGTATAGCATATGCAGATGTCCTAACACTAGTAGCAAAAACAAAGAAAGAACTAGAGAAAATTACGGCAAGGATAGATGCAGAAGCTAGGAGATTTGGGATGGAGATAAATCAAAGTAAGACAAAATATATGGTCATGAGACAAATGGAAAAAACTCCCGATGATCAATCGAATCTAACTGTCTAACTTTTACGGCCAACAACATGAAATATACTTTTGAAAGGACTACGGAATTTATGTACCTAGGAGTAATCATAGAGCAAAAAGGACAAGAGAAACAAGAAATACACGCAAGGATCATCAAAGGAAACCAGAAGTATGGAGCCCTGAAAAATCTTATGAAATACAAATATGTATCCAGAAAGACCAAAGAGAGAATTTACACAACTGTTGTGCGACCAACAGCGACGTATGCTTGTGAGACGTGGACTATGAACAAAGAGGAGGAAGAAAAAGTTATAAGATGGGAAAGAAACATGTTGAGAGCTATTTATGGAGGCGTAAGGACAAACGAGGGATGGAGGAGAAGAACAAACCAGGAACTGGAAGACATGTATGAGAACCCTAATATTATAGCAGTCATCAAAGCGCAGAGAATAAGGTGGCTGGGACATGTGAAGAGGATGAATGGGACAAGAATGGCAAAACTAGTTCTCAACCGGAGACCGATTTCTGCCCTAGGCCTTCATGGCCTGTTGTGCAAACTAATAATAAATGTACAAACATTTATACATATGTATTTGCTATGTAAAACAAGGATCTGCATGTACAGGCACAAGGCCAACTCACTTGTTTTTCAAACTACATACATAAAATTTTAAAGGGTAAATAGTTGAGACCTTGATGAATGGCAATCCAGAGCTATTTTTTTGAAAAAAGTTTTTTAGGGTGCAAAACAACCCGCAAGGCAAAATTATACATTCTTCAAATAAATGTCTGTAATTTAACAACCAAACACGATATCAAAACAAGGCAACCGAATTGCTCTAGCGCAAGCTTTCTTCTTCAATTTGATTTTTGAACCGTTATTGTAAGCTTAAAGATAGCCTCACACTATCAGACTATCAGCAAATATTTGTTTTATTAGAGTTTTAATATGCAGTTTTGCATTTTAATAAAAATCATTAAAATTTAATTTATCTCGCAAGCTATTAGGAATTGAACATGGGACTACATGGTCAATTTATTAGCTTACCACCTCTACTATCACCTCCTCAAAGTGATGTATCGAATTATCAGCCATAAAGAAACATCCAAAAAACCCCAGCAACAATGTTTGATTATAGACTGCCTTTGATGATACATATGAAGTAAAATGAGGATGCTATCACATTCGAAATAGGTATAGACTTTATTATTGTGCACCTATTGCGTTGCTAATTTTGAAAGTAATTAATATTTTGAAGCTTATATTTTTGATATGGTAATTCAAGCTTGGCACCTCTTCAATACTTGGCAGCCCCTAATGGCTTAAGATGCAGACATTCTGTAATTCCAGTTCTATTCTTTAGTTGACCAAATATATTTAAAAAGGGAGCGTAATAGTTACTTTTCCTAACAGCCGAAGATTATCTATAAGATATAGATAAAGAGGGCATTTAGTAACTGTTATGCTACATCTCTCAAACTTCTGAATTTTCGAAGGACCTCCGGAATCGATGGTAGCGTATCATACAGAACTTGTACTGGAACCAAAAAGCAGTGGTACGTTTCGATAGAAGATTAACTGACGAATGTTGCATTCAACGAGGCGTCAGACAGGGTTGCATTCTCTCCCCACTATTGTTCAATCTTTACTGTGATGTGATTTTCAAAAAGGCTTTGCAAGGTATAGATCGTGGAGTGAAAATCAACGGCGAACTAATTAGTACTATTCGGTATGCCGACGACACGGTCATCTTATGCGATAGTATCCAGGGCCTTCAAGAATTGTTGGATTGCGTAAACACGACGGGACGGTAAATGGGTCTAAAAATGAATGTCTCTAAAGCAAAATTTATGATATTCAGTCGCCAACCATACGCCGATGCTTCCCTACATATAGACCAACAAAATGTAGAGAGAGTCAACCATTTTAGATATATTGGCTGCTACGTTACGGAACAACTAGACCCAGATAAGAGATCAAGTGCAGAATAGAAACAGCTCGCACAACTTTCCTAAAAATGAAATCATTCTTCTGCAATGACAACTCAAACCTCGGATTGCGCCAGAGAATGGTCAGATGCTATATTTGGTCGGTGTTGTTGTATGGTGCTGAGATCTGGACCCTCAAGGCCAACGCTATTAATCGCCTGGAAGCATTCGACATGTGGTTGCTTAGAAGAATGCTCCGAATACCGTGGACGGCCTTACATACCAACGAAGCAGTTTTAAATAGAGCAAGTGCCGTTCGAGAGTTGATCAAGACAATCAAAATATGGAAAATATCGTACTTGGGGCATATCCTTCGAGGGGACCGCTACAGAATCCTTCAACTCATAATGAAAGGCAAAATCGAGGGTCGCAGAGGTATTGGAAGGAAACAAATGTCAGGGCTGAAGAACATTCACGATTGGACTGGAATACGCGGTGCCGAACAACTATTTAGATTAGCCGAAGACCGTGATCAATTCGCCAATGTAATTGCCAACGTTAGGGGGAACCTGATACGGCACCAGAAGAAGAAGATGCTACATCTCACCCCTACAAATTCTAAAACAGCTCTCACCTTTGTAGGATGCTTTCAACGTCAGACCTCCTCCTTCCTGGAAACACCCGCATCAGAACGTCGATGGGGCTTCTTTGTGCAGTTGTATACTGTGGCTGGTATTGACTTGGGAACTGGCCAAACGGATGATGAAAGGTAGGTATGAAGTTCGTATTGGGCTGCTGGTGAGGGGGCGTCCCTGGACTAGATGGTTTTTCCCTGAAGCAAAAAATATTTAATTAGCGAACAGTGGTCAATAGTCACTTACTACTATCGTAATGAGAAACCAGTTCTAGTAAAAAGAGCAATAGCACGCTTCCAGTATGATCAAAACAATTACGAAAGTATTGTGTCAAATTTTATACTTTGAATGTAGTCGTTAAGCTTCTATTATACATATTTCAATAGATTAGAATAAAGACATCTTCATGTATATTGATGTTTCTAACTTCACATTCGAAAATCTGTAATAAGGATCAACGTAATACCAAGGAATGCAGATCAATCAGAGAGAACAAGTAGGTCTACCACCAGGAGTAACTTACGTAGCGATACTTTCAAGAGACCTTTATCACAAATGATATTCTCCTTCGGACCTAAATAAATTTTTCAGTCAGATATTTCAGCAAATGAGGTTTTGAATAAAAATTTTTTTTGTCTTAAATGGAAAGATCATATATAAGTTTTATAACAAAACTGTTTTTGTCTTATTTTTTTTCGCAATAATTCAAAAGTGATATCAAAATAAAAATGGGTTTTTGAATCGAGTACCGAAAACACGCTGACGGCTCCCGAACCCGTGTGATGTCACCATGGCGGTCAAGATGCTCCTTTGACCAACGACGTCCTTATTGCATAGGTAGTAGTGCCTAATTTTGGGGAAATTACATGCTCTAAATAATATAAGATAGTCATTTTACGTATACAGCAAACAGTATCCTGGTAATCTGTTCAATTACTTACCTTTTAACTGACAAATTCTCAGGTGCTTCTCCTTGAGTGTCTTCTTCAACGTCCAGATCAGGATCAGGACTGGTAACTGGGTCAGGGGAGGGCGTAGAGATCAGAGGGGCAGCGGGTTGCGACATTGGAGAAGATTGTCTACTTCTCTTCATGTCTTCTTGGTCTGAGTCAGATTCGTCAACGGAGCACTCTTCCACATTGATACGAGGTCGCTTTGAAGCTGAAACAACGAAAATACTCGATTGTTATGAACAACCATACAGAAGGTGTAAGTTCACTTAAAAACAGAACTGCCAATTGTCCATTGCTGGAACTATTTACAGAAACCTCCATGTAGCTTATGAGGATGGTTCATTGGAAGTCAGCTCGCTCTTTAGAATCAGTTTAGAGAAGCTGTGAGACGTAAACGATACAGTCAAGTAAGCTCGCAAGTACTCAAAACAGGCAATATTATCCAAAAACTACTATTTTTGGGAATTGTTATCCTTGCAAGCTTGGCCTAATAACCTTAATCTTCCTATCACCATTGTCGTCTTTGTTTCGAATATAAAAATATTCGATGACGTTTCACAAATTTGGAAGCCCTGACTCCCAAACTTGTTTGCTCAATGCTGCTTCTAATTTTCTAAACAATCGAGCTACCGAGGTATACATAGAGGGTGGACAAATAGTTTCCGACTTTTTCAAAAAATACTGACCGGAGAAAGGAGAAAAAATGACACAGAACAACTTTGTAAGAATTTACTCCGGCAATGTAATGCTGACCTTGACCATGACCTTGAGATTATCATCAAGGTCAAATCGATTTTCTTTAAATACACCCTATATTTTTTATACCAGAAACGGAAAGAGGTAAAAAATGAAAAATCCCATAACAATCTTGACTACGACCTGACCATGACATTGAAAATTTACCCCTTTATCCCCCTATTTAACAAAATCTATTTGGCCTTCAGGTAACCTTCTAGGTCCTGATAAAGATTGTGGTGGGGGTGACAAGTAGACTACCTAATTGAGTTTCTAGAAATTGTGTCCGAGTTTCGAATTTTTTTCTCGCTCGGTATTTTTTGAGATAGAGAGGCGGTCGGGAGCTCTTTGAACACTCTGTATAATAGTTATAAGAATAGATAGAGGTGAGGGTCTATACAGAGTAGTAGTTAATGGTAGGCAATAATTCCAAAGGCGCATTTCAAATTCAAGTAGAAGAGTTCATACAAGCATCTATCCTAAGGTGTCTGGTGTTCAAGATAAGGGTGTCAAAGTTTGGAAAAAACTGATTCTTTACAGGCAAAAATATGAGTATTATAATTTCTTACATTAGAAAAATCTTGTAAAATAGGTACGTCTGATCTGTTCATTTTATAGTTTTGTGAACAGACTTGGTTAGCTGGATAAGTGAAAGAGCAGCATTTAATCTGAACTTAATTACAGCAGACAGAAAACCATACGGGATCCATGGCTAGTTTCATGAATTAGACTAACTACAAGTAAGTTCACTCAAAAAATGAGTGCTTCATGATAAAAAATGAGATGGCTCAGCTTAGTTGGAAACCTCAGATGCTCAGATGAGTTAAAGGAACGTGTTTGAGCAGTTAAGGGCCGGTTGTACAAATGCGGATTTAGCACGAGCTTTGTTAAGCCTAAGCTTAAGCTTAAAGTCGACACCCGTTGTACAATCGTCGGCTTAGTTAAACCTGATTGATAATGAAATTCACTACAGTTGGCATCAATGAAGCAGCACATACTGACACAATCATCTGAAAAATCACCTTTTTTGGTTAAGCACTGATGACAGTTTGTGTCAAATTTCGGCAACGACCGTTTCTGTCTCTGTTCTTTCATTTGCTCTCTTTGTTAAATTAGACACAAATCTTTCGAAAAATATGACCTAATAAAGTGACAAGCAATTTGAGGGTTCCTTCTTGACATATCATGTCACTTGTATCAGGTTAGGTTTAAACCTCAGCTAAGCTCGCGTTAAGCTTCGGCTTACGTAAGCTCGTGTTAAGCTTGGAGTGGGGAGCTAAGCCAGCATTGCACAACGGACGTTTTGCAACTGACGTGGTTTAACGTCGGCTTACCTTAAGCCGAAGCTTAAGCTCGTATTGTACAACCGGGCCTAAATGTCATTCCTAGAAATTTTGTAATATGCTATGCTTCTATGATCTGTCGATCCTTTCCATAATCTAGTTTTTTAAGTTTTTGGAAGAGATCATCCCTCACCATACACTATCGACTATCCATACACCACAAAACCCGCTGAAATGCTGAAATTCGAAAAATCCTAACCTCATTAAGTTGACATCTGAATGATCTGAGACAACTGATCCACCTTTCGAGCTAGTGCAGATGGGCTTAAGTGGGGGTAAAATACCTCACTTTAGATTTAGATTTAGAAAACAAAAGGAACGTAAATCGAAATGAGTCATGACGTCACAAGTGGGAATTATCAGATAAATCATGTAAAAGGAACGCACCTAATGTTGCACCAACAAAAATATAATGGAATAAGTATACTAAAGTATTTAATATTGATAATGCTAGAATCATCCAGAAATGTGACGCTAACCCGATTACCAGCTTACAGCTCCTCAAATTTTAGCATTCAACGCACGTTTTTCCTCTCCTTCAACTCGTTAACCTACAAACCATTAAATATCAATTTGTCACAAAGCTGAAGAAGGGGAAATACGCAAAGAGAAGAGGCGACATTTATAGCAAGTGATGATATACTCCTCTGAATATAAGAGAATATGAGGGTGACACCCATAGACGGTACGTGGTATTATTGCTCTGGGGTTGTAAAGAGGATATATCGTCAATCCCATGTTAAGGGGTGATTTCTGATTTTATACGAATATCTACGTGTACGAAAAGGAAAAAGGATTATAAAATTTCTACAGTCTCTTATTATACTACAATGAGATTAACTGTAGAGTTATATGATCATGATAGACTATGAAATACGACTCCTTTACCTTGGTATATTCAAGAAATGATTGGTCCACATACAAAGCCCTTTGTACAGCATTTATGAGTCATTCGAGGAATATATGATAAAATATACTCCAACATACTGCAGCAGAGTAGGTATTTATTGAAAAAATTGATGTTACTCTAGTGTCAGGTTACTTAGGCCCAGTTCACAATCGCTAGTGGGTAGAAGAAACTTAGTGGTTAGCGAAAACTATCCATTTCGTAAACGGCGGTTTACGGCAAAAGCTCTGGTTAACCACTGTGGGTTAACTTGATGTTTGTTGTGGTCACGCGATGACAGATAAGCTAACTTTGGAGGTTATAAGAAACATGGATTTTCTTCTTCTTCTTCTATCTTTATGGCTTCTGCGTTTTCCATACAATCTGCCAGTCCATTTGGTAAAATGGACCTCTAATTTAAATGCTTCTTTTTAAACAGAACTCGATACTTCCATTATAATTACATAGAAAAATGAATACCCCGTATTACACTGTATCGAAATGCAAAAATATATATTCATTATCACTGAACACACATTTGGTGCCAAGGGTGCTAACCTGACGATAAATGAGTCTAACCATAGGTTTTCTTTGTGAAACAGAGCGTCACAAAACTACTGGTTAACTTCCATCTGGCCGTTAAATGACTACCAGAGATTACCTATCGTGAAACTGAGCCTTACTGATGTACCTACTACTGAATTGTTGAGTCAAATAAATATAGATTGCTATTATGTGGCAAATATTGTATAGGTTAGTTTTTAACCTCTGCAACATAGAGCACAAAAAAGTACATACATAAAGAGGAATGATCAAAGTCAGCAATCAGTGAGTCTAATCCCCATAAAGAGGATAATACACAGGGATTCATCAAGCCAAGTAGCTTGAGCATTTTCTTAAATACTTGACTTGAAAGCTCAAGCTTTTGAAAATTTGTTATTTGACTTGACCTGATTTTCGATCTGAACTACTTGACTTGATATCAAGTAAAATCAAACTACTTGATATTACTTGATATCGATCTGTAAAATGCGAATCGAAGCGTTAAAATAGGGGAATCACCGAGGTTACTACAGCAAGCAGGCACTCGATGACGACGCGCTCTTGCTATTTATAACAAAATCATTAAGCATTACGAGCGAACCAACTGGATGTACCTACTGTGTTATCCTAATTCTAGGCCCCCGACATAAAGTGGAAACATTCTCCAATACAAGTTGGGGAAAAGAGTTGCAGATAGAAGCAGTTAAAGAAGAGATATTTTTAAAGCACAGTATTTTAAGGCTGACTCTCTGCAGATGTCTGAGCCATAACCATCAGTTCCAGTTCCAGTAGCATCATCTTTGAACCATAGTGGTGTCGAAAAGTTTGAAATAGATCTACAGTTTATTTAATAGAAAACCTGCCCATAATGCAGGCGACGATAGGGCCTGGTGTTACGAAACCGACAAATATATTTTTAACCCAAGAGCTAACAGTTCTGAACATATTTTAGAATGGTGGAAAAGACATGAATGTATTTTTCCAAACATTGCCGCAATGGCCAAAGGCTTTTTGGCAACGCCAGCTTCTTCAGCTCCAGTTGAAAGGCAGTTTTCTAGAGCTGCCTTCATCATCATAGTCACAATGTCTTAACAGACATAAGTTGACATTAAGTTGGAGCTAGAGTATTGCCGACACGAATATTATCAATAGTTTTGAGAACTGTAGCTCGCCATCGTTCGCGATTTACCGTCAGTTCAGTGGCGCTCTTGATAGTAATATCTGCCTTAACTCTTACCAAAATAAGAAATCGATTAGGTGATAACTCCATTAGAAGTCTTATGTCTCTCAAATCATGGATGGCAATTGAGGATATTAAGATCTATTTTAGATATTCACTGTTTTCATGTTTGAGTTTGTTGTTTTTCTATGTGTTATTGTCAGAATTCAGAACATTTCGTATTTTTTTTGATATTATTATTACATTCATTATTTAACTGAGTTTATTTTTGGATATTTTTAAATAAAAGATTATTACTGATATTACTTGATACTGATTTGTAAAATGCGAATCGAAGCGTTAAAATAGGGGAATCACTGAGGTTACGACAGGAAGCAGGCACCCGATGACTTTAAAATTTCCATCATTTTTGCATTAATATGTTGCTCGATAGACTATATTCGTGGGCAATGGAACTTGACAATAAACCTGATCGAGGTGAAACCGATGAACAGATTATAAATAGTATTCAAGCGGCAAGGGACAGTACTGAAGATATTTTAAAATGGTGGAAAATACACGAATGTATTTTTCCAAACCTTGCCGCAATGGTCAAAGGCTTTTTGGCAAAGCCAGCTTCTTCAGCTCCAGTTAAAAGGCAGTTTTCTAGAGCTGCTTTAACTCTTACCAAAACAAGAAATCGATTAGGTGATAACTCCGTTAGAAGTCTTATGTGTCTCAAATCATAGATGGCAAATGAGGATATTAAAGATCTATTTTAGATATTCACTGTTTTCATGTTTGGGTTTGTTGTTTTTCTGTGTATTATTGTCAGAATTCAGAAAATTTCGTATTTTTGTTTTATATTATTACATTCATTATTTAACTAAGTTTTCGTTTTTGGATGTTTTTTTAAATAAAAGATTATATCTTTATATACATAGATTTTTATTGTTATTGCGTTCTGGCAGTTAATTAAATTAGTATCATAAAAGAACTATTTTTTCAAGACAAATCAAGTAGTTAGCTTGACAAACTTGATTTTCAAGCTACTTGATATGTAACTACATGACTTGAATTTCGAAAACAAATACTTGACTTGATCTTGACTTGATATCAAGTCAAGTCAGGTCAAGTCTTGAAAATCGAGTCAAATCGTGAATCTCTGATAATACATAGTAGTATTGTCTCTAAAAGGGTGCCAATCGAAAAAAAGTGAGAGCGTGAGAGAATTCGACGCTTCTTGAGATCGCTTCTGCCCGTGTGGGGGCGAGTTAGAATATCTCCCATCGTATATCCTGCGTGTCATAAAAGGCGACTAAAAGGAACACAGAACTACTGTCGGTATGAGCAGTAACCTCTTCTCAACCAACAGCTTCGGGTGGACGAGTTGAGAAGAGTCAGGACAGCTTCTTGTCCTTGGGGTGAGAAATTACCCCTAAAGGCGGATGAACCAGTAGATACCATCTGGTCAACGGCGTGAGCATGCAGAAAGCAAATGGGAAACTACTGCATTAAAGATCTTAAAGATATCCTAAGAGAAACCCGTAAAATGTGTAAATGAATTTTACGAGTTCACAACATGTCTGTTAACACATTGTGACTATGATGATGAGATCCCTTCACGGGCTGGGTTGCCATGGCGGCCGTGGCTCAGCTGGCACAGCATTGGACTAGAATTCCGGAGGCGCGGGTTCGAATCCCAATGGCAGTCGGTCCTTGTTGCCGAATTTTCTGGTAGCAATAGCATGAAAAATGGTATTATATTCTACTTTTGATTCGTTACCCCCTCTGACGGTGGCTATGCCCTCCTATAAAAGAGAACAGCGGCTGTCGCTTCATTACCCGCAAATGATACTTGCGGAATTCGCAATAAGGCGAGAATGCGGCTGAAGCTCTTATAAATACGAGTATCCATTTAATATAGACAGGCGGGCTGGGGCCGAACCGGATGGAGGCCGTTAGGGGCCGTTTATGGGCAGTATCGGTAGAAGATTACCGGTCACTTTATTGGCGACGCGGCCGTTAAGGCTGTCTTAGATGGCCGCTTTATTAGTTCAATTGGTTGCTCCGCTGTGGCTTGGTCCAAACTGCTATGTTATGTAGATAGCTCGGTTTATTGGTAGGTATGTGCTGTTAAAGTATCCATCCTCTAAATTTAAAGAGTAGGATATATTGAAAGCGTTTATTAACTTTTTGTATCATGACCATTATTATCTAATATTTAGTAATAAAATCCTGGGATAGGGTCAATATTATATTTAAAAAATGTGGACGTTGAACGAGGTAGACCTCGTTCTGGGAGCTTCCCCGACTCAAGTGATTTTTGTTGTGTTGTTGTATTTAAATTTATTAAATTTTCTTAGCTTCCATTCAGAAAAAAACAATATGTGATATATCATTTTAGACATAAAGGCACATTCTCTTTCAACTAGTGCTATCAAATTTATATGTTGTATTGCATTTTTTGTGATTCTCACTTTTTTCCACCCCCATTCTCCGATCGGCACCAAAACCTTTTCAACTTGAAATGCTTTTTTTAATTCAAGTTGGCCAAATTTAGGAGCAATCGCTTGATGCGTTCTTGAGTAATCGTTGGAGAACGAAATCACAGACACACAGACGGACATCAAACAACCAAGGTTTCCATCAGACTTTTTCAAACTCGGTCACTATAAGAAGGTTATCATTAGAAAGAAAAATTTAGTTTTTGGTCCCAATGCGATTATAAAAAAGGGTTGGGGTGGAGGTAACTCAAAAAATAATGTCATAACGTGAAATTCTGAGGCAATCATAACGAGGAGCATGTTTTCTTATGTCGAAAACGTTACCACGCATGCTGTAAAATTTTCAAAATGACGGAATCAAAATTCACAAACGAACAAATTTTCGAACTTTAAAAATGGTAGTAACTGTCACAAAAATGATCCAAATAATTTCAAAATTTACTATCATAAAGAGGTTTTTGTTCTCTATCTTTTGGTCCACTTTTGGTGCAAGTCTATGACTACTCGGAAAAATAATTAAGTTGTATATAAAAGTTGTAGCCAAGGATATGCTCCTTGCTCAGAAAATATTTGAATTTATACAGAGTGATTCATAACTACGTGGTGATGTAAACATACATTATTTAAATGGGATACCCTATACAGGGCGGGCCAATAGTGCGTGGACGGAAGATTGTGGGCTTACCAAAATACATTTTAGAAACCTGTCACTTGATCATGGTGAGGAACCTGGAGGGCTATAACACAAAAACAATTTCACTTACATTTTGACGCTTATACAGGGTGATTCATATCAAATGGAACCTCATATAGATTATTACATATTTGAATTCCCTGGTCAATTCTAGAGTGATTTTATGTATTACACATAGAACTTTAAACGCACCGTTTAGGCGCAAATCATCATTTTTGGTATAAGTAGGTATCAGAAAAAAATTGAATATCGAGCGATTATAAAACTTAGAAGGCCGTGACTCTGCGGTACAACTAAGCATGAAATGCGTCACTTTAAGTCAGACGGCTAAATTTGAATTCTTTTTGTACTTGGAGAAATCAGTAGATTCATTAAGGAAACTTCAATCACAGATATGTTGATTTTTTAAAATGGGAATGCCTATTTTGGTTTGAAAAATCAAATGTAAAATTTGATTACCTTTCTAACGGTATAGCATTCTCGATATCTTTTTTTTTGGTTTTTATTTTATTCCAAATTTTCAGTCAAATCGGTGTTTTTCTATTTTCCTGCGTGCAAGCAACCTAGCAGGCCATGAAAAATAAACAAAAGCCCGTTAGTATGGAAGAAACCAACTAGCTTAGTACAAAAATGCAAACTAACTAGAGTAGCGAGGCAAGATCACGAAAATTCTTTACAACACATCAACTCTAACCGGATACAACAGCGGGGAAATATCTAATGTCAATGAGTAGCTGAGGTATGTCAGAAGTGTTTGTTTTTAACAGCCCACTAGAGCTTGACAACTTGCCAAAACGATTAAAAGTTTTGAAACAAGAGGAAAACTACCAGCGATTTTTGCTTATAGTCTAACATGTTTAGAATGAAATTTTACATTCAATGGGATAAAAAAATTAGTCATTTCCGCTTCGTTAAGTCAAAAGTGAAGATATCTCTAGCTGGAGCAATCTGAACATCTATTGAGATAATTGCTAGAATTTTTTAATTACGCTATGTTGTAATTGTGTTTATTTCATGTAGTTTTCCAGAAACTAAATTATGTTTTACAATTCAAACAGACTGCATTTTAAGTTTCATTTTCCGCGATTTTGCTAACAAGTAGAAGTACCTACTGAAGAATTTGAAAGGTTCCAGTCACAGGTATTACTTTTGACTTACGGATTTTTTATAGCATTAAATGTGAAAATTTATTCAGAAGACATAGATATTCTACTGTCAGCAACAATCACCAGTAGTTTTCCTCCTTTGATGAAATATTTTTTTACTGACTTTGGAAATTGGCTAATAGCTAGTAGGCTGTGAAAAATGAGCGTTCTTGTTACCGCTATTGTTTCTGGTTAGAGCTAATATGTTGTAAGGAATTTTCATAATCTTGCCTCGTTACTCTAGTTAGTTTGTATCTTTCTACTGACTTAATTGGTTTCTTCCATATTAACGGGCTTTTGTTTATCTTTCATGGCCTGTTAGGTTGCTTGCATGCAGGAAAATTGAAAAACACCGATTTGACTGATAAATTTAAAATAAAATGAAGACCAAAAATGACTGATATCGAGAATGCTATATCGTTAGAAAGGTAATCGAATTTTACATTTGATTCTTTAAACCAAAATAGGCATTCCATTTGAAAAAATCAAGTTATCTGTGATTGAAGTTTCCCTAATTATTAATCTACTGGCACAAAAAGAATTCAAATTTAGCCGTTTGACCTAAGGTGACGCATTTTACGCTTAGTCTTACCGCAAAGTCACGGCCTTCCAATTTTAATAATCGCTGCGATATTCAATTTTCTTCTGATACCTACTTATACCAAAAATGGTGATTTGCGCTTAAATGGCTCGTTTAAAGTTCCATATGTGATACATAAAGTCACACTAGAATTGACCAAGGAATCCAAATATGTAATAATATATAGGGAGTTCTATTCAAAAAAATGTAAGTTTGATATGAATCACCCTGTATAAACGTCAAAATTTAAGTGAACATATTTTTACGTTATAGCTCTCAAGGGTCCCTACCATGATCAAGTGACATATTTTTGAAATATCTTTTAGTAAGCCCACAATCTCCCGTCCACGCAATATTGGCCCAACCTGTATATTATTCCACACTTAGATTCCACTAATGATTTCCGTTCTTAAAATATAGGTATTGTAGTAATATAAATACGAAATCTCTTGTAAAGACTGACCCAAATTTGGGTAACGATATGCTGTGGAGTCGTAAGTAGGCAATAATGCAACGGTTAATTTTGAAAAATGGTGAATGGGCGGCGGAATAATTGGCAAAAAGCCATACATTTCAAATATTTCTTCGTTTTTGGGCATTTCAGGGATTCCTCGTCATTTTCTAATTTTGGGGGCTTTAAAGCTGAAAGATTTGTTGTATTCAAAACAGATTGTCCATTAATCTATAAAAGAAAGAACTAGCGGCAAAATACACTTTTTGAGCTGTTGCTCATTACAGAAACCAAGAGACTTTGAAGTTTCTGATGTATACATATGAGTATTGCTTTAGATCGTTCTATATTGTGTAACGTAGGAAGTATTGAATTGATTTTAACGAAATTTTGACAGAGTTTTATTACCATGGCGAAGATGGAAAACGCTTATGGCGTTTAGGACTCATGTCAGAGGCGGCCCAGCTATAATCAAATCATTAAACATATGAACACAGCCCAAACCTGGTATTTAGGTTGAGGTGAAATTGGAGTTGTTGGAGTGTTATATAACTGGAAAATTTGTTGTTCTCATAATTGACAGTCCGTTGACCTGTGAAAGGAAAACTTAGCGGCAGAACACTTTTTTTTTAATGCGAGCGGGCTATGATTTGGTTGTAAGGGTATCTCAGACTATATCTTCATGCTATGGGAAAATAAACTGGTACCACTGTAATGTATGGGAAGTACTGAGTCAATCAACTTGACCTTTTTTCCTACCAAATAAAATACCTTTGGACTTTAGTGGACTCAGTTCGAGACAGTCAGTTTTTGAAACTATATAGGGAAGAGTATATGTCATTTTATGCATGATATCAACAAATCTGTGAAATCTCAAAAGAAAACGTTTTTCTTAGTTTCAAAACGAAGTACTTGACGCGTTTTTCATACACTTGTCGCACACAAATACAACACGCTATCACCACCAACTGAAGAACCTATTTACATTCGTATGGGACTTGAACAGAGTAACTGTGAATTACAATAACAACCTTTAGCTCGGTAGAACTAACAGCCAGTTGAAAGCTAGTCAAACATGTAAATATTAGATTTAGTAGAAATTTTTTCCCGAAAGTCAGAAAAGAGCAAACGAATAGACGGTGGTAATAGTCGGGTGCATTCGCTTTGACCGACTGGATAAGTCAACATCAATCGTTTGTTTTGCTGAAGAAACATGCTGGTTAGCTGATTTTTCAAGCTTAAGTGTGTTTAATTTAAAATCTGTTATTTCATTACGTATACATTGAATATCTATTTAATACTTTCTATTACTTTAATACATAAATGGTTAATTATCTTCAGTGTTTTGTCTGTGATGCCATTCACTTGTTTTTTTTTAAGGTAGGCCTCCCGCAAAGTCTGAAAGCCTATGGCGCTGTAGAAGCGCTGCGAGAGGATAAGGTCGGTTCACGTTTGATTTGAAACGCTGCAGGTTGTAGTCGTCAGGAAACAAATTCCCCGGCAGCTGATTCCACAGCATCGAAGTTCTTCAAAAGAAGGAATGCTGGAGGAGACTGGTTCGGGGAGTAAGGACCTCGACCTGGTAAGGATGAGCTCGCAGAGCTTCTCTAGTGTTCCTGGTTCGGACGGCCTGTGGTGTTATTATCTGGGAGAGCTCACTCGAACACCTTCCGTGATAGAATCGGTAAAACAGAGATAGGTCAGCCACTCTCCTTCGATGTTCCAGGCTGTGGAGGTCCTTTGTGAGGTTAGGCGTATAGATTAATCTAATTCCTCTTTTCCGGATAGTGTCCAGAAGCTTTAGAGAGTGCTTAGGAGCGCATCTCCACACATTGGAGCAATACTCCAGCGATGGTCGGATCTGTGACTTGTAGAGCAGCAGCAGTTGCTCTGGTGTATACAACTTCCTACAGCGGAACAAAACTCCAAGCTTCTGGGTTTATAGCGTTTTACTGGCCCATGAATAAAACCACATATACTAGGAGATATTTTTATTCATATTCCGGCCGCTCTGTAGTATTTGTCAAAGTAGAAAATGTTTCATAAAAAAATACAATCAAGGTGATTGACTCAATACTCCCCATACATTATCATGTTACCATTTTATGATTTTCCTATTGCATGAAGCTATAGTCTGACATGCCTTTGCAACCAACCAAATCATCACTCGTCCGCCTGAAAAAAAAAACACACAAAAAACTCTCGTAGATAGCCTCTTGCACCTCTATCCATAGGAACCAAGAGGAACCAGTTTTTATTCTACAACATAATAATAATAATAATAACATTTATTTGCAGCAAAAAGAAGAAATCAAAGCTAAGCAGGAAGGCCGTAAGACGGTAGCTTGCTTAGGAGAGCCGCATGCCACATTTGACCTAATCCCTTTGAAATGTCGAGTGCAATCACGTGTGTGACGTAGGCCAGAAGATCCCCAGTTGACCTTTGATGTCTGAATCCATACTGTCTGTCGTTGATTAAGTGATGGAGCTCAAGCTATTTCATGAGCTCTGAGTTGACGCACATCTCCATCAATTTACTGATTACATATAGCAGAGCTATAGGTCTGTAGTTAGCTGGATCAGCTTTGGGTCCCTTTTTCCCCTTTTGCTTCCCACACCGATGGTGAAGGGAGTATTGTGATCGCAAAAATTTTCGATTTTGAGATAATACGCTTTTTGGGCCTTTTATGATGTCAACATAACTAAAATCTACGTCACTCGTCTCCGTCGGCCTGTCTGTCGGTATGTCTGTTTGTTGGCATTCTTCTAGCCTCGTAATCTCAGTAACCGCTGCATGGATTGTGATGAAATTTGGGCAGCGACATGCTGTGGGGTCGTAGTAGCTAATGCTTTTATAATTTTGAAAATCGGTGCATGGGCTGCGGAATAATTAGCAAAAAACAAAAAAAAGAGATACGCCTCGAACTTCGTTTTTAGGCATTTTAGGGGTTCCTGATCATTTTTTTTTGGTGGGGGTAAAATTTGGGGTGGTTGGGGGATGGGGGGTTGTAAAACTGAGAAATTTGTTATATTCATAATAGGCTGTCCACTGACTTGTAAGAGAAAGACCTAGCACCATAATACACTTTTTTAGGCCCATCCGAACATTGTCTTGCCTATTGCAGAAACCAAGGGCTTAGAATTTTCTGATGTATACATGCAAGTTTTGCTTCTGATCGTTCTGTATTGTGTAACTAGGAAACTATTGGATTGATTTCAGTGAAACTTTCACACAGTATTATTACCACGTCGAGGATGGAAAGCCTTTATGTTTTATATGTAGGATTCGTGTAAGTGGCAGCGCAGTAATGTTAAAAAAATGGAGTCAAGTTGATTGACTCAGTACTTCCCACACATAATGATGATACCATTTTATTATTTTCCCATTGCATGAAACTATAGTTTGAAATCCCTTGCAACCAAATCATCGCCCAGCCTCCCGCAAAAAAACATCCAACACAAAAACCTGTCGTAAATAGTTTCTTGCGTCTCCCTCCTTAGAAGCTAGGACGCCACATTTTTTTTCTGCATGCTTCAACTAAACGAGGCGAAATGATCAGGAGCCTCCAAACCATCTAGAAACAAAGTTTGAGCTGTGTTTTTAAATTTTTAGTTTTTTTATTATTGCTGCGCCGCCACTGACGATTTTTCAAAGACAGACGCGTTTTCCATTCTCGCCGCGGCACTAAATTCGGTGTCAAAATTTCATTAAAATCAATTCAATAATTTTCGCTTTACGCAAAATACATAGAACGAAATAAAGCAAAACTCGTATGTATACATCACAAAATTGGTTTCCGTAATAGGTAAGCCAATATTCAGATGGACCTAAACAAGTGTAATATGCCGCTACATATTTTTTCAACAGGTCAATGGAATATAACAAATTTTTTCAGTTTTACAACCCGCACCCCCCAACCGCCTCAATTTCACTCTCACCCAAAAAAGTAGAAAATAATCAGGAACCCCTAAAACGCCTAAAAACAAAGTTTGAGATGTTTTTATATTTTTAGTTTTTTTATTATTGCTGCGCCGCCACTGAAATGATTTTTTCCAAAACATACGCGTTTTCTATCCTCGCCGCGGTAGCAATACTGTGTCAAAATTTCATTAAAATCAATTCAATAATTTTTGCGATACGCAATATAATAATATATCGATCTAAAACAACACTTGGATGTATACACCACAAATTCTAAGTCCCTTGGTTTCTGTAATCGGCAAGGCAATGTTCGGATGGACCTAAAAAAGTGTATTATGCTGCTAGGTCTTTCTCTCTCTGGTCAGTAGACAGCCCATTATGAGTACAACAAATTCTTCAGATTTACAACCCCCCACTCCCCCACCCCCCCCCCCCCACCCACAAACCCGAATTTCACCCCCACCAAAAAAAAAAAAATAGAAAATGATCAGGAACTCCTAAAACGCCTACAAACGAAGTTTGAGCTGTTTTCATATTTTTAGTTTTTTTAATATTGCTGCGCCGCCACTGAGACGATTTCTAAACATCAGACGCGTTTTCCTTCCTCGCCAAAGTAGTAATACTGTGCCGAAATTTCATTAACATCACTTCAGTAATTTCAACATTATAAAATACAGAACGATCTAAAGCAGTACTCGTATGTATACATCGGAAAATTATCTAAGTCCCTTGGTCCCTGTAATACAAAAGGCAATGTTCCGATGGACCTAAAAAAGTGTATTATAGCGCTAGGTCTTTCTCTCTCAGGTCAGTAGACAGACCTATTATGAGTACAACAAATTTTTCAGCTTTACAACTCCCTACGCCCCAACCACCCCAATTTCACCCCCACCCAAAAAAAAGTAGAAAACCTAAGAACGAAGTTTGAGGCATATTTGAAATTTTTCGTTTTTCGCTAATTACTCCGCCGCCCATGCACCGATTTTCAAAATTGTAGCAACATTACCTACTACGACCCTACACCATATCACTACCCAAATTTCATCAAAATCTATGCAGCGGTTACTGAGATTAGGAGGCTAGAAAAACGCCAACAGACAGACAGACAGACCGACAGACCGACAGACAGACCGACAGACCGACAGACAGACCGACGGAAATGAGTGACGTAGATTTTCGTTATGTAGGCATCATAAAACGCCCAAAAAGTATATTATCTCAAAATCGAAAATTTTCGTGATCACAATACTCCCCGCACCTATCGGTGTGGGAAGTAAAAACTAAAAATATAAAAAAACTAAAAATATAAAAACAGCTCAAACTTGACTTGTGAATGAAGAACCTAGCATAATACACTTTTTTAGGTTCATCTGAACATTGCTTTGCTTATTATAGGAACCAAGGGATTTAGAATTTCTGATGTATACATACGGGATCGTTCTATATTGCGTAACGCGAAAATTATTGAATTCATTTTAATGAAACTTTGACCCAGAACTTACTACCGCGGCGAGAATGGTAAACGCGTCTGATTTTGAAACTTGTGTCAGTGTCAGCAATAATAAAAAACTAGTAATATAAAAACAGCTTTTAGATGGTTTGTAGGCTCCTGATCGTTTCGCATCGTCCAGTTGAAGCATGCAGAAAAAAACTGTGGCGTCCTAGTTCCTAAGGAGGGAGACGCAAGAAACTATTTAAGAGATTTTTGTGTTGGACGTTTGCGAAGTACTGAGTCAATCAACCTGACTCCATTTTTTAACTGGTCAAAAAGAAAATGAAAACAGAGGCTTCTATATTGTACTCTTTTTTGTAATTTAGCTCCACCGCCACTAACAAAATTTTAAAAAACCAAGGACTTCATCAATCTCTACCATGGCCCACGGTACGGTTTAGAAATTTCATTGCTCTCAGTTAGTGATAAGCTACACACACATGACAAAATTATCTACAATATAATTTCAGAGATTATGTTTTGTCTAGGGCAGCAGTCGGATAAAGCTGGGAAGTATATTATGTCATTCATTTACAGGGCAATGAAGAGCTCACTATGAATACAATAATTTTTTCAGTTTCACAAGCCCCCACACTACTTCTGTTTTACCCCCTCTAAAAAATGTGAAAAACGCTTAGGAACCCCCAAATCAAAAACGAAGTTTCAGCTGTTTTTATATTTTTAGGTTTTTTTATTATTGCCTCGCCTCCACTGATACGATTTCTGAAAAACCATACGCGTTTTCCATCCTCGCCACAGTAAAAATACTCTGTAATAGGCAAGGCAATGTTTGGATCGACCTATAAAAAACTATATTTTGCCGCTAGACCTGTTTTTCACAGGTCAATGGCCAGCTTATCATGAATGCAAACACTTTTTCAGTGTTACAACTCCCCACCCTCAATCACGCCAATTCCACCACCCACCCAAAACAATTGAAAATAGTCAGGAAGCCCTTAAATGCCTAAAAATGAAGTTTCAGCTAGCGGGTGCCAACCCGATAATTGAATAAATATATAAATAGATTTGTAAAACGTTTTCCAGTTTAACCGTATATGAAATATTATTAGCTCTTGTCGCCTGACAATGACATAACGCAAATTTATTTATGAAAGTTTGTAACGACGCCAGTGAATCGGTGTACCACTACACAGACAGAACAGTTAACATGTCGGTGGCAGAGGGCTAATATATCTCGTCACATTGTGTAAGACAATACGGCGTACGTGTTCCGGGAATCTCTGAAGCGGCGTGGATCACAGACAATGCTGCCAACCGAAACAAGCCAAGGGTTGCTGCAGATTTACGCGCGATTTATAACATATAACGCCCAAAGTTTCCCGGTTTCTCACACAGCATACAGGGGAGGCACTAAATATCTAAATAAGCTTGAAAAAAAGGAAGGGAAGGGATATATAGCAGAAGGAAGGCACGCGTCTAAAGACTGCTTTAGACTACACAATTTAGTGAACAAGTTTAAGTTCAATTTCTTGAACTGATGTATATGTGAAATGTATATACAGGGTGAGTTTTTAGTACCGGCTCGGTCGATAAATGCACTACTATAGAAGATAGCGAAAAAAGTTGTATATAAAAGTTGTAGCCACGGATATGCTGCTTACTCAGAAAATATTTTGATTTATACAGGGTGATCCATAACTACGTGGTGATGCAAACATGTATTTTTTTAAATAAGACACCCTATATATTATTCTATATTCAAATTCTATTAATGATTTCCGTGCTAACTACGTGGCGATGCAAACATGCATTTTTTTAAATCAGGCACCCTATATATTATTCTATATTCAAATTCTATTAATGATTTCCGTGCTTCCAATATAGGGTACTGTTACATTATACAGGGTATTTCAAAAGCTATGACCATTTTTATATCCAAATCGCTGTCAAATGAACGTACTGTATATCAAAAAGTGATGAATCAAAAATCATTTTTTTACTCGAATGGATAGAAAATATCATCTAGTTTTAAAATCGGCTATAAAAAAGCCAAGTGAGCTCCGTTCGAAATGGGAATCCGTGTTTTAGCATGGCAAATACATATGTATAAACATGTGTACCCAGGCTCCTTAGAGCGGGTATCCATATTCTATTGAGCTTGAATACTTCTTCTTTATTGTTGAAGTTGTTTTTGAGCATTGCATCGTTGCTGTACGTGTCTTTTAATAAGTAATATTCCCTTTCAGGCTTCTGTACAGCTCTATTAAGGATTCCTACCTCTACGCGACTCCACCATTTTGGTCATTAAGGCTAGTTTACACTGGTCAAGTAAGCGGTAAAGTTATTCGGCCCAATGCATTGGGCCCAGTAACTGAACTCTCCCGTTTTGATTACTTGTTTGTTTACACGCGAAAAAAGTAGTCCGATTCCGAGGTCGAGCAGTTGAGTCGTAGATCGGATGTTTTTAATTTTCTGCTTAACTTCTGCAGAACCAAATCCTTCTCGATCCATCGCTTTCACTATATCTTCGATAGCTTTTTCACGCATATTTTTAATTCTAGTTCACTTTATTCATGTTCCAAAGATACTCATGATCGCGATAGAGCTCAACATATTTTAAAATATCATTCTCCGTCCACTTCATTCTCAAATTATTTATTTCGCTAGATATTCCATTCAACACGATACAGTCACTGCAAGAAAACGGAATGTTCACTCGACTTGCTTACTCTTCTGCTGTGGCTCGAGTTTAGACAGGTCGAGTTTCAAGCAAATTAACAGTCGAGTACTAGGGGGGGGGGGGGGGGCGAGTGGACGAGCTGCTATGCTGTCCACCCTACCACTTGACTTGCCCGATATATATTCGTCCGTATACTCGACCAATTACTTGATCAACTATTTACACTGGTCAGGTTGGGCATGCTTTTCTTATCTCGCCCATCTACTTTAACGTTTACTTGACCAGTATAAACTAGGCTTTATACTTAATCGTGCTCACAAGGGATTCTCGTGGTGCTCAGACTGCTGCATCAATGGTACCATATTGGTTGCAGTACGATCGTTGATTTTCAGAGCAAGTTCTGACTTACTGCAATTCAAGCAGGGAGGTTCGTCCACTATTCGTTAAGCGCAAAACGTTGTCCCAGTCGTAACGTAATGGTATCCTGAGGACATTCCGTGAAATCCTGTACGAAATCTGTAGTTTAACTTGAAGCATGTTTTGCCAAACATCACTATTGCTGTCTTGGTGCAAATTGTGTTTTCAACGGAATGAGAGCAGAGAAAACTATATCAACATATCAATTTCCATCGAACGATGGCTGAATAAAGAACCAATTATCTTGGAGTAGGGTGCATTCGATACGAAAAAACACTTTAATTTGAATGAAGAAGACGAGACGTCAGACGCAACATTCACGAAAAGCATCGAGTTCTGTCGTGACGATATCAGTTTGTAAGGAATTGATTTCTCTGCAGTCGTATATGCTCATTCAGTAAAATCAGCAGGGTGAATGCAACAGTTTTGTTTCTCATGTTGATTCATTATTCTGGTTTTTGAACTTGACGGATTATACAGCGTCGGAAATCATTAGAGATTGAGTTAATTGTGCTGATTAATAGATAGATAGTTAGACAGATGAATCTTTATTCTTTTGATAATCACAGATGATATAGAACATGTCATAGAGTAAGGTTTACATATCTTAAAAAAACAGTGATTATATAACATTATGATTATAAGCGAGGATTGCACTCAGGATGTCAACCAAAATGTCTTCGAATAGAGTAGATATATGATATGAGTAAAAAACGTCATAAAACACCTAACACTTGATATACACGAAATTAAAAACAACAAAAAAAAAAAACAGAAAAATTTAAAACTTGTACATGTCAAAGTTAGGTTTACATATCTTGAAAAAATTGCAACGATTATATAATATTATGATAAAAAGCGAGGATTGCACTCACGATGTAAATAAAATGTCTTCAAATAGATAGTATATGATACTAGTAAAAAAACCATGTAAAGCACTTAACACCTGATATGAAAATTAACAACAACAACAACCAAAACACAAGAATTTAAAACTTCTACATTTATACCTACTCATAAAAAAATCATTAATGAATTAGAATGTCTCCGAGATACCCAGCGGTGGAGTAGTATACTTTCCTAATTAAAAATAATTTCAACTATAGTTTAAACCTAGTCTCAGGCATGTTTCTGAAACAGTTAGGTAATCTGTTATACAATTTGATTGCTATACAATAAAAACATTTATCATTATTATTTTAGTGGTTTTGATGTTTATTTATTTAATTGTGTCTGAGCTACACTTCTATTAATTGGTTAGTTTTATATATTTTTTTATTTTATTTTATTTTTTAGATTCTTTTAAATTTTTATTAGTATTAGTTAATTTAAGTTAATATTAGTTAATTAGTAGTAATTGTGTTTGCTCATATCTCTGTTCAGTGTCTAGCACACTGCACTGCCGTGCCGTTTGCTTCTGATAGGTTCTGGATTGTGCAAAGGGTTTTCTAGGATGGGCAAGATAGGAGATGCTCCACCGTCTGATTCTCCCCGCAGGCGCATAAGTCGTCCTTAGCGAATCCTCATCTCGCTAGGTTATCCCCAGACCTGCCCTCTTGGCATCTAATCCTGTTGAGACATTTCCATGTCCTCCATTCCAGTTGTCATCCGGCAGGGTGGCCTTCAGTTGGATTCCAAGTTGGTGTGTGGTTCTCTGTTAACCGTCGCTTTCACAGTACCTCTTTGGTTACTGATTTGGAGTATGATGCTGGGGGCTTGTGTCCATATAGAGGGTTTATCATTAGAATGACTCCCTACTTCTCTCTGACATTCATGAGATTTCTCGCCTGATTTGAGGGGGACTATTCCCGCTAGCATGTATAGGTGGTCCAGATTGGTAGGTTTTAGACAGCCTGTGATTATCCTACAGGTTTCGTTCAAAGTAGGGACAAGGGCATGAGGCGACCTGGATTATACGTATTCGGCTAGTGAAGAGCTCATGGCGAGGGATGTCCGTAATCTGCCAGGGTGGAAGAGTTGACCAGCTTGCGAACTACACCGTTCCTCGTATCCACTTTTGCTCTAGTCTTCTCTACTTGTACTTTATAGGACATAGTCCTATCTAAGGTACTATCCAGATGGACTGCATTTAGGCAGTGCTGTAGCCCGATAGCCTGATAGAATTTTACAGTTTCCTGTTTGCTTGCCAGCTTGCCGGTTATCAAGATAGAACAGCAGGTTTGAGTTTTATCTGAGTTTGGGGGTAGCTGGCTTAACTTGTAGTATACGACCATTCTTGAATGGGCTGTGTTAACCTTTTTTCGATTTTCGCGATGTCATGGGATTGGCACGTAGCGGCTACGTTATCAGCGTGGATGAAACCATTTGTAGAAGGTCCGACAGGTTGTACAAATTGAATAGAAAACGCGCAAGCACGCTACCCTGGGGAAGACCATACTTCTGGTTCCTCCACCGACTCCTCGTATTAGAAGTACTACAAAAAATTGTCGTAATAGAGCTAATACAGCCCACAGCTTGCTCATATGATGGCATAATCTGCATGATCAGTTTTTTTGGCGTTGAAGGTCTCGCCCAATGGTTCCTACGCAACCCCTCCCTTGGATGGACCCAGAGAACGTTATTTTGATTTGGATCTTTCTTTTTTTTGCTGTTCAAAACTGTTGAAGATCCAGTCCAAAGGTTGCAACCCAAAATGGATAGCTTCTGATAACGTCCATGCAGATGAGACTGAAAAATGGATGTATGCGTTCCCAAACTAACGGATTCTTCAAATTTCAACTATAAACCAATGATAGAAATATTGATGATAGTATTGCCTTGCTCGAATTTCAACTACTGCAAGAAAGTTCCGCCTATGGTCGACACTGAATCGGAAACTTAAAACAGAAATTGTTTGTTGGCGCTCTGACCAGTGAATGCCTTTTTTAATGAATGTAAACTGTTTTTTAAAATTAACGCTGCTGCTATGCTGACCGGCGGTGGTGCCACTTGAAATGGATTTCCATGGAAACTCAACAACGAGCCCCTTTTCCCCTTTTACAAAAACAAACGCTGGCTGAATGCAAATCGGATAAAAGACTGGCCAAGTCAATTTCTCTCTATTCCACCACTCGACATTTTGTTTTCAGTTTTCGAGTGGTCAGACAGCCGGCCGTCCATTTTGGGATTTGAAAGTAGCGGTACACACTATGGCGTAGATTTCTTTTTAATACTGCGTGTTTTATCAGCTAGGACGTAGATATTACGGGGTGTTCTAAGAATTGGGATTTTCCCATTCAGAAGCAACTGTCTTTGAAATGACAAAGCTAATGTACGGTGAATAACAGCAGAAGAATTAAAAGAAATGGTAAAAAAATACGTACTATTCGTTCGCTGCGAAATTGTAAGTGCGGCCCTGTCATATAAATCTCAAGCCTTGTACACATGTTGCACGATTTTGGTCTCATGACATGTCGATAGACCAATCCCCGTCTACGGGCATGTTGCGAGACCAAAAATCGCAGGACTATGGTCTCCAGACAGGAATGGGAGGCTTCATGTAGCGTAAGACATGTTGCGCAACACTTTGACAGTGTGAACGTCAATCGGGGTCTAGAGACAAGACGTCTCCAGCTACCGACTGGCGTGGTTCGAGTATTTTCGTGTTCGGCTCTTGGTATGGTTCCTTATTTTTTGTGTTTATACACTGCTTTGTGAAGACATGGTCGAACGAGGAGGTTTTAAAACTGATTGAAGATTTCCAAACTTCTCATTATTTGTGGGATGTTAAGAGTCCCGACTACAAAAACCGGGAAAAAAGAAAATTGTCCCTGGAATCTCTGATATTATGTTTGATATAGCCTGCTTAGATATTCTGAAGGTACACATGAGGCTCGTGAATGAGTCTGCACTTGCGAGGAAACGCAGTGTGACTGCGAGTTGAAGAGAAGCTGGGATTGTTTCTCTAAATTTTGTTTCTTGCTTCATTATTAACCCCCGACCATCAGAATCAACTCTTCAAAATCAGTAGGCGTCAGCTAGGTGAAATTCCGGAAACTCATGGCATCTTCCAGTCTTAATTTGTTTAGTAATGTATTGCCGAACGTAGGTCCTCCTGCTAACACTTCTCGCGTCCACCAACGTTTACGTTTCTGCATTCTTTCACAATTAATTATCACTAAGCCGCGGCTTATTTCACATAATGCAATAGTGGACAGCGAGAATGAGACTGATGAAAAATTCTTTGTCCCGTCTAATTCTGCAGATTGTAAAGTAGACACTAGACGAGACAAAAAATTGTGCCTTTAGACGGTCTATAGACCTTGTCTATAGACGATCTATAGACAAATCGCGCAATATGGTCTACTAACGTGCACAAGGCTTTATAGATCGCGCCACGAGACTGAAAAACGCAAGTATTTCTTCTTCAATTTGGACCATTCGAGGTTGTCTAGGTCTTCCACCATCCTGCGTCTCTACTTTCTAGCTCTTTGCACAAAATAGAAAAATCGACGAGATGTAGGGTGAATACGGCCAGGGAAACAATCAGCATACACTCGCAGGGTTTAAGAGGCATTTGACCATATCCACCGTACACTAAAATCATGTCCACCAGTTCATTATAGTAATAACAGTTACACCATTTTTACGGTCTTTAAATTCCGACGTAGCACGTCAACAAATCCAGAGTCGTAAAACGCGCGCTGCTGCGTACACCTTTGCTGGCTTTTTTGAAACTGTTTTGATCTAATCGCACAGGGACGGATTTAAAAATGAGGATTTCATTATCGGTCAATGTTTTGATATCTCTAAACGTTTTGTTTATATGCAACTAGTAAAATTATTACATGTGATTATGAACTTAAGGGTGATTTGACAGTATGACCTCAAATATTTACCGCCATCAGACTCGGAAGACGCGTGAACCACTCGAACTACATTAACTTCCATTCTGACCGCATGTGGTTGAAAACGAGGAGACTCAGTAGGAAGTCGTTGGAAGAGACTGAAAACGTACGTCACAAGACGACTATCAGACGACCCGTCAGTGGCGCACCAATATTTTACACGAGAAGCCGAGTGGTAGACGCCGACTAAAATCCTTGCCTCGCTAAGTCAACTACTTTAAGAAGTATTATGGTCCGTTACTTCTGCTCTGTTACTCTTTCCTCTCCATTTCTATTTTTCTATCTTTCTTCTTTTGCTCAATGTTCTGTCTAATAACATTCGCCAGAATCTCCCAGTTCCCCTCTAAATAATGACGCAGTGGTAGAGAAAAAATCCAAGCAACCACGGTAAAAAATCGCGCGCTGCTATACGTACATCTATGCTGGGTTTTTTGAAACTGTTTTGATCTAATCGCACAGGGACAGAATTAGAGATGAGGATTTCATTATCGGTCAATGTTTTGATATCCCTATATATCTCTGTATACGTATAACCCGTATGTTGCTAGTGAAATTATTACATGTGATTATGAACTTAAGACTGATTTGACAGTATGACCTCAAAAATTTACCGCTATCAGACGCGAAATACGCATGAACCACTCGAACTACACTAACTTCCATTCTGATAGCATGTGGTTGAAAACGAGGAGACTCAGTAGGACGTCGTTGAAGGAGACCGAAAACGTTCGTCACAAGACGACCATCAGACGACCCGTCAGTGGCGCACCGATATTTTCCATGAGAAGTCGATTGGTAGATACCGACTTGATCCCTTGTCTCCGCTAAGTCGACTACTTTAAGAAGTGATGTGATTTTGATGCTTTTAGTGATCCTCAGCGGCGTAGCGTGGCGTCAATACAAGGGGATGTAATAAGTAACTGCAATTAACATTTTACTAACACAATAAATATTTTTACTTTTTTTTATTGAAAAACTAAATCTATAGGTTAAAAAACGGAAGTGTTGAATCGTTCATATCGACGCGAAACGATATTTTACTTTATTTCGCTAAAGCCGATCCCACACGATGCGTCCAACGTTGGATGCAACGTTGGATAGAACGTTCGACACATCGAACTTTGGCAAGTGTGTTCTCCCAAACAATGCGACAAAGCTTGAGGTAACAAATGCCACAAATATTGCTACCAAGGTTTTAGTTCGATGTCATTGTCGTACGGGTATAATCTTTTTTTTAAGATATATACCTGATAAAATGGATGGCCAAATAGCTGCCATTGCTGCTGGAATGGTGGTTACATGGTACGGGATACTGTTGGTAGAAAAAAAGAGACCTAGAAGAAGGAGGTGGAGAATAGAGGGTATACTTCACCGATAATGGATCAAACTTGAACAACCCCTAAACTTCAACGGCCCATCAATCCGTTTTGGCTTAAGTTTAAAATAACGAAGGTGTTGCCAGTTTTCCGTATAAGCAGCAACATTGCGATGCTTAAAATATTTTACGTCGATATACCAGCAGCAATTACTTCATTAGCTAAATTTTCAGATGTTCTGTATATAAACAACGTCTAAGGGATCATACCATCGACCGTGATATATCTTGTATGAATAAATTAATATTTTTATGTAGGTACCAGCTTTTAAGCAACAAAGTTGAGCCGAAAAAAGTGTATATTCCGTCTACTACCTCACTATTTTACATACCTGCAGGTACTTAATATGTAAGTGAAAAAAACTATATAAATTCTAAATAATACAACAAAAATACACAAGTTATTCTTTATGCTTACTGCGATTATTCCCTCAATGAAAGCCTTAACAACAAATCAAATCAACAAAATGCTTTCCAGCACCACTGACAAATCCAAGTACCTGAACGAGGATCGCGCGTCGTGTAGGACTGTAACGAACGTTGCTTCCAGTGTTGGAAGCACCTTTGATATGGGTCAGTTTTTCCGACAAGAGCCTGAACATGCCGTATGGCCAACGTTGGACACATGCAGTTCGCCAACTCACGCCCACACGATGACGTAATAAAGACATAGTGGGTAGAGGAAAATTGCATGCAACCACAGTGAAAGGTAAATCTCCTCCCGCATCCTCTTTGAAGATCAATGACGTGCGCCTCTGGAGCTTATTCAAATAAAACTAAACATTGCCGATTGTGATAAAAGGAAGTGGCTGGTTAAAACCAGCAGCGTGGATTAAGCCCTTTCAATGCGCTGCGGACTATGAACGGGATGCTTTTAGTTCTTTGGAAAAGCGGAAAGAGGGGTATTATATTTCGTTTATAGAAGCATTCACGGCTTTCTGGTTCAGTTATTTTGAGCTTTTCGCGGGCTTGGTCACTACACTAAGTTGAAATATTGGCGTTTCAATACTTCATTGAGCTTCAATCAAAAATGCACGCAGTGAGGTTATTAACTGAAAGGATGAAGTCAAACTGACTGCTGCATATTTCCTACGTAGTTTGAAATTACAATACATATGCAATAATTCGTGAAATGTCTTTTCCTACGTTCGAAAATGGCTGAGGATTTTAGAAACAATAAAATGAAACGAGACTTTAAAAAATGGTGAACTTCTATTATAATCATTCCTTTGTGCAAAAGTGTATACGACACGAGAAAACAATTAACGATTGAGTATCTCATGTTTGAAACTTTATTTGACTTGGATTATATGAAATGCATAAGAACGTCATAATTTTTAAATTTCTATATTGGAGAAGGGTGATCTGCTAGGATCACAGTTTAGGGCGCAGTGTGCCTTTTACATCCTTCCAAGAATCACCCACAACTGAATCTTCAGCTATACCAAACTAGTGAGAATGGTGGTGATTAAGCTAAGCAGGATTCCCCTTGGGATCCCCCTTCACCTATCTATGGAAGGCCAAATCCTCTTTACAGGCGTGTGTCACTTAACTACCTCCTCACTAGGGTAGCTAAGGGGTTATTTAACAGTTGAGCAGCCAGAAATGCCATAGCTCTGGAGGGCAAGGCACAAAGAGCCTCGAGTCCCAAGATTTTTTATATAGGCAGCCCTTTCCGCCTACAAAAAAATGTTTATGCTTTATCGTTGCTTACGATCAAGGAAGAACTAAAAAAGGTGTCCAAGAAAACTTTGCGACGGCGACGTTCCCATTCTTAGAATTTACCCCTCCCCAAAATATCTCGAATAAAGTGGAATCTCATAGTAGTTCAGTAGTAACCTAAAGTCTGTTTTTTGAGACTATTTTCTAGAAAAAAAACTTCTATATAATGGTTTATGTCTCCTGAAAATCATTGAGACCATCCTTGTTTGAACAACCATGATTTCAGTTTCTGTTTGAATGCAGAATGTTATCAAGGCCTAACTTTAGCGAAAGGATTTCTAGGATATTACAGTTTATCAACATTTTTATCAAAAAATTTTCTTCCAATGGCATTTATAAAATGTTAACCCTCAAAGGAAGAAGCAGGAGCAGGAATCACAACATTTTATTATTTTTTTATAACTGAGCAGACTGCGTAGGCAGAGCTTGAATACCAGAGTACCGCGGCTGCTGTGGAGAGGTTATGTAGGTTCAATAAATAATACATCTTCTGGCAGTCCATTATAATAGATTTTCTATATTTTCCTGTGCTGCTTGTTTAAAGAGACCTGGCAAATATACTGAAAAAGTAAAAATATACCGATGGATATCTTTGTAGACTCTGTAGACGTTCACAACGTAGACAAGGACATCGCTAGAGAGGGGAATCACGCCCATTAGCGCCCCGCCAAAGAACAGTAATCCACTATTTTAACTTACCTTGCCCCATAGGTATATCTAAATAATTTATTTGGTTTGTTTATTTATAAAAGACGTTATGCCCCGTTTAACCTATTCAAGATATCACTGCATGTTTTTTTGTCGTTAGGTATATATTACATTAAAGAAGAAATCTTTACACCCAAAAAATATTGTAACATACTGTATATTGTGAAGTAAAACGGTGAAAGTTACGTCCAGTTTGATTCTTTTGGTGAAGAAAAAGAGGCTGTCGTGACAATATATTAGTCACGCGTCTGAACATATATCAGCAAACTCTTCCTAAATTCTGCATGGTAGTCAAGGTACATTACAATTTAGTGACTACTCCGATGTAATAAATCTAGTTAAAAAGACCTAAATAACATGCTTTTAAAGATCGTCGGACTAAAGAAAAGTATTCTTTAGAATAAGTTTGAAACAATAATGGACGCAAAATACTAGTAATCTTGTGAAAAAAGCTTTGGGCGCTCGATTTACGAGTAATATGGCACACAAACGCCCACGCTTTATTACAATTCTACTATTCTCTGTCCAGCGAAGGAAAAGAGTGATCACGCGCAAGATGAGTGAATTCTTGTCGCCTGGCTGTAGGCAAGCTTACACCACAGCAGACCGCCTCTTGAAACGAACACGATGTGGATGACGTTGTGCCATAAGGAATTTAACATAATTTTGGTTATAATCATTTATTTGATACCAAAACCTGGACGTTCCATTCTACATTGAGCATAAATGTCCTAAACCACTGTTCACATTTAGGCGATATCTGTAGGCAGGTTCCTATTCCATATTTTCATCTAATGAAGAAATTCATTAAAATCCATCCAGCGGACAAACGGAAAAACAGGTGAGCAAAGAGTGAGTTCTCATGGCTTGGTTAGAGGCAAGCTCACACCACTTGGAACTGTCAACGTCTAAGCGCAAGTCTGGCACCGACCAAATTGGAGAACAGGCCACCTTTCCTGAAGAATCAAATACTCAGCTGTTTGTCGACGCCTGCTCATAATATGGCCGCGGTCGTATTGTGGTGTACACAGGTTTGCCAAACATAGAAAATACATGAACATGAACATCACACTTTTTTGTACCCTGTTTCTCCGCTGGATATATATAGCAGTATCATAATCCACAATATGTGAGATATGCACCATTATTAAAAAACTATAAGTCGTTAGTGTAGATTGCTAGATGAATAAATATGATATCAAAACTATACAAGATTAGGTTGAACGTATTCCTTGAAGAAGGTATATTCGTCGGCAGACCAGTTAGGGGTATTTTCAATATTTGATTAGAATATGAAGCTAGGATGAGTACGCAAAAGCAAGTTGATTCCTGCTCACGTAAATATGTAAATACAAAAAACATCTCATTTGAAAGTATCTCCAAAGTCAAGATTTTGAAAACATCTTGGAAGAAGTGATCGTGATTCAGATGCAGAGATTGAGGAAAAACAACTTTGTTAAAATCATCGTACTTCAGCTTATTTGGGTAGATAGGTGGTCCATTCCTGCTAATAAATCTTATGTCTGGTTTTGTAAATTTTTCCTAATTTTATTTGAATATAAAAAATTATAATGAGAGTGTTCTTAACTAGTACAGTCCAGAAGGCAGCTTAATACAAAACTAATTTTCTCAAAATAATAGATCGGTGGCTCACGTCGCTATTGTACAACACCGTCCATTTGTCGTTCCTGGAAAGACTGTTACCGTCGTGTCGGTGGTTACCGTGTAAACAGGTCTCGCAAATATCGAGAGCACGTGAACATCATGCATTTTTTGCGCTCTTTTTCTACGGTGAACCGAGTATAGTATTTTTCTTTCGTCATTATTTTATAAATTATTTTTAACTTGTTAGTCGCATGTTCTTTAAAAGTGTATTTTTTAGTTTTTTTTAAACTAGATTTGTTATTAATCGTTTAGTTAATTTTATTATTGAAGCTTGTTTTTGAATGTGTAATGAAGATGAACATCAATATTCATCATCCTCAATATTCGTACAATAATCAATCCGTTACTGCATAAATGATAATTAATATTGTCGACTTTCCTGAATAAATTTCACAAAAATACTAACTCCCAAACAGTTGGATGTCACACCTTTTAGGCTCGCCTCACTACGCCGCTGTGTAATATTAATAAGCTTTAAGGTGTCTCTCACCAAAACCGTTTTCGCGGCAAAGTTGGAGCGTTCAATGTTCGGTCCGACCTCCTAATCTAAAGGAGAGCTACAAGCTTATAAACATACATATAAACAAACAAATATACAGATGAAGCTAATAAAAGCGTGTAAAAAATTGCTTAAGCTCAAATAAATTCTCATATAGTTATACCTGAGATATTTTAAAGATACCTTGATGTTTGTAATAGTTGAAGGTGATACAGCATCGTATCTAAATGATGCACTCTTCAGGAAGGTGTGGGGTATTCAGGTTTCTTTAGTCAGGTAAACGGAGCTATCGCACGCTGAAGTGGCCTCGGGTAGTCGCGATCGTTTGAAAGTAGATACTTTTGTTTGCCGTACTACAGTTTCCTTCGTGGCGCGCTTGCACAGATAAAAAAGCGAAAGAATTCAAATATACAAACACTTCTTTCTAATATTTAAAAGGTAACTGTATACCTGAAAGAGGCTCCGATATATCGAGCGTACTTGTATTACCTACGTCACTTTGCGATCGGGTCTGCCGAGGGGGAAACAATTTTTACACTTTTGGTGAACATCTCCTGATGCGAAAGAAGCTTATAGAGCCGCAGTTCGCAAGTTTACGATGTAAGAAACTTGTTTTTGCTATATACATTAATTATTTCCGAGATAAATTGAATTTTAGAGATCTTCATTTAAATGCAGACCTCAAATGAAAACCCTCATACAACAAAATTTTATTCTCGGATTTTGGAATTTTTGGTATTAGTCCCTAGCAAATGTTCTAACATCTCATTATGGACTTATAAAGGAAGTGATCATGTATCCAGTGGCGTAACTTCAAATTCACCCCCCCCGCAAGATACTTCTCGGGGCCCCCTGCAAGAAATTTTTCGTGGCCCCTTTTTCATATTTTATGTATATATGCAGGGTGAGTCACAAGTTGATTCTTTTCTTAAACTGTGTATAGAAGTCGTTAAAATAACCAACTTTTTTAAATAACTTTTATCCGAAAACTGCAAAATAAACGAGATACAAAATCAAAAAAAGTCAGTCTAAACCCTGGTCTGGACTAATGTACTAAGACGTACCTAGTCTTTGTATGTTTAGTTTTTTGCTCGAATTTTTATCTTGTCATCAGGCATTGTACCTGTCAATTAGTGCACTAGTCATTCTAAGTTTATCGTAGTTAGTGTTTTAAATTGGTAAATCCTAAAATTTCGGTTTATAATAATTTGTCTCTTTTAGGAATTACTAATTAAAAATTAACAAATTTAAACAGCAAGTGACTACTGCACTGTCTGATAGGTACAATGTCTCATAAAGACAAATCCGAATAAAAAACTAAACATAAACAGACTAGGGTAGGTACGTCTTATTGATACATTTTTTATTTTGGATTTCGCTTATTTTTCAGTTTTCTGAAAAAATACATGGAATCTAGTTTATTTCAATTGCTTCTGTACACAGTTAAAAAAAGTATCATCTTAGGACTAAAGAGTTTATTGAGATCTTCGGGGCTTTAACGTTGAGGTTTGCTCGCAAGAAATAGAAATGTGTATTGAGCCACAGATTTTCAAATGCAGCTTTCAAACAAAAAAAAAAACGTCAAACAATTTTTGGCTAATTTAGCTTGGTGTCTTTCACAACACAGGTCACAGAAACAACCAACACATAGATGTAAAATACAAACTAAACAACGACATTTACATGTTTAAATCATCAGAAAAATCATTCGTCGTTTGAAAATACACATATTTCGATTTAAATTTCTTTTAGAAGGTTGGTGTTCAGTTTGTATTTTACACCTATGTGTTGGTTATTTGTGTGACCTGTGTTGTGAAAGACATCGCATTAAATTAGGCAGACAAAATTTGACGTATGCTGCCTTACCGTATTTTTACTGCAGATACTGCGCCAATATTTAGGGTTTAGCTTAAAATGCAATACTGTCCCACCTTTTCAATGATAGGTAGGTATCATGGGGTTGCGCCAGTGTATGAATCAAACACTCCGCGAGGTAGTCTTGACATCGACATGCGTTGAAAAATGAATTCAACAAACGTTACACAGAAATGAATTTATTTTAACAAGTCACCTAATAATTAACCGTGCACTTTGCAGTAAAAACACGCCCAACCTTTTTAGTTATCCACTGGCACCATAAACTTGATGTAAATGTGGTAAACACAGGCCATAAAAATGCATTTAAGTTCTAAAAGCATAAAAGATCTCCTAGGGAAAGGGTAAATAAAGCGTTTGACAAACGCTTGTCAACTGCATCACTTTGTGGTGAAGGTGACTTTGAAATGTTTTACTTGAGATATGGTTATTCTAGAGCCTCATAACTTAATCTACAAGTCTCCTAAACACCAACTGGTGGTACTTAGTTTTCTTAAAATAATTACATTCTCTGCGCATCAAATATCATGTCAGGATTTATGAGAAAATGTAACATTTCTGTCTTGCTGTTTTATCAAAACCATCATTATATTTTAATGCATATTAATGAATTATTTTGGAAACCTACTTAGCTAAAATTTCCAGCAATAGTAACTATGACATTAGAGGAAAGTCGTATAACTACGTTATTAGATTTCGTCAAAGGAGTGGGTACAGAAGCAACATTGTCTATTTGTAAACTTAATGGTATAGCAAACAGTGAGTCTCGAGCGTACTCAATAATTTTTGTTATATACATTATTTCGAGTACACTTACCATTTACATAATATATTGAATACAATAATTACTATTGCAGGCACTTGTGAACACGATGTGTGTGTAAATATTGAAATCTTCATAGAACATAGCAATTGCGTCTGTGACTCTCATGACCTAGCTTTTCTTTTACGAATAAACTCGAAATGATCATCAAAATATTTTATCCTATTTCTTCTTTGAATGATTTTGATGTAATTTGACTACTTTATGTTGTAGAATATAGAAAAACTTGTACTGAATCTTCTACAACTGTTACGTGTCGGTGTGTCGGAGCTTGAGCTGCACCTTATTTGTTTTTAAATATTTATTTGCAGCAAAAACTTCCAGAACGTTATTACACATGAAAGCTTGAGTTGCCACAAAATGAACTAATAGGCAGTCGAAGACTCATCGCAGTACTAGCCCTAACTAGAAATAAAATATTAAAACTAATAAGCACTTTTAAAGTAGAACTATTTCAAAAAAAATGTAAATCATAAATCACAAATGAAGGGATTTAACTTACCTAAATTCAAATCAACAGAAAAAGAAGAAGAAAAGCAGAAATAAATATGACCCGCCAAGAAAGTTACACACTTTCAGAGTGAAGCAGTTTTTTAACTTTTTTGAGTCGATGTGGACCCATACAGAGTCTTGTCTAAGGTAACACCCAGATAAACAGGTCGAGGAACGAGAGATCAAATACGAAATGTGAGATAGATGGTCGAGAAGCTTTTTGAATATCATGTTTCACAGACTATAGCAAGGCTTTCGACAAATGGGAGTTCCCGACCATTTAACGTACCAAATTAAACAGCTATATGACAATCTAGCCCAAATAAAATAGGAAATAAATACTCACGAAACTTCAAAATAGGAAAAGGCGTAAGGCAGGGATGCATTCTCTCCCCGATGCTCTTTAATATTTATGGAGAACGGATAATGAGGAAGGCGCTGGAGAACTGCGTTTGTGGAGTATCTGTTGGAGGGAATAGGGTAACGAACCTTCGATATGCTGATGACACTATTGCAGTGGCTAAAAATCAACAAGAAATGCATGAGCTCCTACAACGAATAGAGTAAGTCAGTCGGGAATGCGGACTGCGTCTTAACAGATCTAAATGCCACTTGCTTATTATAGACTAGGCTGGCACGATCCCTTTGCCTTTGCGCCAAATCCAGGATATTGGAATTAAAGACGAGGTTATTTATTTGGGTACAAAGATCACAAATAAGGGTGGCTCGGAGCAAGAGATTAGAATAAGAATTGGGATGGCAAAAGAGGCGTTGGGAAGACTTGTGAAAATCTGGAAAGATCACCGTATCCGTAAGGAAACTAAAACAAGACTAGTCAAGTCGCTAGTGTTCTCAATTTCGGTTTATGGCTCGGAATCCTGGACCATAAATGCTGCATGCAGAAGAAGAAATGAAATGATATGCTACCGAAGAATGCTAAGAATACCCCACCGCACCAACGCGTCCATCTTAAGAGAATTAAAAATACCCGACAATGAAAGATTACTACCAACAATCCAAAGACACATGCTTACTACTTCGGACATGTAATACGGAAGGATGGCATGGAAAAACTAATGATCCAGGGGAAGGTGGATGGCAAAAGGTCAAGAGAAAGGTCACTGGTGAGATATATCGACCAAATAAAAGATCTCACACACATGTCGGTTTCTCAGGCGATGCGCGCTGTAGAAGATAGAGAAGCATGGCGCAGGGTCACTATGCAGCCACCATGAATGACTTCACGGACAACGACTGAAGAGAGAGGTCTGGTCTACTCTATTGTATGGTGTGGAGGCATGGACGCTGAAGGCAGCTATTGTAAACAAGTTCGAAACGTTCGAAATGTGGACTCTGCGACAAATGCTGAGAGTGTCGTGGGTCGACCATGTGAGAAATGAGAACGTTCTCCAGAGAGCTGGCTTAACAGAACGATAACTTTTTGAGGTTATAACGAAGCGGAAAATAGCTTACCTAGGCCACATAATGCGAGGGGAACGCTATCACCTTCTGCGTCTCATTCTTCAAGGTAAGATCGAAGGAGAGGAATTAGAAAAAAAAAGCTATCATGGCTGAGAAACATCCGTCACTGGACAGGAATAAGCGACTTCCAGGAATTGCAGAGAGCTGCAATCAATAGGATGATATGATGAGGGACAGGACGGACGAGGAAGAGGAAGAGGAAGAGGAAGAGGAAGAGGAAGAGGAAGAGGAAGAGGAAGAGGAAGAGGAAGAGGAAGAGGAAGAGGAAGAGGAAGAGGAAGAGGAAGAGGAAGAGGAAGAGGAAGAGGCAGAGGAAGAGGAAGAGGAAGAGGAAGAGGAAGAGGAAGAGGAAGAGGAAGAGGAAGAGGAAGAGGAAGAGGAAGAGGAAGAGGAAGAGGAAGAGGAAGAGGAAGAGGAAGAGGAAGAGGAAGAGGAAGAGGAAGAGGAAGAGGAAGAGGAAGAGGAAGAGGAAGAGGAAGAGGAAGAGGAAGAGGAAGAGGAAGAGGAAGAGGAAGAGGAAGAGGAAGAGGAAGAGGAAGAGGAAGAGGAAGAGGAAGAGGAAGAGGAAGAGGAAGAGGAAGAGGAAGAGGAAGAGGAAGAGGAAGAGGAAGAGGAAGAGGAAGAGGAAGAGGAAGAGGAAGAGGAAGAGGAAGAGGAAGAGGAAGAGGAAGAGGAAGAGGAAGAGGAAGAGGAAGAGGAAGAGGAAGAGGAAGAGGAAGAGGAAGAGGAAGAGGAAGAGGAAGAGGAAGAGGAAGAGGAAGAGGAAGAGGAAGAGGAAGAGGAAGAGGAAGAGGAAGAGGAAGAGGAAGAGGAAGAGGAAGAGGAAGAGGACGAATGAGAAGAAGAAGAAAAAGAAAAGTTAGTGAAGTTTAACAGGAATTAAGTTTCCGAAATTAAATTAAATTAAAATGGCTTTTTCCATATGTATAAAGAGTCAACATCGTCCTGTCGACTCGATCCCACTTCGGTATAGAACGTCTGCAGGGTGCCGCGTGCAAACCGTTCGCTAATGAGTCGTGTATCGTTTTGAAGAGTCATTAGCGGAAGCGATAAGGGGTGGCGCGCTAAATCGAGGGGTGGCTTTCTACCTTCGACCGTTCGTTCGTCGCAGCGTGTGGCGGGCGCGTTCTCTCCATTATTCGATCGCCGATAAACCCGCCGTTCACAATCAGCGTTGCAGTGCTTGCAAACTTTATCGCTACCCCCGGCCCCGTTCGGCCTCTAGTAGTTATTGTTTGCGCGTTATTTTACGGTCAAATAATTCGAGTTAATGATTGGTCGGAGGATTCGATACGAGCTGCCGGGATTTGGTGGAGTTATGTAGGTGTGCTTTTAGTGCTGCGTGGATGTAACAGTTGGAACGAAAAGCTCGTGGAAAAGCTTACCTTTTTGATAAAACTCAATTTTATTCTTCTTATTTATGCTCCGTCTCCTCTAGGAAGGTTGGCTACCATCATGGTCATTCTTGCTTCAGTTGCGGCTGCTCGTAATAATTATATTGATATACAGTGATACTACTATCATGAGTTTTTCAGCCCCTGCGCTCCTTTTTCCTCATAATTTCCTTTGTATTCTATTATTACAATTGATAATACCGACGTAGAATAAATTAGAATCATTTCCACTGTTTTTGCAACTGTGTATTAGGAATTTTAACGTCACTTATATCATTGTTTGGCTAATAACCGACAATATTTTGAACACGTATTAAAATGAAAAGTGATAATTTCATGTGTTTCTGTTTTTTTGTCAACAAATTAAAGCACATAAATTTTTTTCTAATTTTCTCGGAAACGAATGGACCGATTTAAAAAACAAACGTCAAAATAAAGGTCTTCGATATACTTCTGAAACAAGCTATTCTTAGGTACCCTTGTCATTTAAAATTTTTACGGAGATAACCCTGGGGGGTAGAAGCTACAAGGGACAGAATTAGTTTTTAGTTAAAAAATGAAGTCAAGTTGATTGATTCAGTACTTATCACACATTACGGTGATACCAGTTCAATATTTTCCCATAGCATGGAGCTTATAGTATGAGATCCCCTTAGCAACCAAGTCATCGCCCGCCCGACCAAAAAAGTGTGTTATGATGCTAGGTCCTCCTTTCATAGGTCAATAGATAGCCTATCGTAAATATAAAAAAATGAGTTTTATGACCAACACCCCCTAACTACCCCAAATTCATCCCCATCCAAAAAAAGTAGAAAGTGATCACGAAACCCCTAAAACGCCTAAAAACGAAGTTTGAGCTGTTTCTATACTTTTAGTTTTTTTATTATTACTGCGCCGCCACTGACACGATTTCTAAAATCCATAAACTAATAGTTTCCACGCTACACAATACAAAAAAGCAATAATCGTATGTATACGTCAGGGTATCATGCCTCTAGGTCTTTCTTTCACAGCTTAGTGAACAGGCTATTGTGAATACAACAAATTTTTCAGCTTTACAACCCCCCACCTCCAACCACCCCAATTTCACCTCCACCCAAAAAAAGTACAAAATGATCAGGAACCTCTAAAACATCTAAAGACCTACCTACTATGACCCCACAGCATATCGCTGCCCAAATTTCATCAAAATCCATGCAGCGGTTACTGATATTACGTGGATAGAAGAACGCGTACAATCAGACCGACAGACAGACAAACAGACAGACAAATAGACAGACAAACAGACAGAAAGACAGACCGACAGAAATGAGTGACGTGGATTTTCGTTATATAGACATCATAAAACCCCCAAAAAGTGGATTATCTCAAAATCTAAAATGAAATCACAATACTCCCCTCACCTATCGATGTGGGAAGTAAAAATAAAAAGTTGTCCCCATTGACAGATCTTTTGACCTGTTAATCAGGAGTTTTTTCTGTTAATCAGTCATCTTCGATAAATCTGTGGTGGGAAGTTTTCAAATGACTGTATACCTGTATTATCTCTCCCAGTGTGAGCCTTCATAAGATCTCATACCTAGATAAGCAGTACAGATTTTCATCCCAAGAACCAATAACGTCTAAGTGAATATATCATCCACAACGTACGTGTTATTAATGCTTGAAGTTTAAATGAATACTTCTGAGTCTTGTGACAGCTCCGACTAATTCGATTCATTGATTTTCCTCGATTTCAGTTCGGCTATACAAAGGATATTTAGGGTAATAAATTAGGAGCCGTGAGTAACAATAGTCCAATATAGCATAGAAACTTTTTAATGAGATAATAACGGGGCGCAGTCCGTAATTCCCGACAATGGCAGACCAGAATTAATCCGAGCGTCTTTACGATTTGATATTAAATTATATTCATTTTATGGACTATTAAATTCCCAAACTTTCGTAATTTCACTCAACCCCGCAACATTTATATTTTTCTTTTATTTTCTGAGACAAGGAAAGAGAGAGGACGAAACGGGCGACTGACATTTCTGTTACCAAAAAGTACCAAAAGTGTACCAAAAGCGCTACTAATTTTACCTGTGATACGTGATTCCTCGCTCCTTCTTGCTGCTGTGGCTTTTAAAACCGTAAGCTGCACACCCTACCATTATGCACACCACAATATTTTACAATGATTGGTTTTAAAAACGCTAACTATCATAAGAAAATATTTTGAGAGCTATTCATTTTCGGTCACAGCCAATTCATATAGCATCAAACGGGCGTGCGGTATCCCCTCTCATCCCTTATCTAAGTTTTGAACGAAACGTATGTTTGACTGGCTATTAGTAATAACCAATAATCGGCAAGAATGTCAACAATAATGATAATAACAATACCATGGATTTATTTGATCTATAGGGTGTCCCTGAATTTCCTTGAGACGTGATAATCTCGTAACAACAAAACTAACACTTAATGGAATTTGATATTAAATTATATTCATTTTATGGACTATTAAATTCCCAAACTTTCGTAATTTCACTCATCCCCGCAACTCTTACATTTTTCTTTTATTTTCTGAGCGTTTTATCTTGGAGAGTTTTCAGAGTTTCGCTAGGTTTTGTACCGAACGTATGTTTGACAGGCTATGAGTAGTAACCAATAATGGGCAAGAATATCAACAATAATGATAATAACAGTAATATGAATTTAATTGATGTATACAAGGCGAGTCGAGTCGAGTGTAGGTCGTGTTGGAATACATTTAAAAAATAATGATTTTCATACAGGGTGTATAATAATAGCGTGACGTATCAAAGTTATGTTTTTTTTTACATAGAACACCCTGTATTTATTTGCATATTTAGCTTCCTGGTCAATTCTAGTGTAACTTAATATATAATATATGGGTTTGGGTGCAAATCACCATTTTTGGTATCAGTAGATATCAGAAGATAATTTAATATCGCAGGGATTATACAACCTAGAAGGCTGCGATTTTGCCATGTGACTTTGTATGATTTTTGTACTTGGAAAAATCGGTTGACTTATTAATGAAAGTTCAATCACAGATAAGTTGATTTTTTTAAGTGGGAATGCCTAATTTTTGGTTTACGATCGAATGAAAAACTTGATAGCCGTTTTAATGATATACAGTTGGGAATATCAGTCTCTCGGTTAGTTTCAAATTTCCAATCAAACTGGTGTTTCTCAATTTAACTACCTACAAAGAACCTAGCAGGCCATGAAATATGAACATAGACCTGTTCAGCTGGAAGAAAATAACTAACTTAGCGGTAAGATATAAACAAATTAGAGCAAAGAGACACGATTACAAAAATTACTTACAACAAATCAACTCTAACCAGAAACAAAAGCGATAACATATTTAAAGTCAAGGAGAAGCTGGAATATGACAGAAACGTATATTTTTTACAGCATACTACCTACTGCAATGTCCTGGAGATTGAAAGTTTCCATAACCGTTTTTTTCAGAATAAAATCTCACATTTAATGCTATAAAGGAGTAATAACTTTCGTCAAAAGTAGTTACAACTGTAACTTGAACCCTTCAAACTTTTCAGTACCTGTCTATTAGGAAGATCACGAGAAACGAATACTGATAAATCAAATTTTAATTTGCAGCCAGGTAAATTGTATTTTATAATTTGAACAGATTTCAATTTATTCCTCATTATCTGCGTTCTTGCTAACAGGTACTGAATAATTTGCAGAACTCCAGTCAGAGGTATCGTTACTTTTGACTAGACTGAAGAATTTGCAGAACTGCAGTCACCCGTATCGTTACTTTTTACTAAACTGAAATGATATACTCGTATCGTTACATGCTATTTTTTTTTATATTGAGTGCCAGCAACATTCACTTGTAGTTTTTTTTCATTTCAAAATGTTTAATGGTTTTAGAAAGTGTCAACCTCTACTAAATTGCAGTAGGTAGGAGGCTTTGAAGAATATCAATTTCGGTCGTACTCCAGCTCCTCTTTGACCTTAGATATGTTACCGCTGTTATTTCTGGTTAGAGTTTAGTTGTCGTAAGTGATTTTTGTAATCTTGCCTCTTTATTTCAGTTCGTTTCTATCTGCTAAGTTAGCTGTTTTCTTCCATCTGAACGGGTTTCTGTTCATTTCCCATGGCTTATAGGTAGAAAAATTGAAAAGAAACAATTTGACTTTAAATTTGAAATACAATGAAAACTAAAGATTTCATTTGAAAATCCTATATCGTTTGAAAGGTCAGCAAATTTTACATTTGATCGTATGGAAAATTGAGAATTTCCATTAAAGAAAAAATCAAGTTACTTGTAACGGAAGTTTCCTTAATTATTAATCTATTGATTTCTCCAAGTACAAAAACAATTCAATTTGAACGTCTGACCTAAGGTGGCGCATTTCATGTTTAGTGGCACGGCAAAGTCACAGCCCTCTAAGTTTTCTAATCGCTCCGATATTCAAACTTTTCTGATATCTATTTATACCAAAAATGGTAATTTGCGCCTAAAGAGTTCGTTTTAGGGTCCATATATGATATATGAAGTCACACTAGAATTCACCAAGGAATCCAAATATGCAATAATATAAGAGGGTTCTATTTGAAAAGATATAAGCTTGATATGAATCACCTTGTATAAACTTCAAAATTTAAGTGAAAACATTTTAACGTTATAGCCCTCAAGGCACCTACCAAGACCAAATGACAGATTTTTGAAATATAATTTAGTATAAGCCCACAGTCCTCAGTCCACCCACTGTTAGCCCATGCACCCTTATAATGTCTCATACTATTTGCCTTATAGGCATACCCTCCTCCCCCTGAGAAGGCTACTATTATGGGCTGTATCTATGCCACTGGTGCTGTTTGCACCTAATTCAACCTAAAATAGTATTTTGATGTTACGTTTACTATTTATTAAGAACGCATATTTTGAAATCCCTAGTGCCAGTTTGTTATGACGTGGAAAGAAAACTTCATAAATGTAATAATGAGAAAACGTAACTGAATACGGAAGTCCTACCAGTGTGCGGAGATAAAAATTAATGAAATAAATCTCCTTCATTTTTAATTTCTTGCCCGCATTGTAAGTCTTCAACCAATTGAGTTAAAATTATGTATTTGACAGCTAAGGTTTACCAGTTTTCAATACCGACTTCGAAGCATAGTATACAGCACAGCAGAAAGATGCAAACGAACTAGAGTGTAATGAGACAAGATTATAAAAAATCTTTATAACACATCAGCTCTAATGGGAGATAAATTACTGGTTCTTATTTCAGATTTATCTACATTTTTGTTCTTCAAGATCCCTGAATCCACAGCTCAAAAGTTAGTTCTAAAAAAAACTGCTTACTAAAAAGTGCCACTTCTTTCAATATGATTGTTTTTCAAATATGTTGCACATTTTAACATTTACTCTGAATTTGTGATGAGACAGGTATTGGACAACTGGAATGGCGGTATTACTATTGGCGGAAGCAAAATATATAACTTAAGATTTGCTGACGATACAACCCTTATTGCTGCTTCTCAGGAAGAACTAGTAGCTCTATTGAACGTTTTAGAACAACGCAGTGCAGCATATGGTCTTGGTATTAACCACAACAAGACCAAGGTTATTATCGTAGATAGAGAGCATGACAATCATTGAGAAATAAAGTCAATAGGCCGTTGTGAGGTAGTTCAAAGTTTTGTGTACCTCGGTTCTTTGATCGATAATTCAGGTAGCTGTGAGAATGAGATTCGACGGCGCATTCAACAGGCACGGGTGGCCATGACAAAGCTTGCTAAAATATGGCGTGACCATAACATCACTAAAGCACTGGTTCAGTCTCTTGTGTTCTCCATATTTTTGTATGCCTCAGAAACTTGGACTGTTAAAAAGGCAGATCGAGCTCGCATAGATGCTTTTGAAATGTGGACGTGGAGGAGAATGCTGAGAATTCCTTATACCGCCCATTGAACTAATGTTTCCATATTGGATGAGCTCGGTGATCCAAAGAGACTATCCTCCATTGTGTTGATTAGAATGCTTACATTCTTCGGACATATTCACAGAAACGATAATATGGGAGAAACTTGTAGTTCAGGATCACGCCCCGAGTGGGCGGCGCCGTGGCCGTTCCCCTACACGCTGGGTGGATACGACGAAACAGTTGTTAGATATGAGTATCAAGAGCGCCACTGAACTGACGGTAAATCGCGAACGATGGCGAGCTACAGCTCTCAATACTATTGATAATATTCGTGTCGGCAATACTCTAGCTCCGACTTAATGAATGCATTTTACGAGTTCACAACATGTCTGTTAAGACATTGTGACTACGATGATGTACATTGATATGAACTACATAGGTGGTTGAAATATTAGTATCACATTTTTATATTTGTGCAGATGTAGTTCTAATTACACTGGGTCAGGAAAGTTTTATGAATGATTATCACGAAAACTATTGTCTCGGACATTACAATACATTGTAACTATTTTTTATTGTATCATTATCTCTGTTACTCATGGCAATCTAGCAACAGCGCACCGGGATAAAACAACCGCGTGAACATTGTGATTTATAGACACTTCCACCAGAGACTTTCGTCTGAGCGTATCGAAGCGCTGTTGGTTGTCCACCATTTTGTCAAACACAATAAAGTTTGTTTTGATTATACACAGTATAAAGTTATTAAAAATACAGTCCACTAGGGAATAATTCCCCACCATAACAACTATAATCGTCACACCAAAAAAGTTCATTGTGTACCTAGGCGTCACGCTGGACAATCAGAAGACTTTTGGAGAGCATCTCAAGGGAGTGACAACAAAAGCGGCATAGAAGGTGGCAATCCTTTCCCGGCTTATGCCGAATATCGATGGACCTAGTGGCAGGAAAAGAGCACTCCTGTGTGCAGCAGCTCAGTTCATGGCCCTTTATGGAGCCCCAGTGTGGCATTTTAGCCACACTTTCTTTTGTAGCACACACTGTTTCACAGCAGTAGATGGTCCTATTACAGGCGGGAAGCGAGAACAAACATTCTTGAGGATCTCACCCCTGAAAATATGGTGCCAGTGATGATATCGAGCAAGGACCTCCACATCCTGGATCATCGAAGAAGGGTGGCTGGCCTGCCTCTGTTTTACAGCTTCTATCACGAAGAATATTCAAGTGAGTTCTCCCAGATAGTAACACCGAAGGCCGTCCGAACCAGGAAAACTAGAGAGGCTCTGCGAGCTCATCCTTACCAGGTCGAGGTCCCTACTCCCCGCACCAGTCTCCTCCAGCATTCCTTCTTTTGGTGAATTTCGACGGTGTGGAATGAGCTACCGGGGAATTTGTTTCCCGACAGATACAACCTGCAGAGTTTTAAATCTAACGTGCACAGACACTTATATCCCCTTCTTCAGCACCATAGGCTTTCAGCCTTTGCGGGACAACTACTGTACGGAGTAGAAGCTTGGACTTTCAAGGCTCGAACCATCAAGAAACTTTTTGAAATGTGGCTTTATCGGAGAACATTAAAAATACCCCGGATGGCTAGAGATACCAACGAAGAGGTCTTGAGACGAATAGGACAAGAGAGGAAACTGATATTAACAACCAAACGAAGAAAAACAATATACCTCGACCATAATCTAAGGAATAACGAATACGAACTACTGCAGACTATCATGCAAGGACAAGTAGATGGAAAAAAGAGCATAGGAAGAAAAAAGAAATTCTGGCTGAGAAACGTTAGAGAATGGATTGATGTGAGTGTAGGAGAACTGTTCCACATTGCAAGAGACAAAGATGTATTCAAAGAAGTGGTCGCCAACCTCCGTTAGGGGACGGCACTAGAAGAAGAAGAGAGGTACGATGGAAGATCATACATAAGATGATACAAAGCATCTTGAAAGCGAAGGAGTCAGAAGAACGCAGAGACATGGAGTAGAAGATACCTCATACTACATATTTTGCTGCGAAGAACATCGGTTGCGATGATACCCGGTGCAGGTGGAGATAGAGGAGGTAAGGAGAAAGGGAGCGGGTTTTAACCGGTTGGGTCGTGGTTACATGTCTGGTGGACCAACCGCGTCTGTTAGGCATGACGTTAGAGGACTCAAGCTAGTACAACGTCGGAGCGGGTAGATTGTTTAGAACTAAATCCGCAGAAGTGTTCCGTGATGCTGTTAGGGAGAGAAAAATCTAGAAAGAGTGTTGTTCAAAACTTTTCTATTAATATCAATGGAGATCCGCTGCGATTAGTGGAATCAGCAAAAAATCTGGGTGTTGAGTTGGACACGTCTCTGAGATTTAACGGCCATATAAATAAATCCATCTCGAAAGCTTTTAGTAAGCGCAAGGTTCTCTATTCACAAAGAAAAATTTTGAACAAAAATACCAAGTTATTATGCGATTGCCTTATTCTATCAAACTTTAACCACTGCGATCTAGTCTATAATGCATGTATTTAACAACGTGACTCCAATAGAATCCAATCAATTCAAAATGCTTGTGTGCGTTTGGTATGTGGAATACCTAGAAGACAGCATGTGTCATCCAGCATATCTAAAATGGGCTGGCTGAAAATGAGGGACCGACGGTTGCTCCATTGTCTAGTTCTGTTCCATATAATCATAAAGTACAAGACTCCAGTTTACCTACAGGAAAAAATAATTTACAGGGCTCAAACACATACTTTAAGATTAAATTTGAGAAGTCTTATTTCAGCTCCTTGCCACAGAACTGCAATTTATCAAAGATCTTTCACGTATTGTATTTACAAATTATACAACCAGGTTCCACAAAATATCAGACACTTATCTGTAACGTCTTTCAAGAAAAAATGTAAATATTTAATAGATACCTTCGCACTTTGAAATAGAATTGCCATTACTCTGTAGTTCAAAATCAACACAAACAAGGACGTAATCTTGTATTTCTATAATTTTCTTCCTTTCTTTTATTTGTTAGTTTACGTTTAGGATAGGTAAGGTTGAGTGGAAGACCAGCAAGCAAAATTTTTGCAATTTGGTGATGCTGAACTCCGCCTTTTGAAATGTATATTTTGTATATTTCAATAAAGGTTACTACTACTACTACTATTTCAGGGTGTGGGGGTGCTTCTGTCTGGCGATCAGGCCGATTTCCTAAACCCTCTATATTAAAAGACAAAAATGGGAGAGTGGGTTGGCCCAGTGGTTAGAGTCAATGGCTCGTGACCGGAAGGTCTCGGTTTGATTCTCGTTAGAGGCGTCTTTTTCAATCAAAAATAAATATCCATAAAAAAGCTCTGCGAGAATCCCCACCTGAGCCTCCACTGGCCACAGCCGTATACGAGGGGGGGGGTAACAGGGGTAATTACCTCTCCCAAGATTTTCGAAAAGAAAAACCTCAATTTATCTTTGACTTATTTTATTTGACTTATTTATTTAATCAAAATCTTTTTTGCAGCAACTAAATTATAAAAGGGTTTGTTTTGCACTATTACAGTGATGCATATCCAAAATATTCCCATTGTTACATAATCTATTGAAGGTCCTGTACAATGTGGTAGCTTGTCACAAAAATTTACATAACTTATTAATTACCTGTTTTGAAAATTGCACCGATTAGAAAAGTTAAAACAATAATTAAAAAAAATGGCACTACGTGTTGTGGCTACTAGGGCACCTGTCTATTGAGTTTTCATGATCGTTTAATTTTGTATGATGTGCCAATAAAATGTTCACGGATGATACGCATTACATATTATTTGTATTCCGTAAAAATAAAATTGATTAATGCATCAATACATTTTTTATTTCATTTCCCTAAAATACCTGATACTCCACTGTTTCACTTGCTATTTATATCTTCTTTTTTATTTTAATACTATTAACATTTTCCATTTCTCTTGCATCAACGTCCTTCACGAAGGTATTACAAAAAATGGTGAAAGCACATACAACTTCATGCGCCGTTACCCCCCTCAAGACTGAGGTCTGGATGCGCCCCTGCCACTGGTTCCTAATTAACAGTAGTGTTCCTAGAGTGGCGCAGGGAAACAGTAACAAAGCCTACACAGAACACGACGCTAATGACCCAGCAGTCGATACCGATAACACAGAAGTAAAGAAAAAAAAAATAAAAAAAACGACCGACACACATAGGTACCACTTACTTGGACTTCCAACAGCTTCAGGCGATTCGACCGCAGCTCTAGCGCCGCCCATAAGCGGCAAGGGCAGCTCCGCACCCCCGGTAGCCCCCACCGCCGTCGCCGCCGCCGGGGGCGGTATTTCAGTGGCGGCGGCTGTAGCGGGGGTTGGGAACAGAATGCCCAGCTCCCGGGCTTCGTTCTCCTCCTGAGCCTGCTGTCTGCGCAACGCCACCTGGGCGGCCATGACGCGCTGACGTTCCGCTATCAGGGTGCACTTGGCGCAGTTGCAGTCGCGCCATCGGCAGTATCTGCAATTAAACAAATGGAGTCAAGTTGATTGACTCAGTACTTCCCGCACACTCTGGTGATGTTAGTTTAGTATTTTCCCATAACATGGAGCTATAGTCTGAGATCCCCTAGCAACCAAATTATCGGCAGCCCGCACGCAAATAAGTGTGTTAATGCCGCTAGGTCTTTCTTTCACAAGTTATTGAACAGCGTATTATGAATAAAACAAAATTTTCAGTTTTACAGCCCCCTACTCTCCAACCACTCCAAACCTAAAAACGAAGTTTGAGCTGTTTTCATACTCCTAGTTTTTTATTATTGCTGCGCCGCCACTGATATGATTTCTAAAAACCATACGTATTTTCAATCCTTGCCGCTGCAGTTATACTGTGTCAAAATTTTATAAAAATCGATTAAATAGTTTCCACGTTGCACAATACAGGATGATCTAAACCGATACTGATCAATTGATAAATGAGTCATTATACAAAATGTCCGGGCATGATGAGAAATGACCAATATTAGGCATTATACAATGTCCGTCACCTATGGGGCAAAGTAATAATAAAGTTTGTTAACGCGTAAACTTGAATCAACCAACACCCGCCGACCCAACAAATACATCTCTTGGCAGTCCGTTTCAAGCATGGACACCCTGGGAATACATGTACGGTTGTACTGCTAGGTTCTTGATGTATGAAGTACGACCGCCTTAGGATGAGATGCAGCAGTCGCGCGGGTGCAACAGATAGATCGGTGAGCGGCAGAACTATAGAGATCCCTCAGAGGGGCAGACTCTGTTTCAATATTGGTAGAAGAGTGAGATGTCACCAACCGCACGTCGGTGAGGAAGTGGCTGGAGGTGGCGCGTTGAGGGCGGGTCACCAATTAGTTGAATTGTCCTTCTCTGGTCGGCATCTAGTATAGACAGGATAGTAGGGGCAGCAGCTCCCCAGTCATGAGAGCAATACTCCAGGCCAGGTCTTAGCTGGGCATCATACAGTGTGAGTAGGTTAGACGGTGAGAAGTACTTTCTGACTCTGAATGGGTACCAAAGTTTTTTTACTGGCAGCCGTTGCGAATGACGCAACGTGTTCGTGCCAGATCAGATTTTCTGCAATGTTCACTCCTAAGAGCTTAAATGAGTGACTCTTTGACAGAGCCTGATGGTTCATAAGAATCGGGTGCTGCTTTGGGCACTTCTTATTAGATAGCGTGCAGTTATGGGTCTTGGAAGTATTAAATTTTACCTTATTCCTAAGACCTCAAGCGGTAATGGTCTCCATCAGATTGTTTGAAAGCGAGGCAGTCGCTGCCAGTCTTCTGCGTTCCAACTCGACCACAGAGATCGGTCTATTGCCCATGATGCCTGCATGCAAAGTACTGTCATCCGCAAAACTGTGGATTGCGTTTGTAGTGGTAGAAAGTAGATCATTGATATGGAGCAGAAACAATGTCGGAGCCAATACTGATCCCTGCAGAACTCCAGCATTGATGTTATGGAAGCAAGAGGAAAAGCAGTCTACTACGAAGAGATTGCCCGACCTGCGAAGAAGTCTGCGAGCCAACCGCAACGTTTAGCAGGGAGGCTGTAGGACGGGAGCTTGTTTAGGAGAGCCACATGTCACAGTTGATCGAATGCCGACGTGAGCCTCGTCAAACGAATGGACGAGTTTGCTCCACAAATGTGTGATGTAAGGCAGGAGATCTCATATTGTCTGTTGTTGATTAAGTATGATGGAGCTCAAGTCTTTATGAGCTCTTGGCTGACGCATTTCTTACTGATCACATAGCAGAGCTGTAGGTCTGTAGCTAGTTGGATCAGTTTTGGATCCTTTTTTTGGTAAGCGGTTTTCCAGCATTTTGGGAAGGAAGGTGTGATAAATATTGAAGTTTAGATGACAATAATAAATCAGTTTATCCTATATAGGTACCCATTATTTATAATGTCCGGGCATTATAAATAATGCTCTCATTAATCACTTGGACGAGTAGCCGACATAAAGGATCTGCCTGTGCGCCATTTGGTACCCGAAGGTAACGGCAAATCAAAGGAAGTCGCTGCTAAACAGCAGCATACCTCTTGGCCTGACCAGAAAAGCTGCCTTTATATGCTACAATATATGAGAGTCGATATACGAGGGTTGCTGGCGCACAGGCAGATCTTTTCTCTCGGCTACTCTCACATGCTTCACATGTCTGATAGACATGAAAATTCTGATGCTCTCTAACTTCGTCAATCGACCTATGGCGCACTGATGATCGCTAATAAGCGTGAAACAGCTGTTTGCGTACTGGTGGATTGACGGAGATATAGAGCAACCCTCGTATATCGACTCTCATATGCTGTAGCATATAGAAGGGCGCTCTTCTGGTCAGGCCAAGCGAACGCGCCGTGGTGTTCCACCAAAAAGTCTGCTGCTGTTTAGCAGCGACTTTCTTTGGTTTGCCGTTACTTTCGGGTACCAGATGGCGCACAGGCAGATCTTTTCTGTCGCCTGCTGTCACATGCTTCACATGTCTGGTAGACATGGTAATTCTGATGGTCTCTATCTCCGTCAAACAGCTGCCTGCGTACTGGTGGATTGACGAAGATATAGAGCAACCCTCGTAAATCACTTGTTCCATAACTCCATAATATATATACAGGTTAAGTAAGTGCTAAGGGTAATCTCAGTTGTCATAGCGCCCTAAGGATGTTTCGTGTAATGAAATGAATAATTTCCTAGTAACAATGCTAGAGGAAATCAGCAAACCTAGTTGGAGATGTGTTAGGGCAAATCAACTGAAGGACATTGTTTCCACTTACCTCTTGTGGCCCTTGAGGGCGGATACGACCCCATGGTTGCGGCAGCGGGCACACTTGGGGGTGCGCTGGTACCGTTCGGAGGCGCGCAGGAAAAACGCGGGGGGCAGCGCGCCCAGCACCGGGTGTTGGGACATCAACGCGGACATGTCCACCCCGCTGCCAGGCAGGCTCATCGTGAAGCACGCCAGCGGAGTTGCTTCCTTAGAACATCGTGCGAAACTCGCGTCGCGGACAGCGGTGGTGGTCAGTTTCTGGAACAACCAATATCAATATGATTATAGTTCTAGAAGTTCAAAAAAATAACATTTTAAATGATACCTTTTTACCCCCTGAAGTTGATTTTCTTCCCTCTTTTCTTATTTTTTTACTTTATGAATACATTTTTGTCAACGGTTGTCAAAATATAGATGATTGTAGAAATAAGTTTAATTATTTGGTAATGGTATGTCGTGCTGGGAGCTCCAAAATGCTGCCAGTTCAGGTATTGAAGATAGAAAAAGTAACAAAAATACACGACAGAAGGAAATGATCGAGCTTCGGTTCGGAGCTAAGGAAGGTTATTGAATATTTTCGTCTGTATCTACTAGTCAGTGTTCGCGCACAAAGCCTAGCTTTTTGTGCACTAGTACTAATACTTATTAGTATTATAAATAGATGTTTTGATTGATTGATATCTGCATTCAATTAAAGCGTTATATTTGTTTTTGTTATACAATTTTATTATTAATTTACTCGCACCAGCTTGGTTATCCCTTTTGTTATAAATGCAGTGCAAAAAGAGAGCAAAATACGCCGCGTATGAGTAAAGGAAAAGAACTCTATAGCGGCTCACAGACGCTCAGGAAATCCCCAGAGGAAAACCTGCACAGTCCTGGCCTGAAGGCCCTTGCACTTTGGCCTGGATACACCCTCCTTCACAGACGCTCAGGAAATCTTTCAGTTCAGTTCAGTTCTAGCAAGAATGACAACAAAAGAGGGTCTGCGCAGGCGATCGAATGGTTTTTCAATTCCACGTTCGGCGGCCTGTACAGTCCGGCGAACCTCCACATACGCTCCAATAATCCTTGAGGCCTGGACTGTGCAGATTTTTCCCTTGAGAATTTCCGCAGCGTCTGTGGGCCGCTTATCCGAGTCAGCAGTCCAGGGTCCTCAACCTAGGAGACCAACGGAGTGCAACAGGGGGCCTCCCAACTCCGCAACCTCTCTCTAGGATGGTCCTCCTAGACGCCGCTACCATACCTAGGTAAGGTAATTACTGTGCCTTGACATATCTCAATACCATATTGCAACTTTCATTATAATCCCTTTTTTTAACACTTCGACAACTAGCTGCCATGGACCTTACCCTAGTCCATTCATCTCTCTTCTGGAGTTAACTTTTCGTCAGTTGATTCTCTAGAGCCTCAGTTGACGAACATGCGCTTTGCACAACACCCTATTTTGATTATTTCTTTCCTTCCGGTGACCTAGTTTTTGTGTTTGTGTTTATTTAAAAAATGCCCTGATGGTCCCCTGAGCGAGCAGCGTGTGTCTCTGTTCAGATCCCTAATAATTCCTTCATATTTTGATTTAGGTTTACACATAGGTCATTTGTTTTTAACATCATAATTATCTATTATTTGGTTGTAGCTGATGATGGGATAAAATCCTAGTGCCATTAAAAAGGATGGTAAGCAATACGGATTCACGCAGTGCCTTAGTATCCAAGATGTTATGTTGGACCTGATGAGGGGGGGGAGTGATTGGAGTCTTGGATGGCTCAGGAATATGATTATCTATTTTTCTTGCCTGGTCAAAGCTTTTAAAACTGTTTCTTATGAGCTGTTGTTAAATAAGTTGCAAATAACTAGATGATCTCATGCACAAAGAGCAGTGGATACTGGTATACCACAGGGAACAGTTTTGGGTCCAACATTATTTATTGTATATAAAAGCGAAATCTTGTATATCAATTAATTTGCAAGTCGTAATAAGTTAAACATATCATCCTGATTTAGTTGTAGAAGGTAAAAACGGAAAGAAATTCGCCGTGTTACAGAAAAAGACTTAAACCACATCTATAAAATGTCTAAATTAAAACAGACTATCCTCAATATGTATGGCAACAATTAAGTTCATTCCTTTTACTTTTATTGTTGTAAATCAACTTAAAATGCCTGTAAAATTACTGTATGCACCTTGTCGCAAGAGTCTTGTGCATAAATTTACTTGACGTTAGATGGTGCATTACTAAGATTCTGGCGTGGGGAGGAACGTTCAACACAACCTTATTATAATATAATAATGCTTCTATACAATTTGCTTAAAAAAAGTATGTTCTACAAGGCAAGATTTTGAAAAGAAGTTACTGACTCAGAATAGAAATTCTAGCTTTTAAACCAAATGTACTTTCAATTTTTAGCCTGCCTCAAGAAACAAATCTATTGAATATAATGCTGATCTATATTTACGAATCTGTAATAAGGATATACACAAGGCCAGAAAATGAGGACCAATGAATTGTGAATTATACGTAGCGAAATCTTCAAAAAGACGCAAATGACGATATTTTTCTTGGACCTAAATTTCTCACAGGTAGGCACAAACATTAAAAGCATACAAAATTTAGAAAAACCATTATTATAGGAAATCTATTTTTACCAGAATACTGGATAGATATGGATAACTTAAAAGCTTTTCCTTTTTCTTCTACTGCCACTGATCGTGAACATTCACTATACATAACCTTTCTGCATAACTCCCATATAACCATAATTTATCTGTGCATTTATTTTTCTTTACCTATGCCTTCAGACTTAGGATTTAAATCTACATTTTGCTAGCAATTTTCCAGAATTAAGTGTGAGGCAGCCCAGCCAGTAGTTTTTGGAAACTTCATTTTCTAAAAATCATGTAAAAGACTCATATCACATATCATACTACAATAACAAACAATAAAGTATTATTGAAGAATCTACACTTTTCAGAAGATAAGGCTCGGTTCCATTGGATGTGATGGGCGCCACAATACTTCAAAAAATGCTCTGTTAACCTACATTCCTCATGTAGCATTACGGTACATCCCTGGGCTCTCTTAAGATATGAACCAGATATTTTTCGACTTGACTCGGGGATCGCTATAACACTGGCACACCTTTCAAAGAAACTCAGGCAATACTGGCAGCAATCATTTGTCGGTAACTTAATGCTAGCTTGTAGATGGAAAATCTGGCGTTATTCTGCAGTACAACACTTTTCTTGAACTCTTAACGACATGTGATTGATGAACAGCCAGTAATCTATCAACCAAGAATAATAAAAAAACCGGCAAGACAAGAGTTCTGAAAATTAAGTTCATAGGCAGATTACATCGCGCGGAACTCACAGATAATGGAAATGGTGAACTCCTGGATCAAGCATATGATTTTTAATGTTTAAATTTGTACCACTACATTCTTAAAACGATCAGATACCTACGGAAGCAATATAAAAAAGTCCAATATGTATCTGCTAAGAAAATATCATTATCACATGCAGCAACAATCAAATTTTGGACGCCTATTTCTTAGTATTATCATACGTGGATGGAGTTATCTAAATATTTTGATAGGGTCTGCAATCTGCATCTGCGCCATCTGCATGAATCATCACATCTTGATTAATAAACTCGGCAATTTTGGATTTTGTACACCGTCCTTACTTTCAAAAATTTTACTTTGAATGTAGGCCGTAGTGGGTCAAATACGTTTTGTATCAATTTAAAATATATTGACTGCTACTTCTACAGCTCCACAAGCTCCAAACTAGGACTAGGACCAGCACTATTTTTTCAATTTATCAATGATATACCATTTTACTTTGGTAGCTGAGGTTCCTCTTTATAGCAATACAATATTGATATAGGTAATCAATAAATAGGTGGTATCCGTTTTAACTAGTGATCTGGGCTTTTGCTCTGGTGAAAAAGTGAAAGTGAAAATAGTTTTAGTAATAGTAGTATTATGGTTTTGTTGTTGGAAACTGCAAGCTTTTGCTTTTAATCATTGATAGATATATCTTAGTAAGTATATATACTATACTTGTGTGCTCCAGGCTAGGGTATATACCTCAGTGACGAGAAAGCCACCCTTGAAATTATCAAAAGACAAGAAAAGCGAACAGAGAGGAGGTTTTTGAAGCATCCATGTTTTAGGCTTGAGATAAATATCATCAAGCTGTTGTCCTGTGAATAGAGTTCTTCTATTGAGCCATAAAAGCTTTATTATTATCATTGCTACAAACATATTCTATATATCTACAACTATTATCCATTTTTTGTCTATATTTTCCTATTTGCATAGTTTGAGTATCACAGCTTCAATGTGATCGTTTACTTTTAAAAAGGGTAAAAGTGCTAAATCAAACTATTTCCCATTTTCAACATTGTCATAGCTTAGTAGGTGTTATTAGGAAAGTATCTACCTTATGTCGAACAGCTGCGCCACCCCAAAACTTCGTCACTTGGAACCACCACTTTTCGATCAAGTCAACAACACCACACACCACTATGTCTGCAGGGGATGTTTCGCGGACTGACAGTAACCTCGCTGTGCTACCGTTGCGTCTACATGTTACAGTTGGTCGATGGTCACGTCCCTCGACCAATCAGGTCGCTGCTACCTCTAAGCCCCGCCCCTCGGGGGCCTGAGGGGCGAGGGGTTCCCCGCCCACTCACCCCACGCTCCACGATATTTAGTGTATTATGTTCTGTGTGCTGGAGAATAGGAATATACAAACTAGATTTCAATGGGAAATATATTACCGGTATTATAATCGGACTGAAGTGGAGGAGGAGGGCATTTCTACGAAATGTGGCCATTGTTCCACTATACCCACTGTGTTTATATTTTGGGTTGGGGGTACCTATATGCCATTGTTAGAACTGCTCTATAAAGGCTAATTTGGACTTCAGTTTGAAGCTCTGTGTATCACAATTCCTGATTGTATGTCTTAGGAACATGATATTTCTTATACTTAGCTCAACCGAGCCCCACCTTCTTTTGCCTCAATTCCATCTTCAAAATTAAAAATAAAGATCGCGATGTTGAGTACCTATAGTGTTTATATTGTTTCCTTCCGTTGCAACTAGATTGGTTGTAGCTATTAGCTACTATTTCAGTATATCCAAAGGGTTTATATATTCTAGTAGATACTGCGCAGTCTGAGCAGCTTATAGCGGGGCCGCGCCAACCCTGTGTGCACGGTGTGCACCGTAGACGGGCGGCAAGCCTAAAAGGGCGGCGGCGCGGCGCCCATGATATTTCGTTCATCTGGATAACTTTGTCTTTTTTAGACTCCATTATTTTGGGATCAGCTCAGTCCTGAATGTCCCGCTTTCCGGTTGATACGCCTGTTACTGTTAAATACCGCCCCACATATTTAAAAATGATTTATTTGATACATCCCCAATATTTCGATTGCGCTCTTAGAATCCTTTTAACACTTCCAATATCAGTTGCAAGCGGAGAAAGATCATTTTCAAAGCTAAAGCTCATTAAAAATTACTTAAGATCCTCGATGAACCAGGAAAGACTCAACAATTTGGCATTAATTTCCATTGAATCTTAATTATGTGAAAAACTAAATACAGACCAAATTATAAAGGATTTTGCAGCACTTAAAGCAAAGCCAGTGTCTTTTCTATAAATTTTGTATGCATCATATTTTATTTTCTAGGAGTTTTTGTTTCTTAAGTTTAAAGTACATAATTTGTTTTTGTTTGTTTTTGTTTATGTTTAAAATATTAAACTTATGTTTTTTAAAAATATTTTATATTATTTTGTAGAAGCTTTTGTTCTTAAGTTTGAGGTTCATAATGATGTTTTGTTTTTCACTGTTTAAGTTCAAAACATTAAACTAAAAGTTTTTTAAAATATTTAATTTTGTTTTCTGGAAGTTTTTGTCTTTAAGGTTAGAGTACATAATAATATGATTCGTTTTTTTTTGTTGTTTAGTTTTAAGGATTTTTATTTATGTGGTATTTGTGTAGAAAAAATATTAAATTATTAACAAAACTTAAAAGTTAACGTCTCTGAAATTTTATTACCGTATCTCATTGTGCTTAGGGTAATATGTACCACTTATCATTTGCACACGGGTGGCAGAAATACTTGGCGCGGCCCTAGTTTATAGCTTCCATACCGGTATTCCACAGGGGTCCATACTTGGTCCCCTGCTACACACAATATACGTGAACGACTTACCTTCCGGTTGCTAATGTATGCTAATGACACCCCACCCTTTTCCACCCCCCCATTGTCCGATCGGCACCAAAACCTTTTCAACTCGAAAGAACCTTTACTAATTCAAGTTGGCCAAATTATGAGAGCAATCGCTTGAGGCGTTTTTGAGTAATCATGGGAGCACGAAATCGCGGACGTGCAGAGACGTCAAAAACATTTTTCCGTATTTCTTCAAACTTGGTCACTATAAAAAGGTTATCATAAGAAATAAAAAATCTTTTTTGGTCCCACTGCGATGACAAAAGGGAGTTGGGGTGGAGGAAATTCAAAAAAATAATATCATAATGTGACATTCTAATGCTACAACAATAAAGAGCATGCTTTCTTATGTTGAAAACGCTACCGCGCATGCCGCAAATTTTCAAAATAACGAAACAAAAATTCATAAAATGTAGCAAATGATCCGAATAATTTCAAACTTTACTGTTTTTGTTCTCTGTCTTTTGGTCCGCACTTTTGGTGCAAATCTATGATTTAACGGTGGCGGTAGGTGGGGGGTTACTCGGAAAAATAATATTATAACATAGAATTTTTTTCAGAAAATGAGTCAGGAAGACATTTTACCTTGGAAATGACACCATGCATGTTGATTTCGGTAAAATTCTAATAACTTAGCCCTCCTTTGTCGGGAAGAAGTTAAAAATATGGTCTAGTTTTGTACCTGTACTTTAGCTTGTTTCAATATTGAATGTACAGGGTGCTCTTGCCTTCTTTTGTATCTATATTATCAAAGAAAAGTACATTTCATAAATTTCAGCTTATTTTCTCGTGGCCCAGCAGAAAAAAAAAAACTTGTTTTATCTCTGCATGTACCATGTAACCTTGTTTTGACCAGCTGAGTCTTAATAAAATGCTCTTCACCTATATCCTTGCCCCCCCTAAAATTTATTACAATAACGACGTCCATGTATGGCCTTGAACAGGTCCAGGAGCTTTCCTCAATAATTATTTACTCGAATGTTCAAATTGACGGTTTGTTGATCAACCCAGCTGGTAAATCTATCAAGCAGATGGAAACAACCAGTTCTCTGGGTGTATACAATAATTTACATATCAGAGAAATGTTAATGGGATACATACTTTAAAAAGATTGTCAAAAAATTGCTCCACTGTGCATCTGCATGTACTAGCAGATTTTTATAAAGGAAACAAGGGCGGATTCAGGCATCAGTCTTGAATGGGGTAACAGGAAATGAGTTTTGTGTGTGCTTTCACCATTTTCTTTAATACGTTTGTCGAGGCAGCAGAAAAGAATATGTGCATAGTTCTATAATAACGGATAAAATATGCAGCAACTGAAACAGTGGAGACTTTGGAATTTTAGAAGGATCAAGAAGATGTCGATTGATGGAATAATCAATTTTAATTTATTTGATCAAATATATAATAAAAGTTATAGTACGTATTACCGTAAACATTTTATTAGCACACCACAAAAAAACTAAATGATCTTGGGGAGGTAATTGCCCGTAATACTCCCCCTTGAGTACGCTTATGAGTAGAAAAATGGATATTTTTAAGGTTTTGTTATGCAAACATACATTCAGTGTAATCTTACAGCACTGAAATATGGGTAGCGTCTAATGAACTACAAAGATTGTTTTTAATGCAGAGAAAATTGATTAGAACTAATGTGGGAGTCAGAAGATACACCACTGTACCAGCTGCAAAAAATATTCGTCTTTTAAAATATTAACGCTACCTTCAACACCACCAATTGTTGACGGGTGTGATACCATATTATATACACGCATGGAACTTTTGAAGGAGTCCGTCACTCAATGAGAAAGAGAGCAGAACCCATCTCTCACATTTTTGTGAATACAAGTGCTATTCTGTTAAACTGTTACTAGTTCTCATTTGTTAGATTGAAAAAATAGCTCATTCAGTTCAGTAAATACCCTGCGAAGGACAAAGTTAACTTTTTTCCTCCAAAATCAAGTGAGATACGAAGATACAAAGAAGTGTTTTAACTGTTTAATCTGGCAATTAAATATTTAGACCCCCCCTATTCGCGTGAATATTTAAACAATTTTGTATATTGAACATAAAGGACATACAAACGATAACACTCCAGAGTAAACAAGAAGAGTGGAAGGTGATTTTTAATGTGTTTCTAACTATTTATCTGCACAAACGAAACTATAAAGATAAAAAGATTCCTGCAAAGTGTGTAGTACCAGGTTGCACTAGCAATTGTGCTTCCAATAAAGGACATAAACAGAAGTGGGTGAATGGTATTCCTCATATGAGCTGGTTATATTTATAAGAATAAAGACAATACTTTACAAACATTTCAAAGGATAAGACCTATTTTAAAGCACAATGTGGTACCTACAATGTTTTCTGGACCTCCCAAATATCACAGAAAAATTCAGTTAATAGAACTCATCTGGGCATGCATCTGGGCATACCAACGAAAAGATTTGATAGCGAAGACCAGCAAGAATGGCTTCACAGTTACCCAGTTACCTAATAGTGAATTTTTCTAGCTCAAGTGACAATTTACAAAGTAAATTGAGTGTTCATTAGCAATTGTGCTTCCAATAAAGGACATAAACAGAAGTGGGTGAATGGTATTCCTTGTATGGACTGGTTATATTTATAAGAATAAAGACAATATAAACATTTCAAAGAATAAGACCTATTTTGAGCACAATGTGGTACCTACAATGTTTTATGGACCTCCCAAATATCACAGAAAAATACAGTTAATAGAACTCATCTGGGCATGCATCTGGGCATACCTACGAAAAGATTTGATAGTGAAAGGGAATCAAGACCAGCAAGAATGGCTTCACAGTGGCCTAATAGTAAATTTTTCTAGCTCAAGTGACAATTTACATATACTTCCTAAGCTAAGCATAATCAAATTACTGTGCCCATATTACTAGCCTAGACGAATAAGCCTGCGAAAATGACCTCTGAATCCGACCCAACAGGTGATATTCCATTCAAAGGTATGCAAGGTAAAACTAACAAAGTTACCCAACGTAAACACATCCTTATCTGATGGTATTCCATTGAACGCATCTCTACGAACTGTCACAATGTACCTGCTAGGAAGAAAGATAAATAAGGGAAGAATAGGAACCCCCACAGTCAAACAATGAGTATTAGGTTTGCTACTTGTGTTACATTTGGGTCTGATTATAGGCGTAGAAGCAGAAAAATATCAGCTTACCGAAATTAGAAATAGAGAAATCAATCTCTTTTTAAATTGGTTGTCTTGCTGTGATTCTCAATTATCTGAATATACTAACGATGTATCGTTTGTGAACGACCCATTCAAATTCGAATACTGCGCAGTATTACTTCCAGCTTCAGAGGTTCGATAGTTTGTAATGAGCAGGTATTTAAATCGTACTATTTGTTGCTATAACATCACTAAAACTACCAAAATGTCGCTGGTTCAGTCTCTTGTGTTCTCCATATTTTTGTATGCCTCGAAAACTTGGACTGTTAAAAAGACAGATCGAGCTCGCATAGATGCTTTTGAAATGTGGACGTGGGGGAGAATGCTCAGAGCTCCTTATACCGCCCACCGAACTAACGTTTCCATACTGGATGAGCTCGGCAATCCAAAGAGATTATCCTCCATTGTGTCGACGAGAATGCTTACATTCTTCGGACATATACACAGAAGCGATAATATGGAGAAACTTGTAGTTCAGGGTCACGCCCCGAGTGGGTGGCGCCGTGACCGTTCCCCTACACGTTGGGTGGATACGACGAAACATTTGCTGAATATGAGTATTATGAGTGCCACTGAACTGATAGTAAATCGCGAAATATGGCGAGCTACACTTCTCAAAACTATTGATAATATTCGTGTCGGCAATACTCTAGCTCCGACTTAATGCATTTTACGAGTTCACAACATGTCTGTTGAGACATTATGACTATGATGATGATGATTTATTGCTACGGATGTAGATAAAGTATAGTATTCTCTAACGTAGTCTTGGAAAATGACTGACGACTTCGAGTATACATTTTCGTGTCTCCTATTGTCACATTTTAGAAGTCACTGCGTTACTTATCACTTTAGAACCCAAAAATGACAATAATACTAAACCAGTACCATCTGATCAGTTGTATTGATGACCAAACAACAGGGAAGCGCGAAAATAATTTATAGCTTCTAAAAATCAATTCAGTGACTGTGAAAAAAGCTTACAAGACAAAAAGTATCAAAATAGCTCAAATTTGTCAAACTTAAAATGTACTTTGCACTGCCTCACAGAATTTTGACACTGCATTGTCTACATCCCTGCTGAACTCAGCTGAATAAGAGTCTCAAGCTCTCAAGCCCTATGGACTCTACGATTGTGAGTACCATAGTACCCCAACAATACAAGAAGTTAACAGACGCTATACATTGCTGCAGATTATCCAGGATACGGTATTTCATATTGATAGAAAGCCGAATAAATATTTTTGATTTTTTGAGGTGACGGAAATTTTTGATTTTTGTTCTGCGAGACTGAAACCTAAAACATCGGCCAGATTTGTAATGAGCATCCCTAAGTTATACATGATAGGGGATTTCACATTGACAAAAAGCCGAATAAAGATTTTAGATCTTTTGGGGTGAAACTGAAGATCGTGTCGGAAATTCTTGATTTTCTTTCTGCCAGGCAGAAACTGAAAAAATCCGATCTCCCTTTTCAAGCAAATCATAAAAAAACTGGGATAAGAATTACTTTCTACTGTGATATTACCTTGTTAGAGTCAGTCCTTGACAACTAAAGCTCTATGAGTATCTGGATATCCTCCCATATAATTATTAACAATGTTCGTGTTGATTCTCATATTATGTTAGAGATGTTTATCTGTAGTCCTCGAATACAGCAGAATTCAAACCAATCTGTCACTAGTCTGTCTCTAAGTAGTGGTTAACACAGGTTCAAGGATGAAATGGTTCAAATACGCACACTAATTAACGAATGTTTAAGCTTATCACAATAAATTGTTGAGGAGGGCAGTTTGCTACTATCTAACTGTGTAACTATGTAGTTAAAATTAATTATTTAAAGAAAAACACTAAGCATGGTCGTGGCGTTGCAACTTTGTCACAAACAAGATTAGCAGGAGTAATTAGAAATACCGTAGCCAGACCACGGACAATAAGGAAAATAATCGCTGCCGCCAATTCATAAAAGTACATTTCCCTACAGTGCTTGTGCGCGAGCAGTCAGTGGACTAACGGATGTTGCAAAAATTATGAGAAGTTTTTCAAAAAATAAAAAAAATACCTCACAATAATATATCTGAACTGCAACAAGAACTACAAAAAATTACAAAATTTCTTAATATAAAAATGATATTAAAGTACTGCTAATGGGCCATGATCTTCCAAAGCTCGCAATTTCCTCTTAATGTTCCTCATTAGGTTTTGGACAGATTCCAAATCAATTTCTTTGATCTTTGCCATAGTTCTTCTTCTTAACTGCTGTTCGTTTTGAGCTTCCCAGCCATTGTTATAAACTTTGGCACTCAGTTGAGCCCAAATGTTTCGATAGGTCTTACTTGAGGAAGATTGGGAGGGTTGTCGTTTCGTGGTACAAAAGGTATTCCGCGTTGTTCTAGCCAGTTTCTCGTACGCAAAGCATAATGAATTGGAGCCAGATCTGGTCAAAGCATTTTATTCTCATTAGCATGGTGGGTATTGATAAAATTGAGTAGCTTAGGCAAACATCTTTGAGTATAGACTTCTGCGGTAACCATTTCGGCCCTAACTCATCCAACGTATACGGCTGTGAAATACCGTTGTCTAATATAGCGCACCACACTAACACTTTGTTTTCAAACTTTTCGTTTAAATTTTACATTATCTGGACAGGCTTCAAAGTCTCTTGTATAAAAGAACATCATTACCTTTGATTTCTGAGTTCGAAAATGTAAAATACTTTTCATCGTCAAGAATAATTTTTATGTTGGTAGCAAAATGAGTACGACGTAAACTGCGACAGCATTGAGGAATTTTTTCTAACTGATTTGATGAATACTTTGGATATCTTCTTTTTCGCAATTTTAAGTTATTTCTCTACAGATTGTGCCAGCATTGACGTGAAAAATGCGTCCAAGTTTTCGTGTTGAAGTTCAAACTCGATGTTCACTTCTGTTGACCATTCTTTGAACTGTAGCAGCATTCAAAGCTTTTGGACGTCCACTTTTTGGTGAATTTATAGAAGAAATACCTTCTTCGCATTCACAGATTGCTCGATAAATTGTGGAAACAGAAATATTTTGATCTTGATATAGGCGAACTATTTCTTTTTTTTCAAGTCGTCCAACTAGACTAAACTAGACTGTAAATATTCTTCCGAATATCTAATTTGTACGACATTTATAACCAAAAATTTAGATAACCAAAATGGTTTTATTGTTACGTTAAGATGTTGACTGGTTACCATGGTAATGATTTCTGAATTGTTTCCAAAAGTGAAACTACCTCCCGAGTTTTGGAAAAAAAGATCTCAAAACTTTTGTAACATACTTCAACTACAACCACTTATACCTCACTTGAAAATACTTTAGTTTATGAAGATAGCATTAAATCAAATAATACACTTCTTAAGTAAAGCCTTAGATGTTTAAAACAACCCCATGTAACTTCAATCAGTAGACTGAATCTTACCTGATCATGGTAGGGACCGTTGAGGACTATAACGCAAAAATATTTTCACTTAAATTTTGACCTGGGTGATTCATATCACTTACATTTTTTTTAATGGAACTCCCTAGATATTATTGCATATTTGGATTCCTTGGTGAATTCTAGTGTGACTTTATGTATCATACCTGGACCTTTAAACAAACCGTTTAGGCGGTAATCACCATTTTTGGTATAAGCATGTATCAGAAAAAGATTGATTATCGCAGCGATTATAAAACCTAGAAGGCTGTGACTTTGCGGTACGAACATGAAATGCGTCAGCTTAGGTCAAACGGTTAAGCTTGCTTTTTTCTAATAGGAATGCCCATTTTGGTTTATGGAATCAAATGTAAAATTTGATTACCTTTCTAACGATATAGGATCCTTAATATCAATCTTTTTTGACTTTTATTTTATTTCAAATTTTCTGTCAAATCGGTGTTTTTCAATTTTCTACATGTAAGCAACCTAGCAGGCCATGAAAAATAAACAAAAGCCCGTAAGGATGGAAGAAACCAACTAACTTAGTAGAAATATGCAAACGAACTAGAGCAATGAAGCAAGATTATGAAAATTCCTTACAACACATTAGCTCTTGAGAAATTGCCGACTTGCCTCTATCAACAGCGATATTCGAAACGGAGGCATTCTAAAACTGATGCAAGAATCATTTTATTCGAACTGGGACAGTTAATATTTCATAGTCTGCTTGATAATTATGCATCACGTCTATAAAATTGTTTCGTCAGCATGCTTGTCTTATACTATATCTATAATACAGAATTTTGACTACATCAAATTTTATTATGGCATTATAAGTTAGTTGTTTATAAAATACGTATAAAATTCGATAGCACTTTAAATAAATAAATTTCAGTACACAAATAGATGGTCGCAGAAAAATCGAAATACCTCAGAAACTGATGATGAACGTAAGTATATGAAATCCTACAGAAATATGAAAGAGCATATTGTAAGTATTTTTTTTTTTGGTACAATAAAATATGGGGGGTAGCATTTAAATAAAAATCTAGAAATTGCATTCTACCTCACCCTGTATATGAATATGCGTCGTCAACTTTTTTACAGCGTGCGTTAAAACTAGATGATATTTTTTATCTTGGCATGTAGAAAACTAATTTTTGATTCATTAATTCTCAATACACAGTATGTTCATTTGACAGCGATTTGGGTATAAAAATGGTCATAAGTTTTGAAATACCTTGTATAGTTTGCAATACCTATTTTAAGAATGAGAATCATTAGTATAATCTAAATATGGTATAATATATAGGGTCTCTCAAAAAAATGTAAGATTGCATTACCACGCAGTTATGAATCACACTGTATACCTAAATCAAAATGTTTTCTGAGTGAGGAGCATATCCTTGGCAACTTGGCTATATGCGACTTTTGTCGTTATCTTCTGCAGTATTTGAGTTATCTACAGATCCGGTACTAAAAACTCACCCTGTATATATTTAAACTAGACTATAATCATTGCGATTCTACCGTATTATAGGTTATAACCAACAATTTTTAAAACTAAGGTCAAGAATCTAAAGATCCGTACAAATATGCGCGCAGCTCGCACACCGTTAGTCGCGATCGCCACCTGTCGGTTTTTCAACGAATGCTTTGTATGTTCGCCGTACAGATTTTTACTTGGAGCGTCATATGGTGTAGCTTTTGGCTGTGCACATTCATTGTGCATCGCATAAGATCCGTCGAACGGGAAAATTTCAACGAACGCCTAATGCGCAACGAACGCGCGGCGCACACGCGGCGCGTGTTCACGGCGCGCATATTTGTACCTTTATACTCACACTCTGGATTTTAAGAATGTAGTATTAGTCTTCAATTTGTGTTATGTATTTCTTGCATATTTACGCACATGTACTTTTTAATATTACTAACCTTCATATTACTCACTTTTATTTTATTTAGGGTTGGTTGTACAAATGCGGGTTTCGCACGAGCTTTGTTAAGCCTAAGCTTAGCTAAGCTCAGGCTTAAAGTCGACACCCGTTGTACAATGGTCGGCTTAGTTAAACCTGGTTGATAATGAAATTCACTACAGTTGGCATCAATGAAGCAGTACATACTGACATAATCATCCGAAAAATTACGTTTTTTGGTTGGGCACTTATGACAGTTTGTGTCAAATATCGGCAACGACCGTTTCTGTCTCTGACAATCATTTGAAGACTCATCATTGACGTATTGTGTCACTTGTATCAGGTTAGGTTTAAACCTCAGCTAAGCTCGCGTTAAGCTTCGGCTTACGTAAGCTCGTGCTAAGCTTGGAGTGGGGGGCTAAGCTAGCATTGTACAACGGACGATTTACAACTGACGTGATTTAACGTCGGCTTACCTTAAGCCGAAGCTTAAGCTTGCATTGTACCACCGGCCCTTAATTTGTGTAATAAATTAGGTTAAGTATATTACGTCTATTTTCAACTTTCTCAGATCTTTTATAACATGTAGTCAGATGGTACATTCTGTGCCCTGGTTAACATGTAAAGTGGGTGACATACGTACGAACTTTAAGTACGTTTTAAGTTTGCGAACTTACTCGGCTCGACGTCGGTGACACTTTTAAAAAACGTCAAACCCAACAAGCGTTGAGCGTATATATGGACTGCCGAAGCAAACAAGGTACGAGCAAGATTTCAAACCAGTTGGATCGCCGGCGATTTGCGCGATGGTTTCAAAGTACGCGGACTTACGATGACACACAGGCGAAAAAGGTCTTCGAGCCATAAGTACGCGTACTTGCTCGTACGTGTATCACCCCTTTAAGAACAGCTTTTACTTGATGCTCGGCAGATGAACTTAAGACATCTTATTATTATTATTTTCGTGACTACAATACATTTCTCATTCATTGGCGTGAAAATTGGAATGGAGTAATCGTGACCTTGAATCTATTTCTACGCCACTGTTGTCTGTTTACATGGCTATTATCGTCGCCCGAAGATAAGCCCACTTGTGTTACAATATATCCATTGCATATAATAGGGTCTGTTCAAGGGCTTTGTTAGCCTAGAGGGTATCACCTTGGTGACCGCGGCTCCCACGCAACTGAATTCGGCATGAAGATCAATTCTTTTTGTGAGGCTGATAAAACAGATCTCAACTTCGCCGTGCTTCTAGTTCAGTAGGTAAAGGTGACCCTCTTTGTACGCATATTAAAAGGGGAATGGTTGTAGTGAAAGAGGATTTCCGTTAAATATCTCGCTGACGATATGTGGAAGCAAATGAGAATATTCAATTAGTAATGTTGATCAATTGAGGTTTTGAATAAAAATTTTTTTTGTCATAAATGGAAAGATCATATATAAGTTTTATAACAAAACTGTTTTTGTTTTATTTTTTTTTCGCAATAATTCAAAAGTTATATCAAAATAAAAATGGGTTTTTGAATCCAGTACCGAAAACACGCCGACGTCTCCCGAACCCGTGTGACATCACGATGGCGGTCACGATGCTCCTTTGGCCAACGACGTCCTACTCCGATACTAGATTCTAGATTCCCAGCCAATCGCGAAAATAGGTACTAATAAACTGTGTATATTTGTTACAACACAGTCGATGGATGAAGTTTGCAGCTCGAGACGAAGTCTACGATCGAAATAAATATGTTTTTGACTGTTTGAAGTTGAAGTCAGCTTACAGATTCCAGTAAGTACCTAATCAAATATGTGTCGTTGGAAAGATATCCTCAATTGACGTATGGCCTAGTGGTTAGAGCGTCCGCTAGTGGATCTTAGGGTCTTTGGATCGAAACCCAGGCGTTCTAGGTTTTTTTTATTTTTTTTTACCAAAAAATTTATTGATGTGCTTTTTGCACTTGTTACGAACATTTTTTCTACGATCAATATAAATATGTGTTTGAATCAAATTTTGTTAGACATATTACTTGCACTGCACAGTGCTTGTTAAATTTTTATGAAAATTTAATTGTTAAGCTTTAAAGTTAAGTAAATAATAATACCAAGTGGTTAACAGAATGTGATTACTAGTTTGAGTTACTTTTTCTAAATTAAAAACCTCAAAAATGAATGGATTGAATGGATGAAGGGATTTTGTTTTATTAACCAACTATTACATTAAAAAAAAAATAATGGCGAGTGATATTGACGGACAAAACCTCATTTCCACTGATTTTTTGAATTGTCCACCGCTTCCTGTGCTCTGCTTCAAACATATATTTATGTTGAGCGTAGAAAAAATGTGCGTAACAAGTGGAAAAAGCACATCAATAAATTTTTTGATAAAAAAAATAAAAAAGAACTTGGAACGCCTGGGTTTCCATCCAAAGACCCTGAGATCCACTAGCGGACGCTCTAACCACTAGGCCATACTTCAATAGAGGAGATCTTTCCAACGACACATATTTGATTAGGTACTTACTGGAATCTGTAATCTGACTTCAACTTCAAACTCAAAAACTTATTTATTTTTCGCGATTGGCTGGGAATCTAGAATCTAGAATCGGAGTAGAACGTAGTTGGCCAAAGGAGCATCGTGACCGCCATCGTGACGTCACACGGGTTCGGGAGCAGTCGGCGTGTTTCGGTACTCGATTCAAAAACTCATTTTTATTTTGATATAACTTTTGAATTATTGCGAAAAAAAAAGAAAAAAAAAACAGTTTTGTTATAAAACATATATACAAAAAAAATATTTTTTTTCTTAATTCAAAACCTGAATTATAATTTTGTGATACCCAAGGAATTTGGTTTATCGTATAATGGAACAATCACAAGATCTAGTAATTGACCTGTAATTGTACGCGAGATTGTTACCTATTTACTTAGTTTTTTGATATCTGGGTAAATTTTATTGCTATTGAATAAGAATAATAATTCGTTAATAATCATCATTTATTCCCTACAGGCAATTCCAATACGAGGACAATACATAATCAATATCACAAGATTATCTAAGATACAAATAACAAAACAACAAATTATATTAGGTGAGCTACATTGATGTCTCAGAACGTGAGCCGACCAAACTCATTGAATCCTATGTGTCGTGTAATATTTCAGATGATTTTTTCTATTATTTCGCTAAGACAAGAACTATTAATATCACAAGCATCAGAGATCATTACTGTGTGTATCGATTTCCGTAAAGTATTATGTGTAAGAGACATCTATGTATAGAAGCAGTGGCGTATATAGAAATCGATTGGGGGGGGCGGGGCATCGGAAAAATTAAAGTTTATTTCATACGTTAAAATATTGGCGTATTATAATCCTAATCTAAATATAAAATAACAATGTACTAATATTAACGAAAATAATCCTATATGACACATATGCATATTAGAAATATAAATTTCTATTTTTATAGATAATAATTCTAAATTGAAGCAAAGAAACCAAGGTGTACTTCCTAATCAGACATCTATGATCATTAAGGTTCCCCTATTTGCTTTATTATTAGATTACATTTTGATGTCGCTGCTAATTTTGTTCAATATATTTTTTGACATTATTTCGTCAGCCTCTTCCCATACGTCAAAAGTGAATACGTGCATGGCTGGTTTCGGGGGGGGGGGGGGGAGGTTGGGCGTCTGGCCCTTATATACGCCACTGTATAGAAGCGATTCGAGATTCGGGATCGCAAATAATTTCCCTTGTCTTTACGGGCCATTGAGATTATGCATGTGTATGGATATGAATGACTTGCATAATAACTTTCGAAGAATCAATACAGGAATGAGAAATAATTTTGTTACGTTTTACCATACTGTACTTATTTTGTTCTATGTATGTGGACCTCAGGCATGTTAGAAACTCGAATTGACTTTAGAAACAATTAATGACTTAGAACCTTAATTTGACTCTTTTGAAAATTGATCTGATGCTTTTGAATATTCAATTGATTATTTGAAACAACAATTGAAGAGCTAAAATTTACAACTGATTGTTTAAAACTACATTAGATGCTCTAGAAAATTCACCTGACTATTTGAATTTACAGTTGACGCTTCAGAAATGTAACTTGAGTGTATAGTGCCCACACCAGAGCATAGTAAACAACCAGCACAACATCTCTGAGGATTTCCTATATAAAAATGGTTCTCACAAAATTTGACCTTGGGATGATTTATGGATGATTTTACGGCTGTGAAGTTTGGGTAGAGATTCGAAAATGAAAATATCGATACCGGTACCAACTCGATATTTTTTAGCGAGATAGGCGCGTTCGGTTCGTACAGAGAATTTTGTGGAATTGATTACACCCCTCAATAGTTATATAATTATTTTCGATACCGATACCCCTACAAAAGTATTGATACCAGCTTGGAATCGCTCAAAAAGTATCTAAGATAAAAATACTCGATATTAGTGCAGTGCAAAAGTGGGGACGCGCGTGTAATTGCCGCCAACCTAAGTTATTGTGCTAGTTGTTTACTACGCTGTGCCCATACTATATTATTGTTAAAGTTCTAGTTCACTGTGAATTGTGCAATCACTGTAACTGGAAACGAAGATACCCTTGAGTGGATCTAAGCCGTTTCCCGAAGGTCACAACGTCACAACTGACTGAAGACAGAGGCGGGTGCTAAAGGTGTCCCTTCACGCACGCTGAAGTACTGATCTATGGAAATGAAAGCTTTATACAATTAATTCTCAACTTTTTGGAACACGCCGAACAGGTAAACAGCTTCTGAGAATACCAGCCACTTGAGCAGCAGCCCAAGAACCAACAGTCCATCGGATCATGATCGGGAAAGCCCTACACAATAGATTTTATACAATAATTGTAGTAATTGATATTCAATCGTGTGGATTAGAAGAAGAAGAAGAAGAAGAAGAAGAAGAAGAAGAAGAAGAAGAAGAAGAAGAGTTTTAACTATGTCTTGTTTTTTCAGTGGGAGTGTCAAAACGTAGCATTGAGGGGGTGGGGGAGGGGTGGTATATTTGTTCACAAGCCCATATTACTCAAAAGTTTCCGGGTTGAAAACTATGTCTTGTATATTAATAGGTTTTTCTGTCAAGGATTCATGAACCTTTTCAAATAACTGAGAAAAATGTGGAAGACTATATTGTTGCTATAGGGGTGTCTAACGGGTGGGTGTCATTTTTACCGCTTAACCCCATTCTCCGGGAGGTTATTTGTTCACTTAAAATAATATATGGTACACACACACTCTTTCAAATTAAATATTATGTTAGATGTCCTATGTTGCCTGTCTCAAGGAGATCAACTCTTGTAATTAAAAGAAAAAATCTGCAGTAGCTAGGCATGCACTCCAGGACAGTGGTGGCCACAGAATAAAGTTTGACAAGACCGAGATTCCTACTACGACATCCTCTTATTACAGCAGACTGCAGTCCAACGAGATTTACAAGCATAAAAACAACTTCATCAACAAAGAAGAGGTATACAAGCTCAACAGAATATGGATACCTTATAGATATATTACCGCTGTTGTTTCTGGTTGGGGTTGATTTGATGTCAGCAATTTTTATAATCTTAAATCTTTGCTCTAGTGCGATTGTATTTTTCTGCTATATCAATTGTTTTCATCCAACAGGATTTAGTTTATATTTCTATATTTCATTGCCTGCTAGGTTCTTTAGAGGTAGTAACATTGAGAAAAACCGGTCTGATCGCAAATTTGGAATTAAACTAAACCAGAGGCTATCAAATTTTATATTCCAACGCATAAAAGATATAGGCATTCCCAGTTGAAAAAATTAACCTATCTTTGATTGAACCTTCCTTAATCAATCAACTAATTTCTTTAAGTTCAAAAATTATACAAATTTTACCGCTTATCTTAAGCTGACGCATTTTATGCTTATTAATGTGGCAAAGTTACAGCCTCGGTCACAGCCTTCTAGGTTTTTTATAAAGTATAGCTGCGATATTCAATTTTTTTTATAGTGCAGCTCGCCATACATACTTTCACATAGTCATTATTCTGAAAAGAGATATCGTTTGCTCACAATAGTCTAAGCTTGGTTCACCCTATATAATCTTTGAATGTATCACAAACGATATTTTTCAAATACCGAATTCCTTGTGAACGTTTTAAAATGTATAATAATAAACGGTCTCCAAATTTGCCATTTTGGCTCTCACTGACTCACTGAAATCACTGAGGTGAGCCTCTGTATGTCCGTCCGTCCGTCTGCCCGTAAACAAAAGATAGCCAAAACTACAGGTGCTAGAGAAAAACTAAATACAGATTCGGAATCAGCATGAAAAAAATGGAGCCAAGTTGATTGACTCAGTACTTCCCACACACAATGATGATACCATTTTATTATTTTCCCATTGCATGAAGCTGTAGTTTGAAATCCCCTCGCCCACCCGCCCGCAAAAAAACATCCAACCCAAAAACTCTCGTAAATTGTTTCTTACGTCTCCCTAGGAACTGGGACGCCACAGTTTTTATCCTGCATGCTTCGAATGGACGATGCTAAACGATTAGGAGCCCCCGAACCGTCTAAAAGCGCAGTTTGACCTGTTTTTATATTTTTAGTTTTTTTAATATTGCTGCGCCGCCACTGACACGATTTTCCCAAAACAGACGCGTTTTCCATCCTCGCCGCGGTGGTAATACTGTGTCAAGATTTCATTAAAAACAGTGCAATAATTTTCGCGTTACGCAATATAGAACGATCTAAAACAATACTCGTATGTATACATAACAAATTGGACGTAAATAAGTGTATTATGCCGCTAGGTATTTCATTGGTGATCGGTCACGAGCGCGCGCCGGTTGATTTTTACCTGTTTACAAAAAGGGTGCCTTCATCGGCACCGGTTACTTGCTTGCGCGCCGAAAGAAAATTAAGTTTGGTTATTCCTAATGACCACATCCCTTTTATTCTTGCGAACTTTCATCTGTCCTTTTATGACTTGCAGTAGGTTACAGTTACTTCTTGGATTATTTAAATGACTATTCGGCTTCTGTAGGTATATAAAACTACCATTAATAAAAATATTTCAGTGGTTTGCAATCCTTAGTTTCTGTTTATGGGTATTGTTTGTGCTCTACTTTTTCATCATAGAGACTATATTAAGTGTGAAAGGGAAGAAATTAATAGTCCTTGAAGAGTATACGTTCCGAAGAGATAAAGACACCACCCATGGTGTAGCCTACAGATGCTCTAGAAGAGGATGCATAGCATCTTTGCTGATGGATCAATCGGAAGAGACTGCTCTTAAAAGAAATAATGAGTACAACCATGGTGCTACCACAAAACAAGCTGTGAAGGTAAATTTCTGACTTTTTTTACATAGTCAAGCAATCGATCAAATTTGTGACAAATTAGAACACGTTCTGATCAATTAAAATTTTTATTTATTATGTTGAGATCAAAATTTCGCATTTAATAATATAAAAAAGTAAATCATTTCTGTCCAGTCAAAAGTAACGATACCTCTGACTGGAGTTCTACAAATTCTTCAGTAACTATCAGCAAGATCGCAAAAAATGATGAATGAATTCAAATCGGTTAAAATTATAAGACATAAGTTTACCTAGCCGCCCCGCGTGCTGGTGTCCACATACCTGTCTATTATCAAAAATATTTTGGAGGCTTCTGACGGGTGGGATTAGGACAAATCTGACCGCGGCGCGCTAGTGTCCTATGGCCCATCTGGTGATCGAAATATTTTGTGCGCTTCTGACCAGTGGGATTAGGACCAATCTGACCGCGGCGCGCTAGTGTCCTATGGCGGCGCGCTAGTGTCCTATGGCCATTTCATTCACAGGTCAATGGACAGTCCATTATGGATGCAACAAATTTTTCAGTTTTACAACCCTCCCACCCCCCAACCACCCCAAACTGACCCTACCAAAGAAAAAGTAGAAAATGATCAGGAACTCCTAAAACGCCTAATAACGATGTTTGAGGAATATTTAGATTTTTTCCTTTTTTGCTAATTACTCCGCCGCATCTGCACCGATTTCCAAAATTATAGGAGTATTACCTACTACGACCCCACAGCATATCGCTGCCCAAATTTCATCACAATTCATGCAGCGGTTGCTGAGATTACGAGGCTAGAAAAACGCCAACAGATAGACAGACAGACCGACGGAAATAAGTGACGCGGATTTTCGTTATGTAGATGTCATAAGGCGTCCAGAAAGCGTGTTATCTCAAAATCGAACATTTTCGCGATCACAATACTCCCCTCACCTATCGGTGTGGGAAGTAAAAGTGGTATGGGAAACATCCGGTTTTGTCAACATCGCTTCCGACTTAAAAAAATTTAATTAAATCACGACAGGTAATTGACGACATATTATGTACGGTGTATTGATATTCCTGAAGCACATGCAGAGTGGCCGAGCGGTTAAGACGCTAGGCCCAGTCTGAAAAGACGTGGGTTTGAATCTCACCGCCAACAATTTTTTTTTACTTTTTTTCAAGATTAAATGTTAAACTTGTTGATAACTATTCCAAGAAAAATGCGGTTTTGTTAAAATAATCAAAAAAATTAAATGTTTATACCAACCATGGCCGACTCTACACTAGACCGGAACCTTAGATGTGGCAACGTGGCTTAGCTGTCAAATAGTGGCCCTATAGTTTCAGTATAATTACTACATTTTATATGTATTAGAGTTCATCTCGGTTAATAAATTAAGAAAAATACTTTTTAGAACTACTACTACTAATACCACTTACATCTGATGTCTGTTTCATCACAGTCAGACACTACAAAATAAAAATAAACGCAACCTGTTTCCTGCCGCCACTTCCATTTCCACTTAAATGAACACTCAATTTACTTTGTAAATTATCACTTGAGCTAGAAAAATTCACTATTAGGTCACTGTGAAGCCATTCTTGCTGGTCTTGATTTCCCTTTCACTATCAAATGCTTTCGTAGGTATGCCCCAGGCCATGCCCAGATGAGTTCTATTAACTGTATTTTTCTGTGATATTTGGGAGGTCCAGAAAACATTATAGGTACCACATTGTACTTTAAAATAGGTCTTATCCTTTGAAATGTTTGTCAATTATTGTCTTTATCCTTATAAATATAACCAGCCCTTCCGAGGAATACCTTTCACCCACTTCTGTTTATGTCCCTTATCGGACGCACAATTGCTAGTGCAACCTGGTACTACACACTTTGCAGGCATCTTTTTATCTTTATAGTTTCATTTGTGCAGGTAAATAAGTAGAAAACCATTCATAATCACCTTGCAACGTTCTTTTTAATCTAGAATAAGGTTATGTTGGGCTATGGTTTGGTAGTCCTCTACTCGTGCCTCTACTGGGCTGCAACCTGGTACTACACGCTTTGCAGGCATCTTTTTATCTTTATAGTTTCGTTTGTGCAGGTAAATAGTTAGCAACAAATTAATAATCACCTTCCAACCATATTTTCTGCACCTGGAAGAATACACATGACATAACAACAAATGAAAACACGGCCTGATCTCCAACGTTGCCATATTTCAATGCTCCGGCCTAGTGAGTAGAGACGGCTATGTCCCAACAAATTCCACAGTGAGAGCGCCGTTTGAATTTACTCAAGTGAATCCTTTCCTAATTTTTTATATTTACTAAGGCTAGAGAAAACCTTGCGACCCTTTTGCGGCTGTGTACTCCCGCCAATGGCTGAAGGCCTAGCGACCGACGCCGACGCCGACGGCAACGCCGACGCCGCCTTGGTCGTGGCCGTAGTTGACAGTCGACAGCCAGCAGCTCCGTAATCCTCATTTAATTAAATTCCAGGAGGAAGCTGGTGTCGGAAGGAGCACCTCGTCATTATCGGCTTCTTTTATTCTACATATAACCTTTCACATACCACATCCATTGTCACCAGTCGACAGCTCAGGCCATGGCGTTGCTGCTTTCAAACAGACAATTTCATGTAATTGTGCATAAAAGTCTGAGTCAGGCTCGGAGCCAGGAAAGGAGGCGATTATAGGAATTGCATTCATATAGTAACTCAAAATAACCTATACCCTGTTACCCGATACTTTAAACTCTCAGCCGTGTCAACAGCGAACAGCTGTTCGGCTAGTGATAATTAAAAATACCCCAGACTGAGTCTTGACGTATCAATTTTAAGCTTTGAGGGAATACAGGACTGTACTGAGTGCAAGTACTACTAATGACGAGAATTGACACTTGGTGACGTCTTCGTCTATGTTGTGAGGTCTCTATGCTTATTTTACATTTTCTCGGCAAATGCGGCGCTTCTTTCAGTATATCAGTATGGCTGATCTGAATGATGATGATTACGCTTTAAATGAAGTAGGAATATTACTAATACGGTCTTGATCGCAGGATTGCCAATCAACACCACTAGTAAAAACTTAAATTTGAGATACACTTTGAAGTGGTTTGTGATGTGATCCCAGTGCGCGACGCCACTGAGCGAACAGTCTGAATGTTTTACCTGCACAAGAGACAGTGGGCGGCTGGGCGGTGTTCTGCTAACCCGCCAGTTGACCCTGAACGACGGCGCGGACGGGTCACAGACAGTACTGCTGGCAAATTTTTAGGTTAAAACCATTTTTCGCTGTATTTCGTCTACAATAAATTATGTATTCCGATTCCTAACTTGCTTCCGTCATTGTGTAACCCACCCTGAGGTTGGATATTATACTTCAACAATTTCAACTTCTTCGTCAGCTGATACCTATCAAATAGACGTCAAGCCAGTTTAAAGTATCAGGTAACAGAGTATACGTATACCTTGTTATCATAATCTATGGCAACAAAGGAGTGCTAGCTGAGCTAAAGCAATGTCTGGCGCGCCCTTCTAACAAATCTACTACAGGATATGCATAAGCGGTGAATTAAGTATCTCTAAAGTGGGTGACACACATACGAACTTAAGTACGCGGTTTTTAAGTTCCCGAACTTAGGGCCGGTTGTACAAATGCGGGTTTAATACGAGCTTTGTTAAGCCTAAGCGTAGCTAAGCTCAGGCTTAAAGTCGACATCTGTTGTACAATCGTCGGCTTAGTTAAACCTGGTTGATAATGAAATTCACTACAGTTGGCATCAATGAAGCAATACGAGTAGTATAGATATGCCGATTCTGATCCTCCCGAGGTCATTTGAAGGTCATTTAAATGGGGTGTGGATAACCTTGAGATGTGACGTGGGCTTTTCTTATAGGTGCCGATTCTGATCCTCCCTGAAGGTCATTTTGTAACGTTGTGTTTTCAAATGTGATCGTATCTGAAGGGCTTGTTTCAGTGGGGTGTTGGGTAACCTTGAGTTTTTTTTTGTGTTAGTGTATAGTTGCTTATTTTGAACGTCCTTGAATGTGACTATTGACTGGATAACCTTGAGATTTGACGTGGTGGATAACCTAGAGATTTGACGTGAGGCCAATTGCAATCCTCCCTGAAGGTCACTGATATAGGGTGTGGATAGCCTTGAGATCAGTTGTATAATTTTCTTATGAGGCTTGATAGTGATGCTCCCTTAAAGTCATTCAACTGGGGTGGGAATAGCCTTGAGCTTGATCTCACAGAAGAACGTGTTCTGCTAACGTCAGACCTTGCCACCATAAGCAAGCAACCGGAGGTGGGGGTACGATGCCCTTGAGGATCTAGCTATAAATCGAGGAGGTTCGAGCATCGATGCTACAGTTGCCTGACTCACAGTGACTAACATATACTCTAATAAAATGCATACATGTAGTGATTGTGGTAAACATTTTACGCGTTCGGACAATTTGCGTCGGCATAAGAGAAATATTTGCAGTGTGAATCCCACAAATGGACCACCAGCTAAAAAAATTAAATTGGATAGTACACCTCCGAATATGATATGTCCTTGCTGCAATGTTTCGCTTCCGAACAATCGAATGGCTGCTCACGCAAGGACATTACAACATAGAACAAATTCATCGATCCCGATCAGTGATGGTGTGAGACTTATTAAAAGTGCATTCAAATGTAGAATTGCCAGCTATAGATTTAGCACATCAGAATTGTACACCGACTTTAAAGAGTTTTTCGAAAATATTAAGCAAAATACGCTAGATGTAATAGAAGAGAAACTTCGAGTGCACAGAGCTCTGAAAGTGAACATGGAAGTATTCGGGAAGTACGTATTACAGACGAGTGATGTAGCAGATATCAAATCCTTCAATACGGTTAATAAAGTAATAGACGAAAGCACAGAGCTGTCTGATGTTTATCAACAATTTGCTGATGAAATTACATCCCAGTCATCTGAGTTTGAGGAGAAGGATTCTGGTATGTTAAATATTTAGAGAAGTGCATAAATTAAGATAGTAACCTTTGTTGTTTTTTTCAGGGTGGGCGATTGAATGTATCCTTTATGCTGAAGTGAACATTAACAAGTTTTCACCATTGGGTGGATCATCTTATATAAAGTTACCATACTTTATAGAGAAGAAGAAGGCAGTGATAAATGTGCGAAATCAAGACCAGTGTTGTTTCGCTTGGGCCGTCACATCAGCGCTACTACCAGCAAGCACCCGAGTAGTGGAAGTGTCGTCCTACCCGCATTTTTCAACCATTTTGAATGTCCATGGTATGAACTTTCCCGTTACTCTTAAAGATATCTCATTGTTCGAGAGAAATAATAATATCTCTATAAATGTGTATGGGATTGAAAAAATAATCAAAGATGGTAACGTCACATATGAAATAGTTGGTCCATTGAGATATGCTCAGAAGAAATTAGCTTTACATGTCAATCTGCTCTATTTAACGGATGATAAAGGGAATGGTCACTATTGTTGGATAAGAGATCTTTCGCGATTAGTTGCAAATCAGTTAAGTTCAAACGGACATAAGCGGTACTTTTGTGATGGTTGTTTGTTATATTTTTCAACTAAGGCATATCTAGATATTCACCAAAGGAACGATTGCAATCATATATTCACAATAACACCCACAGAGAAACTACGAACTGATAAGTTTGGTAATCAGGTTCCAGAAAACATACTTAAATTCGAGAATTTTGAAAAGCAAATGCCGGTCCCCTTTGTGGTGTATGCGGATTTTGAGTCATTATTAAAACCAATCGATAGTTGTGAACCCAACCCAGAATATTCGTATACAAACGAAACCCACACACATGAACCATATTCATTTTCATATTTTATTAAATCTTCATTTGATTCTGACTTATCCAAATTCGTCTTGTATCGAGGTAAGGACGCGGCGAAAGAATTCGTGACAAGGCTAGAAGCTGATCTTAAAGAACTATATTTCAAATATTTGAAAGATGTAACTCCCATGATCCCTTTAACGCCGGAAGAGCAGATTGAGTTTGACACTTCAACGAAATGTAACATCTGTGAGAAGCCATTTTCAGGATCCGATATTAAAGTTCGCGATCACTGCCACATAACTGGTAAAGTTAGATTTGGGGCTGCACATTCGAAATGTAATTTAAATTTCAAATTACCAAATTTTATACCAATTATAACGCACAATTTAAGTGGGTACGATTGTCACCTATTTATCAAACAACTATCTTCTCATGGAGATAAGATAGACGTGGTAGCCCAGAATAAGGAAAAATACATTTCATTTACAAAAAGTCTGTATATGCATGACTATGTGGACCGAACCGGTAGAATAAGGAGGAAGTTTTTACAAATGAGATTTATCGATAGTTGTCGTTTTCTACCTGGATCTTTGCAAGCATTATCAGACAGTTTGACTAATAGGGATTTTCTGGAGAGTAAAAAGTATTTTTCAGATCCTAGAGTCTTTAATTTAATTAGACAGAAAGGTGTATTTCCTTACAATTATGTGGATGATGTAAAGAAACTGGACCAGGAATATTTACCATCAAAGGCAGAGTTTTATGATAAGTTAAATGAGAAAGATATATCTGAGGAGGAATACGCGAGGGCAATAACTGTATGGAGAACGTTTAACTGTAGGAATCTGGGTGAATATTCTGATATTTATTTACGGACCGATGTTCTTCTCTTGTGTGATGTCTTTGAAAGGTTCAGGAGGAATAGTATGAATATTTACAAATTGGATCCAGCACACTACTACACAACCCCTGGATTGTCTTGGGATGCGATGTTAAAGTATACCAAAATTAGCCTTGAGCTCCTTACGGACATAGATATGATTGGGTTCTTTAAGAATGGTATTCGCGGGGGGATAAGTCAATGCAGCGATAGAATGCACGAAGCAAATAATAAATATTTACCAAATTATGATCCATCTAAAGAGTCAACATTTATATCATATCTCGACGCCACGAATCTTTACGGGCATGCTATGTCATCACCTCTTCCAACTGGGGGTTTCGAATGGATGGGGGATTCGGAAATATCTACATTCGATTTAGAAAATGCCAAAATAGACGGTGAGAATGGCTATGTCTTGGAGGTTGATGTGCGATATCCTGAAGGGTTACACGATTCACATAGCGACCTTCCGTTTTTGGTGGAAAGTATTATCCCACCAAACGCCAAGACAAAGATTCCGAAACTAATCCCAAATCTGTACGACAAGAAAAAATATATTGTACATTATCGCGTCCTTCAACAAGCTGTAAGGTATGGTTTGCAAGTAACCAAGGTTCACAGGATCCTTAAGTTCAAACAATCGTTCTGGTTGAAGGAGTATATCGATCTCAATACGACAATGCGTAATAAAGCAAATAATAAATTTGAAAGGGACTTCTATAAGCTTCTAAACAATGCAATCTTTGGAAAAACTATGGAAAATGTAGATAATAGAAGAGATATAAAGTTGGTCACACATTGGGAAAATCATCGTAATAGCATCGGTGTGGGAGCACTAGTAGCTCGTCCAAATTTCAAGAGTTGTTCCATATTTAACGAAAATCTTGCAGCTATCCATTTAGGAAAAGTTAGGGTACATTATTTCAAGCCAATATACGTGGGATTCTGTATACTAGACATATCTAAAATAGTAATGTATGATTTTTTTTATGGTTTTCTTAAAAAGCAGTTCAACGATAAAGTATCTATGCTTTACTGTGATACAGATTCGCAAATTTTGAAAACTCATACAGACGACTTCTATGAATTTATGAGAAATAATATCAGCGAGTTTGATACTTCAAATTATAAACAAAACAATGAGTTCAAAATTCCAGTCAATGACTCTATTCTGGGTAAAATGAAAGACGAATTTCCAGAAGACCCTATAATAAGTTTTTACGGAACAGGTGCGAAAGCATACTATATCAAGTCAGTTAAGGGAGAAATGAAAAAAGCAAAGGGTGTTAAAAAAGCAGTAATACAAAATCAGTTATGTGGTAATGATTATAAGCATATAATAGAGAATGGTGGTCTGATTTTAAGAAAAATGAATACATTCAAAAGTAGGCTGCATGATGTATATACAGAAGTCAAAAATAAAGTAGCTTTAGCACACAACGATGATAAAAGGTTTATAATTCCAAATACAACAAAAACTTTACCCTGGGGGCACTCTGACATTGAATTTTACCAAACAGACCCCACAACGAATGTAAAATATGCTATCGATGCTATTAATGAGATGACAACGCGCGAAGCTCCTGAAGATGGTAATTTGGATCTACTTATACAATTAATGTTAGCCGAAGTTTCTAGATATTAGATTTAAGTTACTGTACGCTTGTAAAGTAGGATAGTATTGAATAAATGCTTGAAGAATAAAGTTGGCCATTTTATTTCAACTTTTGCGCCTAAACTGACACTACTCATCACCAACATCATATTCAGTGGCAAACGACATGACTACAGTTGTTGTAGATATTCAAGGATATCATATCGAATCAAAATTTGTTCCAAAAGAGATAGCATTTAAGAAAGATGGAATATTGTACCATTACGTTGTTAAACCTATGGTTCACTTCAGTAGACTGAACGTGAAAGACCAGAGAACTGTTAAGTTTGTGGAAAAGTATAATCATGGTATTAGATACAAAGCAGGAAATACAGATGGTAACCAAATAATGAAAATAATCAAGCATCACGTTAACAACGGTGATATAGTCTTTCTGAAGGGCCATCAAAAATATATCTATCTACTCAAATCTGTTGCTGAGCTGAGCTTAGAAAACGTGGAGATAGTGAATTTGGAGACCGACAATGATATCCAGCTTAACGTGAACTTGAACAGAGAATCAATATGTGATGATGTAATAAGGTGTAATTATCACTCCCAAAACAGAAACGGTAGGTGTGCCTTGAGTGTTTGCACGATGATTGATTTGTGGATAAGGAGATACCGTTCAACCATCAAAGAGCAGAAAGGAAATCTTCATTTACTACAAGACGACCAATATTTTTGAATTCCAAGTTACATTACTAATGTTATTTTGTTGAATAGGTTGTATTAGTATTCCAATATATTCATCAGAAAAATATCAGACTGTTTCATTTAATACATACCACGATACATGCCAAAGTGTATAGGGTGGCTCATATTGAAGTTTTGTTAGCAAAATTAATTCATTTCTCGAAGTATAAAAATTAACCTTATTCAAGAAATGTTGTTACAGCCAGACGTGTAAGAAACACAGGGATTACCGAAAACGTCTGGCAACATGGCAGTAGATATGGCAGGGTTTTGGGGGCTGTCCCTCATTCCCTCCACTCAAGCGATTCGACCTATTAAAGTAGTGGGCGGATACCTCTATCCCACTCTTCCTTCTAACCAATCAAAAATGGGGAGAGGGCGATCAGCAAGCGATTAGGGTAGGAGTTTAAGGCATAAAACTGCTGGTCGGAACCAGGAGAGGTCATTCTGTTTAGCTTTCGATAACAGACAAGCAGCTACAGCCACCTTCCAGCAACAAGCGAATAATTCGAGGATGTCTGCAAAGATGAATGTAAGTATAAATAATTTGGGTATAATTTGAGGGACTGCTCTGCCAACTGTTGGCAAGGATATACGTTTCTAAGCATTTTTTTCTTTTATTGTTACAGATGACCACCGATGCCCTGTACCATTCCGACGACGACGACTTCCAACCTTCACCAGCTAAGCGACCAGCACCGCAACCATCCGCCTCCGTGGCGGGGCCAAGCCCGACCACTAGGAAAAGGACGGCGCCGGTGAAGGTAACGACTGGCACAAAACGCCAGAAGAAGGAAGGTAGCGCTTCCGAAAATAAATTGGTTGCGAAGCAATCAAAGCCTTTGAGGAAGACGAAGGAAAGCCGACCGTCGACTTCGATGCCGCAAAAGAAGCGAAAAGAGGGTGCTAGAATGAAGTCGTGTAAGTCAGCATACAAGACTTACGCGGCTCAATACCAGCAATATGAGCCCTTCCTTTTCACTTCAGTTGCTGCACCGGAGTCGACAGTGGATTTCTCGTTTCTTAACGAGGCCCCGATTACGACGGATCCAAGTTGTTTTCGCAAGTCACCTATCCGGGTGTTGGCTGGACTTGAGGAGCCTGGTGTGGTGTCGTCGTCGATAACTCCACCGGAACGGTGTCAAGCAAAAATTGTGGTTCATGAAAATTTGCTAGTCACCGCTCCAGTAGAATTATCAACGAAGGCACCTTCAGAGCCCGATGAAAGACCGTCAACCCCGGAGCGGTATCGTACACCCTCACCGACGCCATCCCGTAAGCTGCCAGCTACACCGAGGACACCGAAGATACTAGCGACCGAACCGTCCCAGGAGTCGCTAGCATCTTCGGCATCTAAGGAGAGCGGCAGCTCTAGCAGTAGTGGTTGTAGTGGTAGTAGTAGTAGTAGCAGCAGTAGCAGTGAGAAAGTGGCTACTACGAATGAAACCACTATGCTTGGCCCACTAGTGTCCTTCTATGCTGGCCAACTGCAAAAGGTCGAAAGGGACCTGCAGAAGGCGGAGGCTGAAAAAATGCAGTTGTCCGAAGAAGTGCAGTCGCTGCAGACGCTCGTTGACTTAAAACGAACCGTCGTCGAGGAAAGGCAGCGACTGCAGGAGCGTCTCCAGCAGTTGGACCAGCGTTTGGCAGAGATGGATGGTGCGGAGCAAGCTGGTGAAAATATGAAGGAACGGGAGCGGATCGTTGGGGAAAGGGTAGCGCATCTGAAGGGAAAAAAGGAAAAACTGGTGGGACGGATGGCTACGGTCATAGCTTATGAAGATGACCCTATCTGTCTGTCCCAATCCCAGTAGTTTTTTTATGTATATATTTTTTCCTTTGTTTTTCCTTTGTTAACTTGTGTATATTTAGAGTTAGTTGTATGTATGTATATATTTTTCCATTTAGAATTAGCATTATGTATTTATTTTTATTTAGTTTGATATTTTTCATAGTTAATAAATTAAAATGTATATTTGAGGAAAAATACAACAAAAAAAAACAATTTAGATTTAAAAAAAAATTTGTAAAAAATGTTGAAATTTAGGTATTTATTTGTATATAGGGGTTAGTGATTTGTGTACATTTTTATATAATAGTAGTAATGTACAAATGTATTTTTATGTATATCTTATAATTGAGAAAATATATAAAACAAGTTTTAGTTGATGAAAAAGTATTTGTGAAAAAAAGTGTCTTCAAATTTTGTATTCATTTGTATGTAGTTGTTAGATATTTCTGTAAATTTTTCTAGAATAGTAGTAATATACAAATGTATTTTTTGATCATAATAACTTTTATGTATCTTATAATTCAAAAATAAAGAAATTGAAATAGATATATATCGATTCTGAAATCTAGTTTATTTCTGATTAATAAATGAGAAAAAAATATGCAAAAAAAAAAAATTGTTTATGAAAAAAAATATTTGTGAAAAAAAGTTCGTAAGTATTTGACAAAAAACAAATAGGTTAGTTTATGAAAAATATTTGTGAAAAAAATTATAGGTTGGTTTCTAAGACAACAGGTTAGTGCGTAGTCTCCAATTACACATAGTGCTTACTGGGTCGTGCTAAGTTTCGGTAAAGGTGGAGGTTAGGTCGACTGCTGCGCCGTCGACTAACATCGACACGGGCGGTGGGTCGACGGCTCCGCCGTCGACCCACCTTATCTCGCCGCGCATGCAAAGGCGAGGCGGCGCCGAGCCTTTGTATGCGCGGCTCGGCGGCTTCGCCGTAGCATGTGCCGCCGCCGTGCCGGCCCATAGAGCCGGCGGCACATGCTGCGGCGAAGCCGCCGAGCCGCGCATACAAAGGCTCGGCGGAGGCCCATTTTGACGCATTTTGAGGGGCAAATGTGATCTTCAAGGGTCCTTCAAAACGGTAGTTTTTTCAGAAAAAAGACTGAAAAAAAACGTTAGAAGCATGAAAAAAAATTGTAAGACTGATAAAAAAGTACACCACTAAATAAAATTTTTAGAAAGATCCTTCATTGGTGAAGCCGCCCACGCTCGATGAATTTTTTTCTGTCACGGTGGTAAGGTTTTTGAATAAAGTACGATTTAAAAAAAAACAAGTTTATTGGTTGATACAAACAAAAAATCTCTTTATAATTCACAAAAATAGCGCCTCATATCTCCTCCTCGCTATCTACAGGAAAAGGTAATTCCACTCTCTGGTTTTCTGGACCATCCGGACGATCAGGATCATCATCGTCGCTGTTATCAGATGAGCTGTCAATTGTAAACAGCAGGAACCCCAGTGGCTGTCTTGTGGAGTCGCACGGTCCATCGTCCATCGGTGACCTCGCCACCGCCCAATGTGATTGGTCGGGTAACTCACCATCAGGAACCGCAGTCTCGATACTCCATATGCTGGAGTTATCATTGTCGTCATCTAACCAAGACGTTGAGTCGCAAGGTCCGTTTGACTCTGTAGTCATTTCGCTGCTAAATGTGTTAATTCGTCACTTGATTGTACAGTATGATTTTCATTGACAAGAACTCTCGTTTTTATGTTTCTAGTTCCCCACACTAAAGCCCCCTCCATACCTCCTCCCCTCTTCATCTATACATCTTTAGAAGTAAACTTAGTGTGTTATTGGATGGAACGTCGATGGCATTGGTGGGTGGGTACTTATATGCGTGCCCCAAACCAAGACACAATAATCTCACAAACGCTCAAGGCGCATTTACCGTTTCTGTTAGCACACTGGCACTCATGCTTCATACTATTTTCAAGTATCACCAATTACTAAGTTACTGAGCGCTTATTGATAGAACAAGTAATTGTATTATTATATGAGGGGATGGATATAGAAAGGAAAAAATATTGCTTCTTTTTTATTTCATTCATTATTTATTTTATTCAAGATGAACATTACTTTATACATCGAAAAAAGATAAAACAGTTTCTTTTTCTTCATTCAATTTTGTCCTTTTCTGTTCAGATTTCATACTAAGAGTATCAATCCTCTTCTGACAATCATCTAACTGTCGCTTCCTTTTATTTCTGCACTCCTTGACACGTTTTCTTTCTTCATCTAACTGCTTTATTCTTTCATCATCCGCTGCCTGGGCTGCCTGAAGCTTGTCACAATGGGCCATCTCCTCTGCCAATTTCTTTTCTGCACTTATTATTTCAGCTTTAATTCGCTGAATACTACTTCTCAACGCATCCCTCTTCTCGTCGAAGTCGTCCATTGGAGGTTGCTTCGATTTAAGTAGTGTTTCTCTTAAAATGTTGCTAACTGGTTTGGATGCTGCCTGTTTCGACTTTCTCACTGCTGGCACTGTTGACGCTGTACCCGTTGATGTTCTCGCTCCATCTCCAACTACTGGCGGCATCGATGCTGCACTTGTTGATGCTATCGCTGCATCTGTTGATGCTCTTGGTACATCCATATCTATTTCTACCACCGCATTAGCATCCTCCGCGATTCTCCGGTCTGGCTGCTCCACATGAATAAACTCGTGAAGTTCATCCTGGACTTCTACTGCCAACTGTGTAAACTGCACCCCGTCACTCTGCAGTTCCTCCAGAATGGCTTGCAAGCAATCGCCACTAATAGCGTCTTCGTTCTTTGTTGGTTGGTTGGCCATGATGATGTACGTAATATGTAGTGTTTTCTACGGAACAGTATGAATCTTTGAAGACTGTAGAACTGATAAACCATTGAAAGTAGACTTGTATTTATACAGAAAACACTCTACACGACAGTAGTAAAATCTAAGAGGGGGAACATTGAAATACTGATATGGGTGGTGTACGTGCAGCTGTTTAACGATGTACACTATAATAGACCAATGAGAGGACTGGTTGAAATGTATCACAACCAATAAGCGTTTATGGGCGGATTCACTTACAGTTCGGTCAATAACGATGTCCGTTAGAAGCCACCGATATCGATGCTACATGGCAGTAGTAAAATCTGAGAGGGGACCATTGAAATATCAATATGGGTGGTGTAAGTGCAGCTGTTTAACGATGTACACTGTAATAGACCAATGAGAGGACTGGTTGAAATGTATCACAACCAATAAGCGTTTACGGGCGGATTCACTCACAGTTCGGTCAATCACGATGCGCGTTCGAAGTGGCTGATATCAATGCGCGCATGCGTTGTCGGCGCGTATAGCGAAATGTTCTCTATTTCCACTAATAATCTTACGTACACCAGCTGGCAAGTAGGCGGATCTTCTTTTTTTTTGCTTTCTTTAACGATATACACTGATGGGGGAAGACAGTAGAGGAGGGAGGCTTACCTACCTGGAACTGTATAAATATGATGGTGAAATGAGAGTTCTTCAGTGCAGTTCTGCTACCGCTACTACTACTACTACTACTATACTACCGCTACTACTACTATTTTGAAAATGGAGTATTCGAAGAAGTTGATCCCCTGCCCCTACGATGGTGAACATGAGGTGCGGCGTGGGACAATTGGGGACCATTTGCTGGTTTGCCGTTTCCGGGGTTGTGGTCCGGTGAATTGGCCACAATATATTGCTACCTATCTGAGTAAAGGTAAGTTTCCTCATTTCACTATATATCCCTACACGAGCAAGCTATCAAATGACAACTAGTTTATAACAGAATAATCCAAAAGTTACAGTTGTTCTACAAAATATCTCTTTATTTGCAGAGCCATCCACCCAGACAGGAAGCCATAAGGAAGCCGAGGCCAGCAACCCCACCACGCCACCGCAGGACCCATCGAAGTACGGACTAGTGCAATGTCCACGTGTTGCAGCGCATTGGGTCAAACCTACGTCTATGGGAATGCACCTCCTGCGGTGTGCTAAGAACGTGCCTACCACGCCACCACAGCATCACCTCGCAAGCCGGAGAGATGTGGAGGTTCAGCCTGAAGGTACATAATTCGTTTCTGCGACAAAAACTTTTTTTCTTTTTTCATATACCTTGCACATCTTTATCCTAGAAGTCACAGAAAATTGATCTCTACTAAACATCATTGTATTAATTTTGCACTGATACAATCATATTGTATAACTCTAAATTTTAAATAAATCAAGCCACACAAAAATTCTTCAGTACATCCACATAGATTTTCAACCTTCTGAATCTTACCCACATTCACATAAATTACAAAACCATATTTTCTATTGTTTCAGAAAACTGGGATAATGATGATTATCCCACGTATAGGCCGAATCTCCAGAACAGAGAAGTAATCCGGGATCCTCCCCCTTGCCTCTCCAAGAGGGAGAGAAAGCTGTGGAGGAGAAGCGAGGTGGTGCGCTTCAACAATATAACTAAATAATTTTTACTTAGGTTAGGTGTATTTTATGTATTAGAGATTAGGGTAGAATTAAATAATAAAAGTAAATTGAAAAAACTGCTATTTTATTTCCAAAAGTATCGAAACAAATATACACATTGAAATTATTACTGCTAAACATAGTCTGCGCTCCGTCATATCAATCATCACAGTACATCTGCAGCGTCTATCCAGGAATTCTTGTTCTTTTGGAAACCTAACCATTTTACAAAGAGCTTGTTTCCTCTCCTTTTTAAGACTTTTTCAATCAAATACTCATTTGGAAACTGTGTTTTTCTTAGCTCGGCTTCATAGAAACAACCGCTTATTGGTCGCCGATCCATATCTTCTAGCATATATGTGACCGGATCTGTAATATTAACTTTGCGTATTTTGAAGAGCTCCGTGGAATAATTCGGAGTGTAACCTTTTTCAAATACACCTTTATATCTGCTTATTCTCACAACGTCTCCAAGATTAAGTTTGCTTTTGCCAGCAACCTTTGGATTGCGATACGCACTCAATCGAGTGTGAACATTAATTTCAATAGGGGCCAATCCAGTTGTTCGATGTATTCTATTGTTATATACGTTAGTGATATCATCCAAAATAGTGATCCATGTGTAACTTCCTCTTGCGGAAAATTCTTTGAACAGAAGGTGCTTTAGCGAACGGATAGCCCTTTCAGCAATTGCGGCCTTCTTTGTACTGTATGTGGAATAATGGTTAATTCCATACTTGTTCATGAGAGAAGCAAATTTTCTGTTGTAAAATTCGGTTCCATTATCTGTTTGTAGATTAATTGGATAATATCCTGCGTCCCTTATGATATCGCCCATTGCTGTCGTTACCGTTACCATATCTTTCTTCTTGATTGGTCTACACCATAGGAACTTAGAATAGCAGTCAATGACTACCAATATGTATCTATATCCATTATTTTCTTTATGGAAAGGTTGCATTTCCGCTAAATCAGCTTGCCATAAGTCAGCGAAACCTTTTATGATAGTTTTTCGACGGCGAAAGTTCTTCCGAACTGCCCTGTGTAACTCTTCTGCTATGCCACGTTTTGTTGCGCTGTTAATTGACATATCTACATGTAGAGGTCTGACTCAGGTGATTGTAGAACAGAAACTGATCATTAATCATGAAAAATCTACTGATCTATGGTCTGAGTTGATTTAAAGTGTAGCCTGAAAGCCACGCTGGTAAAACAGGGCCACCTTCAACATCGAATTCCCTTTTGACTTCACTAGCTAATTTCTGGCAAAAATTATATACAACCTCTAGTTGCTCTAAAATGGATATCAAATTGGTTGTTAATACATCAATCTTTTTCTCAAGGCCATCACTCAATTCTAGCGTTTTGCTATTCACCATACTTTCAAGCATATCAGTGGTACTTTTTAGTTTTTTTTCAACATACTTTATATGAACAGAGTCATTTTCATCTGTAGGATCACCAACATTCTTTAACTGCTTTCCATTGATATCATAATTTCCAGTTTGTGTAAGTTTAAAACCAATACCTGGAATACCACGTACAGTTGTATGCTTAGAACTGCGACGACCAAACTTATCTATCGTATTGTGCATCGCTACGAAAGCGTTATACTATTAGTGGGATCTTTCAACTTGCAAATATATACCCCAAAATTAGCGTATTACGCCCTCTTCACGCAATTCTTCTATTATAGATAAAATTTCGTTATCGTGGTTTGTGTGACCCGCGGATTTTGAGCTGTATAGCAATTTCAGTCGATCAATCAGCTCGTTGATGTCGTTCCAATACACAAAGTCGCGTTTATTAGTGTTAAATATCTTATACTTAGGTATCTTCATTTGTGTATGTCCCCTACCAACTCTGGCTCTCAAATGCATGGGGGATGATGTAGATAGGATATTAAATAATTTATTGAAATACTCAGATCCGTCGACATTGTAAATATTAAGAGGTGTGTAATCTTTGCGAAGTACATTAGTTAGATTCAATATGGACCTGAATGTGTGTAGAGTTTTCGAGTCGGAGTTTCGTGTATCTCCTACAAACATCATATCTAGTAAGTGTGGGGATATTTTGAATTTACTAGTCTTATCACCCGATGATAAATGAACCGCCTTATCATCAAATTCCACTTCATGTACACCCATTAACAGCTTCTGTGATTGTGGGTCGATCCTTACATTATAAACACTTCCATAGGCCGGATGTCCTGCTCTCAAATTATCTATATGACTTTTCAACACCTCAGCAACTGCCTCTCTATCCACACTTGAATTAGCTGTAGATACATACTGAGTGACTGAATCTCTTTCCCTCTCATTAATTGATGATGGTGTATCAGGTAACTCCTTTATTGGTGTTATACCGGAAAAAGCAGCGGAAGTCAAATCTTCGAATCTCGGCCCTTTTGGTGTGCTAGTAGAGGGAAGGGTTTGATTTGGATATGTAGATGGTGGTTTTTTAGGAGTGCTCGTAGGACCAACATTTTGAATTGGCTGTTTCGGTAGCGTAGGATTGGATGCATTTGCTATTGTCTTCAACTGTTTTGTAATAGGCTCATATATCTGTTCCAATGAAGTGTTACCGATTTCGCGGGCTTTCCTTACATAGTTGAATTTTCTCCGCACTGACTCTGTTGCATTAACTAATTCTTTTTTTAGAGCTACCTCATCATTGCTCTGTTGTTGTTTCATTCTGGTATATGTAATGTTGCCACTGTGATGTATGCTGATTGCAGTCTCACATTCAATTGATGATATTATTAGTCTTGCAGTGGATTTATGAAGCTATCGAATCCCTTCCGGTACCTGCCGTTTCTTATTTCTCTATCTTTGTCGATAACTAGGAATCCATATTTATCCCTCCAACATATTGCACACATATCTTGAAATTGCTTAAAAGTTACATCGGGAGCCACATGGTCAGAGAAAACATGTGATAAATTTGTATTATCGACCTTAAACAAAACTATCAGGTTTGCGTTGTCTCTAATCACTCTTTTCGGTACCCAACTGTAACTTTGCACACAGTAAAAGCAATCCACACCTTTGTGTCGCCCCATACTGAAGTATTCTCGTATAGCATTTTGATTCTCACATATCACATCATCAAAGATAAAAACTGAGTTTGGTTTGGCTTCTGACGGTGGTGGAACTTCGGAATTATTAGCAAATGCATAATATCCTAGTCCATCTATCGAACTCATTACTTTTTCAATGAATGCGTACTTGGGTTGGTTGAGCGACTTTGAAAAAATATATAAGTTCTCAAAAAACAGCCCATTCGGATGTAACAGGAGAGATACTAGTACATTGGTTTTTCCACAGTTTGATGGTCCAACTATAATACATCGAATTGTTGATGGTAGTAGTACCCCATGTCGACGACGAGAAGTATTATTTTCCGGATCAGTAACATTGACATCTATATTGCTAATGTCTAATTCCTGGTCCTGTTTTGTCACCTTCATCGTTCAACGACTTGACCATATATAAGCTGCAGTTGTTTATATGTGTTTTATTTAAATGCCGCTACTTCTTGAGAGAAGGTGTAGTAGCATCTCCAAAACTGGTGGTGGAATTGTTAATAAGTTGATAAATAAGCTGCCATTCGAAGCACATTTGCCTTTTTATCAGTATTGCGGCCCGGGTACTCGATTGGAAGAAAGGATCGCACTAGGCCAAAAAGGAATAAATAGATTAGACGCGGCCTGCTTACAACACGACCTTGCATACCGCAAATCCGATTTAGCTACAAGACATAAAGCTGACTACCAACTTGAGCAAGAAGCTTGGAAACGAGTCAAATCAGCTGACGCGAACCTTGGAGAAAAAGCAGCTGCTTGGTTAATTACAAATATTATGAAGGTCAAACGACGCACTGGAATGGGTCTTGCAACACTACGTGGACGGAATAAGAAGAAATGCATGCGTGAAAAATCGAGGAAATTAGTAGGTGTAAAACATCGAGCAGGAATGGGTTATGCATCACGACGACGAGGGCAGAATAAAAATAATATACGTAGGAAAATGAGGAAGGCTATAAAGAAGGTGCACTTTGGTTCAGGAATACTAAACAGAGTTCGCAAAAATATGAAACATTTTTCGAACCACAAGCAAGATAACAGTGTGCTAAGAAAAGCAACATCTGCTGCATTATTAGCTACCCGGAAGTATATCAAGTCCATTGGGGGCAAACGGCATATTCGTCTTCCGCGAGTTATACCTATCCCCAAAGTAGGTGGAATTCTTCCTTTGATTCCAATTTTTGCCGGTCTCTCAGCATTAGGTAATCTCGCTGGGGGTATTGCAAATATTGTTAGGTCCTCTAAAGCAGTTAATTCAGCACGACAAAGGAATACAACTGATTCAACATCTACTTCTGGTATAAGTAAAATTGGAAACGGTATATATTTGAAACCATACCGCAAAGGATTTGGTTTGTTTGTTAAACCTAGGACTTCAAAAAACTTTTAAAAACCCTACCCCAACGACCGCTTACAGATAATGACCTTGTGTATTACGCGAAAAAGCTAGAAATACCATATTTCAGAGGGATTTTTATGCGCGATGATCTGCCTAAGCAAGGTCCACTGAGGAATGAGTCAGCCATCATTAATTTAGACAGCAAGAGTGGGGATGGGTCACACTGGGTTTCATATATAAAACGCGGAGTGGTGGTATATTATTATGACAGTTTCGGCAACCTACCGCCAACCAGCGAACTGGTGAAATATTTCCTCAAAAAATCTAAGAAGATTCAGATCCTGTATAATCACAGACGACAGCAGAACTTCAATACCTTTTGGTGCGGGCACCTGTGTCTACGATTTCTTTCTGAAGAGAAGCAAAAATCTGTGAAAAATGGATCGTGAAACACTTAAAAAGATGAGCAATTCCCTTAAAGCATTTTCAAGAGAAAGAAGCCTGTTGAACATGACACAAGAAGAACTTGCCCACATACCCAAAGAAGTACTGATGGTATGTACACCTAACGAAATAGCACTTGTATGGAACAAACTGCCATTGCATTTGAAGGAAGATGTGGATATACAACGATTCCAGTTCTGTTGGGAGCACTATAATACACACCAGAACGGAGATGAAGCAGACGGGCCGCCACCAAGAAAAATATTTTGTTGTTACTGTAATTTGCAAGATATCTCTATGACAAGCAGTAATGAGTCAAACAAGTGTTGTAATCAATAAAATTTTGAATATATAAAAGTGTTATTTTTTTGTATCACCGCAGTCATGTCTTATACATTTACCTTGACGGGTTATGACAGTGTGCTGTCTGCTAGTTTTTATCCGCCAATAGAGCTGGATACCAATGCGCAGTACGGATTGGGGCTAATAGGTTTTTACTCCTACAACTCAATATTCAATGTTCATGAGGGTAATAATCTAATTGTGTTTAAACAACCTTCAGATGATTCTCAGATGAATATTACATATATTCCACCAGGCACCTACGAAATCGATGAACTCAACATATATCTACAAAAGATAATAAAGTCCATAGTTCGATACAAACATAATGTTACAACTGACGAGCTGTTTTGTCTGAAGGCCAACAACAATACAATGAAATGTGAATTATATTCAATATATGATGTTGATTTATCTTTCCCTAACTCAATTGCATCTTTGATTGGATTTGAGCCGGAGGTTTTCGAATGCAACAAAAAACATATATCAACCTTACCAGTTAATATAACGACAGTCAGACTAATAAAGGTCGACTGCGGATTGATATCTGGCGCCTACCACAATGGAAGTGAAATGCACACTCTGTATGAATTCGACATAGACGTTGAGCCTGGATTCAAATTAACAAAGGAGCCACAGAATGTAATATATATGAGCGTTATGCCTAGTGGTCGTCAGTTTATCGATAACATCACACTGAAAATTTTGGATGACGAGGGAAATCTGATTAACTTCCGTGGTGAAAAAATTATCGTTAAATTGGAATTGCGTCGGTTAGCTTGAGCAAACTCCACAATTGAATAGGATGGGTTTTCTATATAACATAGGTGCACAACAATTGAAAAAAGTCGATAAAGCCCTTACAAACAACCATAAAATACGAAGAACACATAGGAATAACCTTATTCGTCATTCGTCAGCTGCCAAAGGCACAACGTCGAAGCTATCACTACAAAATCGTAAGTTTCTGGAGTCTATAGGACTAAAGCTAACTGAAAAATATGGTTCTGCACGTATCAAGTGAGAAGCTGGATGTTTTTGAGGAACCGATTTTGGATCACTCCTTAGCAAGTTTACATGAATACACATACAAGCCGTATGGTTCACCATATTTCAAGAATTCTGACATTGTTCATATACCAATCAACTTCCAAGATCTCATTTTAAATATTGCTGACAGTTACATTTTCATCGAAGGAACGTTTACTCCAAGTGATGCCACGAAGTCCTGCTATCTATCTAACAATGCTCTGTCTTTTCTGTTTGATGAAATTTCTCTACATATGGGTGGTGAAAAAGTTGTCATTGTACGAAATCCTGGAATAACGTCAACAATGAAAACAATGATCTCTCATGGTAAAAGTGCCGCCCATTCACTATTATGTACAGGATGGGGCTTAAATGAAGACAATTCAGCGATATGGGATTCAACTAGTAAGGTCTTCAGTGGTAGAATACCTCTAAAACATATAATGGGATTTGCTGAGGACTATAAAAAAGGAATTCTAAACATAAAACAAGAGCTTGTATTAGTCATTGCAAGATCCTTTAAGAACTGCTTTGTCGGTGAATGTGACGCAGAGCTATCAATATCAAAGATTGAATGGAAAGTCCAACAGATTGTTCCTGAAGACCGCTACAAGGTCAAACTTCTACAGAGACTGAACAAAAGCAGTTTGAGTTCAAGGATTAAGGTGGCATTTCGCTCTTGGGATTTGTATGAACTACCATCACTTCGCTCAACATCAACAGACGTCTGGGCAATTCGAACAACCAACAAGCTAGAGAGACCTTTGTTTGTTATCGTTGGATTTCAAGACTCAAAATTAGCAGAAGATCCTAAGAAGGACATCACTAAGTTCATTCATGCCAACATAAACTCGATTCGACTGAAGCTGAATAACCAGGTATACCCATATGAAAGGTGGAACCTGGATTTTGAGAAGAAGCTAAACACTGCGGCTTACTATGCATTTGAGAGCTTCCAAAGTGCGTATTACAACAAGGGAATGGCAGAACCATTATTCAATATTAAGGAGTTCAATGATAACCCACTATTTGTAATCGACTGCAGTCATCAACCTGATAACCTTCAGCTGTCAACTGTGGATATATCGTTGGAATTTGAAACCAGAAAATCTTCTTTCCCAGCTAACACTAAAGTGTATGCATTAATCATTCACGATTCTTGTATTAGTTACAACGCTTTTGATGGATCTATTCAGAATGGACTTATTCATTCATATTAAATGTATTTTGATTTTTATTATAGCTGTCATGGCAAAAATAAAACACTTTTAATACATTTGTTTTTTTATTTATGCATAAATGATACAGAAGTGAGCCGGATGCGTACAAATGTCATTCTTTATCTACGAAACTATATTTGGTAATTATATGTTGAGGTAAATATTCCTCTATTGCATACAAAAATGGTTTGAGTTCATTACTAATCATCCCATCACATAGTTGATCGATGGTACATTCTTCACGTAAATATTGTCTGCATAACTTTTCCCCTTCTTCATATTTCCTGATTAGCATCCTCTTCCGTTCGACCTCTTCATCATCCCAGCAGATACTCAAGTCATAGACCGTGGAATGTTCCTCATCGAAAATCAAATCTACCAATTGACATGCAATTCTCTGGATAGCTGTACGTAGATCTTTTGCTTCAGGCCACCCCATTGCTGAATACTGCATCCACATTGTATAATGGGAATGAAAAGTTAGTCTGCTTCTGAAACAAACAGAACGTCTAATACCAACTAGGTGCAAATAAATGTTTTTATCTCGAATTTACCTTCTACATATCGCGGGTCCAATACATGGGAGTAACCATTATATTATTTATACCCAACACAATCTGTACTACCTCATCATCAAATATATTATTGTTGAATATAATCAAATTTCATCAAACATTTGGAGCGCGCGCCTGGTGTTTTAGGTGAACTTTGACCAATATATGTTAGTGAATATTTATTTTGAGATTCATTTATCTCTTTAATCACTGCTTCAGACATATGCTCCGATACTCTTTTAGGTAACCATACTTTGAACTCATTAGCATCATCTTCTAATAGTGTTGCTACTAGACATTCACCAAATTTTGATTTGACGGGTGACAGATTCTTAATTGTATGGGCTTTGTTTACAGTTAGTGAAGATAAAGTTCTGAAAAGTATTTTGTTATCGAGTTCACAGTTGATTTTATTGTTAATTTCATGCAATTCAGAGGTAGCGACAGACATTGTTTAAAGAAAAAACAAATAATGTTACTGTTGGATAAATAATATAAAAAGGGTGCTCACCAAGTTATATCTGTACACAATATACTTCGGGACTATACTCTGATCGTCTCTCGACTTTTACTGATCACTAGCCCGTTATTACACTATTTATACAGATACCTTCAAGGTCAAAATACGTCACCGTGCATTCTTCTCAAAACCATCAAGCCTCGTAAGAAAATCATACAACTGATCTCAAGGCTATCCACACCCTATCTGAGTGACCTTCAGGGAGGATTGCAATTGGCCCCACGTCAAATCTCGAGGTTATCCACCACGTCAAATCTCAAGGTTATCCAGTCAATAGTCACATTCAAGGACGTTCAAAATAAGCAGCTATACACTAACACAAAAAAAACTCAAGGTTACACAAACAACCAATTCAAACACTAACAACAAATATTTCAAAATCGTTATCTATAGGCACATTGTAAACCGAAAAAACTCAAGGTTACCCAACACCCCACTGAAACAAGCCCTTCAGATACGATCACATTTGAAAACACAACGTTACAAAATGACCTTCAGGGAGGATCAGAATCGGCACCTATAAGAAAAGCCCACGTCACATCTCAAGGTTATCCACACCCCATTTAAATGACCTTCAAATGACCTCGGGAGGATCAGAATCGGCATATCTATACTACTAATACGTACTGACATAATGATCTGAAAAATTACCTTATTTGGTTAGGCACTTATGACAGTTTGTGTCAAATTTCGGTAACGACCGTTTCGGTCTCTGTTCTTTCATTTGCTCTCTTTGTTAAATTTGACACAAATCTTTCAAAAAAAGACCTAATAAAGTGACAAGCATTTGAAGACTCATCATTGACATATTATGTCACTTGTATCAGGTTAGGTTTAAACCTCAGCTAAGCTCGGGTTAAGCTTCGGCTTACGTAAGCTCATGTTAAGCTTGGAGTGGGGGCTAAGCCAGCATTGTACAACGGACGACGTATTATGTGCAAGCACAGCTTAAGCCGAAGCTTAAGTTTGCACTGTACAACCGGCCCTTACTCGGCTCGACGGCGGTGGCACACGTGAAGCTGAAATCACTCATTTTTCTAATTTTCTTAAATAAACAAAACTTTTAACAAACGCCAAACACAACAAGCGTTGCGCATCGATGGCCTGCCGAAACAAGGTGGTAGCTCGCGGCTCGCAGTACGAGCCGAGACAAGCTACGAGCAAGATTTCAAACCAGTTGAATCGTCGGCGGTTTGCGCGACGGTTTTAAAGTACGCGTACTTACGGTGACACACAGGCGAAAAAGATCATCGAGCCATAAGTACGCGTACTTGCTCGTACGTGGATCACCCCTTTAAGGGCCATATTCATAGTCATCCCTTGAGTAGTACTTAAGGTTCCTTTAAGTAATACCCAAGGTATACTTAAGTGTGGCTTTCCTTGTGAATCTGTTTCCTAGACAATATCTACGAGACGGCGGGATTCGTTTGGTGATGTTGTCATATATCAAATATAAGTGAATTTGTTATGTCTGTGCCTACGCATTTTGATGTTTTCTGTTATATCTTTTTGGTCTGTGCCAGTATTTTGTATTTTGTGCCGGATACGACAGAAACTGACAACACCGTACTCCAAAATTAACCTACAAAATCGCCATGACTGCAACGAAATGTCATGTTGACATGTTATGATGACATTTCGTTACTTGAGTATTACTCAAGGGAGCCTTACTAAGGGACCCTGACGTAAGGTTTCGTCTGTGAATACAACCTTAATCCTCCAAACCGCTTAGATATCCCATGCCGTTGGTGCCATGACTTATGGTAGGGTATAGCGCAAGACGACTTAAAGACGTCGATCTAGGACTGAAATGTATTCAATATCACAGCACTTATAGATTGGTGTAGTAGATATGCCATAAAGATGTATAAGAGGCAATTTCGCATTATAGAAACGTCTTAAGCTCCAAAAGTCTCATTTAAGTTTTCGCACAAAATAATTTCAAGTAAAAATATGAGCATCGTAAAGCGGTATTTACACAGAGTGTGTTGGCCCATCGTACTTAGGACACAACTGGCCCATTGTGCATCCTCCCAGAGAGTTGTTTCCTCAGGTGATCGTCCCTGTAGCCAACATTAGGAAGATAGACAAGTCTCTTAGGGACACCGCCTTTCTGTGAGCAGGTGTAAGCCAAGACTGGCCGAACGCGCACTCTTCAATAAAATATAACTCTGGGCACTCACATTTGCGAAAATTTAGATGATAGGGGCCAGGTAGACGTAGTTTACATGGATATACAAAAGGCTTTTGACAGAATCGATTTAGGGATTTTATTGAAAAAAACTGGGCTTCTTTGGATTCACAGAGGGTTTTTTATCCTTATTTAAACAATATCTCTATAACATGAATCAGTATGTGGAATTTAAAGGATATCTCTCGTCTCTTATAACATCCACGTCAGGACTTCCTCAAGATTGAAATTTGGGACCCTTACTCTCCTTGCTAGGGTGTTAATTAAGTATGTTAACAAGCTTTAACCACGAATAGTACTCCAAAAAATAGAAAGAAAATGTCATATGAACATGGGTCCGGAAATGCTTCCTACGGGAGCTACGCCCCTTTGCATGGGCCACCCTGAAGACGGTTTTCCCTCGATATTCTCGAAACCATTCATAACAAAATTACGAAATTAGGTACGATGGGTAAACTTTTGACGCTGAATCTGATTCTGAATTCAGATTTCATAATTTCAATCAAAGGCGTATCATACGGGAGGAGTTAAGGGTGAAAATAACCCCATTTTCTAAATGGTAATTTTTTGACATTTCGATTTTAGAATATGGTATTTCAGAGATTTCTACGTAAAAATGGTTTCTTGGTACATCTCGATAGGGCTAACCGTTTTCGAGAAAAATATAAATTATTGAATACGATGCAGGCTATTGTAAATAAATAAATGCATTTTTCTCGAAAAGACAGAAAGCCTACAATCAGCATCCTCCATAAATGAACTGAACCCGTTCCTGTTCTGTTTTCAACGGAACGAAAAGCAAGAAAACCACAATGGGATCGCCGGCGCGGAATTACTTCAGAAATAGCGTTCCATTGTGGATGATATCTCCGTTGCTTTCTTGTTAATGTCTGGAAAAGTCGACGAGGAAGCCTTTGAAGATAAGACGGTTTCCTTAGGATGCTTAGAACAACTCATCAACTCCCACCAGTGCACAGCTTGGAAAAAGTACAAGACGTTGGACTAGAATATTTGTATTATATACCACAAACCAGAACACCTATCTTGCAAGATAGAGTGAGAAATACTGTCAGGCCTTCGGGGTACTAAGACATATGGCATTGCTTCAGTAATTATTATCTTTCATCGTAGTTACCACGTTTTGATTTTAAATGCAATCATTTTGAGCATATTGTTCAGGGTCTATTATCATTCACAGGCCCATTCACCTAATTTTCTTTATGTCCATTGGTGAGTGTAATTCAAGATTCACTTGTATAATAGAAAGGTAACTATCTTACGCTTGTGCAAGGATACGACCTTGTGTGTTAAGGGGCCTGGATACACACATTTATACATACGTATTTGCCATGTAAAACACGGACTCACAATTTCTCGCATAACTTACTTTATTTTCAAACTACATATATAATATTTCAGTAGGCGATAGTTAAGACCTTAATGAATGACAGCTATTTTCGATTTTCTCAAAAAAGTTTTTTAATGTGCAAAAAAACTCGCAATGCAGAATCATACATTCTATAAATGTCTGTAATTTAACAACCAAAGCAATATCAAAAAGAGGCTAAATAGTTGCACAAGCGCAAGCTTTCTTCTTCAATTTGCAATTTGCTCTTTGAGTCATTACTGTGAGTTTAAAGGTAACGTCAGGAGCTTGAAAATACTTAATTCATTTTTATGGAGACCTTTGGACCTTACCTTTGGACCTTTTGACCTTAATTTTGGATTTTTGGACTTATCTTCCCTCATCTGAGACACACACACCGGACAAAGGGAACAGGCGGCCACGCCTCCTCGCTAACACGGGAATACGTCTTTTCCTGGATTCTCAATTTCGCGCGCTATACCCTAGACCCTTAACGATGATTATTTAGCTGTATAAGAATCAATACTGTTCATGATCTCTGAGATCTCTCATGATCTTCGATACTCAGATTGACGTGAATTTTAAAACTGCGAATTGCTAGACTTAAATGTGGTGGCCCAGTTGTTTTGAACTGTGGTCTGAGGTTATACTTATTATTGGAATTGATGGAATAGTCTAACTTCTCGGTTAAATTTCCTATTACAATAAATATTAATGGTCGCAGAGAATGTTATGTTAGAATAATATATGATAATATCACAAATATTTTCGTACCAAGGATGTATTGTTGGACGCTTTATGATGTCTATATCAAGAAAACCGATTCGGCTGATCTACTAAAAATATTTAAAACTTAAAATGCATGAAGTTTCTTACGATTTGACTTTGCTGGTCTATAGGACTTTGTATCTAAGACCGTGCTGTTTTTAGGACAGAATCGCACATTCAAATAGATTACGTGATTGACTGTAAAAGATTTAAATGTAATACCTTCAACAGTGGTTTTGAGGCTACCTTATTCATACAGGGTGTCCCACGACGATTAAGACAAGCAATATGTCGGAACTGGGCAGTAGTAGGAAATTATAATTTTGGGGGTGTAAATTAGAGCAAATATAGTATCTTTTCTTTTTATGTCGTCACCCAATGAGGTATTTGTTTTTGGTCACGTGACGTCCGATTCAAAAATTTTAATGGGACGCCCTATATATTTGTGACTTTTTGTGTTCCTTCCGATAAAACAATTCCAAGAAACCAGTAGACTTGGGGTCTAAAGTGATTAATTCAAGAGCTTCAGGTATTTAAAGGACCGTACCACTACCATGAAACACTACCAAAGTAATTCAACTGCAGGGGTACATGTTATAGTCAATGGTAGTGGTACCATCATTTAAGTACCTGTAGCTCTTGAATTAATCACTTTAAACCCCAAGTGTGCTAGTTTGTTGCAATTGTTTTATCGGAAGGAACACAAAAAGTCACAAATATACAGGGACTCCCATTAAAAATTTTGAATCGGACGTTACGTGACCAAAAACAAATACCTCATTGGGTGACACAACAAAGAGAAAAGGTACTACATTTAACTAATACTACATTGAATTAATTCAAGAGCTATAGGTATTTAAAGGACCGTACCACTACCATGAAACACTACCAAAGTAATTCAACTGCAGGGGTACATGTCATAATCAATGGTAGTGGTACCATCATTTAAGTACCTGTAGCTCTTGAATTAATCACTTTAAACCCCAAGTGTGCTAGTTTGTTGGAATTGTTTTATCGGAAGGAACACAAAAATTCTCAAATATACAGGGAGTCCCATTAAAAATTTTGAATCGGACATCACGTGACCAAAAACAAATACCTCATTGGGTGACACAATAAAAAGAAAAGATACTACATTTGCTCTAATTTACACCTTCAAAATTATAATTCCCTACTACTGGCCAGTTCCGACATATTGCTTGTCTTAATCGTCGTGGGACACCCTGTATAAGTTGATGGCATAGGCCGTGTCCTCGGTTGCCTGCTTAATTATGATAAAAATGAAAATTATTGTCCAAAAAGGAAATGGTATGTGACTGTTAGAATAAGAATTTGAATCTTCTTGGTTTCCGATGCGAGTAGGATCTCATACTTTTTAATTAATTATTATTCTAACCTTCTTACAGAATCTAGTATTTTAGCTACTTTTTGCTTCAGTAGTGACTTACTTGAATAAGCAACTTTAATACGTTTTAAATAAGCAGCTTTAATCGCCGTAGTGCGCTGAGGATGACTTTTAGGATAACTGAGATCAGTAACACCTATTATCCTAACTTAAGGTAATTGATTTCATGCATTTGGGTATTCGTCCTCCTACCTTATAAAATACCTTATAATAATATGAATTCACCATTATTTTAAGTACGATGATAGGCAAGCATTCACCATAATTTGAAATATGTCGAAATTATGGTGAATGCGTGTAGTAGGTCAGTCGTGGGAGAAAACCGCTCTCGTACAACACTAACTTCTAGAAAATAATTATGAGTCTTCAATAATCATAATCAATATTCTTTAAAAACATACTTAGAGCCACTTCATTGTGGTTGGTTAAAAGGTACAGTGAAAGCTCCCATTAGCAAATATGCTTGGTCACAGTATTTTTGTGCTCGTATGAGTTTGCTTAACAAAAAAAATTAAAATTTACAAATATGTAAGTACCTATAACTAAATTAAATACAAACATAAGGATACAAAACATAAAATTGCTAGAGATAACTAATAGCTTTATACATACATGTATGTATAATGTGTCAACTTAGCTTTTAAAATGATCAATTATTTTCGATCTTTCTAACCTTTCCATTTAAAAATCAACACCTTTGAAATTATGTTTCAATATTTTTTGGCTGCTCAAGTACAACGAAATCCTCTTTCGAAAACCTTTTTAGGCTTTCAACAGTTTTTAAGACGTCGGCATAGAAATTTATAGGATCAGAACCTACTTCTTCTCTTTCCTCATCGTCATTTTCTTGCAGAGTTACATATTTTTCACTTTTGCTTTATTTGTAATCACTTCATCAACCTATTTCCCAGGCAGAAGTCTTTAATCTAAATTACTGAAGTCATCATCCTTGCTTCTGGAATAGTCAATTTCCTTGAAATGCCTGCAAAACTCTGCTAGAATATCTAAGGGTAGATAATCGTCTGCATCATGTTCTATGTCTATCTCTTCTTGAATCACATCTTTTTTAAAACCTGCTCCGGCAAAATTGTGTAGAAGGGAATTACAGTTTACTTTCTTCCATGACCTTTTAATAAAATAGATAGTTTCTAAAATGTGAGAGATATTGACAACTCTAAAGCAAAAGAAGCACTGTCCATTTTTGAAACATCAAAACGGTAAAACACCTCAAATTTTTGATTATACCTTTGTTAGGCGGTTGATGAGCAGATCTTGTGTTAGAGGCCCGAAAAATATTTTTATGTTTTTCAAGTTTAACTTTTTAGTATAAGACGGTACTGCCAACTATCACTTCCATTTTCTTGTCCATTTCCAAAAGCTAGTTAATCATTATATCGTTCATATATGTTTTTTTGGAAGTCCATGTATCAGGAAAACTTCTGATAGGTATGTTTCTCGGTGCACGTAGTAAAGCAGATTTTCCGATAGCTAAAAGATTGTCCTTTGCACTAGTCGTATTAGCACAAAACAATATTGTCAGTTATTTTTTTTAATTAAGCGAAGATAAAGCTGCATAAACCGCGCAAGGTTATTAGCGGCTATAGCGGGGTAGTTAGATTAGTTTGTAGTAACCAATAACTTTTAAGAATTTTAAAGTAGTCTTATTATTGTTTTACGCACTTCTAAAGTTTGTCGGCACTTCACATGTCACGCTTTCACTAGTAAACTTAGCACAGTCCGCTGTGTTACTTTGCCTCTGTTCTATTCCACTGATTCTGCCATCGGTCCCGAATGCAGTGCTTAGTAGAAACCTTGATATCTTCATGTGAGATTTCCGGTACAGTAGATTCGGTTTTGATATTTTGTCCCAACTCACTTTCTGCTTTTTTTAGTACTGGGGCCTATATCTAGTAATGCCTTCAAGCTTTTCCTCCGGTTTTGGAGCTTTGTGTCTGCTTTCAGAGCGTTTTAAGACTGCTTGGGTGCTTGGGATAATAATTATCGTGTTCGTGTCCATTTGAAAGATCATCCGCATATGAGAAGTATTTTTACACAACAATTATATCATAGTCACAATCTCTTAACAGACATGTTGTGAACTCGTAAAATGCATTAAGTCGGAGCTAGAGTATTGCCGACACGAATATTATGAATAGATTTGAGAACTGTAGCACGCCATCGTTCGCGATTTATTGTCAGTTCAGTGGTGCTGTTGATACTCATATCCAGCAATTGTTTCGTTAGTCCGATGGGCGGTATAACGAACTCTCAACATTCTCCTCTACGTCCACATTTCAAAAGCATCTATGCGGGCTCGATCTGCCTTTTTAACAGTCCAAGTTTCCGAGGCATACAAAAATATGGAGAACACAAGAGACTGAGCCAGCGACATTTTGGTAGCTTTAGTGACGTTATGGTCACGCCATATTTTAGTAAGCTTTGTCATGGCCACACATGCCTGTTGAATGCGCCGTCGAATCTCATTATACAGGGTGTCAATTAAGTATGTTAACAGACTTTAACCACGAATAGTAATCCAAAAAATAGAAAGAAAATGTCATATGAACATGGGTCCGGAAATGCTTCCTAAGGGAGCTACGCGCCTTTGCATGGGGCACACTGAAGACGGTTTTCCCTCGATATTCTCGAAACCATTCATAACAAAAATCCCGAAATTAGGTACGATCGGTAAGCTTTTGACGCCGAATCTGATTCTGAATTCAGAATTTCATAATTTTAATCAGAGGCGTATCATACGGGAGGAGTTAAGGGTAAAAATAACCCCATTTTCTAAATGCTAATTTTTTTGACATTTTTATTTTAGAGTGTGATATTTCAGTAATTTCTACGTAAAAATGGTCTCTTGGTACATCTCGATAGGGCTAACGGTTTTCGAGAAAAATGCAAATTATTGAATCGCTGGAGGCTATTGTATTAAATAATTTGCATTTTTCTCGAAAACGGTTAGCCCAATCCAGATGTACTAAGAGACCATTTTTACGTAGAAATCTCTGAAATACCACACTCTAAAATAAAAATGTCAAAAAAATTAGCATTTAGAAAATGGGGTTATTTTTACCCTTAACTCCTCCCGTATGATATGCCTCTGATTAAAATTATGAAATTCTGAACTCAGAATAAGATTCAGCGTCAAAAGCTTACCCATTGTACCTAATTTCGTAATTTTGTTATGAATGGTTTCGAGAATATCGAGGGAAAACCGTCTTCAGTGTGCCCCATGCAAAGGGGCGTAGCTCCCTTAGTTAGCATTTCCGGGCCCATGTTCATATGACATTTTCTTTCTATTTTTCGGAGTACTATTCGTGGTTAAAGTTTGTTAACATACTTAATTAACACCCTGTATGATAATTATAATTATATAAGAACAAAATATTGGTTAAAGAAGGTTATGTCCGCTTATAGGAGCTGCCCATTAATAGAGCTTTCACTGTGTATGCAAAATAACAGCAAAAGCATACCAAATACTGCATTTCAACAAGAATACATTTCGGTCTGGCCGCTTTTCACCACCCCATCCATTCCACGAGAAATATGACGCATGAAAAACAAAATTGCCTGAATCGTCCGAAAAAGCCGTATATGATAATATAGTACAGCGGTCCATAAAATCTCCGGCAATATAAAAGCCTTCATCGAAAAGAATAAAAGAGGGAAGCGCTGAGGCAGCAGCAGCCCCCGTGCCCATGCAGAGCAAGGGTTGCCTAACGATTTATACAAATCAGCGCGCGGTCCGCGCTCTGTGCTGGACATTGACTGGTGGCCGTAAAAAATGTCCGCGGACATCGGACTTTCCGGACTGCCTCGGACACTATTATACCCGCTAGAATATAAATCTGCGGTCGTCGTCGGCCAGCCGATCATTTTTAAAAAGTTCTCTCGGTCTCTCTGCCATCACCAGCACCCAGCGAACAGGCGGTTATTGAAATTATCCTCCTTCATAGTCTAGGAACTGTATATCTTAACCTGGGTAGCCACACTGCTGAAGCCTGTATACCTGATCTAAGCCGCTGGGGAAAAGGGAGTACAGCGAAGCCCATTTATTTAGCGTATGGCCCAACGGTGGGCACTAACCCATTGTGAACTTATAAATTAATGAGTAAATACCATATGATAGTGTACGATTTACAAACGGATATACAGGGTGTCCCACGACGATTAAGAGAAGCAATATATATCGGAACTGGGCGGTAGTAGCGAACTATAATTTTGGGGGTGTAAATTAGAGCAAATATTCTGTCTTTTCTTATTATTGTGTCACCCAATGAGGTATTTGTTTTTGATCACATGACGTCCGATTCAAAATTTTTAATGGGACACCTTGTATATTTGTGACTTTTTGTATTCCTCCCGATGAAACAATTCCAACAAACTAGCACACTTGGGGTCTAATGTGATTAGTTCAAGAGCTGCAGGTACTTAAAGGATGGTACCACTACCATTGATTATAACATGTACCCCTACAGTTAAATTATTCTGGTAGTGTTTCATAATGGTAGTGGTATAGTCCTTTAAGTACCTGTAGCTCTTGAACTAATCACTTTAGGCCCCAAGTGTACTAGTTTGTTGGAATTGTTTTATCGGGAGGAACACAAAAAATCACAAATATACAGGGTATCCCATTAAAATTTTTGAATCGGACGTCACGTAACCAAAAACAAATAACTTTTTAGGTGACATAATAATGAGATAATATTTGCTCTAATTTACACACTCACAATTACAATTCGCTACTACTGCCCAGTTCCAATATATTGCTTGTCTTAATCGTCGTGGGACACCCTGTATAAGTAAATGTGAAACTGTTATATTAAAACATCTAGTTCAGTCTATCTAGTCAAGCCTTGAATGTGTGATGTAAAAGAAGTCACTCAAGTGTCCTGGATGTACCTTCAGTTCACATTTTGTCACTATGTGGCCAATTGTTTGGTTTGGGTCGACGTAGTGGCAGCCTGGGTTAGGTCCCCATTTATGGGCGTACACACCATGTCCTGTTCTGATACGGTTTAAGGCGCTCCATATATCGTCTGTTTGGAAAAAGACTGTTATATTTCAAAAAATCTGTATTTTCAGGAGAACTCATTAAAGTTTTATGAAACTGACGCTGCAATTATTTCCGAAGCAACAGTTAGTAAAAAGTTTAATTATGAGTTAATAAGTATAGTGACACTACGTCTCTACATGCCCTGAGTTTGAGTATTTTGTGTATTTGTATATTGTGTTCTTTATAATTTTTCTTTTGAGTTGTGAGTCTTTATCATATTTTATTTTTTCTGAAATATACTAGAATGTGACTCTTTTTCACCAAAGAGCTGGCACGTGAAGTATGTTATTTCTGTTTGGCGGTTGTAATACAACTGACATGTTGCTGTCTTGCCTTAATGTTGCGTCACGAAATAAAGATAATTATGACGTTTTTTGCCCCGTGTGTGGGCGGGTTAGAATATCTCCCATCGTATATCCTGCGTGTCGTAAAAGGTGACTAAAAGGAACCGAACCACTGTCGGTATAAACAGTAACCTCTTCTCAACCAACAGCTTTGGGTGGACGAGTTGAGAAGAGTCAGGACACCTTCTTGTCCTTGGGGTGAGAAATTGCCCCTAAAGGCGGACGAACCAGTAGATACCATCTGGTCAACGGCATGAGGATGCAGAAAGCAATGGGAAGCTACTGCTTAAAGATCTTAAAGATATCCCAAGAGAAACTCGTAAAATGAGTAAATGCATTTTACGAGTTCACAACCTGTCTGTTAAGACATTGTGACTATGATGATGATGATGTTGACGTTTTTACATGATGCCATCTATGGGTAAAGAAGCGAAATAGGTTTATGATACTTTTACACAAGAAAATATGCGTTATTTCAAGATGGTTAAACCGAAAACCTCAAAAAGTGAAAATTTTGAGATATGACAGTGTTTTTCCAAACAGACGATATGACAGTGTTTTTCCAAACAGACGATATGTCGTATATAGAATGAGATTTCGGATATCGGATGGGGCACTTTCATCCCAGAGGATCTGTCATTCGGAGTTCATATTGAAGTTATTGGCTGCCAGTTGTTGTGCTGATAGTATTGACGTTTTCCTATATCGAAGCCGGTTTATTGGTAAATCCGGGATATCTTCATGGATAGGGAGTGTGTTATTAATTATATTCTTATATTCTTTTAGCAGCGAAGCTTTGTGGCAGTCGAACAGTGATTTAGAACAAAGCACGTACAGGGTGACATAGAAAAAAGTACATTGCATAGTGCCGATACGATAGAGAACACTAAAATAAGAAAAAAAGTCCCTATGAACATGGGTCCGCAAGGCCTTCGGTTAAGGAAGTGTTGAATTTTCATTTTGTTTAGGGTTTTTTAATATCTTTAGCCAGAGATGCAAGAAATGGATAAAATGGTATACAGGGACTTTTTATCATGCTAAATCCAAATCTGATCTTAGTTTTCTGATTACTGATAGAGTGCGCTACATACAGGGCACCATCCCTATTGAATCGGTCCTAGCTTTTCTAACATACACTGTATGTTATTTTCGAGTATTTTCGACTGAAAAAATTCGTTAGCCCTCCTTTATACGTAAGTCCAAGTCGCTAGAAGCAAAGGTTCCAGTACAAAGGCATCTAATAGCTGACAATGCACGCAAATAATTCAAAAAATTTAATTCTTTTATTTGCAAAAACAATGATAAATACTTCAACAACTGTATTTTAATGGTATGATGAAAAATATCATTAACTTAAACAAAACATTAAGTTATTAGAAGATGTTCAAATTGTTGCCCTGTTACTTCAATACATTTTTCATTCTTCTTCTTAATGATTGACAACATGTTTGATATATTACTAGGCTATAACGAAACCTATCTACCGATTCCTTAATTTTTATGGATAATTGGTCTTCATTATGTATTTCTACATCATAAACTAAATTTTTCATAAACCCCCAAAATAAAAAATCGAGGGGATTAAGGTCGGGACTAGGCTCTCGTCGACCAATGCAAATCTCCTGTCCAAATATTCCCGCCACTCAAGAAAAGTGAGCTGGCGCCCCATCAGGCATGTAATACATTCTTCCAATAATGGCCAATGGGACATCCTCTAATAATGTGTTTAAATCATTCTCCAAGAAATTTCTATACAGTGCAATCGATTGGGCAATCGAAGGCACACATTAATAGAGATCCCATATTGAATGACTTCGAATTACAGTTTGATGAGGATTTTCATCACTCAATGGTGCTTGTTATGTAGGTTCAGAATACCATCACGACTAAAATCAGCCTCGCCAGTAAACAAAATCGATGAAATAATGTTTTGTCTTTGGTTTTGCAACCATTCGCAAAATTGTATACGAGGAATAAAGTCATGTTCCAATAGTGAATGAATTTTTTGGAAATGATATGGGCAAAGCAGTTGTTCATTGAAAATTTATCTAACTGACTCATGGTTAAGGTTTCGCACCGCTGAACTTGTTTTCCTGGTGCTTGTTCTCGGATTATCTTCTACTATTCGTAAAACAGCATCTGTTATTAAACATTAAGACCATTTTATATTTTTATACTCTTGTACCTTGTACAAAACTGTTTGTATACAGGGTGGCCAATCGGGTGACGATAATAATTTTTTTTTAGATAGCCCGTACCGAGACCTATCCAGAACACCTCCATGTATGTGTACCGATTATTGACAGTTTTCGAGTTATGATTTTCTTTTGAAAACTTAGAGATTTTCCAGTTTTTCCAAGGAATCGTCAAAAACAAAAACAAGAATGCTTTTTGGCTTTTATTTTTTTCTGCAATTATACTCAGTATTAAGCCTTTTTTAATATCCAATAAAGAGAACCTGTACATCCGGACAATAATTAAGTACATTTTGGGCTCAAAGTTTGAAATCTCTGTTTTTAGTCAGGAGACCAAAACCTTCAAAATAAAATTAAAAATACTTATGCCTTGTTTTGGAGTTTCAAACTAATCTTAAAAACCTTGCAAGACATTGTACTTTCAAAGCAATAAAGAAAAAGTAGCACCTATGGGGACATTTTGTGCCGTACGTGAGTGTTAAAGGTAAAAAGGTGATAATTCACGAATTTCCAAAATGATTTAAAAAACATTATTTTGCTTTATTCTGACAAATTAAAGAAAAAAACTCGTAACAACTAATAAACCCGATAATCATTGATGTTTTGATGACTTTTAATAAAAAAACTAATACCCAAATTGTGATTTTTCAAGTGTGTTTGCTATGTACTATTGAACTTCTGCTACATTAAGTTGTATGGAAAGTTAACAGGGGAAAGGAATAATAAAACAATAATCTGACTTCCAATTTCATGGCAGAATTACCTGGGAAGCGATGTCGTAGCATACGCCATCCCTTTCTTTCAGAGTAGCTTTTTGCGAGCTCATGTCGGCGAAGCGCAGTTTTCGGTAATAGGCAAGGCAATGTTCGGATGGACCTGAAAAGGTGATTTATATCGCTAGGTCTTCCTTAACAGGTCAGTAGACAGCCTATCATGAATACAACAAGTTTTTCAGTTTTTCAATCCCCCACCCCCCAAACACCCAAATTCCACCCCCACCCAAAAAAAACCCAGAAAATGATCAGGAAACTCTAAAACGCCTAAAAACGAAGTTTGAGGAATATTTGAAATTTTTGTTTTAATTACTCCGCCGCCCATGTACCGATTTCCAAAATTATAGCAGCATTACCTACTAAGACCCCACAGCATATTGCTGCGAAAATTTCATCACAGCCCATGCAGCGGTTAGTGAGATTACGAGGCTAGAAAAACGCGTACAGATAGACAGACCGACAGGGAGACCGACAGACAGAACGACGGAAATTAGTGACGCGGATTTCCGTTATGTAGACATTATAAAATGCCCAACAAACCTATTATCTCAAAATCGAAATTTTTCACGATCACAATCCTCTCCTCACCTATCGGTGTGGGAAGTAAAAGGAATGGCGTATGCTACGATGACGCTTCCCAGGTAATTTCGCCATGGAATTAAAAGTCAGATTGTTGTTTTATTATTCCTTTCCTTTGTTAACTTTCCATACAACTTAATTTAGCAGAAGTTCAATAGTACACAGCAAAAAGCACAGGTATTAAGTCTTTTATTAAAAGTGATTAAAACATCAATTATTATCGTGTTTCTTAGTTGTTATGAGTGTTTTTTTTTAATTTGTCAGAATAAAGTAAAATAATAATTTTTTTTCAAATAATTTTGGAAATTCGTGAATTATCACCTTTTTACCTTTAACAGTCACATACGGCGCAAGATGCCCCCATAAGTGCTATTTTTTCATTATTATTTCGAAAGTGCAATATCTTGCAGAGTTATTAAGATTAGATTGGAGCTCCAGAACCAGGCACAAGTATTTTTAATTTTATTTTGAAGGTTTTGGTCTCCTGACTAAAAACAGAGATTTCAAACTTTGAGCCCAAAATGTACTTAATTATTGTTCGGATGTACAGGTTCTCCTTATTGGATATTAAAATAGGTTTAATGCTGAGTATAACTGCAAAAAAATATAAGCCAAAAATAATTCTTGTTTTTGTTTTTGACGAATTCTTGGATAAACTGGAAAATCTCTAAGTTTTCAAAAAAAATCATAACTCGAAAACTGTCAATAATCCGTACATATACATGGGGGTGTTTTGGATAGGTCTTGGTACGGGCTATCTAAAAAAAAATTATTATCGTCACCCGATTGGCCACCCTGTATATCTGTTTGAGTTCTAAGCCATATAAATATAAAAATATCAAACACATTTTGCAACGTGTAAATAAAATAAATAATAAACTGATTTTTTACACATATACAGCTGAGTTTGTAGGTGGCATTTGTTATTTATTATATACATATTTATTTTTGAGCATATAATTCCAAAGATGTTGTCTAAAGGGTCCCACAGACATCGTTCTTTTTCATCACGTTTGCACGACGTGCCAACCAATGTCAGTTAAACCGATGGAACGATACCTCCACACACTGTTCGGTTTTCTTTCAGTTTCTCGCAAATATGGGTAATACTTTAGCATTGGTGGCGGCTTTAGCTATTAAAGTGAAATACAGCAAGAAAAAATGTTCTAAATGGGTGAAACAGTGGCTTTTAAGAAGAGACCAATTCTCCCATATAAATCTATTAGAAGAATTGCGTCTGGAACCAGGGGATTGGTACAATTATTTGAGGCTGGATGAAGAAACATACTTAGAATTACTTGATTCAGTAGCGGTAGACAAAGTATTTCCCATCATGAACGTCTGACAGCTACATTGAGATTCCTTGCTACGGGTAGAAGCTACGAGGATTTGAAATTTTCAGTTGCGATATCCCCCCAAGCTTTACAAATTGTACCTGAAACCAGAACGACACTGCAGAATCCCGTCGTGATTGCCCGATGAACGGCCACACATGTACCGAGTTGCACGATGGCGTTCCAAACCGACGAGTAAAATCAAGCTCGGACAGATTTTTTGGAACGACGGTCAACACGACGGTTTTTCGGCACACACGGACCGAAATGAGTGTGATCGTTTGGCACGTCGCCGTCGTGCAAACCTGATGAAAAAGAACGAGGTTTGTGGGGCCCTTAAGGGAGCCTCTTGTCGCAATTTTTTAATGTAACGTGATCAATTTTTCATCTCTTTTTTGGAATTCAAAGTACTTTAATCCTAAAAAGAGGGACGGTCGTCATTTCAACGACAGAAACCCTGCAAATCAACACTGACCGGTCTATAGGTTCAGATTCAGACGCAGACTCCAGATTTATGCTCTTGCGGACGATCGGCCGGAATCCCAGCGATGCTTGGCTTCGCGATGACGAGATTGTATTGTCCGTCTGTTTTATTATATTTTAAATTAATTCTCTCTCATCGTCGAGCCATTAATTTTATTTTGAACGTTTGTGGAAGCGCCACTACCGATGTGGATGCGCCATCGGCAAGTAATCACCACGAATATTCAATCTTCTATGAGTACACCCTATTGTCCTCTGAAATATCGCGCTAGATCGACATATAGAAAAATCAAATCATATAGTACTTTTCACATCACTTGCAGAATTTGCGCATAGTTCCTTGCCTGTCGATGTCTGAATTAATGATTAAATATCTAAGCTAAAAAATAATATATAAATTCTTACTGTATAGAGTCGATTTTCAGAAAACGACTTTTTTGACTCGAAATGGGGGTCAAAATGATCTATAATCTACTGAAAAAGGAGTGTTTCCATTTCCTCCGATGAAAATGGAAAAAATTGAGTGCCACAGTTCCTCAAATCTATCGAATGGATTAATCTCTTCGAGCAGTGGGTATTAGGGCCAGTTTCTCAATGTACAGTCAAATATCATATCTGGCAGTTAACAGCTAACTTGTTGTTTAAACACTCGAAGGTTTAACTTTATCTTACAGCTGAATCCCTTTAGGGTCGGTTTCTCAATGTCCAGTTAAATATTTATCTGGAAGTTAACTGGTAACTGTTAGATAAATTGTTTAAACGATTGAAGGTTAAACTTACGAATTCACATAAATCTTATCTGACAGTTGATCCATAGAAACGCTAACTGGCAGCTACCTCTCTGACACTTTTAACTGGACATTGAGGAAACGGCCCTTCACCAGACTGAAACTAATACCACCATTACCAACCTACATTAAAATGATAGAATAAACATAAATGCACAAAACATAATAAATACCATTTAGGGCCGGTTTCTCAATGTCCAGTTGAATATTTATCTGGAAGTTAACGGTTAACTGCTAGATAAGTTATTTAAGCAATTCAAGTTTAAACCTCATGTCATAGTTAAAACCTGAACGAGTTAACGTAAATCTTATCTGAAAGTTAATATCCATAGAAACGCTAACCGGCAGCTACCTATCTGAAACTTTCAACTGGACATTGAGAAACCGGCCCTTAGGGAAGTTAACAGCTATCTGTCAAATAAATTGTTTGAACAATTGAAGGATTAGCTTACGAATACACGTAGATCTTATCTGACAGTTGTATACATAGAAACGCTAACTGGCAGCTACATATCTGACACTTTTAACTGGACACTGAGAAACTGGCCCTTAGGCACACAAAACATATTTTATTTTTTTATAAAACATGCCACACCACAAAACACACTTAACTATTTATAAAACTCACTGTTACTCAGGCGTACCAACCTGAACGAATTCACGAAAATCTTATCTGACAGTTGACATATGGTTCAGAAACGCTACAAACATATTTAACTGACAGTTGTCGTTAACTAGCAGCTCAATACTACAATACAAACACTAGCTCATTAATAAATAAATAAATGTATGAATAAATTAATAAATAAATAAGTATCTGGGCTACTGTTGTCTGCCTATACTTTTGGCGGCATTTCTTATTTCAATCATGTATATTCTTCGTTTCTATATTCTTATTATTCTACAAAATGTTATATCTCACTAGACAGCTTTCAAACAAACATGGAGTAGTTAAAATTATGGGTAGGAGGGGATGAGTTGCTCCAAAAAATTTTTATATTTAAAGAACTTCGTATAATGTTCTGGTGGTTTCCATTACTTTTCAGAACTAGCTGGTTATATTTTTGTTTGACTTTAACGTAACATATTAAATAATTCTTGTTACCTGTTCCAAATGAGTTTATAATTTTTTAACTGAGAAGTATTTCCCACCGTCCTACCTACCTACATATGTTGTATAAAGAGCAAAATACCTAGCCTAGAGTACTGCTCGCATACCCGGGGGAGGTGCTGGAGATATCACCCTAATCTTTCTCGCCATGGTTCAGAGAAGATGAAATAAACTAGGAGCTGGCATTGTCTTGACGCGCCACCTCCAGACACTTTCGCGTCTACGTACAGTTTGTTACCTTTTACTTTTCCACCGGCATGCCAAGTTAGCCTGTTCACAACCCTGGTATACAAACATTTTTTTTTGTATCTAGGCTTTCCCTTTACAGCTATATAGCGACTCGTACGTACCGAATACCGATAAACCTCGCACGTGCATTTTTTCCACCGTTCCAATTAAAGCGTACCGAATAGCGTAGCGCGATAATATTAAATTCTCCAATTCGGAGTTCGGAGATAGCAATAAAACAAGAAATCATCTCTCATAAGAAGATACGATCGCATATGTTAGTGAATTAATCTGAAAGTTTTGGAGTTGGGAAGAGCGGGGCGCAATATCGCGCATTGTGCTCACAGGCACAATGGAATTGTGACTTTGCATAGATATACGTTCTTCGTACAATGCTCATGCAGGAATCAGCGGGGGCATGAAATTCAATTAGTTCGCGTCTCTCTGCATACATATCAAGCTCCCGGTTATTGTGTCTTTATCATTCGATGCTCTACGATAAAGGACTTTAATCGGATTTACGAGGGAGCGTAGGACTAGCCGGGATCATGATTTGATACTACCTCTTGTAACAGTTCACCCGTTTTCAAAACTATTTTTATTTTTATATTATTTACTTGGCTACCATATACAAATAGTTTACAACTTCCATTTTTAGCAACTACTTCCTCATTATACTAGTTACATTTTTATAACTATTTTACTTCTCACCTCTACCTTTTCCCATCTCTATTTCTTTCAGCTGGAAATATTATATTTTACAAACGGCGCAAGTGCGCAAAAATTTTGGGAAAATCTAGTGAGTGGGGGTATGCTCTCGCTCTCCACCAAGGTTACCTTTTATTTCGAAAAACACGTACCTCTTCCCTTCTTATGTCTCTCTAAGACAATCTTTCGTGTCTGTGCAATTAAGTGGTAACCAAGGAAAACCACCTTTTTTCGAGGTGCCACCATCAAGACCACCTCTTCTTTGGAGGGGATCTGCACTTTTTTTCGGGGTGCCACCATCAAGACCATTTTTCTTTGGAGGGGCTCTGCACTTTTTCGGGGTGCCACCATAGAACCACACTTCTTTGGAAGGGCACCACACTTCTTCCATGCCATGAACACTTCTTTGGGGTGACACCACCAGAACTCCATTTGAAGGAAGCCAGCCTTCTTTGGGGTGCCACCAGCAGCATGTAACACCTTCTTTGGAGCATCACCTTCTCTTCGGAAGGGCACCACGAGAACTACTCCCTGGAATTCCCTCTGAAGCTAAGTTCTTGTTTAAAAAAAATAGATAGAATACAAATGTACTGCATTCATATAATATATGAAATAAATCTTTATTAAACCATTGTTGTCCTGTTTTCATTTCTTGGTGGCTAGCTAGACTCACGCACACACGCACGCACCCACATACCCTTGTCTCATACAATCCGATTGAGCTGCTGGTTGCTATGGGCAATATGTTGGTTGGTGGCTCATCACCAATCAGCGCTTGTATTGTTACACTCTATTCCAGCAGTAGTTAGTAGGGTCAGGAGATAATTCAAAATAATTTTACAATTCGATATTTATATTTTGAAATAATTATGACTATAATAATAACATTACGGAACATGCTTCGGCACAATTAAAATCCCTCATAGTTGCCGAAGTCGACTTCCTTTCAAGACTTCATAAAGACAAGCCAATGCTTGGAATTTTCTACAAACATCTAGGAGAGCATGCCTTGTCTGAGCAATTTACCTTCTCTTTCCTAAGGCCTAGTAGGTTGAAGTCGAAGACTGAGGGCTTTATAGTGGTTTGCCAAGATGGGGTCTTCAACACCTTGGTATACCGTAAAAGGGTTATGGGTGCAGATGTATCCGACACCCGTTGTAGAGCTTGCCAACAGGCGCTAGAGACGCTTATGCATCTCTTGTCGGCGTGTAAGACGTACGCTGGGACGACTTACGTCCATCGGCACAACGCGGCTCTACGAGTGCTCTACTATCATTTAAGGCACTCATACGATATCGATGAGACACCGGTGCTGCCATACGCTCCAAGGGATATAGAGTCCATTGTGGAGAACGAGAGATCCAAGATTTACTGGAACTACTTGTTCTCTATGCTCGAGCTTCTACAGGCAAACAAGCCCGACATAGTCCTTCTCGACCACCAACAGGAGACGATGTTCCCTATAGAGTTTTCGGCACCTGCCGAGGTGAACATCGCCTCCAAGGAGGATGAAAAGCGGACCAAGTGTCACGAGTTGCTCGGGCAACTTCGCAGGCTCTGACCAAGCTACACCACGGTAAGTCTTCTGGTTATGGTCATTGGATCCCCAGATCCCTGCACTGCGCAAAATACCGGTATGCCATACGGTGGCGCACATCTTAGCCGCCAAAATGCAGAAGGTAGTGATCCATGGGTCCCTTCGTTTACTTAGGGCGTACGATTCGCGGACCCAGTGATTGCTCAACTCTGTAGTAGGTAATGATAAAAAAACCGATTTAGATTTTTTTAAAAAATTTTTATTTTACGCGAACATTTACTAGAGCAACGTATATATTTTTACACCATCGAAAATTAGAGGTTTTGACATTTTGAAAAAGGCTAATACCTTGACGAATGAATTTTCGATTGAAAATCGGGGTCCTTTAACGATGTTGAAGTCAAAATAAGGTGAAAAAATAGATATTTCAAGTCAAGCGAATTACAGTGTATTTAGGACATAAAAAGGTAGGTTTTCATCAAATTTGGTTAAAGAAAAAATCTAAAACCAAAAACTTGGTTTTTTGATTTTTCACATACATTTTGAAATTAGGTAAAAAAATTGTGAATACAAAAGCTACTGACCTTTTTATTACCTACAACTTTACCATTTGACATTTTTCCATAGGGCATGTAGTTTTACTGAAAATTGAGATATACCGTTTTTTACCATTAATAAGTAACCCCCTTACCCTTCCCGGCCTCAGATCGGCCGTAAATTATTTTTTTCATTTTTATTGTGTTCTCCTGACTTTTAGAATGGATTTCACCCTACTATAATTTTTCCGTTTCAAAAATTATCTACCCTGGCCTATTCAGAAATTAAGGGTTTTCTGCCATTCGTCTCTAAGTATAGTTTGTATATTGTCAGGTACCCCGTTTTTTTTCGTAAAAAGATAGTTGGGCAAATTTTTTGGTTTTCAATCAGGAGAAACGCTCGTGTTTAGATTAATTTATGATTATTGAATACGGATTCGGCCTATGTTTTGAATTTTGCCACGTTTTAAGTAAACTATATATTTGCATACCGCGCTGATCTGCGTAGTTAGGAATCAATTTGAAAATGCAAAGTCGCAAAGCCAATCTGAGTACACCATTAGGTTCAGCGGTCAATTTTCTATAAAGAAAGAGAAATAATAAGATCAAATCCTAAGCTCAACGTTCTGAAACCGAAAAAGTCCAAAGGTACCCCCGTTTGGTGAAAAAAGACAAAATGAGCAAAATTTTTGGTTCTCAATCAGGACAAAAGCTCGTGTGTTGGTTAATTTCGTAGTACGAATTCGGCTTCTGCTCCGAAGATTTTCTCTGAGAATGCGAAGTTGGAGGGCGAATCTGAATAAACCTTCGGATTCAGCAGTGGATGTTCAACGTAGGTGACAATATGTAGACGAGTAAATAAACTTAAAAGAGTACGAAAACTCCGCTATCTTCTGGACATATCTAATAGGCCTTTACCTCCTCCAAGTACCACTGGCATCTAATAGGCGTTATATTTTTTTATCCATATATTCCATTTGAGCGTAAAGCCTATAACGAACTACTTTATGTTGTATGAAGTCGATTTTCTAGTTAACGCCTTTTCTTTTGCAATAAGCGATATCCTCTAGAAAATTTTAACGTCTCCACACAATATTTTGGACGAACGCAACTTAATAAGGAAATAATATTCAGGGCAGCTAAGTTACAATCTTCAACAACACATCCTTCATATATTACATATTTATATTTCAAATTAATTTATCGCTACACCATTGTTACCTATTTTTTTATACACCTTATACACATCCACGATTCAACGTAAGCAAAAAAACAGTTAATCTAAACAGAACCAGTTCACCATCCATGCTGTGTAACAGTTTCATAATGCGAAACAGCGCCATGGTGTGTAACTGCTTGATGGTTACCATCAGTGTAGATCACAGGAGCAGCTGTCACAACGTGAGCCTGGTGTGCAATTGGGTCCTTGTGTACCACTGCGTTGAAACCGTGTACTGCATCTGCTGTGTATTCCACTGTACGCTGTGTACCATCAGAATCTATCAGAGAATAGCTGCCTGCAAGAAGTTCATAGAGAAATGTTAGCTTACTTCATTTATTTTTATAATAGGAAATAGCTAGCGAAAGGAATTAAGTAGTAGGATAAATGTATGTATATTTTATCGAAGGGTTTCGTATGAACTCAGCGCCCTTAAATGCTGGACGTGGGGTGAAGGATGCTCATAATGTTGACGTTATAATAATAATTATTACTACGGCGATTAAATTCTGTTGTTTTACAAAATAATAATTATTTCTTTTACGATAACAATCCGTTTAAGGACAGTTTATGCTGGACGTAGCACATCCACCATTATACCGATTCATAGTGAAAAATGGTGAGAGAGCTTTAATTGTTCCGGGTTATTCACGTTATTCGACACGGAGCATTATGGCTAAAGTATTTGATAAAAAAGAAAATAATAATTTGGGATGGACAGAGACATTATTACATAATTCAGGTACCTTAGTGAATTCTAGTGTGACTTTATGTACACACATGGTACTTAAAAAGCGAACCGTTTAGGTGTTTAATCATCATCTTCGGTATAAGTAGATATCAGAAAAAAATTGATATCACAGAGACTATAAAATTTGGAAGTCTACGGCTTTGCCGTATCACTAAGGGCCGGTTGTACAATGCAAGCTTAAGCTTCGGCTTAAGGTAAGCCGACGTTAAACCACGTCAGTTGCAAATCGTCCGTTGTACAATGCTAGCTTAGCCCCCCACTCCAAGCTTAGCACGAGCTTACGTAAGCCGAAGCTTAACGCGAGCTTAGCTGAGGTTTAAACCTAACCTGATACAAGTGACATGATACGTCAAGAACAAACCTTCAAATTGCTTGTCACTTTATTAGGTCATATTTTTTGAAAGATTTTGTCTAATTTAACAAAGAGAGCAAATGAAAGAACAGAGACAGAAACGGTCGTTGACACAAAATTTGACACAAACTGTCATAAGTGCCTAACCAAAAAGGGTAATTTTTCGGATAATTATGTCAGTACGTATTGCTTCATTGATGCCAACTGTAGTGAATTTCATTATCAACCAGGTTCAACTAAGCCGACCACTGTACAACGGGTGTCGACTTTAAGCCTGAGCTTAGCTAAGCTTAGGCTTAACAAAGCTCGTGCTAAACCCGCATTTGTACAACCGGGCCTAAGCATGAAATGCGTTAGATTAGTTTAGACGGTCAAATTTTAGTTACGTTTGTGCTTGGAGAAATCGGTCTATTAATTAAGGAAACTTCAGTCAGAGATAACTTGATTTTTTCAAATGCGTATGCCTAATTTTTTGTATACATTAAGGGCCGGTTGTACAATGCAAGCTTAAGCTTCGGCTTAAGGTAAGCCGACGTTAAACCACGTCAGTGGCAAAATGTCCGTTGTACAATGCTAGCTTAACCCCCCACTCCAAGCTTAACACGAGCTTACGTAAGCCGATGCTCAACGCGAGCTTAGCTGAGGTTTAAACCTAACCTGGTATAAAAATGACATGATTTGTCAAGGATGAACCTTTAAATTGCTTGTCACTTTATTAGGTCAAATTTTTTGGAAGATTTGTGTCTAATTTAACAAAGAGAGCGAATGGAAGAACAGAGACAAAAACGGTCGTTGCCAAAATTTGACACAAACTGTCATAAGTGCCTAACCAAAAAAGGTAATTTTTCAGATCATTATGTCAGTACGTATTGCTTCATTGATGCCAACTGTAGTGAATTTCATTATCAACCAGGTTTATCTAAGCCGACGATTGTACAACGGGTGTCGACTTTAAGCCTGAGTTTAGCTAAGCTTAGGCTTAACAAAGCTCGTGCTAAACCCGCATTTGTACAACCGGCCCTAAATGTGAAATTCGTTAGCCTTTCTAAGAATATAAGTTTGTGAATATCAATCTGATAGATTTCATTTAATTTCCATTTTTCAATTAAATCAATAAATTAAATTAAATATAAGGAACATAGCAGATCGTGAAATATAAACAAAAACCTGCTCAGATAGATCATCATCATAGTCACAATGTCTTAACAGACATGTTGTGAACTCGTAAAATGCATTTACTCATTTTACGAGTTTCTCTTGGGATATCTTTAAGATCTTTAATGCAGTAGTTTCCCATTTGCTTTCTGCATCTTCATGCCGTTGACCAAATGGTATCTACTGGTTCGTCCGCCTTTAGGGGCAATTTCTCACCTCAAGGACAAGAAGTTGTCCCGACTCTTCTCAACTCGTCCGCCCAAAGCTGTTGGTTGAGAAGAGGTTACTTTTTATACCGACAGTAGTTCCGTTCCTTTTAGTCGCCTTTTACGACACGCAGGATATACGATTGGAGATATTCTAACCCACTTCCACACGGGGATAGAAGAAAGATATTTTTCACGGCTTACTAGCTACTGAAAAATGTATTAGGGATTTCCAGTTACAAAAATCATTGAAAACTTTCAAATAAAAGGAGAACTACTGGGGAATGTTGTAGACAGTTTGTTATCTTCAGAATAAAGTGTCACATTTAATGATATAAAAAAGTATTGAATTCTGTCAAGTCAAAAGTAACGATACATTTGACTGGAGCTCTGAAAATTCTTCAGTACTTATTGGCTAGACCGCAGAAAAAGAAGAAGGACAAAAATGTTTCAAATTATGATACATAATTTACCTGGTAGAAAATTTAAGTCAGATTCGTCAGTATTCTTGCCCTCTTGCTAATAAATACTGATAAAACAGAACAGCTCCAGTCAGAGGTATCGTAACTTTGACGCAAATTACCACTTTTTTACACCATTACATATGATTGATAATTGCGTGCTGGAGCAACAATCGCTGGAAGTTTTTCTTTAGTTTCAGGGTTTTTTGTGTCTTGAAAATGTTTAATCGCTAGTAAATTGTAGTAGCCGGTAGACTGTGAAAAATACCTATTTCTGTTGTTTAGAAAGGCTATCAAATTTCACATTTAATCGTATACAAAAAATTAGGTATACCCATTTGAGAAAATCAAGTTATCTCTGACTGAAGTTTCCTTAATTAATCGACAGATTTCTCCAAGTACAAACCTAATTAAAATTTGACCGTCGAATCTAATCTAACGCATTTCATGCTTAGTAATACGATAACATTTTAGCCTTCTAAATTTTATAGTCTCTATGATATTCAATCTTTTTGCGACATCTACTTATACCGCAAATTGTAATCTGCACCCAAACGGTTCGCTTCAAGTCCCGTGTGTGGTACATAAAGTCACACTAGAATTTACTAAGGAATCTGAATATGTAATAATATACAGGGTGTTCTATTCAAAAAAATATGGCTTTGACACGTTTCGTGTTTTGAGGGCATCCTGTATAATATAGAAATATTTTTAAAATGGGTCCCTATCCATGCGAAATTATTACTTTCTTTTTCATCAGATACTTTAGCCATAATGCTCCGTGTCGAATAAGATGAATAACCCGGTTTAAGCTCAATGTAATAAATGCCTCTGTGGAGAAACAGAAAGAATGATAATCAAATGGAATCAGTGATTTGAATAATACAGGATTTGGTGGCTGTTTACTAGCACACATTTATTGCATAAACTTTATTGTATTTCAACACTTCTGCAATCTCATAGCTGAGCCAACACTGAGGCATGATTTGATTTTTTCTGCCAAAACATTTCCATGTCTGTAATAAAGCTTGATAGAGATAAAAGCATCTGCAATTTTTTCTTTGAAAAATATCGGGGATACTTGAAAATGTCACCCAGCGTGACAAATTACAATCATATACCACCCGCCCCAAATAGTTAATCGGCACTGCACCTAATATCGCGCATCCCATTCCTGAGAGGATGAAGGGTGAGCAAGGGTGTTAAAATTGAATTAGAAGGACTTACCGCTGACAACATCACCCCTCCGTGTCTCGTGCTGGCTTTTGGCGTCTCCCGTGTGGGGGTCTGTCACCGAGTATCCGAAATCGTAGTGAGCTGGTGCAGAGGGGGGAAGGTATTGCTGGGAAGTGATTTCGTGGACAGGTGCTGTCGATACGCCATAGTCAGAGTGAACTGGAAGACAGCTATTGTTTAACATATTGTATAGCATCTTGCACATATTACCTATACACCGTATCCCAGGACGAACCCCGAAAAAAGGAATCGCGCTCAGTTTTCGGAATGTGAAGCCGATATCAAGAGGAATTATTCTGAAATTCTCATTTGTTTCAAAGAAATCAACTTTTGAAGTTTGATATACGAGGGCTGCTCTATATCTTCGTCAATCCACCAGTACGCAGACTGCTGTTTCATGCTTATAAGCGAAGATCAGTGCGCCATAGGTCGATTGATGGAGATAGAGAGCATTTAAATTTTCATCTCTATCTGACGTGTAAAGCATGTGACAGTGGGCGGTGAAGTTTGATTGTAAAGGTAACTGAAAAGTGTGTGGCCCACTTTCACTTTCGGGAATTCCTTGCAAAAACAGAGAAGATCGGATTACGCTAACGGGTATGTTGAATGCTTTTGTCGATTGTTTATAGCAAATATCATATGATGTATTGCTTGTACAGTACGAAGATGATAAAGTGACCCACACGTTAACCAATTCGTGATCTAATTAAGGTGGTAATTTCAACTTTTTTGCTATTAAGGATAAACATAATTTAATCATATTATACCAGTCGGTGCCAGAAATCATCCCTAAAAGTTTTCGTGATTCATCCTGGGACACGGTGTATACAAAAGGCGCCAAACATAGTCCGCTATTTCTTTTTCATATAAAAGTAATATTAATTGAAAAACATATTATACATGAAAAATATTTATCTGAGCTCTAAAAATTTGTTTCGTTACGCACTAAGAATAACATCGGTCAATTGGCCACCCCCAGCATTAATGCAATAAAGCATTTTTCACAGATTTCTCCTATATTTCAGGTGGTATTCTGTCAATTTCTTTCCTGATGATGTCTTTTAATGCTTCTAGTGTTCAAGGATTATTTACAAAAACCCTAAATTTGGGATAACCCCATAACCAAAAGTCTGAAACGGGGACCCAAATCGGGAGATCTTGACGGATATGCAATATCGGCGTTTTTCGAGATAAGGCATCGAGGCAAAATTGTGTTCTAAATGGCTATTGTCTCATGGACTATGTGTGCTGTGGCAACCTCCTGTTGATATCGAATATCTTCCTGATTAGGCTCTTCCATTTCCAGAATTAAAAAATCCAACAGCATGCGATCTCAATTTACTGCAGTGTTTCTTCCCCGATCGTGCTCAAAAAATAAGGCCCTGAAATCCTTCTATTACTAACGCCACATCACATGGCCACTTCTGGCTCCTGTAGCAGTTACTGGTGAATAATTTGTGGATTGTTACCACCCTAGAAGCGATGGTTCTGCTTATTCACAGCTCCATTCAAACAAAAATGGGCTTCGTCGCTCATTATGATTTTGTTCCAAAAATTCTGAATTTCGTATTTAATATTTACTATAGCATTACAATATCAAAGTCGTTTTTCAAAGTCCATGGGCGGAATTTTGTGGGTTATCTGTATATTGTAGGGGAATAAATATTTCAAAACTCGTTGCAATGAACTGTAGCTTGGGGTTTTTGACAGTAAAAGGTCGGAAAGAAATAAACTTTGGTGGGATGGTAGACATTGATCCCCTGAACGTACACCTAAGTTTGTGATCTCGGAGGGTTGCCGCTTGAAGGGTGGAGGGACGAAAACTCTGCTTCGCGACGATTTTCGAAAAACAACGTCGTTTTGGTAAGTGATATCGAAAAAAGCTTCACATTCTGTATGGGGAAAACAAAATTCTGCATAATTCGGTTCCTTACATATTTCGTGCTCGAGCAATAGTCTCCGTCGTACAGTGCGCCAAAGTTAGGGGTTGTTTTGTGATTTTCACTGAAATCAGAATTTCATTACGGACTAAGACGATGAAATTTACAAAAATGTCGTGTAACATAAAGTTGATAAGGTTGATAAAGCTATGCAGAATTTTGTTCTCTCAGTAAATCATTTGAAACTTTTTTGATATCACTGACCAAAACGACGCTATTTTTCGAAAATCGTCGCGAAGCAGAATTTTCACCATCCTACCCCTTGAGTGGTAACCCCCCGAGGCCGCAAACTTAGGTGTAGGTTCAGGAGACCAATGTCTACCATGCCACCAAATTTCGTTTCTTTCCGACTTTTTGCGGTCAAAAGCCTCTTCTTACGACGGCGACGCCCAGTTTGGACCATTGAAGGTTATCTAGGTCGTCCAGCGTGAATATAAATATTGTCTGTGTCTCTAGGTCTTAGCACGAGATAGACAAATCGACGGGCTGCAGGGTGAATACAGCCAGGGAAAGGATCAGCATACCCTCGCGAAATCCGAGAGGCATTTTGACCACATTCGCCCTACACTAAACTCATATCCACCACTTCATTATAGTTATAGCAGTTGCACCATTTAGTTGTATTTAAAGTCCGATGTAGCATGTCAACAGCTCAAGAGACGTCAATTGCGCGGCTCTACCTACATCTGTGCTCCATAGTAAACTGCGTTTTTTCTTTTTTTACCTCTGTATACTAGGTTTTTTCGTTTTTACTTCCGACACCGATAGGTGAGGGGAGTATTGTGATCGCAATAATTTTCGATTTTGAGATAATACGCTTTTTGGGCGTTTTATGATGTCTACATAACGAAAATCCACGTCACTCATTCCCGTCGGTCTGTCTGTCTGTCTGTCTGTCTGTCTGTCTGTTGGCGTTTTTCTAGCCTCGTAATCTCAGTAACCGGTGCATGGATTGTGATGAAATTTGGGCACCGATATACTGTGGTGCCGTAGTAGGTAATGTTCCTATAATTTTGGAAATCGTTGTACGGGGGCGGAGCAATTAGCAAAAAACTAAAATTTCCAAATATTCCTCAAACTCCATTTTTAGGCGTTTTAGGAGTTCCTGGTCATTTTCTACTTTTTTTGGGTGGGGGTGAATTTGGGGTGGTTGGGGGGTGGGGGGTTGTAAAACTGAAAAAATCGGTGTATTCATAATGGGCTGTCCATTGACCTGTGAATGGAAAACCTAGCGGCATAATACACTTTTTTAGGCCCATCCAAACATTGCTTTGCTTATTATAGAAACCAAGAGACTTAGAATTTGTGATGTTTACATACGAGTGTTAGTTGTTATCGTTATATTATTATATTGCGGAACGCGAAAATTAGTGAATTGATTTTAATGAAATTTTGACACAGTATTACTACCGCGGCGAGGATGGAAAACGCGTATGTTTTGGGAAAATCATGTCAGTGGCGGCACAGCAATAATAAAAAAAACAAAAAATATAAAAACGCCTCAAACTTTGTAAATGTTGTACTCATGTCATGTTTTACTTTATTTCGTTCTATGTATATTACGTAAGGCGAAAATTATTGAATTTATTTTAATGAAATTCTGACACAGAATTTAGTGCAGCGGCGAAAATGGAAAACGCGTCTATTTTTGAAAAATCGTGTCAGTGCCGGTGCAGCAATAATAAAAAAACTAAAAATATAAAAACAGCTCATACACAGTGGGGCAGGTTAGCCTGCGTGCAGGTACCGCATGCAGGCTAACCTGCTCAACTGTGTTTTTGACCGATTACCAGTGTCGGAAGCCCGCTTAAGCGCCTTTATAGTAACAGAAATTTCGTTTGCATGTTGCCTATACCGTGTCTAGATGCGACTGGCCAATATTTGTACTCTTTTTCTTGCCTGTTTTCTCTGCACCATGTACTGGTGTGCTTGACTGCCCGCTGCACCGGCGCCGGCCTGCTTCTACCTGCGAGGGGGCTCGGGGCTGGCCATCGCAGTCCAACGCGGTCCAACGCTGCTAACTGCCGCTACTGTGCACGCCTACTTACGCATTAACATTGGTAGCGTTGATTTCCTTATATTATCCTCTCATCTCTCATGCAGCGGTTAAAGCTGGCCAGAAACGTGATAATCCCCAATGCCTACTCTGACCGCACCCGCGGTGATCGTTTTTTACCTAGACCGACCGACCCTTTAAAGCACCGACCGATACCATAGTTCAGTAAACATGTATATAGATTTAACGGCGCATCAACTGGTATCGAGATACTAACAATGCGTAATCTATTTCGCTTGATTCAAAACTGGTATTTTGACTATATGTGTTTGTGCCTTACTCAGACGTATGTGTTGTAATGATACGTTACTGTTTAATATTACTCATACATATACCCCAATATGATTCTACTATTGTAGTGTCGGCACTCAGTAGGAGTAATGGAAATGTAAACAGCTCCTATATTTCTGACGTGTACAATACCTGCACTGTCCGTATGCACATAGCTTGTCGGCTCCACATAATGAGAAGCTACGCCATGGGGATGGACATCCACAACCGGACCAGCTACTACATGGGCATCGTGGTGTTGATGTGTGGAATAGCTAGAAATGGTACTGTGGGCGTGCGGTGGTACTGCAGTGAAAGCCACAACAGGAGCTGGGTACTCGTAGCCGGTATGCTGGTGGTGGCTAGCAGATGCAAGTACTAGTAAAGCAGCAGCCAGAATTGTAACCTAATTAACAGATATATAGGTAGATAAATATACTTTTTGGTCTAAGAAATTGCAATATTCTTATTGACAAAGCTATATAAAAAACAAAATGGACTATTCACTAGAACTCGTCATAGAACTCATCTAGCGTGTAATGAGGTTTTTGCAACAGAAAATTTCTAAGTTTTTTACGAAGAACTTTTAAATCTTTTCGAATTTTAAAAGAGTGAAAAATTTTTCTTCACTCCACTATATATAATTGAATCTTCAACTACTGATGTCTTGGAAGTAATTAATTTAAAATCATTCTTTTGTCTTTTGTCTCAAATTTCGTTTTATTTTTGAATACTAGTGATGACGTTTCCAAAATAAATAGTGCAATTACGGTAATAATTTTGTATTTAAAAATGATGGCTTGCATGAAGTTCAGTCTACTCTTGGCGATGGATTTAACTGCTCGCTTCTGTAAGACTAATAATTTATTTAAGTAGGTATGACAACAGTCACTCCAAAATGGGATACCGTTATCTTGGAATAATGCAAAATAACAACTTTTGGTAGCGTTTCTTTCAAGAGTTTCTCTAACTGTTCTTAGTATGTAAGTTACTTTAGCTAACTCATTAATTAAATTATCAATATGATTTCTAAAATACAATTTTTGACCAATAGTTAGACCTAAGAACTTCAGGCTGTATGATTGATGTAATAAAATTGTTCGTTGTTTAAGTAAATCACGTCAAGTAAGCATTTGATGTTAAAAAATAGAAAATTACTGTCACGCCACCTTTTGATGACACATATCATTTTCATTTTTTTTCTTTAAATCTTATATTGTCATTATCATGCATATTGTAGTGTCGTCTGCAAATACAGTGAATTGACCACTTATTTATAATGTCATTGGGTTTTTAGTTTATATCAAAAAGAATATGGGACCTAATACAGATCCCTGTGGTACTCCATCCCGTATGCTCAATTTTTCAGAAGTTACCTTTTTAAACAATTTAACAATTTAAGAGCGATTATTCAAATAAGGCGTAAACCATTTTAGTGCTATTTCAGAACAACCATATTTATCTAATTTCTTGATCAAAATATCATGATTGACACCTAACATTCAATATTAGTTTTAGAGTAAACAAAAACTAATTTTCACTGTGAATAATAATAACTTATAACTGGTATCGTTGTATACCTCTTCCAGTTTCTAAAGTGTCAAGAGATAATTGAAAATGGTCAGATTTTGTCATTTGTAGTTTCATCTCAGGTGAGATACAAAGTGACTTGTTTAATGTAGATACGAGTACATATCTAAATATTGAATTTGTGGCACTTTTCCGTTTAATCTTAAGGTATTTATTTTGAAGCATGAAGACCTCAGGCACGTTAGAATACTGAACTGACGAAATGCAAACCACAATTGACGTCTTGAAGTTTGGTTTGACTTTTTTCATAACTAATATTGTGGTCCTTTTGAAAAGTAATTATTTTAAAGTACAAGTGCAATTGAGGCTTTGTAAACTACAACTTCCTATTTGGAAATATAAATGACATCTAAACTAATATGTTATCAATACATACTTCACACTGCCAATTTGCTTACTTTTTCAAATTAAGATTTACCATAGAACTGCTTAGCTAAACACACAATATGAATGACGTAGGGTATTATAGCGGTAAAGCACTTATTCCCCATTTCAATAAGAGTTTATTACATATATATTTAAAAAAGAAAAATTTAAAAATTAGCAATACTGTAAATTCAGATTCCATTTACAGATGCCATAATATAAATTAAAATAACCTTTGAAACACTCTTCAGTAGGTCACAATACTTACAACATTTAGTACCGCTCAAATATTTATTCTTATCAGTCTTGCACTATTATCAAAGTTCCAACGGGTAATGAACACAAATTAAGTGTGGTTAAAAAAATTATGTAACGAATAAACACTGCTCCCGGAAATAAATAATATAAAATATCTATGTAACCAGGTGAAGACGGAAACTAACGGCTTTGTGGGGTCAGTACAGTTTTCTAGGTAGAAAGCATCGAATTTGCTAAAGAATTGAGCTGTGACTAATTACCAATTACCAGTTATTACTATAACGTCTTCCTTAACAAAATGTGGTCGTAGGTAAGCAGCTGTAATTATATCTTTTGTGGTTTTCTGTGCATGGTCCCACAATTACTAGTTATCGTTTTATAAATTCTTCACTTGACACAAAGTATTTCTGATGAATAGTCACCACTACTATTTAAAACTTGTGATGATCGTTTCGAGACACCAGTGTCTTTACCAAACAGTGATTGTAAACTCACCTACGCTATTTTTACAAGATATACACCGTTAATGGGATAACTATTATGGCTAATTGTTTGTTCTCCGAAAACCATCGAACATATTTAGTAAGGGTGATTTATTTAAATCCGTTTGGTCATTAAAGAGGTTACCTGATAATTTGAGCTTTTAAAATCTTCGTTGGAATGATGGTTGTCGGAGATCAAATGACTGGCATAATTTGAATTACAGAGTTCGTTTACAAATTATTTTCTTTCTGCACTTTGCGCTTTTTTTGCACTTTAGGCTACATTTCTACGTTTTGATAGCCGAATTGTATTAATTTTTTCATGTAATGATAGAAAGAAATATTAAAAAGCAAAGAGATATAACATCTTTGTCTATGTAGCTGTCCTTCATTTTATGTTATGCATGATGGAAAATTATTTAGGGCTCTAGGTACCTTTGGGGCATAGGATAGTTTTTGCACTGTGTGAGACATTTCTTTTTATTACATATGCTTTTCAATATAGTTTAGCTAGGTCATTATTAATGTAATTTTCGAAGCTTGTCTGGTGGCAGCCACTCTGATTCATCTCGCTTCAATGGCCTTTAGTCAAAATCACGTCTGTGGAAATATAAAACCGTTACTAATGTTTCGGTCACCTCAGTAGTTTTTTCTCATAGTAAAAAGTATGAAAAAAATAATTTGGAACGAGTGATTGATTAGCGATGGGATGTTGATGATGAGAAACAGTAAAGCATGATGTTATTGTACGTCCTAGAAAAAGCTATAAGAAGATTTGGAATTTTGAAAAATATGTTTGGTTCACTCTTTGATTTCGAGAACATGGATCAAATTTATTTGGAGCATGTACAGTCAGACTAACCAAAAAATATATGTCAACCGACAGCTTATTTATGCTGAATCTGTGGAGACAAATTTGTTAGCCCTCTCACCCCTTTTACTCCCAACATCTTAGATGATGGGAGTATTGTAATTGCAAAAATTTTAGATTCTGAGATGAAATGCTTTTTCGTTGTTTCATGACGGAGATGTGTGTCATTTATTTTTATGGGCCTCTCTGCCCGTCTGTCTGTTTCCTTTCCTCTAGCAGAGCAATCTCAGCAACAGCTTAACAACTTTTATGAAATTTGGGTTGTGATGTACGGTGGGATCTGAGTTTTTTTGATAATGAGTGCAGTGGCTTTGGGATAATCAGCCAAAATCTCCTCAGAGGCTATCGAAACGTTATTTTTTAGGCGCCTTGTGGGCGCGATGATTTTTAGGTTTTCGCGGGAAGGGATAAAATGTGTGTTTATACTTTGCAGCCCTGTCCCAATGTTGAGCTTGAAGGTGCAAACCTTTTTTTGATTTTTCTGATGCCTAGGTATTGCATAATCCTATAACCAATGCTATAACCTATAACTTGGCTTGTTTGCTCAGTTTGCTCAGTATACGTTCAGTGCCACATAAATAAATCAACACATGGTGTTTGCTGATTGATGCGTCTTCCTAGCGTATTCACAGTTTTCTAGAACAATTTTCACTGATATTCCTTGAATTAAGGGTCTAGGGTATAGCGCGCGAAATTGAGAATCCAAGAAAAAAACGTATTCCCGTGTTAGCGAGGAGGCGTGGCCCCCTTTCTCTAGTGACATTTGAAGAATGTATGATTTTGCATTGCGTGTATTTTTGCACACTAAGACACTTTTTGGAAAAGATTGCTCTTAGATGTCATTCATCAAGGTCTTAGCTACCACCTTCTCAAATACTGTGTATATAGTTTGAAAAATAAGTGAGTTCTGTTCGAAATGGGAATCCGTGTTTTACACGGCAAATACATAATTGTATAACTGTGTGTACCCAGGCCACTTAACAAGTCTCGTCATTAAGGAGTCGCTTACAGATTTGTCCCATACCTAACCTACCTACCCGACCTAATTAGGTACCCTCAATGTCCTCAGGTCTTGGGGTTAAATTGGAACGGTGGGTGGTGGGTAGAGTGAAAAATTGAGAAACTCAAAAATTTTTGTTATTGCCGAGAATGTGTGATAAATACTGAGTCAGACTACTTGACGTCATTTGAGAAAAATGGTATGTGTACATTTCGATATTCACGCCTTTCACAAAAGCAGTTTCCAAATTATAAAATCACATTTCTGAATCGCCAATTATTATCAATTATTATTTCAAATAGTCAGTTATAATTTCCAAAGCGTCGACTGCAGTTTAATATATCAAATAAATTTTCTCAAGTGTCAAATTTAGTTTAAAATAATCAGTTGCATGAACTGTGGGTCTTAGGCTGAGAGAGTCTCTCGGAACATGCCGGGCAGGTGACATCAGCTACTGAGGATGCCGACCACTCGTGGTGGCGAAACGTCAAGCAGCAAAGCGCGCCGACGCTAAGGTGGCAGAGCGTGTCGACTTCGGCCGAACAGCCCAAGAACCAACAGTTCATCGGAAAGTCTTACACAATAAATCAGTTGAGTATCAAAAATTATAATAATATAATATGATGAATTAAAATAATTATAATTTTAAAAAGAGGCAAGCGGAAGTTATAAATTGTCAATTGTAGGCATTAATTCAATATTCTAAAGTACCTGCGGTACGCATAGTTCAAAATTAATAAGGTACATAATTTCAAACTGTCAAAATCTTATTTGAATTTGATACACGTATGTACATAGAACATAAAACCATAAAAAAGTGACGTTGGTCCTCACAGGAGATTTCAAAGTATGATATCTGGCTTGATTTCTTTGTCTTGCATATGGCGAAATCTTTCAATAGGTGGATAAAATTACATAGAAGGGGCGGGCCAATTTTTTGGTACCGAACAGCTTGTACCTACACATGGAGTTGTTATGAGATATTGATAGGAGAAAGGCAACCTCATTGGTCGTTGTACTTGTTGTCATCTACCAACGGTTGAAAAGGGTATTTAAGATGATGTTTTGTGGATCGATTCTTAACCAAATTGTTAAAAATAACTATGAATGATAACTGAATTACGTAGATAACCTTATTATTTACAATTGCATTTAAATAGTCAAATGGTACTGTAGGAATTTCACTTGATATTTTATAATTTACAATTGGCTGTGGAAAATGCATTACGATTCTAGATGTTCCACTGACTATTTGAAACTATGATACAATTGACGCATTGGTATGTTCAACTGCCTACTTGACACTAGTAATGACTAATTTAGAAATTAATCAGAATCACTTGACAAGTGGATTTCTAGCGAATGTTCTGATGATTTGACAAAAGTTAGTACACATCAGTAGTTTATATGTGATGAAAATGCACAGGAGTGTTGATATCTGTTTAATAATTATCAATGTTCTGTTAGCTGAAATGTCATACAAACTTGGATACTTCAATGTCAGTACACTATTTTGTGGTGCGCTACTGTGCTCATTGCCCCGCGATTACTTACACGGATCGCCATGGTTTCAATGAAGTCTCGGCGACCTTACTTTAGATTATCTGGTGTTCGTGATGAATATGTGTCTTTTTTATCATTGAATATATAGCTTCGGACGAGGCGTGGTCAGGTCTACTCACGTACATACATAGTCCGGAACAAGTTTTTCGGTGCCTTTCACTGCCCAGGCGCTCCACATCCTGCTGCCTCACAAGGCCAGCCAAGGTTGCTCGCGTAGGTAACCAAATTTTTGGGTACCTTGTTTTCACAACCAGGAGCCAGCGTGACAAAATTTAGTACGTTGTGGGACATTCTTGTCAAATTTCAATAACAGTTTGGGATTTGTACTTTCCTATACATTTTCCGTAACAAAAATGGAGTCAAGTTGATTGACTCAGTACTTCCCACATATGACGGTAATGCCATTTTATTATATTTACATAGCATGAAACTAGGTTTATAGTCGGTGGCATGAAACTGTAGTCTGAGATCGCCTTGCAACCAAATCTCGACCCGCCCGCAAAAAAGTGTGTTATTCTGCTAGGTCCTTCTTTCACAGGTCAGTGAATAAACTATTATAAATACAATAAATTTTTGAGTCTTAGAACCCGACCCCCGAGCCACTCCAATTTCTACCCCCGCCCAAAAAAAGTCTGAGCTGTTTTTATACTATTAGTCTTTTGATTATTGCTACAACGCCACTGAAACGATTTCTAAAAACCGTACATGTCATCCATCCTGTCACGGTAATAATACTGTGTCAAAATTTCATCAATGTCAGTTCAAAAGGTTACACGTTACATAATACAGAACGATCAAATGTAATACTCGTATGTATAGGTACATCAGAAAATTATGTCCCTTGGTTTCTCTAATAGGCAAAGCAATGTTTGGATGGACCTAAACAAGTGTATTTATATGATTCGTTTTTTCGATGGAGAGGCTATTATGAATACAGCTTCACAACCCCCAGCCCTCAACTACCCTAATTTCACCCCCACCCAAAAAAAGTTGGAAATGGTCAGGAAAACCTATTATAGTATCACATAAGGAGGCAGACGCTATGCGGCAGCCGCATGATTAGCGATTGGTTCTGTCAAAGTAAACGCCAAAAAATCCCTCTCGGTAGGAATTATCTTGCAATTTTCAACTAATATCCTAATCACATGGCATGCCGAATTTATGATATCTAAAAACAGGTTATATTACCATCAGTGTCAATCTCCGAAGATTCTAAGGCTTGCAACCTCCAAGTGAATCATAGTCTCTGGCCAATGGGACAAGTTGCTACTGCCATTTAAAAAATATATTTGAATAAGGGCGCAATGAAAAGAGTTCAATAGAGAAAAATGTCGGGGTTTGCCAATCATCCTATCTGAGACCCTATCCTTATAGTGACTACTGACTAAAAAAAGTAGAAAATGATCAAAGATACCTGGAGTAACAAAAAACCGAGTATGAACGGCTTTTATATTTGTACTGTTTCTTTTTTAATTTAGTTTCACCGCCACTGACAGAATTTTCAGAAACTAAGCTTTATTGATCTCTACCACGCTATCAGTTCAGTTAGTGAGCTACACGCAATACAGAATTATCTGCAACAATGTCATTTCAAAAATTATCTTTTATCTTAAAGTAGGGCAGCATTCGGGTAAAGCGGGAACATACAGGGTGAGTCAAGCTCAACGCCTCGGACTCTTGTGACCAAGCGATACCACTTTTCGAAAAATTGACTTTGCGAGTGTATGTAGGTCGAGTTGGACTACGTTTTAAAAATAATAAATAATAAAAGCGTGACATATCAAAGTTATGTTTTTTTTAATGGAATACCCTGTATATTATTGCATATTTAGATTCCCGGGTGCATTTTAGTGTGATTTTATGTATCACACATGGGACTTTAAGTGAACCGTTTAGGTGCAAATCACAATTTTTTGTATAAGTAGATGTCAGAAAAAGGTTGAATATCGCAGCTACTATAAATCATATAGTACTGTGACTTTACCGTGTTACTAAGCATGAAATGTGTCAGCTTATGTTAGACGGTCGGGTTCGAATTGCACTTGTACTTGGAGAAATCGGTAGATCAATTAAGAAATTTTCAATCAAAGATAACTTGATTTTTTCAAATGGGAATGCATAATTTTACTTCCCACACCGATAGGTGAGGGGAGTATTGTGATCGCGAAAATTTTAGATTTTGAGATAATACACTTTTTGGGCGTTTTATGATACCTACATCACGAAAATCCACGTCACTCATTTCCGTCGGTCTGTCTGTCGGTCTGTCTGTCGGTCTGTCTGTCGGTCTGTCTGTCGGTCTGTCTGTCGGTCTGTCTGTCGGTCTGTCTGTCTGTCGGTCTGTCTGTTGGCGTTTTTCTAGCCTCCTAATCTCAGTAACCGCTACATAGATTTTGATGAAATTTGGGTGGTGATATGGTGTAGGGTCGTAGTAGGTAATGTTGCTACAATTTTGAAAATCGGTGCATGGGCGGCGGAGTAACTAGCAAAAAACGAAAAATTTCAAATATGCGTCAAACTTCGTTTTTAGGCGTTTTAGAGGTTCCTGATCATTTTCTACTTTTTTTTGGGTGGAGGTGAAATTGGGGTGGTTGGGTGTTGAGGGGTTGTAAAATTGAAAAATTTGTTGTATTCATAACAGACTGCCCACTGACCTGTGAAAGAAGACCTAGCGACATAAATAACTTTTTTAGGTCTATCTGAACATTGCATTATGCCTATTACAGAAAACAAAGAACTTAGAATTTTTCCGATGTATGACATACGAGTATTGCTTTAGATCGTTCTGTATTTTATAATGTGGAAACTACTGAATTGGTGTTAATGAAATTTCGGCACAGTATTACTACTTTGGCAAGGATGGAAAACGCGTATGATTTTTAGAAATCGTCTCAGTGGCGGCGCAGCAATATTAAAAAAACTAAAAATATGAAAACAGCTCAAACTTCGTTTTTAGAGGTTTTAGGGGGTTCCTGATCATTTTATACTTTTTTTTTGGTGGGGGTGAATTTAGGGTGGTTGGGGGGGGGGGGGGTTGTAAAACTGGAAAATTTGTTGTATTCGTAATGGGCTGTCCATTGATATGCGGATGGAAAACCTAGCGGCATGATACACTTTTTAGGTCCATCCGAACGTTCCATGCTTATCATAGAAACCACGGGACTTAGTATTTGTCGAGTATTGCTTTAGATCGTTCTGCATTTTATAATGTGGAAACCACTGAATTGATGTTAATTAAATTTCGGCACAGTATTACTACTTTGGCAAGGATGGAAAACGCGTATGATTTTTAGAAATCGTCTCAGTGGCGGCGCAACAATATTAAAAAAACTAAAAATATGAAAACAGCTCAAACTTCGTTCTTAGACGTTTTAGGGGTTCCTGATCTCTTTATACTTTTTATGGGTGGGGGTGAATTTAGGGTGGTTGGGGGATGGGGGGTTGTAGAACTGGAAAATTTGTTGTATTCGTAATGGGCTGTCCATTGATATGCGAATGAAAAACCTAGCGGCATGATACACTTTTTAGGTCCATCCGAACGTTGCATGCTTATTAAAGAACCCACGGGACTTAGAATTTGTGATGTATATATACAAGTATTGTTTTAGATCGTTCTAGATTGCGTAACGTGAAAATTGTTCAATTGATTTTTAATGCATATTTCCTGAAGAGGGAGACGCAAGAAGCTATTTACGAGGGTTGCTGTGTTGGATGTTTTTTTTGCGGGCGGGTGGGCGATGATTTAGTTGCAAGGGGATTTCAGACTATAGCTTCATGCAATGGGAAATAATAAAATGGTATCATCGTTATATGTGGGAAGTACTGAGTCAATCAACTTGACTCCATTTTTTTTACATGATCAAATGTGCAATTTGATAAGCTTTCTAATGATATGCGGTTGTAAATATCAATCTCTGGTAGTTTTGATTTAATTTCAAATTTTCAGTAAAACCGGTGTTTTTCAATTTTCCTACCTATAAGCACCTTAGCAGGCCATGAAATATAAACAAAAAACTGTTCATATGGAACAAAACAACTAACTTAGCAGATAGTCATGGACGAACTAGAGTAAAGGGACAAAGTTATAAAAATGACTTACAACAAATCAATTCTAACCAGAAATAGCAGACATAACACATCTAAGGTCAAAAAGCAGCTGGAGCACCACAGAAATGGGTATTTTTCACAGCATACCGGCGACCACAATATTCTAAAGATTGACGACTCATAATACCATTGTGAATTTTGAAATGAAAGGAAATCTACCACGTAATGTTGCTGGCAGTTTAATAGCTTCAGCATAAAATTTCACAGTTCATGATTTAAAAAAATAGTAACCGATACCTCTGACTGGAGTTCTGCAAATTCTTCAATATTCATAAGCAAGATCGCCGAAAATGAAGAATGAATTAAAAATGTGCTCAAATTATTAAACATAATTTACCTGGCAGAAAATTAAAAAGTGATTTGTCAGTATTCCTTTTTTCCGATCTTGCTAATAGATACTGAAAAATTTAAAGGAGGACAGTATCATTACTTTTGACTTTGACGGAAATGACTACTGTTTTATACCATTAAATGTGAAATTGTGTTCTGAAGATATTAGACTGACGGCAGCGATCGCTGAAAGTTTTGCTTTCATTTCAAAGTGTTTAGTGATTTTGGAAATTTTTTTTCTCTAGTACATTGCAGTCGCTAGCAGGCTGAAAATAATCAATTTCTGTCGTACTTCAGCTTCTCTTTAACCTTAGACATGTTACCGCCGTTGTTTCTGGTTAGAGTTGATTTGTTGTAGAGAATTTTTATAATCTTGTTCTTTTACTCTCGTTCTGCTAGATCTTTTTGCTAAGTTAGTTGTTTTCTTTCATCTGAATACGATTTTGTTTATATTTCATGGCCTGCTAGTTTGTTTATAGGTAGGGAAATTGAAAAACGCTGATTTCATTGAAATCTCGAAATTTAATAAAAACTACCATAGATTGATATTTACAACCTGATATATTTAGAAAGCCTATCAAATTGCACATTTGATCATATAAAAAAATTATGCATTACCATTTGAAAAAATCAAGTTACCTTTCATTGAAGTTTCCTTAATTGATCTACCGATTTCTCTAAGTATAAATGTAATTCGAACTCGACCGTCTAACGTAAGCTGACAAATTTCATGCTTAGTAACACGAAAAAGTCACAGCCGTCTAAGATTTATAATAGCTGCGATATTCAATTTTTTTCTGACATCTACCTATACCCAAAATTGTGATTTGCACCTAAACGGTTCGCTTAAAGTCCCATGTGTGATACATAAAGTAACACTAAAATGCACCCAGAAAACCAAATATGCAATAATATAGAGGGTGTTCCATTTAAAAAAACACAACTTTGATATGTCACGCTTTTATTAGACACCCTGTATAAAAGTCATTATTTTTAAAATGTAGCCCAATTCAACCTACATACACTTGCGCAGTGGATTTTTCGAAAAGTGGTATCGCTTGGTCACAAGAGTCTGAGGCGTTGAGCTTGACTCACCCTATATAATATGTCGTTCCTTTACAAGACAAAGAAGAGCCCATCATGAATACAACAAATATTTCAGTTTCATAACCCCCTACCCCCAAACTACCCCAATTTAGCCCTGTTGAAAACATTCAGGAACCCTTAAGCCGCCTAAAAACAGAGTTTGAGGAAAGATTAATTTTTTTGTGCTTTTTTTGCTTATTACTCCGCCGCCCATGCACCGATTTTCAAAATTATAGCAGCATTACTTACTACGATGTCGCAGCATATTACTACCCAAACGTAATGGTAATCCATATACTGGTTACTGAGATTACAGGACTAGAAAAACTCCAACATACAAAGACAGATAGACAGACAGATAGGCAGACAGATCAGATAGACCGACAGACAGACATACCGACAGATAGACAGATAGATCGACGGAGCTGAGTATCGTGGATTTTCGTTATGTGCGCGCGAGGTTATAAATTTCTCCTTTCCCATATCATTTTCTGTGATTTTCGTTGCTTATTGGCCCGAAAACCTTGATTGGTCGATCCATTTGACAAATTTCACGAAATATATGGGATTGACGTGAAACTTCTTGATCCTATCAACATTTTGCGTAAATAATTGATTTTGAACTCCAGTAAATTTGCCACAGATATTGATTGATGATAGCTTGGTAATTAATTCTAAAACATACTATCAAGTTGATCGACCTAACTACATTTTCTTTTGTTGATTTGAGGTAGTAGTACCTAGTACTGTAGTTACATTGCGTAGACAGTCAAGTATAGTACAAAACATTATCATTATAAGAAAATTGGTAACAACAATTCAGTCGTGATTAAAATTTATTTATTCGAATTCCGTTACATAACAGAAACGCCCACAAATTCACGCATATTTTTTACAGTATTGATCGAAACGTTTACAAATCAGTACAGATGTTTATGAAAATAAATGCATTGTCATAACACCGTATTGTTATATTGTTTTTTATGTATAAAAACAGCGGGCCTGATACGTTTGTTTACATTATTAATTCAATTTAATTGTATGCATGGGATACCATACCTTTCATGATTAGCTCAACATTTTTTGTGTTTTCGATGACATGGCAATGATTGTTGTTAAGGGAACTTGTTTAGATATATTCACTGCTATAATTTTCAAAACATTTGGAATGGTTTTTTGATATTGAGTTAAACATCAATCACATATGTATTGTAAAGGCTCACATTTCGGCGTTGTTGATTTGTTTAAACAAACTCACAACAATTTTTTGTGCTTTGGGCAACACTTTTGTCATATAAAGTAACTGACGCTTTTTTCATGATAATACTAGTATTTTCTGTTCGTTATTATTTTCAGCTAATATCATCAATAATTTTTGACTTTTTAGCACTACGAAAACACGTTTTTTAATTTTTCAAATTATTTTTCACTTTTTAGTTCAGGATAATGAGACAAACTCATTAAATTATCGTATTGTCAATGGTTATTTAAGTGTGCAAATTTTAAATTAAATATGTATGTAATATATGTACGTATGTAGTTTTAAAGTGGGTCAAAATTGAGTCCAAGGGAATCGGTTACAAACATACATGTTTAGCTATTATAGAAGTATGTTAAAAATCGCATGATATGATATTCATGACTGAAAACTTTTACCGTGCTAAATCCTAAGGCAATGGGAGGTGTTGGATAAGGCAATATTGTAACCCACCATACGCTTTAATATCCAGACCCTACAAGGATTGGTTTAATTTGTTATGATCTTTCACCATTTCTAAAAAAACAAAAGTTGATATCTATCACATTCACCACTTTTCCAACTGCGAAAGGTCTCAGAACTTCAATTCTATCGAATCCGATCAGGATAACGAGACAGACTTCTCAAACTATCGTATTGTCACCGGTTTTTGATAAATGTGCAAATTTTAAATACAATGTACTAGGATCAAAATCAATATCAAAGGAGTCGTTACAAGCACATAAACATACATACAAACAAACATTCAGGGGAAGCCAATAAAAGCGTGTTAAAAAAAGAAAAGCGAACGTTTTCCATCAAAAAAATCAAACTTGGCGCGCCGCGACTATACGATCAACCCTGTATATTGAAAGAAGTGACTGCTCAAGAGACACTTAAAAATCCTAAGTTGCATTTTTTGGCATCCTCAGATATATTTCACTCAGAAGCGGAAAATTATGTACATTTTTGTAGCTAATTTCGTGTATTCTGCAAATCACCGAAGAATTTAAAATATCTAGCATGTTAATCGGAATATTAAAAGCTCAAAGGCAAAATTAGATACTGATATGAGCAGATCTGTTAATGTCGATCATATCGTTGTAGATCTATCGATATATCAGTAGATCTGGCAACACTGTATTTAGGTGATTTGTGAAGGATATTAAAGTGTGCAGAAAAATAGCGTGCTCGTATTTTTTGTGCATGGGCGTTACCATCCAAATTATACACCTAAAGCGTGGGCTGATTCTTATTTGATGGCTACTCCTACTAATAATAGCAATCCATGACATTTGTTCTACTTATTCATACATACATGTATACTGAGTGACACAGAATAGGAAATATGGCATCCATATGTTTACTACAGGTTTGACCATTTGACTGATAAGGTTTCAAATTCAAATTCAGACCTCTGAAAATATCCAAGGGTAAATTACATGACTACAATGCAGTGGCATAACTAAGGGCCCGCAGAGCCCGCAACTGTGGAGAGGGCGTGGTTTTGGGAGCCCCGTAGTCTTGGAGGTCCAGGGTCGTCAAGTACCATGGTTTGTGCAACAAAAAAGTACTAAATTAAAAGGTCGCTTTCCTTGTATGTTAGTATGTTTTACAAATAATACTTCAACCTATAAACTCCATGTTACCTATCATTGAAGAAGCGGGAAAGTATTGTACTTTAAACTAAACTAAAATCGGCGCAGTATTTGCATTGAATGGAAAAATACGGCAAGACAGCATAGGACAAAATTTTTTGGCTAATTTAACTCGGTGTTTTCCACAACACAGGCCACATAAACAACCAACACATCGCTGTAAAATGCAAACTAAACAACAACCTTCTAAAAAATTCTAAATCAAAAAATTATCTTGAGGGGGGGGGGCTCGAATTTGAAGATACTCCGCTGTTCCAATGCCGTTTATAAGAGGGTTCAATTGGTTCAACCCCCTCTATCCTGAATGTCAACACAACAAACTTGCAAAGCTTTTAATATCGGGGACCCAGCAGCAGAAAAAGATGACTCCTGAACGGAATCGTCCAGTCGATTGTTCTTTACGGGGCGCCAGTATGGCAGAAGCTTTCAACAGGAAAACACATCAGTAGGAGCAGGACAGGCTTCAAAGAAAATCTCTGCTGAGGGTGGCTGGTGCCTACCGCACAATATCTAGTTAGTTTTGCAAGAGGTGACAGGGACACAAAATGATGATATTATTCAATTCTCTGGTGAACGCCAGGCACGCATTTAAGATGAGGTTTAGGGGTCCCCAGCCCCCCCCCCCATGCCGTCCAAAAAATCTAGCCAGCCCAAAAAATTAAATGGGTTTTAGCCGGTTGGGCCATGGTAGGTTTTGCGTCCGTTGAACTTGGCACCAGAGGACTCAAGCTGGTTCAACGTCGGGCGGGCAGACTCTTTCTCACACGTCCGATTTGATTAATGATTCTGTCCTTACGATTAAGCCGATTTTAACAAACCCTCTATAATAAAAAAACTTTGCCCAACACAAGTTTAAAAAAACGTTTGGCGAGTGATCAGACTATAATTATAATGCTTGTTAGTGCTGCACGAAAAGGTCCAGTATCACTTCAGTTTGATTTGTTTTTATGGAGAATTTTGGAGCACACACAGAAGAATCTGTCGTCCTGTCAAAGACTTACGCTTGGATTCAATGGGACGTTACACTCAGCATTCCTCAAATACAGCGATGTTTTATCCATTGGGAAGTGTATAGTTGGTAACGAATTATATCGTATTGTCGATTCAACTACAAGATGTCATTGGATTCCATTGAATAATTCAATCGCAGGCTGTCGTTGAATCGAATCTGTGTTTGGTAGTTGATTCTAAACTACTTTCTTTTCCTTGGACCAACAGATTTTATTGCGAGGACAGCCGATCGATTCGTTTGGTTAATTGTTGATTTTGTATGAAGTTATAAGAAGCATGATATAAGAATTAGACATAAGCCTGCACCAGTTGTTGCATTTTTACCTGAAATATAACTGTCTGACTAATCTAAATACCTACATTCAAATGTGGGTGTTAGCTCTTCTAAGCCCCAATTTCTCAGTAGGTCGTCCATTTAATATATAACTGGACACATTTAAATCACACAATTGCTGATGCAATACGCAAAACCACGAGATGACAGAACACGGCTAACACAGAAACAACATAACGAAACAACCTCGTCCATGTTGGCGGGTTCGCGCCGATAATAACACTGAGATGATCCCCCTGTTCTTCCTTTTTACGTTCATCGAATCGGGACATTAGTCCGGCCGAATACTGATTATAGTTCAGCGAACACAAAGGCCATTGAAACAAAATTAATTTTTATCAGATGAATTATCACGAACTGCTGTTGCAGTAATAATTTTTGTACATTGAATAGATTGTATGCTTTGCTTAAATGAAGCATAGGGTAAATTTTGTTTTGATTGCAATATATGTCAATACTGGTATTAGAAGGATTATACATATCGTTAGAACGAGTATAAAATTATTTTGAATTTATTGGCGTACCTGTGATTACTTCGAATATAAGGATTGAATTCTTTTGATGACATGGATTTGAAACAACTGTAAATATATTTAAAGCGATGGAAAAGCATCCAAATACTAACAATTAATTGGAAACGCAACAGTATTTTTTTCTGTGCACTGACCAGAATTCGCAACATGAATATTATTAAGGCTCGAATCTGCACCACCCTGTATACGGTCAGACATGCCTTTATACCCGATAATAAACTCGAAAAGACCACTATCCGTATCCATTATTGTTGATACGCGAAAGAAGTTTTGCTTTTAATTGATGATTGTGGTCAAGCTGAAGAACGCGACGTCAAGGTTGTACTCTTGTAGTAGCCAGTTGTAAAAAAAATTGACCGAACGAGTTCCAACAAGACTTCCGGGGTGACTTGAAGTCGTTTGCAGAATTCGATTCGGTATAAATTCGTATTTGGCTGAGATTTACCATCAGTAGATCAACACATCTGCAAGAAGTCAACAATGGCATTCACAGTAAGTTGTTTAGGCATTATTACTTTGAGAATTTTAAATCGTTCTTGATCATTGGGTGAAATCAAGCTAGCATAATTTCGAAATTGCTTCAATTCAACATACTCCATTTCGTTTTCGCCGTTTTACTGGCTGATAAATCAAATCATACTTATTGGAACTACATATAAAGAGTTTATCAATGCTTTAGGTATTATTTTTAAAATTGATATTTTAGAGGCCGAAAATATATTGCAAAAGTATAACAACAATCTCAAAACATGTGATAGTATTTTTGTGCGATGTAAAATGTTTTTTAAAGATTTTTCTAGGAAGAGCTTATTTTGTTTGAAAAAGAATTTGAATAAATGTATATCCCTATGATGTCAGAAGATGCTTTGATGCAATCCTTGAAACAAACCTACTCTATTCTAATCTTTGACGTCAAAAAGGATTGCACAAACTATTTTCAATAATAAAAACTTTAAAAATAAGTGCGGCTGCTGTTGATCATTTTGGAGGAATAGAGGAATCGTAGATAGATCCTAAACATTCATATTTTGGCAGTAGTTATACAAGGAGGTTTTTATTACCGGGTCGGTCCGTAACTCTACTACTCTACTACAGAAGAAAGTGAAAAAAGTTCAAAAGTTTTAGGCACGGGTATGTTCCTTGTTCAGAAAATACATATTTTGATTTATACGTAGGTACATATATTTTTTTAATAAGACATTCCATTTATACTATTTTTACATTTAGATTCTAATAATGAATCCCGTTATAACGGTATCAGTTTTTGTAAAATTGTACAGGGTATTTCAAAAGCTATGACCATCTTTATATACAAATCGCAGGCAAATGAGCATACTGAATATCAAAAAGTACATTTTCTTTTTTTTTAAATATCCCCCCCATATTTTATTTCACCAAAAAATTGATTTTACTATGCTATTTCATCTTTCTCTATATCTACATTCATCGGTTTCCAAGATATTTCGACTTTTCTGCAAATTTTAAATATACTGAAATTTAGATATTTTGTGAAAGTATTATGGCATTTTGTTTTCATTTGATGAACAACTGGAATATAAAGCCATAATAGTATTTGATGAAGTCAAATCCCCAAATTATGACAGTCAATATTTCAAAGTCTACCTGTTAAATCTGCTTGATAATTATGCATCATGTCTATAAAAATTCTTTTCCTTGCCTTAAATTAACTCAATAACTCGAGATTTTGACTTTATCAACTACTATTATGGTCTTATATTTTAACTGTTCCTTAAACAAATATAAAATTCCATAGTACCTTCCCAAAATAAGTAAATTTCACTATAGATATAGAAGCTATTTTTTAAATTTACGGAAAAATCGAAATATTGGGGTAAATGTAAATACAAGAAGTGCTATACTAAGACGAAAGGCTATAAATAATGAAGGCATTTTTTTCGTAAAATGAAACATGAGGGGCTAAACTTGAAATAAAAGAGAAAATCTAGATTTTGCAGTCTAGCTCACCCGGTACATACTCGACCTGTTTTAAAGCCGACACTAGAACTAGAGGATTTTTTTTATTTTGGCATGTGAAAAGATAATATTTGATCCATTACTTTTTGATATACAGTGCCTATAACTTTTGTGTACAACTGTTTTCGCTATCACCTGGGGTAGTAGACCGGTACATAAGATCTACCTATATTTGGGTGCAATTCTTGATCGACTGAATTATAATTATAATTTGGTTTTGATTTTAACGTATGTTGCAGAAGTTTTGAGAAGTTTTCCAAAAAATTAAAAAATATCTCACAATAATATATTTGAACTGTAACAAGAACTACAAAAAATAACAATATTTCTTGATATAAAAATTATATTAAAGTACTGCTAATGGGCCATGATCTTCCACGTCTCGCAATTTCCTCTTATAATGTTCCTCATTAGGTTTTGGACAGATTCTAAATCAAATTCTCTGATCTTTAGCATTATTTTTTTTCTTAACTGCTGTTCGATTTGAGCTTCCCAGCCATTGTTATATACTGTGGCACTCAGTTGAGCCCAAAAAGTTTCGATATGTCTTGCTTGGGGAAGATTGGGAGGGTTGTCGTTTCGTGGTACAAAAGGTATTCCCTATTGTTCTAGCCAGTTTCTCGTATGCAAAGCATAATGACTTGAAGCCAGATCTAGCCAAAACATTATATTGTCATTAGCTTGGCAGGTAGTAATAAAATTGAGTAGTTTAAGCAAACATCTTTGAGTATAGACTTCTGCGGTAACCGCTTCGGCCCTAACTCGTCCAACGTACGGCTGTGAAATACCGTTGCCTGATATAGCGCACCACACTAATACTTTGTCTTCAAACTTTTCGTTTAAATTTTACATTATCTGGACAGGCTTCAAAGTCTCTTGTATAAGAACCATGATTACCTTTGATTTACGAGTTCGAAAATGTGAAATACTTTTTATCGGCAAGAAAAGTTTTTATGCTGCCAGCAAAATTAGTAGTAGTAAATTGCATTGAGAACCTTTTTTTAACTGATTTGGGGAATACTTTGGACATTTTCTTCTTTTTCGGAATTTTAAGTTATTTGTCTTCATTTCTCTACAGATTGAAGTTTTCATGTTGAATTTCCAACACGACGTTAACTTCTGTTGACCATTCTTTGAACTGTAGTAGCATTCAACGCTCTTGGACGTCCACTTTTTGGTAAATTTATACAAGGTATACGTTATTCGCAATCACGGATTGCTCGATAAATTGTGGCCACAGAAATATTTTGATCTTGATATAGGCGAACTTTTCTTTTTTTCAAGTCGTCCAACTAAACTGTAAATACTCCTCCTAATATCTAATTTGTGCGACATTTTGACAACGTATATCACAACCAAAATAGTTTTATTAGTGGTTTTATTGTTACGTTTAGATGCTGACTGGTTACCATGGTAACGATTTCTGAATTATTTCCAACGATGAAACTACCTCCTGAGTTTTGAAAAAAATTCTCAAAACTTTTGCAACATACGTTATTTTAGTTGCCAGAAAATGAAATAACACTCATTGAAATTAAATAAGTATCAGTGTCGTTTCAACTGTCTACGTTTAGAAGCTTCTGAACATTTTGTGTGCAGGGCAGCTGGTGATGACTTAATTTTTGGATAAGAAGACAGAATATATAAATATAGGGTGTTTTTCAGAAATTACATTTGAGACTGTTTTTTTTTCAGTTCGTAGTTTTTGCTGCACTTGCTGCCACCATGGCTCAGGCCAGCAGCATAGGCTACGTGCCAAGCGCCGTCTCATCGTACTCCTCCTCCTCCACCATTCAACAACACCCTGCCCCTCTGATCGCCGCCCCCGCAGTAGCGTATGCCGCGCCAGCCGCCCACTTGGCTTACGCCGCCCCTGCCGCCCATCTGGCGTACGCAGCCCCCGTAGTCGCTGAGCAGTCCGCCCCAGCCCACTACGATTTCGGATACGCTGTCAACGACCCCTACACCGGAGACGCCAAGAGCCAGCACGAGTCCAGGAGAGGAGATGTGGTACAAGGTATGTTGTAGGGTTGACCGGAATACTTCGTCTTTAGCTGTTAACCCTTCGACCATTTTTATTTTTGCAAAAATGGTCAAATTGGGGTGCGCCGGCTTGAGTTGGATAATATACAGAATGAGTCTTAAGTGAAGAATGTCTCAATTTTCCGGAAACAGTTTGCACCACTTTCATAAATTATACTCATAAGGGTTTTAGTCCAGGCAGTAGGGGTTTTTGTCCACAAAATGTCGGAAAAAAATGAAATTTGCTGGAATGGTAGACAATGGTCCCCTGAACCTACACCTAAGTTTGCGACCTCGAGGGATTGCCGCTCGGAGGGTAGGGAGGTGAATGCACTGCTTCGCGAGATTTTTGAAAAATAGTGGCGTTTTGGTAATCGCTATTGGAAAAAGATTCAAATAATTTATGGAGAAAATAAAATTCTGTATGATTTTGGTCTTTGCATTTTTCATGTACGACAAATAGTTTCCGTCCTACAGGTGCCAAAGTTAGGAGGTAGTTTGTGATCTTCACTAAAATCAGAATGTCATCGCAGATTAAGACGAAGAACTTTATCGAAAAGTTTTTTTAGCATTTTTTTTTAAAAGGATGACATCTTCTCATTTTCTTATTATCTGCAGCTGTCTAATCTCGCGCATTTGGTATAACAAAGAAATACGACATTGAGGCCCGTTTGGTCTATTTACTAACAGTCAGTTAAAATATAACTGCCTGATAAGTATCGTATTCACCATGATTTTTTAGCTCCCGGTTACTTAACAAAGAGATGACGTATTTTTTGATTTTTCGAATTTCGTAAACACTGCGTAGTTTTATGTTGTGTGCTGTATAAAGCGTTTTGTGCTGCCACCTCTTGATCCTACATAACCTAATCATTCTTGCTTGTTTTTGTTTATATCTTATTCTATGCTATATAATCATATAAATATTACTCATGAACATTTCCACCATCGCTGGCCATTCTCTTCGCATAATAAGCACACTAATCATTAACATGAAAAATGAAGTCAAGTTGATTGACTCAGTACTTCCCACACATTACGGTGATACCAGTTTATTATTTTCCCATAGCACGAAGCCTTAGTCTGAGATCCCCTTGCACCCCCCCCCAAGTTGTCATATGCCGTTAGGTCTTTCCTGCATAGCTCAATGAACAGCCTATTATCAATAATACAAACTTTTCAGTCCTACAACCCGCCGCTCCCACCCCAATTTCACCCCCGCCCAAAAAAGGTACAAAACTGTCAGGAACCCCTAAAACATCTAAAAACGAAGTTTGAGCTGTTTTCATATATTTAGTTTTTTGATTATTGCTATGCTGCCACTGACACGATTTCTAACAAGCATACGCGTTTTCCATCCTCACCACAGTAATAATAATGTGTCAAAATTTCATTAGAATCAATTTAATAGTTTCCACGTTACAAAATACAAAACGATCTAAAGCAGTAAATACTCGTATGTATACAGAAAATTCTAAGTCCCTTAGTTTCGGTAATAGGCAAGGCAATGTTCAAATGGACCTAAAAAAGGTGATTTATGTCGCTAGGTCTTCCTTCACAGGTCAGCGGACAGCCTATTATTAATACAGCAAATTTTTCAGTTTTTCAACCCCCCACCCCCCAACTATCCGAATTTCACCCCCACCCAAAGAAACTCAGTAAATGATCAGGAGCCTCTAAAGCACTTAAAAACGAAGTTTGAGCTGTTTTTATATTTTTAGTTTTTTTATTGTTTCTGCGGCGCCACTGGCACGATTTATAAAACACATACGCATACTCCATCCTCGCCACGGTAGTAATACTGTGTCAAAATTTCATTATTATCAATTCAACAGTTTCTTCGTTACATAATATAGAACTATCTAAAGCAATACTCGTATGTATACATCGGAAAAAATTCTAAGTCCTTTAGTTTCTGTAATAGGCATAAGGCAATGTTCGGATAGACCTAAAAAAGTTATTTATGTCGCTAGGTCTTCCTTCAGTGGGTAGTCTATCATGAATACAACAAATTTTTCAATTTTACAACCCCCCAACCCCCAACTACGCCAATTTCCACCCCCACTCAAAAAATTTAGAAAATGATCAGAAACACCTAAAACGCCTAAAAACAAAGTTTGGGGAATATTTGAAATTTTTCGTTTTTTGCTAATTACTCCGCCGCCAATGCACCGATTTGTAAAATTATAGCAGCATTACCTACTACGACCCCCCAGCATATCGCTGCCCAAATGTCATCACAATCCATGCAGCGGTTACTGAGATTACGAGGACAGAAAAACGCATACAGACAGACCGACAGACAGACAGACAGACAGACCGACAGACAGACAGACACACCGACAGACAGACAGACAGACAGACAGACAGACAGACAGACAGACGAATAGACCGACGGAAATGAGTGACGTGGATTTTCGTTATGTAGACATCATGAGACGCCCAAAAAGTGTATTATCTCAAAATCGAAAATTTTTGCAATCACAATACTCCCGTCACCTATCGGTGTGGGAATTAAAAAGGGAAAATGCAAAAGATCTGCCAACTACTCTTTCTGGTAGCTAAATATAAACATATAATTGAAATGAAAACTGGCACTTTTTTCAATAAACCGAAAGCTGATCAGATGGAGAAAATAGCTAATGAATAGAATGTCATTCAAACACATCATTTTTATCGATCAGGTGTAAACTAGAACTTTTTTGTAAGTAACAAATGACTAGAAATTTCGATATTATTCTGTGTTTTATGAGGCCTGTATTTAACTGGCAGAAATCGGGTTGTTAAAATTAACAGAGCAGTTATCAGCTGGTTAGCGTTAACCTTAGTTGGTGAATACTAAAAATATGGTTAACAAACTGATAGCTTGTTTAGAAGTCAGATAGAGGTTTAACTATGTTTGGTGAATACGGCCCTTAGGAGCACATCGCTACGGCATTCCTACCTGCTACCAATATGCGCTGTTGCGAAAATATTTTACTTGTGCATACTTTTAGTGGAGGTGATAGTTCCTCGGCATTGTTTAATTAAGAAAACTATTTTTTTTTCATGCTGATTCCGAATCTACATATACTTAGTTTTTCTCTAGCACCTCTAGTTTTGGCCATCTTTTGTATACGGACGGACAGACAGAGGCTCTACATAAGCTCTCTTCAGTGATCGCTAAAATGACATATGGACACAATAAAATTCTTCACAATTTTGCTGTTTTTGTATGCGACCAATAGTTACCATTCTACAAAGTTAGGGGTTTCTCTCTGAATTTTATTGCAGATTAAGTCGAGGAACGCTATCAGAAAGTTCTGCAACACTTTTTTCCATAAAAGAATGATATTTCTCGTTTATCTACTATCTGAAACTGCCTAAACTCACATTTGAGCTTATAAAAAGTACGACGTTTAGGAACACATCGCTATTTCTTAATTATTATTAAAGGCAAATGTTACTTGATGAATTGACCTAGGCAGTAGAATCATAATTCCTGTGCATCCTGTTTATACCTTCAGAATGTGGACAATGCTATAATCAACGACGTCATACTGATAGACTACGCATCCAAGGCAAATTGTTTGTCGGCATTCCAAACATTGGGAATGTCAACGGAATATTTACAAGCAACGACGTCATTGTTTACAAGTTACATCGCAGCATGCCAAGTTGACAATCATTTGGAATGAATTTTCAGAAAAATATATGGAACGTATGTTGTAAAAAAGTAAAAATATGATTGTGGCTTGCTTATCTGTAATAGAAAAAGTACTCTGAAGATACTCTTTTGTAAAACACGTTTAATTTTGCAATTCTGTCAAGAATTAACGCCATTTTTATATTTTACAAACATTGCTGCATGCACCAAGCATGCCCTAATGCACAACTGGCAACGTCGGGTGTGTCTATGTCAATACAGCTGATGTTCCCCCCTTCCGTCGCACCGCCAGAAACGCTTACAAACATTCGGTATACAAAGCGTAGTCTATCAGTATGACGTCGTTGGCTATAATCAATGCTGAAATCTAAAAAATGTGGTTAAACGAAGCTATCTACTTCAAGTGTATTATGCTCTAGCCTTTCCACATCTCACATACCTTACCCAGTATTAGAGCGTAGCTTCAGACTGGCAGCGTATTTTTATACTACAAAAGCGGTTAGTGAGAATAATTTTCGTACTAGGTCCACTAGAAACATGTCGCAATCATTTCAAAAGAAACAAGATCCTAACCTTTCCATCTATTATTATATTACAATCCGTTATGCTCGTTAAGCAGAATATAGATGGTTTTACGTTGAATCGTAATATCCACCGGTACAACCTAACTACATATAAAAGAAGCCCACTTTACGTATGTAGTACCCTTCAAAATAAATTACCTTCGTCAATAAAACAGGCCCCAAGTATTTCAAAGTAAAAAAAAAAGGTGAAAGATCTGTTGATAGAAAAACCATGTTTTCACGCGTGAATCAAGCTATTTGAAATATGGATACCTCGATAAAACTCTGCCAAAACATATACAATTTTATCACATATTTCCCAATTTTATATTGAAAACGAATCCTTCTCTATACAAGGAAGTAGAAAAGAATTTACTTTAGTAAATTCAAACGGCGCTCTCACTGTAGAATTTGTTGGTATAAAAATTTTTTTTATAATATTGACAAAAACGGATTCTTCCCGGACTAGTAATCAACAAATTTAACATTTAATCTTAAAAAAAAGAAAAAAAAGTTGTTGACTGCGGTGAGATTCGAACCCACGCCCTTTCGGACTGGTGCCTAGTGTCTTAACCGCTCGGACACGTTGCTTGTGCTTCAGGAATATCAATACATGGTTCACAATACGTCGTCAGTTACCCGTCATAATTTGATTCAATTTTTTTAAAACCGGAAGGGATATTAACAAACCGGATTTTACCCGGACTAGTTTTTTCACGCTGATTCCGAATCTGTATTTAGTTCTTCTCTAGCACCTGTAGTTTTGGATATCTTTTGTATACGTGAAGACGAACGGACGGACAGACCAGGGGCTCTGCATAAACTCTCTTAGTGAGTCAGTGAGAGCTAAAAAGCATACGCCGCTGCCCTCTTCGCTCTGGCAGCTATCAAAAATTTTTGAATCTGGGAGCACTAGTGGGTCAAATTTCTTGACGCCATTTTTTCGTTTTCAGGCAGTTACTCGCTATTGGAATCCGATGGAACCAAACGTACCGTTGACTACACTGCTGACCCCCTGAATGGATTCAACGCTGTTGTGCATAAGGAACCCGCTCTGACTATTGCTGCTGCTCCCGTTGTGGCCAAAGCCGCCCCAATTGTACACGCCGCCCCAGTTGTCCATGCTGCCCCCGTTTTGGCTTACGCTGCCCACCACGAACTGGCGAGACCCTGGTAACCGATGATTCTGTGTGTAAAGGCTTGTGAATATTGTTTATTTATTGTAGAAATATAAAATTTAATCAAGTTGTTGTCTTACTTCATACCCTATAGCTGTGTTCACTCTTATTTGAATGTTTTTGAAGCTCTGAAATATCAGTCGCAATAATCTATGATCCCAAGTAAGGGCGATCTTCAGTGATCCGCTTCCGAATATTTTTTTCCACTTTTGTGACAACAGCATCAACTGCTGTGGTCATTAGTCAATAAAAATGATGTTTTATCAACTAAAACATGTTTACAAACCCCCACCAAGAGTGTAGTCTAAAAAATGTTTATACTTATGGTTCATTAAAAATATAAAAAATAATTATTTTTCAAAAGTTCATTAACGTGCTCACCAAATGAAATATATGAGTATATTAAAATACAGACAATTTTATTGCAAATACAGTAGTATAGCATTGCCTGTGAAAACATATTCATAAATAGCGGTTTTCAGGCATTTAATTTAAAAAATTGAAGCAAGCAAGTTGTGTGATAGAGAGGTACTGCGCATTCTATTTCATGGATTTGATCCGATTGGGAAATACATGATTTGGAGGGAATAGTTGGCTTAGTAAATACGTTGTTGTGATGTTATGTAATGTGAATCTGAAACGATGGAAAAGAAGTGTTTTTTATGATTCCATAATTGATTTTAATGAAAAAATACTGATTTAATATCTAACTAAGATGTTTGTATAATAAGATATATTTAATAAAATAGAATTATAGTTCCCACTAGACATGTACTAATCAATTTTGTTTCAAAAGATAGTATCTCCTTTTTGTTTTAAAAACGTTTCTGTCTATCTCTATCTATAGAATCGTTTTGTCGCTCCAAATCGTGTCCCAATAGTTTAATAGTTTAATTCTACTATGAATAGGGAGCATAGCATGCAGATTTACACTTTACGGCTTTAAGGGGCATATCTACTGTATGCGTGTTCTCTATCTATCACCTAATTTTTTCTAACTCTAAATAATTATACAGGGTGTCCCAGAAGTCAACGTCAAGCCGCAACGGGGTGACAGGATTGGGTGTAACTATCATGAGAAAAATCAGAAAAAAAATCTATCCCACGTAGTTTGAAAATTATGAGCTGTTAAAGAAAACCTAGAAATTTGGTCAAATTATAACAATTTTTCGGTTATTGTGGTTAATTTCTGTTATTTTTCTTCATTTAAACTTTGGAACCGTAACCCTAAATAACATGTCTAGAAGCACAGTCAAAAATAATGACACAATTGCCCAAAGCTTTCTAGAATGAACACTTTTATTAAACTATGAATTTAAAATGTTTAAAGTTTGCCGACTTTGAAAGGCCCTCCTTTAAAAAAAATATACTAAAGTTCCTTGGCAAGTGCCACTAAAAGTTGGCGCATTTAACCAGGATTGTAATATGGTACAATACTTGTTAGTTTCATACTAAAAAAAACGAGTAAAAAAAGGAAAACCTCAAGTAACCCGATTTTTGCTAACCCATTTCACTCAGGTCAGATGTTCTTTATTCGCACAAGCTTCTGGCAGGTTCTTAATTTTACGGCAAAATTATGAGAGAAATGGATAATGAACATATCTGCTATGAGTGAGCGAAACAGATAGTGACGCCACGTTTAGTAAAGTCAACAAAAGTAAGTAAAATTAATAAAATATTGAAAATGTTGACTTAGTTTAGTTTAGGTTTATTGGAATAAAGGTCAGGCAATAAATATTCAAATTGTTTACCATCAGCCTCAATACACGCCCTACATCTTCTTAAAAAAGATCTACTTATTAGCCAGGCATATCCTCGAGAGTAGTTGTCCTCAGCAACTTGAGGAATTCGTTTACGCAGCTCGGCTATGCTCTCAATGGGCTTTGAATAAACTTTTTCTTTGAGAACACCACAATAACAAAATTCCAGGGGATTTAAATGTGGGGAACGGGCTGGCCACGAGATAGTGCCTGAACGTCCACCTCCACCTCCCAGATATTTTTAGTCAAGGAAACCTCTTACTTGCACTGCGTAATGCGCTGGGGCTCTTGTTGATACCTCATGTGGCGAAGATCTGTTAAGCGGTCTACAGACGTTGATGCATGCTGCGATTCAGGTATCGACTTCTACGTTCCATAACGCAAGTAGCAGCGTGTGTGGTACTGAATCACGAATTTTGTATCAGTTGCGGCGTGCAGCGATTCTGGAATCCTATTATGGACGGTGAGCTATGTCGCCAAGCCGGTGACGCTGATGCAGTGATGCAGGTTTCAACGTGTATAGTATTGCGTCGATACAAAGATATAAGCACGCCCTACCATTCTTGTGTTGCGTGAAACATGCATGAAATATCAGTCGATTCAGGCATCACAACAGGTTTCGATTTGAGTAAGAACTTATGCAACTGATGCAAGTTTCATGAAACCTTAAGTCGATTGAGGAATCGCAGCTTACATCAACGTCTGTTGGCCGCTTAGTGGTACGTCCTGTAACAAAGTTGGTAAATTTTATCGTAAAAAATGTAGGTAATCCGAGCCATTCAAATTCTCAGGCAGCTCAAAAAGCCCAACAATTTTGCTGTTTAAAATTCCGGTCCTCAGGCTTACTTTAAAGCGATACTGGGATCCGTCTTCTCGCATTAAATGTTTCTGGCTAATAAGTTTCTTTATTAAGATAATGCAGGACGTGTATTGAGACTGATGGTAAACAATTTGAACTTTTATTATAATAAAAAATGTTATTTTCCTATCTGACTTCTAATCCAACAAACTTAGTACTTAAACTAAGCTAGGTCAAGATTTTTCATTATTTTATTAATTTTACTTATTTTTGTTGACTTTGCTAAAGGTGGCGTCACTATCTGTCTTGCTCACTCATGGCAAATATGTCCACTATCCACCTCTCTCATCACTTTGCCGTAAGATTAAGAGCCTACCAGAAGCTTGTGCGAATAAAGATCATCTGACCTGATTGAAATGGGTTAGCAAAAATCGGTTTACTTGAGGTTTTCCTTTTTTTACTCGTTTTTTTCAGTATGAAACTAACAAGTATTGTACCATTTTGCAATCCCAGTTAAATGCGCCAACTTTTAATGGAACTTGCCATATCACTTTATTCCATTTTTTTTAGAGAATGGCCTTTCAAAGTCGGCAAACTTTGAAAATTTTAAATTCATAGTTTAATAAATAGTCTTCATTCTAGAAAACTTGTGGCAATTGTGTCATTATTTTTGACTCTGCTTCTAGAAATGCTATTTAGGGTTACGGTTCCAAAGTTTAAATGAACAGAAATAATAAAAGTTAACCACAATAAGCGAAAAATTGTTATAATTTGACCAAATTTATTGGTTTTCTTTAAATGCCCATAATTTTCAAACTGCATGGAATAGATTTTTTTCTGATTTTTTTCATGATAGTTACAACCAATCCTGTCACCCCGTTGCGGCTTGACGTTGACTTCTGGGACACCCTGTATATAAAATATGAACATTTTTAGGCAACCTCTTGGTGAGACTTCAGAAACATATTTTGGTTTATAAATTAGAATTTTTATTGGGTAAGCAGGTAGCCATTGGCCACAGAATCTTTAAATAGGCTTCAGAAGGACAAACTGTCACCTGGGTCACTTATCAAGCTGGAGGGCGCTCGCCTTTAGGAGGTGTAGGAACATATTATCTTGGGGGGAAGTGGGCAGGCTCGAGAAAAATGTGGAAATGAAGATTTTTTGCTGTTGTAATTAAGCCTAAAATCCGGTTCGCTCAAGAGCTAATTCGCTCTTGACTTCCAAACTGGATGGCGTGAAGAATATTCTGGGAGGAAGGTTCGGACAGTAGAAGTATGTGGAACGGAATACCTCTTTTTCTGCTTCTCACATTCACTGTGAAGTATCTGGTGAACCAATTAAATTCGTCTTCTCTATTGATTTATAAACAGGAGACAGCTATAACAAACTTGTCAGTAAGGCAACGCCTAAATACTGGATAACCGCAACTGTCTAGCTATGAAGATATTAGGTTAGCAGGTTTGTTAATGTGGGCTTTGAACAGGTCAACATTTACAGGCCAATAAAGATATTACGTGGCATACTACTCCAAGCTTTATAAACCTGGTTTTCAATGTATGAAAAATAAACATGAGAGCTTGATGTAATTTCTAAAAGTTATCCTGTCTCATCCGCACCGATTCATTGGTTGCATTCAGCAGAAATATCGGGAGCTGCTACTTTTGTAGCCGCTACATCTCAACAGTTGGCGTTCTGCTGAAAAGCAGTATTTGTACGACTGTCAAATGAGTGGTCCCATTTGAGGTTTTTCAAAATAAAAAAGGTATGTCAAATTGTATCAAAGTTTTGGACTGTGTACGTAGTGTGGAATTTTTCTTTTAAATATGACAACATAACCTATAACACAAGTGTCATAACACGTGACACTCACAAGGTCTAAAGTAGCTTATTCCGCTCCGCTCCAAGTGAGCGTACTTTTCTATCGCTACAAAAAATGGCGACCCCTGGAGCGGTAGCTGCTAGGTAGCGCACGCGTTCAGCAGAAAATTTGGTAGCTGCCCCGCAACTGTTGAGTTCAGGCCTTTTCTGTACCCGTTTTTAAAGTACAAAATGTTTGACAAAATATAATCTTCAATAAGTGACATTTATTGGTTATAATTATAGGCCAGTTAAGTGCAAAGAAAAAATAGACGTATGTTTTTAATGACTTTTACCCACCGACTATAACTGTTGCACCATTAATGTTCCAGGAACAGCTTGGGTAAAGATAGAAAAAAAATTATTTAGAATAAGTGAGGTTGTTTGAAAGTTGCATTAAGAACTAGTCTTTGCCTCTTTCGGTGAACTAATGTCATAAGTAAAATAGGCGATTCTAAAATGTTAAAAAACGCATAGTGTTACACTTGCTCTATTGATAAGTCACAATGCTGTGTAGCACTGCAACTACAAGCGAGGAAAAATCACATCAGATTTGAGACTATGAGAAAACCTACTTCTTAAAGGTAGTCAGTCAATCGGTTTGGCACATGAGATCCTGATGAATCAATTCTTATAGACTGTAAATTAGAAAGACCTATACTTGCGGCTAAGTTATGACAGAGAGATGCGAATAAGTTCAGCTTACACAAAGGGGGGGGGGGGGGTGATGAAGTTACGGTTAATTGAAATTCTCCACTTTTTGACAATCATTTATTGTTTGCTAATAAATAACCTAATCATATATACATCAGGCACGAATTCACTGGTTACCAGTGATGGGGGGCGGCGATGATTGGAGCATGGGCGGCATATCCATGGGCGGCATAACCGTGGTGATCAACGATAGGGGCGGCTACCACTTTGGCTACGGTCACTGGAGCTGGGTGCACAGCTGGTTCCTTGTGGACCACCGCGTTGAAACCGTTGTGGTCATCAGCTGTGTACTCTACAGTACGTTTGCTTCCGTCAGAGTCGACCAGGGAGTAGCTACCTGAAAGTCCAAAGATCAATTAAGTAAGTTCTCATAATTATTCACTGATAAAACAAAAGACATTAGTGTGTGCAAAAATGTGAATCCAATTAAGAAGAAGGATCTAAAGGCAGCCAAATTATTATTACTGTTTTTATCAAACAATGTGGTTTTAATTATTTCACAATTAACCTTTAAGTAGTTAGACGCGCTTATGTACTGTGTACACCATCGGATTTAAGTGCGTTGAATTTCGTAAAAGATGTAAGGCGTCGCCTCTGCCGTTCTGCTTAACCCTCAAATCAGTGTTGCCAGATGAAGTGAAGAGAAATTCGTGCAATTCGACATGCAAAAATCTTATAAAATCGTGTAGTCATTAAAAATATTAGATAAATAATTTAAAAGGTACCAAACCAAAATAAGTAAAATAAAAAGCTAACATGCATACACTGATACTTTTTTGCTTGCCTTCCACTTCCATTCTTTTTCCCCACTCTCTTTTACATTTCTGCTTATACTGCACACTTTTGTGCTTTTTTAGAAGCGTGCAAAGCAACGGTATCATATTTCTGAGGAATCACTATCAGGTATCATTTATCAGCAGACTCAATGAGAAGCAACAGAATGGTGTTGGTAATCGAACTACGCACGATGAAATTGACTCTACAATTTATTTGATCGCCTGAAAAATTTGTCATAATCGATATCGATATGAACAGGAACGGGAGCGGAATTGAGTTAGGTTAGGTAATTTAAGTAAAATTAATTGACTCTTTTTCGCAGTCTAGCTTATTAGTTTTAAATTTTTATCAAAAATTAACGAACGCCAAAAATCTGGCAACACTGCCTCAAATGGTATTTACTCAAAGCTTGCTTCCCGTCAGACGCCAGTTGTCTTGGAAACTTTGCCGAACAAGTAAAGGTTGACCG